>OY740788.1:44664601-45264601 GCA_963514005.1 Raja brachyura
ACACCAAAGGTGTAAAAATGTATGGATGGTAGCTGTTTAAAAAATATAGGCTGGAGGCTTGTGATTAGTGGTGTGCCTTAGATATCAGTGCTGGGCCCATTGCTGTTGTGGTTTGCATCAATGATCTGGATGAGAATGCTCGAGGCTGTTTAGTAAGTTTGCAGATGATACTAAAGTGGTTGGTGTGGTAGATAGTAAGGTTTCAAAGGTTTCAAAGACCTTTTATTGTCACATGTACCAATTAAGGTACAGTGACATGCGAATTACCATACAGCCATATGAAAAAAAAGCAACAAGGCACACAACTACATAAAAGTTAACATAAACATCCACCACAGCGGATTCCCCACATTCCTCATTGTGATGGAAGGCAAAAAAGTCCAATCTTCTTCCTCTTTATTCCCCCGCAGCCGGGGCAGTCGAACCATCCGTCAGGGTGTTCGAAACTCCCGCGTCAGCGAGGTTGAAGCTCCCGCGTTGGGCCAGTAGAAGCTCCCACGCTGGGGCGGTCGAAGCCCTTGTGTCGGGGCGGTCATGGTTGTCGAACCTAGTAAAGATGGTTATCAAAAATTACAGCAAGACCTTGTTCAGTTGGGCAGGTAGGCTGAGGAATAGTTAGTGGAGTTTAATGCAGATAAGTGCGAAGTGTTGCGCTATGGGAAGTCAAACCAGAGCAGGACCTTCTGAGTGAATGGCAGGGCCTTGCGGAATGTTGAGTGCAGATAAATAGTTTCTTGAAAGTGGTTGCATAGGTAGATTGGATGGTCAAGAAGGCTTTCGGTACATTTGTCATCATCAGTCAGAGTATTGAGTATAGATGTTGGGATGCTAATGTTATAGTATACAAGATGTTGATGAGTCCGCATTTGGAGTATCGTGTTCACTTTTACTCACCCTGGTCTAGGGAGGATGTCATTAAGGTGAAAAGAGTGCAGGGAAGATTTACATGGATATTGCCAAGACTCAAGGGCCTGAGCTATAGGGAATGATTGAGTAGACTTTATTCCTCCGAGCATAGATGGCTGAGGAGTGATCTTTTGGAGTGATATAAAATCCTAAGGGGAATGGACATGGTGAATGCACAAGGTCCTTTACCCAGAATCACAGACCAAATGACACAAGGTTTGAGATGAAAAGGGAAAGATTTAATATGAACCTGAGGGGCAACCTTTTCACTCAAAGAGGGTGGTGGGTACGTGAAATGAGCTGCTTGAGGAGGTAGTTGAGGTGGGTACCATAACAATATTGAATGGACATATCAACATGTATATGGATAGGAAAGGTTTAGAGGGATGGCCCAAACGCGAGTATAAATGAGGCATCTTGGTCAGCATTGATAAGTTAGGCTGAAGGGCCAGTTTCCTGTGCTAGGCCTTTTCAACAAGCAATGCCACGTATTTTATGTACTGTAAACTACTTTGCAGTGCATTGACCACTGGAGCAGCGATTTGCACGTAAATCCAATAAATCTTTGAAGGAACATTGAGAGGGTACAGGGAGTATGGCTAACTTGATTTTTCTTATAGGAAGCCAGTGCAGTCAGTCGAATGCCTCCTTCTGTTTGTGATTCCACATCAATACTATTGGTTGTAGACGTAATACAGGCCTGGTCAAGCTTATTTCTGTTCTTCACTTCATGCCACAGCATTTTTGATATCACAAGAACATACGGAATTGACAACACTTTGCCTAAGGAAAATACTTTGGTGAGAGGGCAATTCCCTACATTCATCCTAGAGTATTACATTCTCATCTTCTCATGCATGACAAACCAAGAATGATCGACAATGATCACGGGAATTATTCTGTTAACATGTGATGAGCTTTTGACAACGCTTGGCCTGTACTCGCTGGTGTTTAGAAGGAAGATGGGGAACATCATTGAAACTTACCCATTAGTGAACGGCCTGGTTGGAGTAGATGTGGAGACGATGTTTCCACTAGTGGGAGGGTCTAAGACCACAGGCCCTAGCCTCAGAATAAAAGGATGTACCTTTAGAAAGGAGATGAGGAGGAATTTCTTCACTCAGAGGCTAGTGAAATTCATTGCCATAGACAGCTGTGGAGCACATGTCGTTGGGTATTTTTAAGGTGCAGATTGACAGATTTTGATTAGTAAGGATGTCAGGGGTTATGCAAAGAAGGCAGGAGAATGGAGTTGAGTGGGAAAGATAGATCAGCCATGATTGAATGGCAGAATAGACTTGATGGGCTGAATAGCTAATTCTGCTCCTCAAACTTATGAACCTGCCTATGAATAAGACATTCACTGAGTGAAACAGAGGTGGGAGGCTTAACCAGTTTTTCTGCCAGTGATTATTTAACAGTGATTCACTCCCCACTAATGGCCATTTTAAATGCTTGCTTTATGTCTGGCAACTTGGGATCCCGAGAGATCTGCAAGTGCATTGCAGGAGTTCATTAGATCACGTAAGGGCATATTGCTGCATTTATCACCCATTATCAAGCCATTTCTGCACATTGTTCTCCATCTTGAAGTTGTTTTGATTTGACGGAGCAATCCTCCATTGGCTAAATATTATCATGGAGAATTTCTCATCCTGTTCATCTGTCAGAAATGACAGAGATGGAGCTGGGGATTTCCAAAGAAGTTTTCCATCTACATTTTAGAAGTCAGGGCAAATGATTCCAAGAACAACGTACCAGTACCTTATCGCACATGTGACAATAAACTCAACTTGACTTTTGCAAGTTTCTTTGAAGTCTGCAGAATAGTTCAGAGGCAAGGTTGTGTTTCTGCCACCATCTTATTTTTCTTCCATCTACCTAATTTAAATACATACTTGAGATAATTTTTGAGCAGTGTGGAATGCACATTTTTTAAATTCATGCCAATACATCAATGCACCTTACAACTAATGAAGTAGAAACATAGAAACATAGAAAATAGGTGCAGGAGTAGGCCATTCGGCCCTTTGAGCCTGCACCGCCATTCAATGTGATCATGGCTGATCATCCAACTCAGTATCCCGTACCTGCCTTCTCTCCATACCCCCTGATCCCTTTAGCCACAAGTGCCACATCTAACGCCCTCTTAAATATAGCCAATGAACTGGCCTCAACTACCTTCTGTGGCAGAGAATTCCAGAGACTCACCACTCTCTGTGTAAAGAATGTTTTCCTCATTTCGGTCCTAAAGGAATTCCCCCTTATCCTTAGACTGTGACCCCTTGTTCTGGACTCCCCCAACATCGGGAACAATCTTCCAGCATCTAGCTTGTCCAACCCCTTAAGAATTTTGTAAGTTTCTATAAGATCCCCCCTCAATCTTCTAAATTCCATCGAGTACAAGCCAAGTCTATCCAATCTTTCCTCATATGAAAGTCCTGACATCCCAGGAATCAGTCTGGTACATTGAATTTGTATTGTACTTTTAATATGGATGTTATTTTTGGCACAAAGCAATAAGACAATGTCCATGGGTTACTCCAACACTTTGGGCCTTCTTTTGTATACCAGCATCTGCAGTTCCTTGTTTCTACATTTCACTACTGCACTGCAAAATCTCCTCAAGGTATGCCTACTTTGAAGAAGGTCGCCTCCTCTCTCCGATGAGAGTTCTGTGCAACCCTCTCTCACTGTCCCCCCTCTGTGATTCCCTGCTCTATGAACATATTCTGATCCAGACTCACTACCACAGCCACGTGTGAGTCCTCAACACTTGCCTTCCCCAATCTCTGGCCGCTTTTCCAATCATCTGCCTATTTAAAAAAAACCCTCCTCACCTGTGTCAAACTTTAACCTGCTAGGCTTTCCCCATTTTGGTCACAATGTGCTACCCTCGCTAACAATTCAGCCACCTGCTCTGCCTTATTTCCCAGGAGGAGTTTAAGTTTTGCCCCAACTCTAGTAGGGTGATCTACATATTGCCTGAGAAAATCTTCCTGAACGTACTTAACAAATACCACCTCATCCCATCCCTTAGCACCACAGCAGTTCCAGTCCATACTTGGAAAGTTAACATCCCCCACTATTACATCTATCTTATCCCTACAGCTCACAGTGACCTCCCTATGTCAATACTCCTTGAATGCCCGCTGATTATTACAATCCTGTTAAAGTGATCACCCACTTCTTATGTCTCAAATCCACGCACGGGGCTTGCCTTGCTAGCAGGGGCTGATGATGGTGATTATAGATGGAGAGTTTATGTCAGTGTTTGAACATTGAGATAATATGATGACGAAAAAATACTGAAGAATCATTGAAAGCTCATTTTTTAATTCAATTTTTTTTGTAAACTATCCATATTTTCTACTTAACATTCATAATGTTATTTCCAACAGATTAAACCCTGTGTATCCATTTCTATTTAATTTAAAAAAAAGCACACAACACTTTGTGTAAGTAGATCTGTCCAGTTCCACATTGTAAATTATACCATTCTTTTATCTAGAATGTTTGTCTAACATCTTAGACACGCACTCCTGGGTGGCCTGGTAGCTGGTGTGATGGAGTTGAACTGTTGCTGAGTAGACTGCCTCAGCTGGTGTTTGAACTCACTTACCCTGACTGGAGACCATTCAATCAGTTCTCCTTGGACAAAGCTCGAAGGCAACTTGTAAAGCATTCGTAAGAAAATTAAGCACTAACACAAGCATCCTTCACAAACTTCATACAGTGTAATGTCATTATCAATTTCCACTCTTCTACTAAAGAAAGGAATGTTACACCAAAATATGATGAGGCTGGGGATAAAAAGGAATGGAGCACAAAACCAGAACAAAGGGATAGTCTTTAATTTGCTATTTGCAATCATTGCCTTTAGTCCTTCAATCTGAAACCACGCAGGAATTTTGTTTGGAGAGAAAAGCAATGTATTTTGATGTTCAGATGATTATGTGCAGTGTCATAACACATATAAAAATGTCCACTTTAAAACATTGTAAGTTCACAAGTTATAGGAGTAGAATTAGGCCATTCGCCCCATCGAGTCTACTCTGCCATTCAATCCTGGCTGATCTCTGCCTCCTAATCCCATTTTCTTGCCTTCTCCCCATAACCATTGACACCTGTTCTAATCAGGAATTTGTCTATCTCTGCCTTAAAAATATCCATTGACTTGGCCTCCACAGCCCTCTGTGGCAATGAGTAACTACCCTCTGGCTAAAGATGTTCCTCCTCAACTCCTTTCTAAAAGAGCGCCCTTTAATTCTGAGGCTATGACCTCTAGTTCTAGACTCACCCACCAGTGGAAACATCCTTTCCACATCCACTCTCTCTATTCCTTCCACTTTTCTGTAAGTTTCAATGACAGCCCCCCTCAACCTTCTAAACTCCATCGAGTAGAGGCCCAGTGCCGTCAAACGCTCATCATATGCAAACCCACTCATTCCTGGAATCATTCTTGTAAACTTCCTCTGGATCCTCCCCAGTGCCAGCACATCCTTCCTCAGTGTGCATAAGCTGGCAATAAACACAAATGCTCCTACTTTGTGTCTACTGTGTAATGGAGACCAATCCTAACTTTGAAAAGTAACACCCAAATATTTTCAATGTCTCTTATGTTCAAATGAACAATGTAAAAAGACTAGGTTTTATTTGGAGCCACATATAATTCTCATTTCATTGCCACGAGCTGCTTTATTATTTACCCTCTCCAATTTACTTTGTGATGGATAATGTAAAATGACAGGGAGAAAAAAGCATGTATCATGCATGCTTTCAATGAGCTAAGATGCAACAATTTAGTTTTCAATTGCTATTCATTTAAAAGTGTAAACATATTCTGTTTTTTGGAATAAATCACTTTTTGCCAAGTTCCAGAAATGATCAGAATATAACTACATTATTTATGTTATATCCACTGTGGTACAGTTCAAACCATGTTATCTGCCAAGTTCACAATTATCTGTCGAAAAACATGCTTTAAAATCAGTAAAGCAGAAATTGTTTACCAACTCACTGATTATCGCAAACTTGCCATGACACCATCAGGGATAAATACAAAAACTACTTATTGCAAATTCAACATTAGTAGTGTTTTCATCTTAAAGGCAATTATCTAAGTATCCGGGATGAAACTGCGCCTGTATTTTAAGAATGGTTTAGAGTGGCTGCTTGACTTTACCACATGTTGCCACCTGCCTATTTCCTGTGATAAAATCAGCTGTATTTATTTTCTTGATGGATGATTATGAACAGGAATTTCTTATCATCAAAGTTAGACGTGGTTTGCAGGCATCAGCAACACCTCAGCAGTGTACAAATCTCAGATGTTTCAGCATGTGTTCCCAGAAAAGAAACTGCGGAAGGACAAAACACCTTCACAGATTTAACAAAGCCACACATTTTGGAATATATCTTGGCTAATTTAATTGAACAATGAAACTTTTCAAATGGTACACCCTTTGTTTTATAAGATGCAATAACTGTAAGGTCAGAGTGTCCAATTTTTCAACATGCAACTAAAAGCATAATCCATTTATGCTAAGGTTACATAAAAAATAATTTGCAATTTAATAGAAACTTTTAATAATCTTGGTACTTTAGAGGCAATGAAAGATTGTTTTAATGTTTAAGTAATCAGATTTAGTGCTGATGACTGAGGAATAAATATAAGCCAGGACACCAGTGAAATTATCCCTCGATTTTGTTTTGATTGGTGCTGTTGGATCTTTTAAACTCACTAGAAAGGAAGTTTCTTCAATAATGCAGTGCTCCCTCAGTGCAACGCTGAAATCATCCAGGTGTCTAATTGTTTGGATCTGAACTTGAATCAACGAGCAGTGTAGCACAAAAAATGGGCATTCAGCTGTCAGCTCTAAGAGCAATTCAATTAACCCTAGTCCCTTGACCTTCTGATTCTTTGTCTTTCATCCATTTAACCCTTTGACCATTTCCTAAAGGTTATAATTGACTGTATCCACAGACAGTGCTTTCCAAATCCTAACTACTTGTTGCTAAACTGTACTCTCCTGAATTAAAGTGGAAAGTGGTGAAATCATTGGACAAAGTCAGCATGGATTTATGAAAGGTAAATCATGTCTGAAGAATCTTATAGACTTTTTCGAGGATGTAACTAGTAGAGTGGATAAGGGAGAACCAGTGGATGTGTTATATCTGGACTTTCAGAAGGCTTTTGACAAGGTCCCACATAAGAGATTAGTATGCAAACTTAAAGCACATGGTATTGGGGGTTCAGTATTGATGTGGATAGAGAACTGGCTAGCAGACAGGAAGCAAAGAGTAGGAGTAAATGGGACCTTTTCAGAATGGTAGGCAGTGACTAGTGGGGTACCGCAAGGCTCAGAGCTGGGACCCAAGCTATTTACAATATATTTTCATGATCTGGATGAGGGAATTGAATGCAACATCTCCAAGTATGCAGATGACACAAAGCTGGGGGGCAGTGTTAGCTGTGAGGAGGATGCTAGGAGGATGCAAGGTGACTTGGATAGGTTGGGTGAGTGGGTAAATGCATGGCAGATGCAGTATAATGTGGATAAATGTGAGGTTATCCACTTTGGTGGCAACACCAGGAAAGTAGACTATTATCTGAATGGTGGCTGATTAGGAAAAGGGGAGATGCAACGAGACCTGGGTGTCATGGTACACCAGTCATTGAAAGTAGGCATGCAGGTGAAGCAGGCAGTGAAGAAAGCGAATGGTATGTTAGCATTCATAGCAAACGGATTTGAGTACAGGAGCAGGGAGGTTCTTCTGCAGTTGTACAGGGTCTTGGTGAAACCACACCTGGAGTATTGCGTACAGTTTTGGTCTCCTAATCTGAGGAAAGACATTCTTGCCATAGAGGGAGTATAGAGAAGGTTCACTGGACTGATTCCTGGGATGTCAGGACTTTCATATGAAGAAAGACTGGATCGACTCGGCTTGTAATCGCTAGAATTTAGAAGATTGAGGGGGGATCTTATAGAAGCTTACAAAATTCTTAAGGGGTTGGACAGGCTAGATGCAGGAAGATTGTTCCCAATGTTGGGGAAGTCCAGAACAATGCGTCACAGTTTAAGGATAAGGGGGAAGTCTTTTAGGACCGAGATGAGAAACACATTTTTCACACAGAGAGTGGTGAATCTGTGGAATTCTCTGCCACAGAAGGTAGTTGAGGCCAGTTCATTGGTTATATTTAAGAGGGAGTTAGATGTGGCCCTTGTGGCTAAAGGGATCAGGGGGTATGGAGAGAAGGCAGGTACAGGATAATGAGTTGGATGATCAGCCATGATCATATTGAATGGCGGTGCAGGCTCAAAGGGCCGAATGGCCTACTCCTGCACCTATTTTCTATGTTTCTATGTTTCTATATAAAGTGGATTGTGTTATCATTTAGCAGAGGTTAACGGCAGACAAGTATACTACTAATTGGATGAAATCAAAATATTCCAGTCAGGTTTCTTTACCTTGTCATCATTTTGATTTATCATCGGGTCACAAGTGTGGCCTCATTTTCACGAAGAGCAGCAGGGAAAAGCCTGGTAATTACAGTACATAGATGTGAGCTTGACAATGATTGGGAAAAGTTACGAGGGACAGGAGTAATGGTCACTTGGAAAGGCAGTTACTAATCAGAAATGGCCAGCAAGGCTTTGTCAAGGGCAGATCCTATCTGACCAATCTAATTGTAAGAGGTAGCAAGGTGTATTTATGGGGCAAGTGCATTTTATGGTTTACATGGACTGCAGTAAGACCTTTAACAAAGTCCCTCAACAGGAGGGTGAGGGTAGAGGGCTGTTTTTGTGATTAAATCCCAGAGACTAATTACTCAATTCTGTCCCTGATTGGGTTCATTAGAGTGAGGGGGAATAAGGAAACAAATGCAAGTTGAGAGTAATGTTAATTTCCACATCCACTAAAGCTCCCACAGACTCTCCCATCTCTACTTGCTGTACAGAAATGCTCATGGGGCAGTGAAGCCCTCTGACTAGTCATCCATTTCTCTCAGCTCCATTGTAGGTGACCCAGTGGACCGCAATTGGAAGGGAAGAAGCCGTCCTGCTCGTCCTCGAAAACCAAAGATCAGGAGGATGGTGCCGGTGATGACAACGGATGCAATGTGCGAGAAGCAAGGCCGGTGAGAGGAAATCGGGGTCTGGCCTACCACACCCTCAAGGTCGGCTGCAGGAAATGCCCCAGGGGCACAAATGATTGAGTAGACGGACATCAGTTTGCCAATTGATCCACACATCCAAGGAAGGCGGTGGCTGGAGGCCCTGAGGCAGCCTGGGACTTGCCTGGATCGGGAGCTGTTCACAGATCCAGAGCATAGACTGGACTTGGAAAATGGTGCCAATACCTGGTGCCTCTTGAATGAGTGCTCTGTGGACCATTTCTGTACACATTGCTAATCGGGATCTGGGCTTAGTCATGCAATACTCTACTGGACTGTAAGTAAGAAAAGACTTTCCCTGTGCATTTTCACATTTAGTTTAGTTTAGAGATACAGCATGGAAACATGTCCTTCAGCCCACCAAATCCACGCCGACTGGTGATCCCCATACATTAGCACTATCCTACACACTGGGGACAAATTATAATTTTGCCAAAGCCAATTAACCTACAACCCTGTACATTGGAGTGTGGGAAGAAACTGGAAGCCCACGTGGTCACACGGAAAACCTACAGACTCTGTACAGGGAGAACGTACAAATTCCATGCAGACAGCACCCATGGTCAGGATGACGCTGTAAGGCAACAACACTACTGCTGTACCACCATGCCAGTATGTGATAATAAAGACACCATTGAGGTGACCTCTGGAAGTAATAAAACTGATAAAGCTGAAACGGTTTTCTTCATCTCTTGCTGTCTTGTGTCCTTGCTAGTTAACTCTGCTCTGGACCTGCCTATGTGTTTTGACTGCATTATCATCGAACGCCTGTTCACATTCACTCAATGGTGTGTCCAGAGTGTGGACCAGTAAGTTGTCAAACAAATAGTATTTGTGAATTGGATCAAATAATGTCATGCTACCAATATGTACTATATCAGTTTCCAGGATGTCTATACAGTGACTCAAAGGATAGGAATGTTCTTCTCATCCATTGTGATTTACATCTTGATCCACATTTATCATGAGTCTTACACCAACTTTCCACAAAGACCTCATGCTTTTCCCTATGTCCTTGAGTAGTTTATCAATGACTCATATACTTGCTCCTGAAATATTCCTCTGCTGCAGAATATGAAAATTGGTAATGGGTACTTAAAATTCAGCTCCACGTTCTAGTTGTACAGAAACCAGGTCAGGACTGGGGAATCCATTCAAAAACACGCAGTGCAAGAGCAAATATTTGACTGAATGATTTCCACCTGAGGATTTTACTAACCTTTTACTCGTTCAATGGAGTACTTTCTAAACAATGTAATTCCTTGGGCAAAAATCCCAAGCAGCAATCTAGTCACCTGCCAAGTTGTTTTTGTTTATTTTTGAATTCCAAACCAAGCTTTCACTTATGATTGAGAGTCTCAATAAAATTCCCCAGCAATGTATTTCCAGCATGCAGTTGTAACTTTCCCATTTCTCTTTGGTCTTTGGTCTTTGGTCTCCCGACAATTTGTCGGAGATTTGAGGTTAAATTACTGCATGGCACTCTGAGCTTCCTACTGCTCCAATCATCAAATCATTCCAGATTATCGGGAATTAAAAAATTCCTTATCACTGAGGAGACGGCATGATTTGGTGTTATATGAGGCTGCCCAGAAGAAACATGAATGGAACTGACAGGCCAAGCTGAGAGCAGCCAGCAGCTCTTTCTTGGTGATATAATATTCACATTCTATTCAAAGATGTAACCTAACTGTGCCAGACAATTCCATCTTACCCAATGAGCTGAGATCTGAAGCATAAAGCCCCTGTCCCACTTAGGAAACATGAACAGAAACCTCTGGAATGTGTGCCCCACCCAAGGTTTCTGTGAGGTTCCCAGAGGTTCCCGTGAGGTTCCCAAATGCCCGTTAACTTTATTAAACTTCCTAAAACTGTCTCCACTCCTTCTCTCCCCTTCTCTCTCCCATTCTCTCTCCCCTTCTCTCTCCCCTTCTCTCTCCCCTTCTCTCTCCCCTCTCTCTCCCCTCTCTCTCCCCTCTCTCTCCCATCTCTCTCCCTTTCTCTGTCCTTCTATCCCTCCCTCCCGCGCTCTCTAAATGACTTACCATGCTCTGTGGCAGCCGTTTACTTTCCTCTTCACATGCAGAAAACGCTCCTCCGCTGTCCCTGGCCCCCACCTTTGCGATGTGTTTGTGTGTGTGTGTGTGTGCGCGCGGTTGGCAGCAAAGATTTGGTCAGTAGATGCAGCTCACGCTTCGGTTGAGGCTTTCCAGGCAATTGACCAGAACCTCTGGTGACTCATGGAGAGTGTCCGGAACCCCCAGGAACCTCTGGGAACCTCACAGGAATCTCTGGGAACCTCACAGAAAACTTGGGAGGGGCACACGGTGTCCAGAGGTTTCTGTTCAGGTTTCCTAAGTGGGACAGGGGCATAAGTTTTTCACATAGAGAAGGTGAATAGAACTGCCAGAGTGGAGGCAGATGCAATTACAACATTTAAAAGATGTTTCGACAGGTACTTGAATAGGAAAGGCGAAGAAGGATGTAGGCCTAATACACACAAGTGGAATTGGCAAAGCCTGGTTATCTTGTTCTGCATGGACTAGATGGGCAGAAAGGGCTCAGTTTCCATGCTGTGTAATTCTATTTTTCAATGATTCTACAGTGTTATATTGTAAAAGTATAACACAAACAATGACTAAGACCAAGATGAAAGGAGCCCCTTTCTTCAAAAATAATAAGTTCTTACTGCTGCAGCTTTTCAGTCACATCAACGCGACAATACAACAAATAATTCAATAATATCAATTATCAGTAATACTTGGTAACCAGATCATAACAGTGCAAACTAAAGTACATCATGCAATCAAAACAAAACCCACAGTAGATCATTGCTGAGGTAAGATTGTGGTTTGGGTTGTGCAGTGCTCTTCAAGAGCTGGATTGGTTGATGAGAAGAGCCTGTGGTTCATGTTGGATAAACGTAAGTAGACTCATTTACTTAAGTGGTACATACAAAAAGGAAGATTGATTGTTCTGAAGGCCACAGTGTACTTTGGAATGCAAAAAAAAAACTCCCCCAGCAAGGCTTTGAACAAATGTTCCACGAGTAGCACATAATTATTTCTGCATTTGGTGCAGAAAACACATGATCAGTGCAGGAGCAATTCACAATCAGAAGATACTAATCAAATTTGCAGAATAATACATGATGAACTGGAAACCTTCAGAACCCCTTTCCATACTGAAAATGCTAGTTCAAAACCTTCAGAACCCCTTTCCCGGAGACACGCCCCGGGGCTTCAGCTGCGGGTGCAGCGTGGACACTCGGCGTGGAGTGGGCGAGCCCACGCCGGGGCTCGCGGGAGGGGGGCGCCTCGTTCGCTGGCCCGCGGCAGCCCGAAGCCGCGGTCTGCAGAGCTCTAGCTGGCGCGGCGTCCACAGCCTGCGATCCCTCGTGGGGGATCCGGGGAGAAGAAGAAGCCACCACCGCCGGCCCACGGCCAACATCTACCGCGGGCCCAGCGTGGACTTACCATCAGGAGCAGGGTCCCTCACCAGGGACCCCTGGAGGGGAGCTTCGACTGTCGGCCCTGTGGTCTGCGGTGCTTCTGACTGCAGCGCAAACTTTAAATGTCCGACCGCCGGCCTGTGGCCTACACCAACTTGAAGCCATGGTCTCCGGAGGGGAAGAGCCGATTCTGGACTTATCTGGACTTTACCTGCCTGCACATCTGGACGCCCGCAGCGACAGCTGCGGAGGGTTGAGGTCCCAACCACGGGGGAAAATGGAGGAGGACTGGCCAATTATTGTGCCTTCCACTACAGTGATGAATGCTGTGGTGGATGTTTGTGTTAAATTTTTAGTGTGATTTGTGTGTTCTTTATCATTGTACCGCTGCTGGCAAATTAATTTCACTTGCACTTTATGTGCAAATGTGATGAATAAAACCGTATTGTATTGTAATGCAAAAATTGCAATCAAATTGGCTGAGTCACAGAAGAATTACCAAATAATTAACAAGCTTTGGTTTATTTAAACGTACCTCATGTGATTTTTTTTTTAAAGGGATTTTTAAATTGATTTTGTCCTGAAATCACAGACTTATTAATCTAATTTATTTCCCTGAAGAGACAATTCAATAATACTGTGATACAACAGAAAATGCTGGAAATACCCAGCTGGTCAGCTAGTTCCATGGTTTCTCTCTACACGGATTCTGCATCACCTGGTGTCTTCAGTATTTTATATTTATTGCACATGTCCACCATCTGTAGTTTTTAACTGCTTAATAATATTGTGCAATATCACATTTACGGCCTATAGTGCATTCATTTGAACTTGAGGCCAACATTGAAGGGAAGCTACAACAAAAATTTGATCAAAATAGGCCTTATCAAAAACAAATGAATATAACCCAGTATGGAATATTCTTAATTCACTAAACTCGTTTTAGTTTCTATAGAAGAAAAATGGGTATACATGTATGTTTTTATGGAGCTATGTTATAGTGTGCTGTACCATAGTCAAGAGGGGGATTCATCTCAATCATTTGAAAACCTAGTTCACCATAGCTCTGAATTTATTTCATTGTATTCCAACACTGGGTGACATGGTGGTGCAGCTATAGTGTTGCTACCTTACAGCGCCAGAGACCCAGGTTCGATCCTGACTTTGGGTGCTTGTTTGTACATTCTCCCCGTGACCTGTGTGGGTTTTCCCTGGGAGCTCCAGTTTCCTCCCACACTCCAAAGACGTACAGATTGGTAGTTTAATTGGCTTGGTAAAATTCTAAATTATCCCTAGTGTGTGTAGGATAGTGTTAGTGTGCGTCCCATGGTACGAGTTCATTCCAAGAGCTCTCCCAAGTTTTATAAAAATCAAACTCGTGGTAAGCACGGAGAATGAATGTAGAGGGTACGTCGGAGCTCGGGGACGTATCTTAGCGGCTCATAACGCTAATGGCAGGTACTCGGGAAGACTCGCTAATGGCAGGTAAGCTCGGGAAGACTCGTGAAGATTTTTCAACATGTTGTAAAATGTCCACGAGAGCCCCGAATACCGACGAGCGGCCATTACCGTAAATCTCAGAGTTCGAATCAGGGCAAACTCGGGAGAGCTCTTGGAATGAACTCGTACCGTGGGACAGGGCCATTATTTCTTCAGTGACTAATCTTGTTGTAAGGCAGAGAATTTTACATCTTCTAAATTCTTGCATAGCACATGCCAAGAGCTGTTTTCTGTTTCCCACATGGAGCAGCTAGAGCCAAGATTATATTAAAGTTACTTTAATGATACGCTAATGGTATACATTCTAATTCCTTACAGAAAGGTTCGAGAGAAAGGTCACCTCTTTCGTGCTGTGTTGGAAAGATTGCAAAATAGTCCATCAAAATCTTTGGAAATTAATGTTAAACACAAAGACACTTTGTTGTGTGGGAGGGCAGCTGATCGCAGCGCCTGTAGATGAGGTTCCATTGATGCAAGATTATGCCACAAAAACAGTTATTACCCAACATTTCAAGGTTATAAGAGACCACCCAAACCTTCAATTCCTAAGAGTACATGACATTTCTGGAAGTTCACAAGCATGTTGGGGGAGTAAGAGTGCATTTGTCCTATCAAAATTAACTTCCAAATTCTGATTGAGCAATGGTCTAACATCATGTTACTCAATGCTGGTCAGGAATAATGAACCATCAGGACTCTCATTATCATATCAATTAATACTTCAGTTATCAGATAATCTTCATATGGCCATACAACTTGATATAATTTGGTTCTTTTTTTTTCATTTCCACCTGCTGATTTCTAAAGTAATTGGTACCTGGCTGAGACAATGTTTCGGGTCGGGTTCCTTCTTCAGGCTGATTGTAGGGAGGGGAAGATTGCTGGAACAGAAGAGGGGCAAGACAAAGCCTGGCAGGTAATAGGTGGGTACACATGAGGCAGGGTTTTTGATAGGGAGATGGTTGGGCAAAGACCAGAGGTGAAAAGACAGGTGTGAGACAAAAGAGTTGAAGAGTTATGAAACTAAAGGGAGGAATGTAGGTGGAGAGGTAGGGAGAAATAGGTGTGAGTCCAGGTGGGGCACAACAGAGTTTCCAGAGAAGTTGTCTGACATGATGAGTTACTCCAGCACTTGGTGTCTTTCTTAAACCAGCATCTTTAGTTCCTTGTTTTTATATCACCCTTTTTCCAGTTCCCAACCATTATATCACCTGTTCGCTGCCAGGCTTTGTTTCTTCACCTCAATACAATCAGCCTAAAGAAGGATTCCAATCTGCATTGTTACTTATGCATGTTCTCCAGAGATGCTCCCCGACCTGCTGTGTTACTCCAGCACTTGGTGTCTTTTTTTTGTAAACCAGCATCTGTAGTTCCTTGTTTGTCCATCAAAGAACCTTCCCAGACAATACGGTTGAGACAAGGTGAAAACAGAACTGGATTCAAACAACTTAGTTTAGTTTTAGAGATAGCATGGAAACAGGCCCTTCGGACCACTGAGTCCATGTTGACCATCGATCGCCCACTCACACTAATTCTATGTTCTCCGACTTTTGCATTTGCTCCCTGCAACCAGGCGGCAATTAACATGTAAATTAACCTACAAACCCGCACGCCTTTGCGATGTGAGAGGAACCTGGAGAAACGCATGGTCACAGGGAGAGCATGCAAACTCCACACAGACAGCACCCAAGGTCAAGATCAGACCCGGGTCTCTGATGCTGTGAGGCAGCGGTTCTACCAGCTACACCACTGCTGAGAATTGAGAAAATCTGTAGTGAAAGAAATTGGTATTTGCTGTCAGACATTTGCATAAAGAAAGATCACTTCAGTGAGAAATGACACTGTAGTTTGTTAAGGGCCTGTCCCACATGGGCGTCATTTGCGCGCCACTGCCTATGCCACGACATCTCACCGCACGCCATGCGCGCGTAAATGCACGCCATGCATCGTTACGCGTAAATGATGTTGCGTAAATGACATGCAAATAACGCCCAAGTGGCACAGGCCCTTTACTCAACTACACTCCACCCCTTCATTGGCTTTACAGCAATAAAATGGAGCTTAAACTTGACCTTACGTCAAAAACAGTAACTCGATTAAGCAATATCAATAATATTGTGTTGGTTTGACATGGATTGAAGTCTACTTTCATTGTGATTTCAAACCTGATTCAAGAGATCCACAAGTCTCCCTGGACACTTAATATTATGATCTCTTTTTTTAATGTGAACTTTGTCTGAATTGTCTTATTGGGAGAGGAGCTCTAACCAAGCAACATGTACAGAAACGTTGTTCTCTCTAGAGCAACAGATTGTTTTGTGCAGACAAATGGTATAAATGAGACACTTCGTAGCTAGGGTGGCATGGTGGCGCAGCGGTAGAGCTGCAGCCTTGCCAGAGACCCGGGTTCGATCCCGACTATGGTTGCTGTCTGTACGGACTTTGTACGTTCTCCCCGTGACTGCTTGGGTTTTTTCCGAGTTCTTCGGTTTCCTCCCACACTCCAAAGACGTACTGGTTTGGCGGTTAATTGGCTTGCTGTATGTGTACAATTGTCCCTAGTGTGTGTAAGATAGTATTAGTGTGCAGGGATCGCTGGTCGGCGCCGAATCTCGAAACTAAACTAATGAATATCACAGGTACTATTCTCAAATGTTAAGATGTAGTATTTATCCTAAAAAAAAACACTTCTGGGACTAAAGCATTAAAGAACACTGCTCCAGAAAAAGTCTGCTAAGCTTTTCAGCAAAAAAAATGTATGAAAATATATAACCAGGAAAAGTTACAAAAATGCATACATTTATTATAATACATTTTTATGTCATATGATTAAACCTTGCTGTTCTTGTCAGGAAGATAGGTTAATGAGTATTTTTTTCAATAAACATATATCTAGAATTCTAAATGGTTTATATTCAGAGATAAATTTGCTTGTGCAGATCATTACTACAAAATTTGCTGGTATTTGCGATGACTTGAGTTGTGCAGAGATCACATCATTCAGTCATGAAATTCCCCTCTTTCAAAGGTTGGGCAGCATGTTAGCAGGAAACAAAACACCCACAATATTTTTGCAAATCACACCAGCTGCAAGAATCCGTATTTGCACGGACCAAAAATGAGCAGATTAAACGGTTCCACAGCTGAATGGTGATTATGAAATAAGCAGAAGGGAACAGGACACAATCAAGATGGGAAAGCCACAATTTTTTTTTTTGAAAAGCTCAGGAATCATCTTTGCTGCATAAGCATATAGAAATAGAAACAGACTTTGTTTACCAGTAACAGGACATTTTACATTCAACAGGCTTGTTTTGAATCAGCAGAAACACATTAATTTGGCTGTCCTCCACCATTTCTAGGAACACAAGTTTTCCTCCCAACAGAGGCCGATATAATATGTTGCTCACTCCATGCTCACTCTGGAGAATGGATAAAAACCTAAAATAAACCATAGAAGTTAAACCAGGGTGGTGATATTTCAATTCACTTCAAGCATACAGTCTAGATACAGTGCCTTCAGCCCATTGAGTCCATACCGACCGTCGATCATCCGTTCTATGGTATCTCACTCACTTTCTCATCCACTCCCTACATACTATGACCTGCGATTTACAGAGCCCAATTAACCTACAACCCTGCATGTCTTTGGGATGTGGGAGGAAAGCAAACCACCTGAAGAAACCTCATGTGATGAACATGCAAACTCTACACAGACAGCACCGGAGGTCAGGATCGAAGCTGGCTCTCTGGCGCTGTAAGGCAATATCTCAGTACTGCCCAATACCTGGGCCTGTAATATGGAGACTAAACTAATCAGTCAGTAATTAATCTGATTTATGTCGGTGGAGCTTGTTTGGTGTGAATCAGGTCAATTATAACTCTAGTATTCCTTGGGTTCTGTCTCTGTCCAGAGAAAAAATAGCCCTTGGGATTACCTCCAGGTGGAACCAGTACACAATCTGTGGCATTGTGCAACTTTTTCTACTCTCTTGGATGAAACACAGTAATTGGTGCAGGAAGCTTTCATCGAGCGAGGCTTCAAATTTAAGGGCCAACCTGGGGTCATTTGGCAAATCAGCAGAATTAGTGATCATTCTCATATTTGTGACTTTGTTCTGCTTTATCGTTCTTCTCTGATATTGAAAGCAATAAGAAACATTAATATGTCTCAGTCTGAAGAAGAGTCTTGACCCGAAACATCACCAATGCATTCTATCCAGAGATGCTGCCTGTCCCGTTGAGTTACTCCAACATTTTGTGTCTACCTTCGATAAAACTTTACTGTTTTTTTACAAATTTTGATATCCTTTAGGGTTTGATGTTTCAAAAATTATCCTTGCTTAATTTTGAGAACATGGTCTTGGACTGACGTCTTAAACACAGATGTTGGAGTGAAGGTGCATAGACAATGATAATATTCATAAACATAAAATCATAAATCATAAACAATAATATTTGCATTTGGTTTCAAATTCTTCAGATTATGGACTGCATCTTGGCCTAGTTTATGGCTGGTTCTTCCCTGGTGTTTTGTTGAATGACGATTCCTTTTAGGAGGGAGTTTCACTCTTCTTCACCTTATGATTTTGAGGCACGATGGCGCAGGGGTAGAGTTGCTGCCTTACAGCGCTTGCAGCGCCTGAGATTCAGGTTCAATCCCGACTATGGGTGCTGTCTGTACGGACCTTGTACGCTCTCCCCGTGACCATGTGGGCTTTCTCTGAGATCTTTGGTTTACTCACACACTCCAAAGACATACAGGTTTGTACGTTACTTGGCTTGGGTTTGTATACTTGGTATAAGTGTAAATTGTCCGTTGTGTGTGTCGGCTTGTGTTAATGGTGGTGCCTACTGGTCAGTGCGGACTCAGTGGGCCAAAGGGCCTGCTTCCGTGCTGTATCTCTAAACTATATAAATGACTACAGTAATAATGGAGGTGGGAATCAATGCTATGGAGCTGAATTAGGTAGCATTCAGATTATCCCTCTAGGAAAAGACAAGACCTGTTGGAGGAGCTTAGCAGATCAGGCAGAATTGGTGGAGGCAAAGGCCAGGAAAAGTTTCCGGTCAGGACCCTACTTCACACTGAAATGCTGCCTGACCCGCCGAGTTCCTCCAGAACTTTGCACTTTGCTCAAGGTGCCAGCATCTGCAGTTCCTTGTGTATTCCACTTGGAAAGTGGGGGCCTGGAGATTCTCAACCCAATGCCTCAGCAGCTGGCTGACAATTCACCAGTGCAACAGTCATATAAATGTGGCCAATATCATGAAACCAGAGAGTATTCCCCAACAAGTCAAGTGGGGATGATTGGGAACAATGGGAAAGACTTAACTGGGATGGAGAGAAACAACATTATTGGGAGAGGCAGACACTGTACTCCTATTAGGCTTTTAAATGTAGGAAAAGAAACCTGGTTTGTTCTTCTGTAATGCAGATGAAGATGAGTTCTTAATTGGGCCGACAGTGGATATTCAACTGACCATCATCAGAATACAATATTACTGCTGAAATGAAGCGATCATTCCTCTGAATGTGAGACCTCCATATGCATGAGTTGAAGTGAGATAGAAATGCAGCACAATCAACAGTATGATTAACCTATCTTCAACTGCCTTGACGA
This sequence comes from Raja brachyura, assembly GCA_963514005.1. The sequence continues at coordinate 44,684,262 of OY740788.1, forward strand.
CCAAGTGGGTTAAAAGCAGGCCACATATTTTATGTTGTCTCAAAATATTTGCCGGGAACATTAGTCCAAAACTATTAATTCCTTAATGATGAGGACCTCGAGAAGTTGCAGCAGATGAAAACATAATCTGTTGTCTTAGCAGCAGTTCAGTGCTGTCATCACAAGAGGTTCCCTTCGCATGAAAAAAAAAATCATCACTGGGTTTGTGTAGTTTTAAGCCATGTGCAGAGTCATAAATCAAATAGAAATTCTAAATGGAGTATCATAAAGTATTACATCAGTAAAGTGTTTGATTTCAAAGAGGGAAAAGAGTTCCAGTGGGAGGTTAGTTTCAAGTTTATTAGATCACAGGGAATTGCTGTCAACCGTTAATAGAAATGGAGTGAACAAAAGAATGAAGATGAAAGAAGGAAGTAATTAAAGTTGGAAGAAGGGGAGAGAGATAAGGCCCAAAGAGAGTTACAAATGTGAAGTTAGAGCAGAGGAATTTTAGTATAATCTGATCCACTAAGTTGGAAGAAGCCCCAATGGTCCCATCAACTGACAGTCAAAGTCTCAGAGGTTGTAAAGTTGCTTATGCTGAACTTGAGGCTGTAAGACCAAATGTTCTCTGAACAAAACACAGCAAAGATAATCAAAGTATGGATTCTTCTGCTAATCTGGCTCACTATCATTAAATAAATAAAATGTATGATAATCAGAACACTGAGGTACTTGGTATTATACAAATTCTTCACACGCACACGCACACAGGCACACTCGCACTTACACTCACATGCACTAACTCACTCACTCACACTCTCACTCACTCAGTCACACACTCTCACTCATTCATACACTCACACACACGCAAACATACTCACACACGTACTCACCCACTCACGCACACGCACTCATGCACACACTCACATTCACTCACACTCACACACACAGAGGCACACTCGCACTCGCACTTATGCTCACACGCACTAACTCACTCACACTGTCACTCACTCAGGCACTCACTCACACACACTCACGCAAACTCACCCACTCATGCGCACACACTCATACACACACATACACACACCCCCACGCACACAAATACACACCCCCACACACACACACACACACACACACACACACACACACACACACACACACACACACACACACACACACACACACACACACACACACACACACACACACACACCCACCCCCCCCCCCCAACTTCCTTTTTATAAGACACCAGTTTCAAGCTCATCCTGCAAATTATCCATTTATCTGCAAAACCCCCAAATGACACAATTGTTGATTAACTTATGGCCGAGAAACAACTGGAACCATATTCAAATGTAAATAGAATAGAAAAAAAAACAAAGCACGCAGGAAATAAAATCTGCCCTAAAATCTGTCCTTTTGCCAAAATCCAGCATCTGCTGCCTTTGGCTGTGCTTCCACTCAACAATAATCTTTATCAGTGGTTTGCACAGGCAGGGTCATTTTGGAAATGTGTGCTTATGGCAGCGAGCTTTGCACACTGGGAGTGCAAATCTGAAACTCAGATGTATAATGCACGTGATTTTCCAACCTTACCTTTTAATTGGTGAAAAATAATGGGCAGCGTGCCTGAATTTCCCCAAGGCCCTCCCCGAGGAGCGGGAGCCTTGCCAGAAGTCAGGAGTCAAGAAGTTACCTTCAGAATGCACCTAAGGAAAAGTGTTGATGTTCCTAAATAAGAATGTGCAAGTAAAATTAAAGGGCAGAATTTTCTGGGAGCTGCTCCTTTTCTATCACTTTGACTTGAAAAGGCCTACACAGTGGCTTGATACGGTGTAGGCCTACAAATTAAAAAGATAGATAACTCCAGAGTGGAGTTTCCTCAGTTTACCAAAAGTGAACATTCTAACACATTTGTTGCAATTTTGGCCAGGAGACATGTTTTTTAAGACTGTTCCTATCAAGTCGATGCAAATTAATTGTTAACCAGACGAAACTTAACCAGAAAAAACTTACATGAAATGAAATAAGGAGGAATTTCTTTAGCCAGAGGGTGGTGAATCTGTGGAATTCATTGCCACGGACAGCTATGGAGGCGAAGTCGATAGACATTTTTAATGCGGAGATTGATAAATTATTGATTAGTAAGGGTGTCAGTGGTTGTGGGAGAAGGCATGGGAATGGGGTTGAGATGGAAAGATTGATTAGCCATGATTAAATGGGGAGTGGACTTGATGAATGGCCTACTTCTGCTTCTAGAACTGAACTTATGAACTATGCATTGTCAACCTACTCATTGAAATCCAGAGGGGTTTAACATAGAACATAGAAAAATACAGCACAGGAACAGGCCCGTTAGCTCTGTGTCCAAGCTAAACTGATCTCATCTTCCTGCACATGATCCATATCCAAGCGCCTATCCAAAAGCCTCTTAAATGCCGCCATCATATCTGCCTCCACTACCAAACCTGGCAGCGCATTCCAGGTGCCCACCACCCTCCATGTGAAACACTTGCCCCGCACATCTCCTTTAAACTTGGCCATATTCACCTTAAAACTCGGCCCTCTCGTCTTCTACCCTGGAAAATAACTTCTGACTGTGTACCTTATTTTATGCCTCTCATAATTTTACATATTTCTATCAGGCTAGCTTCCTATCTTTCATCGAGTTACTGAACATGGATCTGGAATGAAGGCATGTATAGATTAAATGAAGACCATCTACCCTTTGATGTATTTCCAGCAATGAGTTGCTTAGTTGCTTGAAACGAGATTGACTGATGGGCTCAGATGCTCAAACTGTAGTTGTCAGTGCAGATGTTGCACAGAAGTGCCCACCATGTCAGAATAAGCTGCGGTTGCCAAAACATTATTTCATCCCAAATTCTCAACTCCCCTGTGACAGCTGTTGCCTGCTGCTATAATCCTCCACCCTGATTTGGGTGTAACTCCTCAATAAAGGTCACTGAGTTTTCCTGCTCTATGTAAGTGATCCTAGGTCACTGATTTTCAAAGTGGGCCCACACCCCTTGGATAGTTAAAAATATGGGTCACTATCTCCACTCTTATAAATAAGTCCTGGTCTGCAGACCTGAAAACTTATTATAGACACAAAATGCTGGAGTAACTCAGTAGGACAGGCAGCTTCTCTGGAGAGAAGGAATAGGTGACGTTTCAGATGGAGACCCTTCTTCAGACGGGTCTTATTATTTATTACTTATTATTGGAAGGCATTGACAAATCCTTTGGTTAAAGTGGGTCACCTAAAAAAACAGCTTTAAAAATTACTGCTCGAATGTTTCTGAAGTACAAACAGCAGAGTAGTGATTAACAGCCAAGTAAATCTTGATTGTGGAAACTATTTATTTAGCTAAATCCCATCTCTTTGTCCTGTCAATTGTACTGCATTTATTACATGGAAGTTGCATAAACAGCATCAGAATTATGTGTAAACACTTTTAAGAATTGTGTGTTTTGTTAAGTTACATTGCACAGTAATATCTCTCCTCTACATGTTTCAAATTCTGTTTGAAGCATGTAAGAGATATCTGTGCAGCTAATCTGGAGAAATAAGGTTTGACCCTAGCCAAGAGTTCTAATCAACATTATATATCAGCCCCCACCCCCATTGCATCTCCTCCTCATCCTCTTCACCCACTCACCCCCTCCTCGCCCTCTCCATCCACCCCACCCCCTCATAGCCCTCCCCACCTACCCCACCCCTCCCAGCCCTCTTCACACACCCCACCCCTCCCAGCCCTCTTCACACACCCCACCCCACCCTCTCCATCCACGCCACCCCACCCCGCCTTCCCCACCCACCCAGTTCTTCCTCATCCTCTCCACCCACCTACCCCCTCCAGCCCTCTCCAACCACCCCACCCCCTCCCAGCCCGTCAAACACACCATCACCACCCCCGCCCCCCCCCCCCCACACACACACACACACACACACACTCCCTCTGCTTGAACAAAACTATTTAGCTTACAAATTCATTGTCTGATTTGACCCATATCCCACAAAACCTTTCCTATACACATACTGTCCAAATTAAGTTTATGACCACATGTCCATACCATCGCCATCTGAGAACACCATAAGGTAACACCTTCACTCTGCTGCTGAAATTCCTCTCCATCCCTTTGTTATCCCCAAATTCCACTGATTCAATGCTGCCATGGTCATCCAACTAACTACAACCTCCATAAACATCACATCTAAAACTCTATAACTAAATTTGGTCTATTTTGCTCATCACCCCTTCACTTGTTGACCCGCCTCTCATCCCTTCAGTTTTTGCATAAACAGAGAACAACTTGGGAAAATGTTACAACATTAAAGCCCACAATAAATGCAAGATATTAAAGGTAAACTTGAGCAGACCAGAGCCTTTAATACGAACCATGGACAGCTGTATTACTGTCATGGTCCCTCTTGAAGAGCACATTATTTTGGAATCAGGAAGTGGTAAACCACAGTGGGTGGGAGCAGAGTTCAGTGAAGGGTTAGGTTGTAGAGCCATAGAAGACAGAAGAAAGGACAATGCAATGGAAATGAGGGAACAGAGCAGACTGGGAGAGCTGGAATGCCGGAGAGCCTTTGGGAGTTGGGGGGGCGGGGGGGGGGGGGGGGGGGGGGGGGGGGGCGAGTGATGTGAAGCAATCCATGAAAGAAAAGGAATAAGAGTGTTTGAGCACCGGAGTGGAAAATGCTAGGGAAGTGAAGCAGAGCAAAATGGATTTAGGGATAAGAAAACCATTGGAGGCATTGGGAGAGCAATGAAAGTGGCAGCATTCAAGACCGACAAGCACTGCATATTTGTGCTGTATTAAAGTGGAAACCTTGGACAAGAAAGACAAGACAGGAGAGTTTAATTGTCATCCGTGCTGACAATGGAACAATGGGACTTACTTGGATCCTAAGTGTTGTAAGAGCAGCTGTTCTAACGTATTTATAAATCTGATTTCTAAACAGAAAGGTGCATCCAACACAAACAAATTGTTTGTCCAACTAAAAAATCACAACCAGGCTATAAAGCACCAGTTTTTTTTCTAGTTATCATAGAATGCTGAATTTAAAGTTCACCCTTTGATAAAAATGCATATGATGGTCTTGCTATAATTGTGCTATGAAACAGACCATATTGTTGAACGGCCTAATGGGCCCGTCCCACTTAGGCAATTTTTTAGGTGACTAGGCTGTCGCCACATGGTTGCCGGGGTGTCGCCTGCATAATCGTGAGTAGTCTCTTCAGTTGCGCAAAGAATTGTAGCGTTTTTCTGGTCGCCGCTGGATTTTTTAAATGTTCAAAACTTGTCGGCGACAGTCAGTGACTGTTGGCTTGACGCCAATGAGCGTAGCTTGACTTCTCCTGATGCAGGTGTTGTCGCAGGTTGTCGCCAGGATGACGTAGGTTGTCACCGGTGCTGACTTCCATGAATTCCATTGGCGACTACCTACGTTAACCCACGTCAACCGGCGACTGAATTGTCTTAAGTTGCCTACAGTTGGTGCCAACAGGGTCGTACCTTGTCGTACTTTGTCGCGGGTAGACGTAGGTTGACGTAGGTGTGGTCGTAGGTGGACGTCCTAATGGGTCACCGGTTGTCGGTGGCTTGCTGTAGCTTGATGTCGACTAGGTGGTAGGTTGTTATAGACATTGTCATTGACATTGTCGTGGGGGGGGGTCCAGTCACTGGTTTTTTGGTAACCTGCAACAACTATGACAATCGCCGGCAGTCGCCGAAAATGTCGCCTAAGTGGGACAGGCCCATAATACTGGTGTTTCTCACATACAATCCAATTCAATCTTTTCAGATTGAGGAATTATGCATTTTGCTACTTTACAAGGAAGTGCATTGGCCTTCAATAAATATTTTTACTTGCGTAACTACTGAATACATTTCCTCAATCAAACAGCTCAGCTGGATTAGCAGTATAAGTACCTGGAGCATGGCATATTGTCACATAATGTAAAGTGGGGTCAGGCTCACTTAAGGCAAATATAAGAGAGAAAATTGTGAAAAGAAATGCATCAAAAATATAAAATAAATGTTTTTATTTGTAGACAGAGATTCACGTCATTTCAGATTTATTCTAGCCCAATTATACATTTTTTTATTACTGTACTTTGCAAAAATAAACTACTGAACACAACTTCACAATCATAATTCAGTATGTCCACTCTGCTGCATTTCATAATTACTTTCTTTCTATTTTTTTCTCTATAGCATATGTTTTAATTCATTCCTCTAAACTACCCGATAGTTGTGCTGAAGAAGAGTAAATGTTGTTAATATCGGCCATAGAATGATAAACAGTCAAAGTGCAATAAATAATCTGTTTTGCAATGAGCATCAACATGAATCATTGCCGGTATGCCATCTGGCAAAGGCGGAATTTTAACCACAACGTAATTATAACTTTTATCTGAGCTAAAGGAAACAGTTTAAGTTTACCCACCAAGCGATCTATTGCAGTTATTGCAAATGAATGTTTTCAACTTTTCTATTATCCCAATAAAGACCAGCACATGTGCAATCTGTGCTCCAAAATCTGTTAAAGATTGAGTCTATGAGATCTTGCTGCCTCTCCTCTTGACTGATACGTCAGTTGTGCTTTTTTGAAAAAAATATACCTCGTTATCCCTTCCTATTTTAAGCATAGAACCGTACAGTGCAGGACCAGGCCTTTCAGCCCAAAATGTCTGTGCTGAAGATAATGCCAAGCCAAACTAATCTTATCTGCCTGCTCGTGATCCACATCTCTCCATTCCCTATCTAAATGCTGTGCTATGTAGTTGCCTATAAAAACCTTTCTATCGTCTAATGCCATTACATCTAATAAGTGAAAGAGGAGTGCTGGTGGAGCTATCAGTCTTCCCAACAGTTGATAATTCTTGTTGTTATTATGTATCTGTAAAGGATATTTAGTTTCAGAAATAAGTTATGAATCCAGAATTATTTCAGGGTAACAGCTAGGACTCCCACTATTTTTTCTCTACCTTCCCACAGCGTCCTTGAATATATCTGATGAGGCGTGGGAGATTTATATACCTTCATACATCAGGATTGAACCGAGTCCACTGGAGCCGTGAAACAGTAGCAGCAACTGATCTAACACTGTGTCTTCCTGTCCTGGCTTTGCATTGTGCCCAGTCACTTTACCTTGTGTATGTTGACTGTTTAGAGGGATATGGTCCAATCACAGGCAAATCGGACTAGCTTAGATGGGGCACCTTGGATTGTCATGGATGAGTTGGGCCAAAGGTTCTGTTTCCATGCTGGATGACAATGACTTTCGGTAACCCGATGAGGTCATTACAATCTCTTTTAACGGCAATAGTTATTCTTGGGATGATGCTGATTATCAGTGTTCCCAATCTCCATCCACACATCCCATTCCTTCCCAAGATGGCCTGCATGTCCAGCAGCTGGAAGAGCTGCTGTCTCACAATGTCAGAGACCCGGATTTAATCCCGACCTCAGGTGCTGTCTGTGTGGAGTTTGCACCCTCTCCCTGTGAAAGCATCGGCTTCCTCCTGATGCTCTATTTTTCACTAACATCTCTAAGACATGCGGCTTTGTAGGTTAATGTGCCTCTGTAAATTGTCCTCGTGTGCAGGAAGTGGATACTAAAGTGGGATAACATCGAACGAGTGTGAACAGGTGATCGATAGTCAGAGTGGACATCGATGGCGGGCCAAAGGGCTTATTTCCATGCTGTATCTTTCACTCAAACAATCAATCCATCCATCAACCAATTAATCGATCAACTTGGTGTGAGATGCCTGGGTGCCAGAGTGCTTGCTTTCCCTCCTTTGCATTGATGCTGCTGAGTTGACTGATGTTGAAATGCAGCCCCATTCTTCTCTCCTCCATGTTTGAGGTACTTTCGGTTGCTGGAAAACTCACTCCGATATCCCAAATAGAAGAAACCAAAGCAGGACCAGGATTTTCATTGACATCTCACTTGCATGCTCAACCAGACAATCCGCAGACATTGCAGCTAGGAACCATGTGTGTGAACAGAAATGCTGCCTCAAGAAAATCCCAAAACTCGTCTCTTAGCTTTCAGCATGTTCTTGGGAAACTTCAAAGCCGTGAGGATTATAAACTGCTGCTCCCCAGTGGCAGGTGGACAGTGCAGCATTGAGACCTCTGATCATTCAAGAACACAAACATTGTTCACCACGATGCCAAAGACAAAATCAATTAACAATGCATAGCAATTAGAGTGCTGATGGAAGTCGTACTAAACCCACAACTGACTGCCATGAGGTTTGATTTCAATCCAAAAGTATGTTTCGTGCCACATACACAACACATGACAAGCCCTAATTTTCACCACAAGCTCTCAAAATGCAGCAAGGCCAGTCCCACGTGAAGGAGCACAGTTTGAAAAGCATTCCATTACAGCTAAATAGAGCAAGAAAATATGAGAACAGAATATTCTTAGTAGGAATTTACTGGGAAGTGAATGAACATTTTGTAAATAGAGAAAATGGGCATAATTAACGATCACTCCCTATGTAAACACAAATCTAATACAGTAGCCACATGTACTCTCACACTAAATGCCTGTTGGGAAATAATGTTTGAATATATATATATATATAGAGCGGGGGTGGTTCCAGGGCTGTGGCCTACACTGCTCTAACTGGTGTATACAGTATCTAAATAAGATTCAGCTGTGTTATGTTTCCTTTGTGCAAACTAATGCTAATCCTTTCTACAAAGCCTTAGCCCAAATAGACCTTGATCCTGATCTCCCCCAAGTTATTGATGGATATGTTCATTGTCACTGTTTTACAATTACGGCTTTTACTGCATGACAGTGACTATAAAGTCTTCACAAATTCATTGTGACAAAGCGTAACGCACACATCACTATTTATATACTAAAATCTGAAAATGGAGATAAAGAATCAGCAGACCAGGCAGCATCTGTGGGAAGAGAAACAAAGTTAACATTTCAGGTTAAAGATAACCTATTTGACCTGTTCATCCCTCTCTGCAACTGAACACCATCTTGGTGTCTCTCTTTTCCAGTTCTGATGAAGAATCTTCGACCTGAAACATGAATATCATTTCTCCCTCCACCCATTCTGCCTGATCTGCTGAGTGTTTCCAATATTTTTAAAATTATTTCAGAGTTCCAGCATTTACAGTTTTTTGATCGTCATAAGTTGTCTACATAATGGCTCTTTAAATATTGGTGCAAAATGAACACCCCAGTCTATTAGTGACAATATTACAGTTGCAGCAATGCAAAGACAACCCCATCACTCTCCTGCCAAATAAAGGGCCTGCCCCACTTGGACAATCTAATCCACGAGTTTAGAAGACCCTAGACGAGTTGAAGAAAATGTCAAGGTTGCGTTGACTCGACTAAGTAAAAGACCTTCTACGACCTCCTACGACTATGTCTACGACCTCCTATGACTATGTCTACGTCCTCCTACGACTCCCCCTCAGTCTTCCACAACTAAGACCAACTACGACTAGCTACAAATAGAAAATTATCACATGATAAAATGATGTCATGTTTGCATTTTTTTCTCGGGACAGTTGCTGACCTATGACTACCTACGTCTATCTACAACTACCTACGACTACCATCACGACCTACTACGACCTACCTACGACCTACCTATGAGTAAAAAGTATACATTTTCCCATGCTGAACGTTTTTTACTCATGGACATTTTTTACCAGGCTGGAAAAAACGCCGCAACCTACTTGAGGCCATGAGTATGCGGAGACCACTCACGAGCATGAGGAAGAGTTATGAAGACCTCCTATGACTTTGTGGTGACCATGCTGCGAGTATGAGTGAAGGGCAAACTCGACAGAGGTCGCCAATTAGGTCGTGACAGGGTCTTAAGATCACATGAGCCGACACCTCAATCATCGTGACTATCCCTCGAGGTCGAGGATAATGGTCGACGTTCTGTTGTTTTTATAGACTCTCACTATGGCTTATGAGTCCAATCCTGGCTTTGCAGCTCACAGAACGAAGACGCCTGTGTTTGTGTTTGTTTAACGTGTACTTGATGTTGCACTCCAAGAAGCACACAGTCCTGCACAAATCAATCAACTAATTCCAATGGCTTCTCTCCCCAATAAAGTTGAAGAATACAATATACACGAAAAACCCGATTATTCATAGCACTTTACGAATTTGGAGACAAGTAAAACTTACTCTTAAACTAAGAAATCGATCACTTCTTTCTCCAATAGCTAATAATCCGTTGTTCAAACTGTCTACTGTAGATAAAACATGTATTTATTGGGAAAGACTAGGAATTAAAAAGGTTGGAGATTTCTACGAAATGGGAAACCTTTCATCATTTCAGAATTTACAATCAAAATACAATCTGAAAGGTACTCAATATTTCAGATATCTTCAAATTCGAGATTATTTGAAAACAAATACCCACGAATATCAAACTCTGCTGCCAGATATATTAGATGAAGTTATGAATGGAAACGCAGAGTCAAATAATTTAATATCATACTTGCACAATATCATTCTAAAAATAGAAATGTCATCGTCAGATGTAATTAGAAGAGAGTGGGAACAGGAATTAAGCTTAAAAATTCCCAAAGACAGATGGGAAAAATATCTTTAATATGTACATAAATGTTCGATTAACATAAGATATATTCTAATCCAATTTAAAATACTACATAGACTATATTACTCAAAAACTAAACTGAACAAAATTTTCCCAAATGTATCTCCTATCTGCAACAAATGTTTATCTCAAGAAGCAACTATAACACACTCATTCGCCTCTTGCATAAAACTCCATAAATTTGGAAAGAAATCCTTGAAGTTGTTAAAAACAAAACTGGACCCCAATACAGAATTGATTATTTTTGGAACAACAGGTGCCTGCTCTGAGCTATCAATATTTCAAAGACGTTTCCTTGAATAAGGCCTGATAATGGCAAAAAAACATACTTAAATTTTGGAAAAATGCATCCACCCCAACGCTTAAAATGTGGATTACATGCATGTTTGAAACGCATATCTTGAAGATATGAGACTCGTCTTAACAGGAAAATCAGAGTAGTTTTTACAGATATGGTCTCCTTTCATTGATTCACAAGTATAGTATGGTGCAACACAACCCTGGAATTAAACCGACTCATGAACAGGGTGATGGGGGTGGTGAGAAATGCAGCAGGTATATCAACATGTAATAGTCCCTTTTTTCTTTTTCTTCATTATTTTTCTTTTGCAAGCTTTCACTCGTTCACTCCTGGACTGCACTATCTGGTAGTCTACGGGTTCACACATCACTATTTCTTTCACTTTCTCTTTTTCTCGCTCTTTCTCTCTTGTTCTACTTCTTTCTTGTTAAATTAAAAATAGAAGACGTACATTAAATGTATTTTGTCATATGCCGCGGTTTATAATACTGTACATTTCTTCTATTAAAAATACAAAAACAAAAAAATCTAATTCCAATGGCAAGGGAACCAAGATGATTGGAGCAGATAGATTTGTTGCAGCCTTCATCCGCCTTCACAGCCGTTGTGTTCAAGATAACTTTGTACGCCTGGTCCGCCGTTGAGTTCTTGTAGGTTGGATCATTCTTAGTCTGGACCCTCATCCTCGACCTTACTGCCATGGGTGGCCCTACCAGAAGCTGGTGCTTCCGACGGCATCGCTCTCTGAATCATGGGGTCACACATTCCTCTTCACCACGACAAGGTAAATGATCCACCTTAATATGGATCCTGCAGCTTGTTTCATGCGTTAAAATGCTTTCATTTCTCTTTGAAGCATCAGTGAGGTACAATTAATTGAACAGTGTACACACTTAATGATTAACAGCTATAAATCTAGCCAAATAGCCAACTTCTTGAACTCCTTTTGGGATTTTGAGTTTGTTTGGCTCTGAACATTCATCAAATTATTTCATAATACACCATGTATGTAGTCCTTTTGTATCCTCATGTTATAACTACTTCCACAGCCAACAATGGACCATTCTGGGCTCCAACTGTCCTTGATCATCGGTGCCGGCTCTGATTTGTTTTGTACCTTTTCATACCTCTGGATTCCCTCTCCCCTGACTCGCAGTCAGAAGAAGGGGCTCGACCCAATACATCACCTATTCTTTTTCTCCGGAGATGCTGCCAGCATCTGCAGTTTCTTCCTACACAGGTTGTAAGCAACATAGGATGCCGGATGTCGCAGCTTCCACTGAAGCGCAGCTGGATACCATCTTAACAAAGAAAGGCAAACCATAAATGACTTTCCAGCAATGATGTTCCTCTGTACTGTGGTCACTTATGTAATATAGAAAGCACAGCAGCCAGTTTGGATACAGCAGCATCCCACAAACAGAAATATTCTAACCACAAAATAATCTATTTTAGTAACATTGAATGAGTGATAAATATTGGCCAGGGATAACTTTATTAACCAACTTCAAATTATTGCTGGGAAATGTTTTAATTCCACTTGAAAGGCCTTCAGTTTAAAGATTTAATCCTAAAGGCAGCATATTACTGCAATGTATGTCAAGGACATGTGTGCCAAAGTAGTACTTGAGTCCAGAAGTTTCAAGCTCACGGACAGACTTTTACCAATGAAGCTACGACCACTCCAACATGAAAGAGTTACACTGGTAGCTCCGATTGATATACTTCTTGCAAATCTTCTGTTTATGCAGGTATATAGCATTTACCTGGCGGTCCGATGGAGCAGCAGTAGAGTTGTTGCCTTACAGCGCCAGAGACCCGGGTTTGATCTTGACTGCAGGTGCTTTCTGTACGGAGTTTGTACGCTCTCCCTAGGACCAGCATGGGTTTTCTCTGGGTGCTCCGGTTTCTTCTCACACTCCAAAGATGTACAGGTGTGTAGGTTAATTGGCTTGGTAAAATTGTAAATTGTTCCTAGTGTGTACGGTGGAGCACTGGTTGGTGCGGACTCGGTCGGCCAAAGGGCCTGTTTCCACGCTGTATCTCTAAACTAATCTAAACAAAAATAGTTTTGGGAAAAGTGAAACATATACAAGTATATCTTTAAAATATTGCATTTGAAAGAATGCTGCCTGGAGGTTTGAAGAGATTTGGGTCCTGTGCTATTCAATCTATGAGCATCTTTGGAGGCTAGAGAATTAAAAGTAAAGTTGGAGCCATTAGACTGAAATAGTTGGACTGTCATACAGCGTTGTCTCATTCTGCAGCGCAGGCTTGAAGGGCCGAATGGCCTCCTCCTGCACCTATTTTTTATGTTCTATGTAGGCAGTGGGCAGCCAGTATCTGTTTCAATAAATCCCAATACGAACATTTGTACAAAATCAACAAAAGCAAAAGTGTTGAGTTTACACAAAACATCAAAGTTAATAATGCAAACTACAAAGACATTCCTACTGCTGGCATCAGCTATTATTAACAGAAATGCTTACTTTGGATTCGGTAGTGGATATTTGACATTGAAGGCAAATATTGGAAGTTTGCTTTGCGTCAGATAAGAGTTGCCCTTGGCACTGACATCCAGTGGAGCTTTGAGGCCACTGGATTAGTCCCAATCTACCCAGTCTCCATATATATAAATAAAACTGAGTTCAAGTCATGCCATTCCCAAAGGATTTTTTCCTATTCTCAAGGTTAATGAGTGGATAGGATATATGAAAGGAGACTGAACAGGTATTTGAATATCCAATTATTAGGTGTCAATCCCCATTCTGCTCCTGTGACATGCCATGACAGACTTTGTCCCAATATGATTTACATGATTTTATTACATGTCTTTATTACATGGTTCTCAAAGTAATAAACAGGAACGGCAGATGCTGGTTTGCACCAAAGAGAGACACGGAATGCTGGAGTAATTCAGCGGGTCAGGCAGCATCTTTGGAGAAAATGGATAGGTAATGTTTTGGGGCTTCAGTCTGAGATATTGAGTTATTGCAGCATTTTGTGTCTATCTACATGATTCTCAATTTAGTTCAGTTTAGTTTAGGGATACAGAATGGAAACAGGCCCATCAGCGCACTGAGTCTGCGCAAACCAACAGTCACCCATACACTAGTTCCATCCTGCCCACTAGGGACAATTTACAGAAGCCAATTACTGTAACCTGCAAACCTGCATGTCTTTGGAATGTGGGAAAAAACTGAAACACCTGGAGAAAACCCACATGGTCACATGGAGAATGCACAAACTCCATGCAGACAGCATCCGCAGACATGATCGAACCCGGGTCTCTGGCACTGTAAGGCAGCTTCACTACCACTACGCCACTGTGCTGCCCCAATACCTGTGTACATCTGTATGTTTGACACCATGAATATCTTTGGATGTATCCATATCTGCTTTTCCCCTTACTCTGACTGTTTCAATACACGTGTAACCATGGCTTTGAATCGCGGTGTTTTATAGCTGAAATTCTAGTATACCGACGAAATGAACTAAACATGGGTCATTTAAAGCAGCATTGTTTCTCATAATAAATTGGCAACAGGATCTAATTAAATTGACGGCTTATTTGCTTTACCATTTGACCTGGTGGCATTTCTACCACATGGCGTTAATAATTGCTTGCTTCTATTTAATTTCCACATGGTTGGTCTTAGGCCTAAAGCTACTTGTCATGTTATATTAGAGAGAGTGTACCAATATTTTGAGCACACCATCCTCACTTACCTAGCAGCAAGTGTTTGAGTTATTTTCCCATTCTCTTTTCACCTCTTGTTTAAACACCTGGTTATTTTTTTCCCCTTTATGTCTAAGACTGCTTTTTCATCTTCTGATAAACAACAAAGACAACGTGTAAGCAAGTTCAGCACGAATTCACAAGAGAGTGCCACGATGGCAACACTGTCTTGGCGCACACCTGGAACAGCTGAAACATCAAAAGAACTGGAACAAGTAGCCTTTGAAAATGATCAATCAAGTGATCTGGCAACCACCAGGATCCAACAATTATTTTCAAACTTACAAGAGAGTAAAGAGCAAGGGCAGATGAATAGGAGTCTCTTTTAACGTTGTGGGCTTTGGATTAAAGTTGACTGTAAATTGACAGCCATGTTTAGCTTTTTATTGTATGGAAGCATACAGGTTCTTTTCTAGTGTAGGAAGTAAGGAAATAAGTGGTTTAAACCGAAGATAGACACAAAAAGCTTGTGTAACTCTGTGGGTCAAACAGCAAACAGAAAACAAAAAGGTGATGTTTTGGGTCACTCTAGCATTTTGTGTCTTTCTTAGGTTTGTTTCTTGGTGTTTTTAAAAGGTAGAGTATTAGGATTTCCCCACTTCTTCCAATGTAGAGTTTGGGTGAAACTGGGCCAACCTGTTGCGTTTGGGGAGTAAACATAGAAAGAACTAGGTGTCAAAGCAGTGTAGGTTTGCTGTAAGGTCTGGATCATGCATATGAGCAACAAAGTCCAATCAAAGGCATAGTCCAGCAGTTGTCTCCCAGCCCTTTTCTTAACGTTCTTTTCTTCAATTCCTTCTCATCAATGGAATGAGTACATTTACCCATCCCTGCAGCTGAGAAGCCCTCTCTTCGTATGGAAGAGTGGGCGGGTGGTCAAAATCTGTTGATGATCTCATGCTTTCACCAGGCAGTTAGAAGCATGTCTAAGGCCGTCAGGCGTAAGCAAAAAATAAGTAACTCCAAAAAGTCATTCCCAGCTGCAGTAGTCATCACTCAAACTTTCAGCAATCTTTCGTCTCGGAATCTTCGCTTACGCTGGTCTCAGCTGATCCTGCCAACAGCTGTGCCTCGTAACTCACGTTCTGATTCAGCCCTGGTGAATTGCAAGTGTAAAGGAAGGAGACGAGATGGCCAAGGACTCTGCTGATGACTGCGGAGTGAGTTGAGATCTACTCAGTTGAGAGAGATATTGCATTTTCATGCTTTCATTTCATGTTTCATGTAGCTTGTGTTTTATCTCATGTTTTATGACTGTTGGCAGATCAATTTCCCCACTGGGATAAATAAAGTTCTATCGTATCGTATCGTATTGTATTGCAACAAATAAATGCTGGACACAGTTTCTGCTGCGGTTTGTTGACCACAATGATGCTGGGAACCAGCAGAGAGTTTTGTTTGCTGATAAAAAATCACAGATGTCACATTAAAATTTCAAGCTTACAGGTTTATGATGTTACATTAGTTTTGGTTTAGTTTGGTTTAGTTTAGAGATGCAGCATGGAAACAGGTTATTTGGCCCAATGAGTCCACGCTGACCATCAATCCCCAGTTTAGTTTAGTTTAGTTTAGTTCAGAGATACAGAGTGGAAACTGGCCCTTCGAACAGCCCATACGAACACCCGTACGCTAGTTATGCCTTACACACTCGGATCAATTTAGAGAATCGATTAACCTACAAACGTGCGCGTCTTTGAAATGTGGGAGGATACTGGAGCACCCGGAGAAAACACACGTGGTCACAGGAGGAAGGTACGTACTCTGCACAGATCGCATCCGTAGTAAGGATCGAACATGGCGATTTTGTGCTGCAAGGCAGCAACTCTACTGCTGCATCACTGTGCCTCCTTTGCAATCTTTGCTTTAATTTCAGCAAATTAATTTGCTTAAGGATGGTAATTCTGCTGTGAGACATATTCTGAACAAGATTATTAATTATTCAGAAGCTCATAGCAATTTGTTAAAAATTGCTTCAGTCTAAAAACCTACCTCACAATATAAACGGAGTATGATCCCAGGAATGTGTAGGTTAACCTGTGATGAGCATTTATCGGCACTGGGCCTGTTTTTGCTGGAATTTAGCAGAAAAATCCAGACAAAATTATGAGAGTGTACTTTAAATTCTTCCCCGGAAGTCCCCCAAGAAAATGTGACCCCTAGGACAGGTGAGATGGCTGATCTCTGCCTTATCGGGAATTGGGTGGCCGATTGGTGGGTCAATTTTGAACCCTGCAGCCAGGACTCTGGAACTCCAGCCCAGCCAGAGTCAGCAGATCTGTTCCCATAGCCGACTTCAGAGGCCAACTTTACGGGCCTGTATCTCGGCCACTCGATGGCCTCGGTGGACCGTTCCAGTACTGTTCTCGGAGGCTATGACCTCTGTTCGTCCGACAAAACAGGTAATACCTCATGGCTCTTGAAACAATGGTGCCGGAAAATCGCTGGTGGACCTGTCTCACAAATTACTCAAATATTTAATACAAAATTATTTTGTAGTTCTTTCAAAATGCTTAATGGTTTTATTTAATGCTTACCTTGGCTAACTCTTGCACCTAACCTAAAATGTTACTCAATGACTCAATAATTAGCTGCAGTAAATTCCAGAAACAACAATCTTAAGTGAATGATATCACGGTATGAAAGGCATTGCCATGTATGAAATCACAGCTTTAGGAAGAATGCCCATCAATGTGCTCACAACAGTGGCTGTCAACACTTCACCCACAGGGGCAGATTTGTATGTGTTCCCTGTAACAGCTTCAGACCATAATCAAAATAAATAGTACTGGAGCATGTTTTACTCTGGCAAAAGTACCAAATATTTCTCTCCTCTGCAAAGTATGCAGAGAGTGAAATGCTCAAATTTAGCTCAAGGGAGGAATTTCTCCCAGTGTTTTGGGGCTAAAACTCTGGCCCGTAGTAACAGTGGTTTTGCACACAGGAGAGGTGTTGGAAGATTTTATAAACTCCACTTGCCTCCACACCTGCTGTTGTGATCATGGGAACTGGAGAATAGTTAATTTTTTGGGGAGTCATTGATTACAGATACATGGTATTTCTTGCGTATTACCAGTACTTTGTGTTTAATTCCATTATATCAGCTGCATAATATCATCAGTAAAAACCAAAGGAATGTTTTTCTATGCACGCACAACCTAACAATTAAATAAAGTTCATGTCCCTTCGTTATCACCTCGTTCACAGCCTGCAGTGGACCATTGTGTGCCCCACCTTCCCAGAGTCATCAGTGCCAGCTCTGATTTGTTCTGTACTTTTTCATACCTCTAGTTTCCTTCTACTGTGACACAGTCTGAGGAAGGGTCTCGACCCTGAACATCACCTATTCCTTTTGTTCAGATTTACTTCCTGACCCGCTGAGTTATTCCAGCATTTTGTGTCAATGGTCAGTGTAAACTAGCATCTGCAGTTCTTTCCTACTCATTTTAATACAGTTTGCTAATGCTACTCTTCTGCCTCTGCGACAGTAGCTGGGATAATGTTGAGGTTCATCAATGGACACTGACTTTAGACTTTAGAGATTGCAATGTGGAAACAGGCCCTTCGGCCCACTGACTCCGTGCCGACTAACAGTCACCCAGTACACTAGCACTATTCTACACACCAGGGGCAATTTTTATTTTTATTTTACCAAAGCCAATTAACCTACAAAGCTGCACATCTTTGGAGTTTGGGAGGGAACTGGAGCACCGGGAGAAAAGCTCCACGTGGTCACAGGGAGAATGTACAAACTCTGCACAGACAGCACCCATAGTCAGGATCAAACCCAGGTCTCTGGAGCTGTAATGCAGCAACTCTGCCGCTGTTATTAGACCCGTAACTGTTATTAGAGATAACACTGCCAAGGAGAGAATTAGTTAAATCCTAATTAGATAGCTAGATTTGTGCTGAAAATTTGGCACCTTGTCTTGTTCCATTTCATGGCTTTGAAGGTGGCGGGACAGCTGGGGTAAGAAGTGGTGATGATACCTTTTCATCAGGAATGCAATCTTTCATATAGATGGAAAGATAAGAAATGCTGTAATGCGATTCAACAATCTTAGGGAAATCTTTCAACGTATTATTTCAGCTCATGGTTCTTTCTATTGTGTCGACGTTCCCTGAAGCTGCATCCCAGTGTCCAGCATAACTTTCTGCTCTACATCAGATCATATCTTCGCAGCACCTGAAAAGCAAAATGCAGAAAGTGCTGGAAATACTCTGCTGGTTGGACATTGTCTTTATACCTTTGAAATATAAGACACGCGTATTGCGGAAAGTCAAAAAGGACGGTATTATCTCATGACATGCTGCCCTTCATCCGTCAGGGGATTGTATATAGAAGTTGGGATGTTATGTTACAGTTGTACTATGTGTTGTTCGGGCTGCACTTCGAGTCTTGCGTTCAGTTTTACTCACTGCTATTGGGCAGTTGCCATTAAGCTGGAAGATTTATGGGAATGGTGCCAGGACCCAAAGGCCTGAGTTATAGGGAGAGGTTGGAAGAATGGTCCCGACCCAAAACATCACCCATCGTTTATCTCCAGGGATGCTGCCGGACCTGCTGAGTTACTGCAGCACATTGCATCTATCTTTGGAATAGACCAACATCTGCAGTTGCTTGTTTCTAGATGGCTTGGGCTTTGTTCCTTGTAATGCAGGAGGCTGAGGGATGATCTAATAGGGGTGTACAAACTCATATGGGGAATAGATGGGGTGAATGCACAATGTCTTTCTCCCAGAGTAGGAGAATCAAGAACTAGAAGACATAGGTTTAAAGTGAGAGGAGAAATGTATAATTGGAACCTGAGCGACAATCTTTTCCCACAGGGGGTGGTGGATATACAGAATGAGCTGCCAGATGAAGTATTTTTCCCGCTGAGTTGCTCCAGCATTGTGTGTCTATCAAAGTAGTTGAGGGAGATACTGTACCATTTAAAAAAATATTTTGATTGTTACATGGTTAGGAAAGGTTCCTGGGGATATGGGCCAAGCACAGGCAAATAGGACTAGCTTAGACAAGGCATCTTGTTCGGCATGGACTGGTTGGGCTGAAGGGCCTGCCTCGGTGCAGGATGACTCTATAACCCCATGGCGTTTTCTTCTCACGTGTGCAGCTTGAGCACAACTTGGTGGAACAAAAAGCCAATCACAGATTGTACTAGCATCAGAGATGGACACAAAATACTGGAGGGACAGATATTGCTGGATACTCAGCGGGACAGATATTGTGTCTATCTTGGGTATAAACCAGCATCTGCAATTCCTTCCTACACACTTGCACTAGCATCAGATTTGATTACGATGCCTACCTCTCATGTTGGACAAAGAGTGCACTGGAAAGAGGGCATGTAGTTTTATAGATACATTGTTGGGGTTGGGGGCTCTGATCCAATTCCTCTATTTCTGCTGCTCACTTCCTGCTGGAGTGTTAGGGCCAGAAATATCCAAACTCCTGCTTTTCTACTTTGCTTCCTCCACTGTGTTACTTAAATCTAGACAAGAGAATCAAACCGCATCATCCCATTTGCCTCTTTCAGTTTAGTTTAGTTCAGTTTAGTTTATAGTTTAGTTCCATTTAGTTTAATTTAGTTTATTGTCACGTCTACTGAGGTACAGTGAAAATCTGTTGTTGTGTGCCAACATGGCTACAATCAAGCCATCCACGGTGTACTGATACATGATGAAAGGAATAGCGAGGAATAGATCGGGTAGATGCACAGTCTCTAGCCCAGAGTAGGTGAATCAAGGGCCAGAGGACATGGATTTAAGGTAAAGGGGAAAAGATTTAATAGGAATCTGAGGGGTAACGTTTTCACGCAAAAGGTGAGGAACGAGCTGCCAGAGGAGGTAGTTGAGTCAGGGGCTATCCCAACGTTTAAGAACAGTTAGACAGGACATCTCATATGGACAGGTTTGGAGGGACTGGGCCAAACGCTGGCAGGTAGGACTATGTTGCTGGGACATGTTGGCCAATGTGGCCAAGTTGGGCCGAAGGAACTGTTTCCACACTGTATGACTCTATGATTCTAATAACGTTTAAGAAATGCTGCTGTTGGTGTAGAGATTTAAAAGAGTGGAGCAGTTGTAATGCGTGATTGCAGATCCACTTCAGATCCAGCACGCAAAGAGTCACTTGACTTGGGTGCCATCTTGGATCATTTGTCCAAGGACTTTCCTTGGAGCCAAGTCCTCTGCAATTGTCACATAGCAGAATGTAAAACTATATGAAGCCTGCATGAGATTGATGAGCAGGGATTAGCTGTACAGAAATATCTGTTCGCAAGAATGGCAAGCTCTCCTGCAATGCTGTATGCATTTTTTTTTTACTTAAACGTATACATTATCCTCCATGTCTATAAGTGGGTATGATTACTGCTTTCCTATGATGCATCTAACAGGGAAATGCTATTTTGACTTGTCAATCATGAAGATTGTGGAATGAAAAGTGCGAAGTTGTGCAGCTGGTAGACCTGCAGTCTCATGGAGATTCGGGTTCAATCCTGACCTTTGGTGCTGTCTGTGTGTAGTTTGCATGTTCTCCCTGTGCCCGTGTGAGTTTCCTCTGAGAGTTTCGATTTTTTCCCACATCCCAAAGACGTGCGGGTTTGTACGTTAATTGGCTTCTGTAAATTGCCCCCAGTTTGTAGGGAGTGGATGCAGGTGTGATAACGTGACTGTGTGAATAGGTCAATCAATGGTCAGCTTGGACTCAAAGGGCCAAAGGGCCTGTTCCATGTTGTATCCTTCAATCAATCAATCAAAACACTTTTTAAAAATTAAATTGGGTTTTTAAAACAAAAATAAATCAATGATTATTCGTACTCAAGGATTCCACTCTTGCCATTTTATCATTGTAGATTTCAAATGTAAATTAAGCTAACAACTGGCCAGACTTCACTAGAGAACTCCTTGTTTTTAATGTGCATGTTAGGAGAATGTATAATTATGTTTTTAAATATTGCATTTAGCTTAAAAAATGTTGCTGTGGCTTTTTTAAAGTGTTGAAATCTATCTTAATGGCAGCTATAACTAGAAATGTTACGTCGGAATCATGTGAGTGACTACGTGAAGAGCCCGCCAGCCCGCATGCACGTCTTTATCGTCTAACGCATGGTGCACAACTGGCTGGGAGGCACGTTGCTCCTCCATCGGTAAGTTTAAAAGGCCCTACAGGTAAGTTTTGCACTTATTCTGAGGTTGTTTTTTGTTCGTAATATTGGTTACAGAACGGAGAGATTCCAATCATTATTGAAAAGTCCAGGGCGAAGTCCAAATGGGCCGCGGGGAAACCGGCTACGGAGGACCACGGGAGTGTGGGTAGCTGGCGGTATGTCTGAGGAGCATACCAGCATGCACGAGGTGCACAAAGCACTGGATTTGTCTACCATAGCTTCTAAATTTGCGATACCCTCTTACACAGGGGAGCCGCTACAGGAGGAACTTGCTGCAAGCATCAACTACCTCACTTCCCACCAGCTGCAGGAGCAGGTAATGATAGATACATCTGCCAAATACCATACACCTGGGAACTGTGCTTCGCTAAATGTACCGGCTGTCAACAACTCAATTTGGGTATATATTGGAGGGGGCATCAAGGCCCAGGAGGTAAAGCTCCAGAGAATCCTCAAAATGCTGGACTCAGGCATAATGGCGTTTGCCAGGTCCGTGGATGGGGTTCCATGGGCTGATGTACAGCAGGATGCCCTGGCATTAATGTGCAATGTACATTCCGAAATCACTCGCTTTCACAAAAATGCCATCCGACCTGCCCTGTACCCCAAATTTGCGGGGTTGTGCAAAGCCAGCAACATTCAGCCGCCGAATCTTCTCTTTGAAGAAAATTTGCCAAAACAGGTCAAGGACCTCGATGAAGAAGCGAAAGCTGTCGGGCTGATGAATGCGCCGTCGACCAACAAAGCTTCTCCATTCCGGCAGCATCACCCCTACGCTTCCACCAGCAGCAAGCGGTTCGCTGAAGCTGGTGGCAGGTCAAAGGCCGTATATTCTGGGCAGAAGTATTTTTTAGGGCAAGGCTGGCCCTCGTGGAAGATGTGCAATCCGCGCACTCCAGCACCCCTACCCCCCAAACCTCTGGGGCGGAAATAAAAACCACCGGTAACCATGTAGGTAGGTGTAGGTATGTTGCAAAACTTACCTTGAGCAGCGCTGCACTTCTGCCGCTCCCCGTGTGCGCGACTTTGGCGCCTTTCAGAGGGGGGCGGGCTTAAGGTGCCGTTTTTCAACAGGCAGGACAAATCGATGAATGTCAGGCGATTTGGTTGCGGAAGAAAAATCGCTCCGACATTTCATGAATGAAGGTATTTTTAAATTACTCTAAATTATTTATTAACTAGAGTAATTTAAAAATCAACTTCAAAAGCCGTGAGAACAGACAACCGGAAGGATTTTGCGTAGGGGAGAAAAAAAGGTAAATAGTTTATTTTTATATTAAAAGTTGGTTTTTCGGGAGCCTTTAATAATATTTTTATGTTGCGAAATGGGGTCCCAAAAAATCTATGAACAAACAGTATTTTTCCCCCCGACTTCACCGCTAACCGCAACATTCCAATCCACCGCATTCCACTAAAACCCACTCGCTAGTTGATTTAAATGGCCATTAATTTACAGGAATCAAACACTAAATTCCTTCCATTTGGCCCAGAAATTCATGAAAATGAGATTTAAAAATTATGTTATATTGTGGATTATTGTGTGAATGTTATTTGGACACTTAGGCAATTTAAAAAAAGTTTATCTTTTCTTAAGAAATGGATAGATGTTTAGATCTACTCATTGAATTTTTTAATTAGCTACAATTAGATAACTAACTAATTATATGCTTTAATTTCAGGTCATCCAAGTAAGATTGTTTCATATTTGTTTCAGAATGCTTCAATCTATAATAACTGAAAATTTCATTGAGTTCTCTTAATTTTTAAGAAAGTTATTGGCTTTTAACTTTTCCAGATCACAGCTTTTGAGTTAAGTCAATTGAAAGGCAATGGGGAGCAAGATGCTAATTTCCGAGTATGAAAATGGCCATAACTTTCTTAATACTGAAGATATGAAAGTAAATTAGGTGTCAAATTAAACTTTTTTTTATGCTTTATCTGATGGGATAAATTGCAGACTTGATTTTTTAAATCTCAAAATTTTGTAACATTGCTAGTAGGTGGGTCTGGTTCTTTCTGGAACATAGGGTGCGTGGACCGTATTCAAGTTGGTGGTAGATTACACTTGTTTTTGAATGAATGGAGATGGATAATGTCAGATCCGTTTATACTGCACAGTATACAGGGGTTCCTAATCGAATTCCTTCCCAATTCATTGCCACCCACACAGCGTGCACCGAACCGGATGTTTGTTCATTCACAACAGGAAGGTTTGGATGTGCAGGCTGAAATTCAAAAGTTATATTCAAAAGGGGTAATTGAGAGGTCGATTCATGAACCTCACGAATTTGTTTTTAATATGTTTACAAAACAAAAGAAAGATGGAGGATGCCGAATCATCCTTGATTTGACTCAAATTAACGTTTATGTGTAGTTTGGACAGTTTAAAATGGAAACCTTTATTACTGCCAAACAACTGATTTCCAAAGGATGCTTTATGGCCTGCATCGATCTCGGTACCCATACTATTCGGTACCCATTCACAGGGATCACCTGAGGTGTTTGAAATTTAACTGGATGGGGCAACTGTGGCAGTTTAAAGCATTGCCTAATGGGTTAACATCAGCCCCCAGATTATTTGCCAAATTATTAAAACTGACACTTGGGCTTCTCAGAGCTCAAAAACATATTGTTATGGCATACCTGGATGGTATCCTAATTATAGGAAAAACTCTGAAATGAGCTAAATTAGCTGTTTCAGCAACTAAACTCTTGTTTGAGAGATTGGGGTGTCTCATCCATCCAGATAAATCTATGTTGATACCATCCTCAGTTATTGATTATTTGGGATTTACCATTAACTCTATTCACATGTCTGTAACTCTGCCCTGGGGCAAGGGATTAGAATTAATAGAAGCCTGTAACAACCTTGTTGTTATTGAGCATCCATCTATTCAACAAGTGGCCAGGGTAATTGGCAGATTAGTGGTTGCCTTTCCAGATGCACAGTTCTTTTGCATTATCAGAATTTACAACGTGCAAAGGAGCAAGCACTCAAAGACCATGCAGGTCATTTTAACAGACCTTTTTTTTAAAAAATGTTAATTATATTAGAAGAAAGTACATGAATATGGCGCCAAGGTGCCTAATATATATTGACATATTACATTTAATGTACAGCTTCTTTTTTGTTTAAATAATGAAAAAGAAAAAGAGAGAATAGATAATAAAAGTCAGAGAAACATGTGATATCTTGTGTGTGAAAAGGAAAAAAAGTGTGAAAGAAGAAAATTGAAAAAAAGAAAGAAAAAGAGTAGAAAGTAAGAGATGGTTATCTATATTCTTGACCATCCCTCACCCAATCCTGAAACAGCTACCTTCTACGATTTTGTTGCACCATATGCTTCCAAAAAATCGACAAATGGAGACCAACTCGTTAAGAATTGGTCTGATTTATCTATTAGTAGGAATCGCATTTCCTCAAGATCTGCGGTGTCCAACATGTTTGAAATTCACATTTTAAGCGTTGGTATGGATGTATTTTTCCAAAAGTTAAGTATGTTTTTTTGCCGTTATTAACCCATAATTTAAAAATAAATTTTGAGATTAGTTCAATTTATTCCCATTTTCCATTATTCCAAATATAATAATTTCAGTATTTGGTTCCATTTTTATCTTAAATAATTTTGTAAATAATTCAAAAATAGCACTCCAGAATTTATAAAGTTTCATGCAGGGGACAAAATAGTGTGTTATAGTTGCATTTTGGGATAGACATTTATCATAAATGGAGGAAGTATTTGGATAGAATTTATTCAATCTAGTTTTTGAATAATATAATCTATGTAAAATTATAAATTGAATTAAATTATGTCTTACATTAATCAAACATTTGTGTATATATATCAAATACTTTTCCTGTTTCCTTTGTAATTTTATCATTAATTCTCATTCCCACTCTTCTCTAAGTGCCTCTGTTGATGGTAAGTATATTTAAAATACTATTATATAAATATGATATTAATATCTGTGTCAGCCTTAATATCTAAAGTTCTGTTTGGATATATTTGTATGTATTTCTTCATGAAGTCGCAGATCTGAAGATATTTAAAATATTGGCTATTTTTCAGTTTAAATTTTAATTGTAATTGTTGGAATGATAGCAGATTTCCCATTTCATACATATCACCGGTCCTTTTAATTCCCATTCTTTCCCATTGATTATATGTTTTATCTATAAGAGATGGTTTAAATGAAAGATTATTCACTATTGCCATTAACAATGATAGGTTTCTTAATTTTAAGGATAATTTTATTTGTTTCCAAATTCTTATTGTATTATGCATAATTGGGTTATTCTTATATATTGTGTTGTTCAGTTTTATCGTGGAGAAGAGGATTGCTCCTATGTTACAAGGAGAACAGTCCTCTTTCTCCATTCTTATCCATTCTGTCTGTTGGATAGAACTGTCCAACCAGTAAATTATATTCTTAATATGCACTGCCCAATAATAATACAAAAAGTTCAGAAGTGAAAGTCCCCCAACATCTTTTGGCTTGCACAAATGTTTTCTTTGAATTCTGTGTGATCTATAGTCCCAGATAAAATTGGTAATATTAGAGACTAGTATTTAAAAAATGTTTTTTAGTATATATAATGGTATAGATTGAAATATCAATATAGGTATTGTGGTAAAAAGATCATTTTTATAGCGTTTATTCTGCCTATTAACGATAACGGAAGTGTTTTCCAGAATTTAATCAACGTATTGAGTTTATTTAATAAAGGCATAAAATTAGCATTAAATAATGCTTTGTATTTTCTAGTAATTTGAGTACCCAAATACTTAAATTTTTCTGTTGCAATTTTAAAGGGGAATTTTAATAGGTGTGTAGATTCTCGAGGTTTTAACGTCATGATTTCACTTTTATTCCAATTTATTCTATATCCATAAAAAGAACCAGATTCCTCTATTAAATTTAATAAGTTTGGTATGCTTGTTTATGATTTTGTAATGTATAAAAGTATATCGTCTACATGTAATGAAATTTTATTATTTGAGTCCCGAATATTTTATCCCTGAATATTCGAATGAATTCTTATACTTTCAGCCAGGGACTCTATCATAAGGGCAAATAGCAGAGGTAATAAAGCACATCCCTGCCTATTGCCCCTCGATAATTGAAATTTTGGAGATAACATATTATTGGTTAATATTCATGCCGTCGGTTTATCATATAATAATTTTACCCATACAATAAAGTTCTCTCCCATATTAAGTTTTTGCAATACTTTATATAAATACTGCCACGCTACCTGATCAAATGCTTTCTCTGCGTCCAGAGAAACAATTGACATATCTTCTTCCTCCGTTTTATGTGAGTACATTATATTAAACAGGCGTCACAAATTATTAAATGAATGTTTTTTGGGTATAAACCCCGTTTGATCAGGATTTATCAATTTACTAATATATTTAATCTTCTTGCTAAGGTCTTTGCTAAAATTATCTGATCTGTATTTAAAAGTGATATAGCTCTATATGAGCCCGGTTCATCTAAATCTTTATCTTTTTTTGGTATAAGCGTAATAGTTGATTCAGCTAATGTTTCTGGTAATTTACTTTCTTTAAAGGCATGAGTACATAAATTAAGTAAGCGTGGAGCCGTTATCTCGTGAAATATTTTATAAAATTTGGTACTAAAACCATCTGGTCCTAATTCCTCTTGTTCTGAAAGGTCAAGTTTTGGAAGATTACAGCTATCTAAAAAATGTATAATTTTACCATCTTCTATTTTTGTTTTAGATGTATACAATTTTTGATAAAATTGAGCAAATCTATTGTTAATATCCTTAGGTAATGTTAGTAATTCACCTTTCTCTGATTTAATTTTAGTGATAGTATTTTCCTTTTCTTGTTTTTTCAATTGACGAGCTAAGAGTTTATGTGGCTTGTCACCAAATTCGAAAATGTTCCTGTTTCGTGATTTGGAATAATCTTATTACTCTTGCCGATAAAATTCGATTAAGTTTAAATTTCAATAGTATTATTTTATTATGTTTATCTCCAGTTGGATCTTTGGCATTATCTAACTCTAATTATGTAATTTCTTGTTCTAGCTCCTGTTGTTCTATCTTATTCTTTTTATTTTGAAACATTTGTTATGAGATTATAACTCCTCTGATAAATGCCTTGAAAGTTTCCCATAATAGAGAAGGTGAAATACCTGGTGTTTCACTTGTCTCATAAAAAAATGTAATCTGTTGTTTTAAATATTTATACCCTTGTGGGTCATTTAGAATTTGTGTGTTAAACCTCCAAAAAGAATTCTTACCCGGCATTCCCTCAAATTTTCATAGAAAAGTCAACGGAGAATGATCAGAAATAATAGTGGTGTGGTATGAAGGATTAATTGTATATGGAATTAATTTTGTATCCACTAAAAAAATAATCAATTCGTGAATAAGTTTTATGTACCGATGAGTAAAATGAATATTCCCTTATTAGTATTTTATTATACATGTATTTAGAAGTTCACTAGTCTTAGATTTTAAGTTACCCCTCCTTTATTTTACTGATTTGTCTAAATATGGATCTAAAATGCAATTGAAGTCCCCCCCTATTATTACATTTTGGTAATTAAATACTGATATTATATTTATAATTTTATTTAAAAATTCGGGGTTGTCAAAATTCGGAGCGTAAATATTTATCATAGTCAGTGGGGTTGAATAAATTTCTCCCAAAACTATAATATACCTTCCCTCTTTATCTGAAATAGTATTCTTTAATTTAAATGGTATACCATTCTGAATAATAATAGCCGTACCTCTAGCTTTAGAAGTAAATGAAGAATAATACGTTTGACCTATCGAGTTTGCCTTCAATCTCATCTGTGTTTGTTGTTTCATGTGTGTTTCTTGCAAAAACATGATGTCAGAATTTAATGATTTTAATTGAGCATGACTTCCATTGATGTTGTTGTACATTGAGCTCCGTCCCATTAGCAGAGTCTCGTGAAAGGCTGCGAACCGTTTGATATTTTTAAAAATTTTTTTATCAAACCAGAGCAATTAAAAACTGAAAAAATTCAGAAAAAGAGGAGAAAAATCAAAAATCAAAAATAAAACAACGTTTGTTCAGTTCTATCAGTATATATGCCTTTCCAATTTATCTAACATTAATCTATTCTAAACGTTACCATATATATCCACCCCAAATTATTATATTCTTTAATACAAGCAGGTTCCAAGGGGTTAAACAAAGCCACGCATCTGGATCATTTCCAATTGTATGATGCTCCTTCCTCCTTCACACACAGTGGTAGTTTGTTAGTATTATTATGAACATTTTAGTTAATTACTGTGTATTAGTATATATCATCAATATTAGTTCATTTCCCTTGAACTAGTTTAAATTTATTTATTCAATTTTATATACACTCCCATTATCTCCTTCCCAGCTCCATGGGTTATTCATATTTGTAGCTTACATTAACAGATCATTAGTATTATTACGTTAGATTAATTAGATTTGTTAGATTATTTATTATTAAAATATAGTAATTAAAGATTTTCTTAAATCAACAGCTTTATATTCCAATCCGTAATATCTCATTCCATGTCCCTCATTAATTCCCTCATTAATTCTGTATCTTCAACGTCCCTTTGTTTATCTTTAAGTTTTCCATTCAAGGTGAAACATGGACTGTACGTTCGAAAACACATTCCAGACAGATAAGCATATCTGGTAACTGTCTGGAAATGTTCCGCCATTTTAATTAGAGCAAGATCGTGTATTAAAAAGTTTAATCTTCATGCTTGTCTTCATCTTCATCCTCTATTTCCTTTACGATATCTTGTGCGTACTTAAAAGCCATTTCGGGGTCCGTGAATGAGCGTTTGGTAGCCTTATAAGTAATCTTCATTTTAGCAGGATAAACCACCCCATATCTCACTTGGGATATTCCTTTTCAAATATTTCTTGCCTGTGTCAACAAGATCCTTTTTTGGATGACTTCACATGGATAATTACGGGAAAGTCTAATATTATCTCCAGAATGTGTAAGATTCTCCCCGTGAACAATCTTATTCAGTATATTTTCCAGTGAAGAAATGTAGAGGAATTTCACAATTATCTGTCTACGGGGAGCATTTGTCCCTTTTGGAAAGCGTCCAACCCGATGAGCAACATAAATTCTTGGATTTTCCAGCAGTTTAAAAACTTCTTTAAGTAAGTCAGCAATGAAAGTATGTGTATGAGATCTATGCCCCTCTCGTCCTTCCTTCACTCCTTCAATTTTTAAATTCTGCCTTCTCGATCTCACCTCCAAGTCCAAACACGTATCAGTCATTTTAATGAGTTGCTCCCCCTCAAATTTTTGTGCCTTTTTCAGATTCAATATTTCCAAAGACATCTCTTTCATTTCGCCCTCCATTTCTTCCATCAGCTTATCAGACTTTTTCACGTTCTCATACATCTTATCAAATTTCTTATTATAATCTTTTTCCAATCTGGCACATTCTCCCAATAATTTTTTATCAAGCTCCTTATACTGCTTCTTCAACTCCTTTAACTCACCACAAGCAGTATCAATTTTTTTTAGAAAGATTAATCTCCATTTTCTCCAATGTAGTATTCATGTCTGCTAGCATTTTCTTCACCTCCTTCTCCTCTCCTTTTGTAGCCATTTCAGACACAAATCCTTGGGAGTAAGACTCTTCTTCTGAGCTTTCTGCTGTCATTTGCAGAGTTTCCAAAACTTCCTGAAGCTTGAGAGTAGCTTTCTTAGGTCCTCGTGAGCGTTTTTCCTTGCTCATTTAAAACTCCCGTTAAACTCCAGCTCCGGTGGGCTTTTTTAAAATCGGTCCTGTCTCTCAAAACAGCTTTTTCGTAATTTTAACAAGAGAGGAGCTCAATACTGCGACCTTACAGCTTCATGGCCGCCCCCGGAAGTCATTGAATGAAGTAATGTTAAAATGAACAGACCTATGTGGCTACCAGCCAATGTTATTTCAGAATTACAATGGTGGACAACCAATATTCGGCATTGCTCCAATACCATGTTAGTCAGCAAACCTTCAGTTATATTACAAACTGATGCTAGTGCTCAAGGATGGGGAGCTACTAATACCTTCTCTAGTTGCGGAGGCAGATGGGATGTGCATGAGTCATCATTTCTTCAGTCATGTGATATTAATTAATTAGAGATGCTGGGAGCATTCTATGGGCTGAAGGCTTATTGTGTGAAGGCATCATCTGCATGTTCAACTTCAGATTGACAACACTACAGCGGTGGCATATATTAATCACATGAAGGAACCAAGTCAGTATCCTGTGATCATTTGGCTAACCTTATTTGGCACTGGTGTATTGTAAGAAGCATTTGGATTTCAGCTACCTACCTGCCAGGTAGGCTCAATATAGTGGCAGGCACCAGGTCACGGAAATTTCATGACAACACAGAATGTATGTTGGATCATAAAGTGTTCACCGACATTGGTGCTTGGTATGGAATGTCGGATATTGATTTATTCGCATCCAGGCTTAATCACCATTTACCAAAGTATGTTGCATGGGAGCCAGATCCAGGCGCAGTGGCGATGGATGCATTCTTGCTACACTGGGGAGGAATATTCTTCTTTGCATTCCCTCCTTTTTGCCTCATCAGTCGGGTCTTGCAAAAGATCCAACAAGACTCCGCGTCAGACATTTTGGTAGTGCCTGACTGGCCTACACAGCCATGGTTCCCATTGATTTTGGGAATGATATCAGAGCCTTTTATGGCCATTCCCAAATGCAGTAATCTACTGGTTCATCCTGTAACTGGGGAGAGGCACCCATTACATGACCGAATACATTTGTTGATTTGCAGACTCTGAGGAGACCTTTCTTAGGGCTCGGACTGTCTGATCGAACTGTGGACGTGATCACTGCGGCTTGGAGAGATAGCACCAAGAAGCAGTACATCTCCTATATCAGGAGATGGGAAACATTCTGTTCACAGTCCAACATCACGTATGACACGGCACTTGTGACAGATGTCTTGGAATTTCTGTCCAGTCTATTTTTTGATGAAAGATTGAGTTTGCCATTAATTGTGCCAGGAGTGCATTGTCATCATACTTGTTGCTGGGTACGGGACACCATGCTGTTGGGTCGCACCTGTTGATATCCAGGTTCATGAAGGGTATCTTCAACACCAATCCCCCCAGGTCAAGATACTCGGAGATATGGGATGTGAACATTGTACTGACACTGCTGCGGTGGTGGGCTCCAGCTACATCCTTGTCACTGGTCAAACACACTTTTAAAGTGGTTATGCTCATGCTGCTGGTTTTGGTGCAACAGGTCCAGCCATTGTATAAACTGCGACTGGACACAATGGTTACATCTGACTGTAAAATAACTTTTTATGTGCATGACTTAGTCAACCAGAGCAGACCAGGGGTGTCAGGTCTCAAATTAGAGTTTATGGCATACCCCGTGGACCTTCGGTTGTGTGTGGTCACACATCTACAACATTATATTAAGGTCACAAAAAGTCTCAGAGGCACTGAACTAGCAGTGTTTGTTAGTTACAAAAAACCTCACAAGAGGGTGTCAGTGCAGACCATCTCATGGTGGTTAAGACAGGTTTTGGCTTGTGCAGGTGTGGACACTGATATTTTAAAATCTCACTCCACCAGGGCTGCAACAACATCAGCAGTGAGGGTTTTGGAGGTTCCACTGGACCACATCCTAACGGCGGCAGGATGGTCAAACGAGAAAACTTTCCAAAGGTTTTATAACAAACCCATTGCCAGGCCGGGTGTGTTTGCTAATTCAATTTTAAGTTCTGTTTTATAATTTACCCCGGATGTGAGGGGTCACTATTATTTTCATATATACCATTTTGTTTAATAAAAGCATCAGCATGCTTTAAATCTATGTCATATCTGAATGCATTATGATTTTCACTCCTCCTTTGTCAACTAATGCAGTGTGTTGCATGGACTCGTGTTCATGGCATGAAATCACAGCGCTTTGAAATCTGCACATAGTCACTCACGTGACTCCGAAGTAAAATCGGACAATTAAATGAGAACTTACCAGTTTGCAGTTTGATCTTTATTTTATGAGGAGTTACGATGAGGGATTACCAACCCTCTCTCATTAAGGTCAGCTGGTAGTTCTAGTTTCTCGAATCTTCCTATATTCAGTTCAACAAATGTTATCTGTTATTTCACACCGCTGCTTTGAAGATTGACGCGCATGCGGGCTGGCGGGCTCTTCACGTAATCCCTCATCGTAACTTCTCATAAAAATAAAGATCAAACTTCAAACTGGTAAGTTCTTGTTTAATCTTCCTATTATTCAAACCTACAACAGTTAAACACATGCTTTTAGTAAGCAACTAGACTAAGTGGTGTGGGCTGAAGGGCCTGGTTTCATGAGGGCTAGTATGGACCTTGTCGGCCAAATGGATTCTTGGGCTGGCGGCTCAGTCACTCAAGCCTGTTGTGCTGGCAGCTCACTCCTTGAAATTCCATTTCAAGCAGGGTGCAAGACTACTAAAGTGAAGTGCAGTTTCATACCATTTCAAGCAAGGTGCAAGGCCACCAAGTTCAAGTGCAGTCCCATACCACTTAAAACAGGGTGCAAGGCCACCAAATTCAAGTGCACTTTCATGCCACTTCAAGCAGGGTGCAAGGTCACCAAATTCAAGTGCAGTTTCGTGCCACTTCAAGCAGGGTGCAAGGCCACCAAATTCAAGTGCAGTTTCATACCACTTCAAGCAGGATGCAAGGCCACCAAATTCAAGGGTAAGTTTCAGACCACCAAGCAGGGTGCAAGGCCACCAAATTCAAGTGCAGTTTCATACCACTTCAAGCAGGGTGCAAGGCCACCAAATTCAAGTGTAGTTTCATACCATTTTAAGCAGGGTGCAAGGCCACCAAATTCAAATGCAGTTTCATACCATTTCAAGCAGGTGCAAGGCCACTAAAGACAGAGACTCATAACCTCTCCCTCCCCCATCTTACAGAGACTGAGCCATGCTCACACTTCTGGGTTTATAGTCCCTCCCCCCTCCCACCACTTCATGGCGTGATTGAGAGGAGAGAGAATCTCAATATTTTTTAAACACTAATAACTCTTTTATTTTTCATCAATGGGAAAAATCCTCAGCACATTATGAGCGGAGGGGGAGTGAGTAAGATGGTGAAAAATGACATCTATACGTGGAAATGTTTTTTTCTAAAATCAATATGCAGTGCAAACAGGTCAAGATTAGACTTTTAATTATATAGAAGGCAACACCACTTTTCAAATAGGCAACACCAACTTTTGCATTTTTGAACTGAGGGCAACTTTTGCATTTTCGAACCGAAGGCAACTTTTGTATTTTCAAACCGAAGTCAACTTGTGCATTTTTGAACCAAATGCAAGTTTTGCATTTTCAATCAGAAGGCAACTTTTGCATTTTCGACCCAAAGGCAACTTTTGCATTTTTGAACCGAAGGCACCTTTTGCATTTTCAAACCAAAGGCAACTTTTGCATTTTTGAACCAAAGGTAAATTTTGCATTTTCGAATTGAAGGCAACTTTTACATTTTCGAACCGAAGGCAACTTTTGCATTCTCGAACCAAAGGCAACTTTTGCATTTTCAATCAGAAGGCAACTTTTGCATTTTTGACCTGAAGGCAACTTTTGCATTTTCGACCCAAAGGCAACTTTTGCATTTTCGAACCAAAGGCAACTTTTGTATTTTCAATCAGAAGGCAACTTTCGCATTTTCGATCCGAAGGCAACTTTTGCATTTTCGACCCGAAGGCAACTTTTGCATTTTCGAACCAAAGGCAACGTTTGCATTTTCGAACCAAAGGCAATGTTTGCATTTTCGAACCAAAGGCAACTTTTGCATTTTGGAACTGAAGGCAACTTTTGCATTTTGAATCCAGGCAACTTTTGCATTTTCAAACCAAAAACACTTTTGCTTTTTCAAACTACATTTTCAAACCACATTCAGGGCACTCACAGGTCAATAGACACATAAAACTACACTCACAGTTTAGTAGGCATGTGTTTAGTTTTATTCGCAGCTCAGACTGAGAGTCGTGAGCTCTCACTCCCCCATCTTGCAGAGAACTGAGGTACCTCCACACTTCCGGATTTTATAGTCGCTCCTCCATCCCACCAGAAGGGGTGTGGCCTTCATGGCATGATTGGCAGGAGAGAGAATCTCAACATTTTAAAAACATTAATAAGTTTTTTATTTTTCATCGATGGAAAAATCTTTGTGTCCTACGCAGTGGAGGGGGACTCTGAGTAAGATGGCCAAAATTCACAGCCGTAAGTGGTCACGATTTTTCTAAAATCAATATGCAGTGCAAACAGGAAGTCGTCAAGATCAGAGTTTTAATTATATAGATAATATTGGCACGGCAATCTATTTTCCTGCTGACTTTCATTTTATTTAATGAGTTAAATCTTTTTAACTTTATTACTAGGTTGAAAAGAAAACATGCCCAGCTTCTAAG
This sequence comes from Raja brachyura, assembly GCA_963514005.1. The sequence continues at coordinate 44,719,559 of OY740788.1, forward strand.
GTTGTGTAATTGCTCATTACCTGGCCACTGCTGATACAAATATACTGGGACTGGCAAATTAAAACAAAATCATCAGAAAATTTGAAAAGGTTTTTTTTAATAGATCAAGAACATCAATGGAACTGCCCAGCTGGATGATAATCTTTATTTTAACCCCATACAGAAAAGGCAAATAGAAGTGACCGAATAAACCGGTCCCTCAGAAGATGCCGCTGCATCCGCACTATTGAAGATGCATTAAAAATATGGTGCAAATTTACTTTGATTTATTTAAGCACACCATTCAACTGAAGCAATTATTTTGTCATTGACTGCATTGTTGAACATGTGCACAGAGAATATTCTTCCTGCTCCGCACCTCAGTGATGATTCGCAGAGATTTTCTACGTATTGTGACAACCAGCAGATATGAAATCTGCCAAAACAATAACCGATATATTTTAAAATAAGCCAAATGACACGAATATTGCTTGCAATAAATTCCCACACTCCAAAGATATACAGGTTTGTATGTTCATTGTCATTGGTATCCCTGGTGTGTAGGACAATGCTAGTGTGCGCTGGTCGGCACACATTCAGTGGGCAGAAGAGCCTGTTTTCACGCTGAAACTTTAAATTATACTAGGAGGGGGGCACAGTGGCGTAGTGGTAGAATTGTTGCCTTACATCATCAGTGACCTGGGTTCGATCCTGACCACGGGTGCTGTCAGTACAGAGTTTGTATGTTTCCCTGTGACCGCGTGGGTTTTCTCCAGGTGTTCCTGTTTCCTCCCACACTCCAAAGATGTACAGGTTTTTGGGTTAAAAAATTGGAATTGACCCTAATGTGTAGGATAGTTCTCGTGTATGTGGTGATCACTGGTCGGCGTGGTCAACGGTCATCAGAAGGGCCTATTTCCACATTGTGAGATTTGTAAAGGGAGATCCAGAAATTGAAATCAGCTGAAGGATATTTAATAAGAGATGGGTAACCAGACTTCTTGCTACAAGGGATCTATTGCAGTGATACGGAGCAGACAATGACCCACAATGCCATTGTAATTAGAGGCAGGGCAAACGTCCTTAGTTTGTTCACCCATGACTGGTCAGTAAATCTCTTGTGTATCGAAAATCCTGTGCTGTTGGAAAGCCATCCTAAAGATTGTTGCCTTGTTGTTCACAGACACAGTGACCTCTCTTCAAGATCCCTGCTGTCTCTTGAATGGACTCTTCCATGAAAACCCTTTCAGAAAGCTCTCAATGGCCTAATCACATGCAACAAACCATCAAACCTGCACCTTAGGAAACAGCTTTTCAGTTGGCTCTTGGACCTCCTGGATGTTGAGAGAAAGTTTCCACCAGTAAGAGAGTCTGGGACCAAACCTCATAGACTCAGAATAAAAGGACGTACTAGAAATGAGATGAGGAGGAATTTCTTTTATCATGGTGGTGAATCTGTGGAATTCATTGCCACGGACAGCTGTGCAGACCATCAGTGGTATTTTTAAGGCGCAGATTGCCAGATTCATGATTGGTGCGGTTGTCGGGGATTATGGGGAGAAGGCAAGAGAATGGGGTTGAGAGGAAAAGATAGATCAGCCATGATTGAATGGTGGGGATAAATTGATGGGCTGAATGGCCTAATTTTACTTCGGAGTCACGTGAGTGACTACGTGAAGACCCCGCCAGCACGCATGCGCGACATATCGTCGTTCGCATGCGGAAGCGGCAGTCGGGAGGAGCGGGGCTCCTCCAGCGTAAGTTTATCAAAACTTACGAACGGTAAGACTCACCGGAGTGGTGAGCGCGGCGGAAAGAGCAGCGGCAAGAGCTGCTGCCATAGAGAGCAGCCAGCAGCGTGCCGCTTCTCCTGAGCTGCAGGTGCTACCTGCAGCTCCCGACTTCTCGCCCGGGAGGGCCGCTGGTTCGCCACGGACAGGCGGTAAATCCACCCGGAAGCCGGACGGGACTGCCGACTCAGCTGGGTCCAGTCCCGAGGACACCCCATTCGCTGTTAGCGACGGAGGTCGTCTTACCCGCATGAAGCGGATGGTGGAGCTATTGCTCCAGCGTGACCTGCTTTTGCAGGGGCAGGGTCACAGTGGGCCTCTTCGCAGGCCCACGGCAGGATCCTTTTATGGACTGCCTAATGTCTCACCCTCTTCGCAGGGGAGCATTGGGGGTCAGAACTGGGCTGACCCTGAAGATGGGGAGTTGGCTGAACAACCAACAGTGTCAGGGGTGCAAGAAGAGTTACTGGATATGGTAAGCAAAAATGCAGTTCCTTCTCAAAAAGGTCTACCTATCCACCCTAAGCTGGCAGCTAGTATCAATTATATGACTACAAACCAGCTTCAGGAGCAGGCCATCAATGCTACAGCTGATAAGTATCTTGCTCCTGAAAATTGTAACTCGCTGATTGTTCCCGCGGTGAATAACCCTATTTGGGGGAACATGAGCCCTACGATTAGAGGGCAAGGAGTCAAACTTCAGAGGATCCTGAAGCTTTTGACCGCCGGAATTACGGCAGTGGCCAGAACTGTGGTAGGTATAGAGCTACCGGTAGCATTACAGAATGCTCTGGCCTTACTGTGTAACACACAGTTTGAGATAATAACTACAGGAAGAGCATTATCAAACCGGCACTCAACCCCAAAATTGCGGGGTTATGCAAACCAGGTAACGCTCAACCACCAAATCTGCTGTGCGGAGATAACCTCCCCAAACAGGTGAAAGACCTGGACGAAGAGGCCAAGGCCATAGGCCTGATAAAGGTACCCAGTACCTCCAAACCGCACTACCAACAGCGACAGCACCCCTACACACCCACCGGACAGCGATATCGTCCGGTGGTGAAAGCTCGAAGGCCGGCCCACCTGCACAACAGCCTTTTTTAGGCCATGGCCCAGCCCGGCCTTCTTAGAAAATGCGCCACCCCTACAACGCAGCAACTCAACAGAAGAAATAACGGTGGTATTGGACCGCAACACCGGCAATACCTTGGAGGTAGGTGGGTCTGCCTCCCCCAGGAACATCATTTTGTCTAAATTCATCTTATGGGGGAGGCCGGTTGCACTTGTTTTATGAAGTATGGTGCACTTTTACCTCTGATCCTTACATGCTCGGAAGTATTCAGGGCTATAAAATTGAATTAATTTACGAACTCCCTATCCCGGTCCAGCATTCGCCTAGCCGAAAGTTTATGCTTTCACAAAAAGAAAGAACGGCGGGCCATGCTGAACTATTAAGACTAATTAGCAAAGGGGTAATTGAGAGAACCACCAGAGAATCACAGGAGTTCGTATCTAATATATTTACCAAAAATAAAAAGATGGCGGATGCCGCATAATCATAGACCTGACCGAACTGAATACTTCTGTGCAGTATGTTCATTTCAAAATGGACACTTTCGACACAGCCAGACAGCTAATAGCTAATGGGTACTACATGGCATGCATTGACCTCAAAGATGCATACTATTCAGTACCAATACACAAGGATCATAGGAAATACCTTAAATTTATCTGGATGGGACAATTATGGCAATATAAAGCCTTACCCAATGGGTTATCATCAGCACCCAGGCTGTTCACCAAATTATTGAAACCAGCTTTGGCCTATTTAAGGAAACAAAATCATACTGTTATGGCCTACCTTGATGATATCCTCATTGTCGGGGAGAATTTGGAAACGGCTACATTGGCAGTTCTAGCCACAAAACATCTCTTTCAATAGCTGGGGTTCATCATACATCCAGATAAATCAAAGTTGGAACCCTCCACTACCATGGATTACTTGGGGTTCACCATTGACTCGGTGCAAATGTCTACCACCTTACCACCAAACAAGGTGGTGGACTTGATAGAAGCTTGCAGAAGCCTTACTGGCATCCGGGATCCATCCATACAGCAGGTGGCCATGGTAACTGGGAAGATAGTGGCTGCTTTTCCCGCAGCGCAATTCGGACCACTACATTATCAAAACCTACAAAGAGCTAAAATTATAGCTCTCAAAAGTCATGCATGCCATTTCGACAGGCCTATGAAGTTATCAGAAAAGGTAGAGTTGAATTAAATTGGTGGATAGAAAATGCTTAATTCTGTTCCAAACCCATCACTATCATGAATCCCTCGGTTACATTACAGACTGATGCCAGTGTTAAAGGTGGGGAGCAGCTAATACCACCACTAGTTGTGGTGGCAGATGGAGTGCACAAGATTTAACCCTGTTGGGAGCACTAGGGATTAATTATCTAGAAATACTGGGAGCATTTCATGGACACCGGGCCTACTGCTTAGATATGCACCAGTTGCATGTACGGTTACAAATTAATAATACCACAGTGGTGGCCTATATTAATCATATGTATGGAATAAAATCGATATCATGTGATGAATTGCCTAATTATATCTGGCACTGGTGTCTGGATAAGAGATTTGGATCTCAGCCACTTACCTTTCAGGTAAACTAAATACGGTGGCGAACACCAGGTCACGCAATTCAACGACAACATTGAATGGATGTTGGATCGGGACCCGGGGCCAGTAGCGATGGATGTTTCTCGCTGCATTGGGGGGATTGTTGCTATGCATTTCCCCCCTTCTGCCTCATCAGTCGGGTCTTACAAATAATTAAATAGACTCCGCAACGGGTATTTCGGGTTTCCCGACTGGCCTACCCAACCATGGTCCCCAGCAGTACAAAGATGGCCGCAGAACACTGCTTTCGGATCCTCAAACGGCCGGGCCTGTTGGCACACCCTGTGACGGGTAAGTCATCCGTGCCATGATCGCATGAACCTATTGATGCTGATTCTGAACAGGCCATTTCTGGACTTCGGACTCTCCGACAGGACGATCAATGTCATCACATCGTCGTGCAGGGAGTCCACCAGGGACAGCACTGACATTTGTCAGAAGATGGGAGTGTTCTGCTTTAGAACAAACACTTCATATGACTCGGCCACCCTTCATTCCATGAAGGTTTGAGCTACAGTGCCATTAAATTTGCAAGGAGTGCCCTACCTACTAACCTGGACCGAGGGAGTGATCACCTGCCTATAGGATCACACCCACTGGTATCATACTGATGAGGGGTATTAATTCTATTCCCCCAGGACCAGATACACCCATTCATGGGACTTAGGCATAGAATTTACTATGCTTCGAGGATGGACACCAATATCGGGGCTCACTCTGGATAACTACATATAATATGGTTATGTTTATGGCACTTGTAACAGCTCAACGGGTCCAGTCTTATAAAGCTAAGTATGTATGCCATGGGTTTACCTATGGTAGATAACCTTTCTGATACAGGGGGACTCAAACTATATCGACCCAGTTCCTCTGGCCTAAAATTATCATTCTGGCCTACCCTGCAGATAGTCGTCTCTGCATTGTGACATATATTTTACGATATAGAAGGAACCAGTAATCTAGGGGCTCGGAGAGGACTTTACCCATAAGCCACAAACGCCCTCATCATAAGGTCACAGTGCAAGCCACTTCGAGTTGGTTTAGGGTGGTATTGGGTGCAGCGGAGATGGACACTGATGATTAAATCTCACTCCACCAGGGCTGCATCCACGTCGGCGGCTAGGATGATGGGAGTTCATATGGACCACATCCTTGCTACAGCGGGTTGGAGCAGTGTACGGACTATTCAGCACTTCTATTATAAACCCGTGGCCGCTCCGGAGACATTTGCAGGGGGAATATGTTAAGTTTTCTGTTACATGATTTACCCAATGTGGGGCATATCATTTTAGGTATGATTAAATACCTTCTTTGTTTTTCAGCACAGTATCATGTCTGAAATACGTTCATCCTCCATCACTAGCATGGCAGTGTGTGAGCTTGGACTCGTTCCAGGGCATGAAATCACAGAGCTTTGAAATCTTCACGTAGTCACTCACGTGACTCCGAAGTAAAATAGTAAGATTAAATGAGAACTTACCAGTTTGAAGTTTGATCTTTATTTTATGAGGAGTTACGATGAGGGATTACGTGCCCTCCGCTCCCAGAACCCTCTATTATAAAGTTCAACTGGTATGGAAGTTCTCTCTTATCTTACTATATTAGTCTACGTTGCTATCTGTGATTTCACACCACTGCTTTGAAGAATGTCGCGCATGCGTGCTGGCGGGGTCTTCACGTAATCCCTCATCGTAACTCCTCATAAAATAAAGATCAAACTTCAAACTGGTAAGTTCTCATTTAATCTTACTATTCTGCTCCTATAACTTATGAATTAATGTTGTGTTTGTCTCATTCTCTCTGAGATATTAGAAAAATCAATAGTAATTCATATTAACAACAAAAAAAAGCAAGTTCAATGGCACTTTATTGTCACATGTACTTAGTGAAATTATTTTTTTGCTTACAATTCAATAAAATCTTATTATACATAAGCACAATTATACCAAGAGTATAAAAATACTAATTTACAATAGGACAGTGCACAAGAGTCACCATTTTTCTGGCACCACTTGTATCCTTCAAGTTTCAAAGTTCTTAAAAGTATTATCTTGGCTTTAATTTGGTTTAGTTTAGTTTAGTTTAGTTTAGTTTAGATATACAGCATGGAAACAGGCCCTTCGGCCCATCGAGTGCGTGCCGACGAATGATCACCCATACACTAGTTCTACCCTACACACTAGGGCCAATTTTTACAGAAGCTAGTTAACCTACAAACCTGCATGTCTTTGGATTGTGGGAGGAAACCCGAGCACCCAGAGAAAACTCACTTGTTCACAGGGAGAACATGCAAACTTCATACAGATGACACCTGTACTCAGGATTGAACCATGGTCTCTGGTGCTGTAAAAAAGCTACTCTACTGCTGTGCCACTGTGCCTCCACTTCAAGACTCATTGTACTGTCGGCAGCACTGAGTGGGATTTGACAGGGATCGGCCTGGCATGGCAATGCTTTCAGTTTCTTCCACCGTTGCCCTGCTGCTCCATGCTGCTGCAGGCCACAAGCAATCCGTGCGCTGGTCTGACCCATCGCTGCTCCAGGGCTTCAAGCGGCTACTTCCATGGGTATATTGATGTGGACATGGATGCCTCCATGTGCCGAGGCACCGCCTGCAGCCGACCTCAGAATCCACAGAGCACCTCCGAAAATCGGGAGTCAAACCCACAGCCCATTCAATTTCACGTAGTGTCAAAACAGTGATCAGCGGAACGTTCAACATTGAGCAATGTTGCTACAACATAGAGAGTAGCTGGTCATGTCATACACATTGTAATGTATTACCAACCAATATTACACATGACACATCTTTAAAATTTAGTTTTGAGATACAGCATGGAAACAGGCCCTTCGGCGCACTGTGTCCAAGCCAACCAGCAATCCCTGCACACTATTTCCATCCTACACTAGAGACAATTTACAGAAATCAATTAACTTACAAACCCGCACGTCTTTGGAATGTGGGAGGAAACCAGAGAACCTATCGAAAGCCCATCCATACAGACAGCACCTGTAGTCAGGACTGAACCTGGGTCTCTGGCACTGCAAGGCAGCAACTCCATCGCTGCACCACTGTGCCGAATGACTGTTTGCACTTTGTCACGATCACCTTAAATATTTAACATGAGTATTCATGGAATTGAGCAGGACCTTCCCAAAATGCATGCCCAGTATGTTCTTGTATGCTTATGCAGACCTGTTCATCGAGGTGCACAGCAATAATTTAAACCTCGCTTTTGATGGACGTCTTCAGTTCCATCACCAGTGGAAATGGACACTGTACATTCCACCCAAATTGTACATAAACCGATGTTATTCAGGGAGTCGGCTCCTTGCAGTAGCCGAGGTGTAGCTGGATGATTTGTGACAGCAAGAGCAGAAATGTCTTTATGTTTGTGGAAGTAATATGAAGGACAGCCTAACTAGTTGACTACCTTGTACTTGGGGCAAAGGGATGAGTACAGAACATGCAAGTGATTCCAGCAACGGTGGAAGAAAACATGCTAAAGTTGTGTGAGCAAAAAAAAACATCTTATTCCTTTGACAGCTGTCCAGCTGGAAGTGCTTCCACAAATATTTAGCTTTAAGAAGTGTGAGGCAGGGCCAGTGATTTGCAGGCTGCACTGCAGATGTGGAAGCACATTCTGGGTTGAGTATTTGGTGTTTGCATATCGTATGCTTCCCCTTGTGGGCCCCATTAATGTTCGCTAGCTTGGCACTCTTCCGTAGTGGTGAGAACTTTTTTCTCGTTTCGTCCCATGACTGACAAGAAAGCATTGACATGATTAGCCCCCACTTGCCAAGCTTGCTGTAAAATAACGCCACTTCAACAATTTTCCACTGCTGCAAATGCTGCCATTTTCTCAAGCTTCTCTTCCTACAGTCAGATGTCACGCGGTCCATACTCTTTCTGGCCATGATATATCATTTCTGTTTCTCACTCCACAGATGTTAAACTCATAGATGAGGAGGCATGGTGGTGCAGCGGTAGATTTGCTGCCTTATAATGCCAGTGACCTGGGTTCGATCCTGACTATGGGTGCCGTTCGTATGGAGTTTGTATGTTCTCCCTGAGACCATGTGGATTGCCTCTGAGTGCACCGGTTTCTTCCCACATTCCAAAGACATGAAAGTTTGTAGGTTAATTGGTTTCTGTAAATTGGTCCTAGTGTGTAGGATAGAGCTAGTGTTGGTTAGTTCTAGAAATATTGATCGGATAGTTAGTGTAAACGATGGGCCGAAGGGCCTGTTTCCATGTTGTACCTCTAAATGATACTAAACTGAATAGATGTTACAATTTTTTACTGTAATTAAGAGTCATACTGAAATATCTGAAGTTTTTGCGAATTATTTAATTATTGGTCAGAGTGATTATGGTGTGCAGACCACTTATAGCCATAATTGTACACCTGACCCTACTTTCTTGACCTTAATAATTTCAAATTTAGTCAACATTTTTTTCTGATCTAATGTGAAATTCGAGGCCCTTTCGCATCAAAATTATCATTTTGCCTTAAATCCATATTGATTATTGAAGTGAAATGCTGTGGAAATTTGCTATGAAACCTATATTCTGTAAAGTTCACTTGTTCTAATGCTCTGTGTTCCATGTAGAAACAAATCAGTATCATATGTTAAACAATATGAATTCTTGGATCCAAATGTTCTGGAGAAAAGAGATGTCGCTCAATTGGAGGATTTCAAAATCACATTGCATCATGTAAAACCTATAAATTCGTTGTTGAAATGTTATGGTCTGAATAGATTCATAGAGGTTCATAGATTCATTGTTACACTGTTTGGAAACAGGCCCATTGGGCCACCTTGATGTTAACGACCAAGATGCTAACCTTCGTTGATCACATTTCCTTGCATTTAGCCCATTCCCCTCCAAACATTTTACTCTTGAAAATGTATTTATTTGTAAAATGTATTTATAGCTGCCTTGGCCATCTCTTCTGACAACTCTTTCCATCAATGTATGTAACTCCCCCTTCAGATCCCCAATCTTGTGGGTTTATTTGCAGTAGGTAATTGGCTTATTTTTGAAGTTCTGTTCATGTCCACAAAAGCAGTGGGCTAATATATCACTGATACCCTTGATGGGATTATGATCTTCTTCCAGTTTGTTGTTGTGATAAAGTTCCTGTGTACACCTGGACTATGTAGGAAGGAACTGCAGATGCTGGTTTAAACAGAAGAATAACACAAAATGCTGGAGTAACTCAGCGGGACAGGCAGCATCTCTGCAGAGAAGGCATAGGTGACATTTCTTCACAGACTGAAGAAAGGTCTCGACCTGAAGCTTCACCCATTCCTTCTCTCCAGAGATGCTGCCTGTCCCGTTGAGTTACTCTAGCATTTTGTGTCAATCTCTGCTCAACTATTCTGGCTGCTTGCAATGGAAACTGATTCTCATCGATTTGCATTGGTCTCAAGACCTATCCAGAGGTTGTCTGGGGAAGCTGCATGGTCCTATTGGAGTACTGCATGCATCCGCAATGGTTGCACTGGTTCAACCTTGCAGCTTGGAGAGTTTTATTTGTTTCAGTCTGATGATGTTCACTAGGGAACTGGGGAAGTATTTGGAATGGTTGCACAGAGCACCAAGACAAAACTATAGGAGGACGAAAAATCACGAAGGAACGTTGCTTTTTTATCATTGATCCCTTTACAGTAAAACAAGTACACTCCCGGCATGAATGTTCGAAAAAAATAGCTCTGATAAATTAAAATGGCATCATAAACTAAATTAAGGATTGATAGAATTAGAATATATACATTAGGAAGGTTATTCAACCTGGATTTAATCCAGATTGTACAGTAAGTATTAGTGGTATTATCAAGAATAAAATAATCTCCTTAAATGTGATTTACACGTTTAATTTTCAAAACATAGATACGTTAAGTGCTGAACTACACAGATGTTAACATAACAAACATCTGTGCAGTTCAGCACTTAACATATCCATGTTTTGAAAATTATCAGATTCTGTTGAGTTTCATCAGATTTCATCAGAATTTTAGTCACATTGAATCTATTGTCTCGACCCGAAACGTCGCCTATTGACCAGTCTGAAGAAGGGTCTCGACCCGAAACGTCGCCTATCTCCTTCACTCCTTAGATGCTGCTGCACCCGCTGAGTTTCTCCAGCTTTTTGTGTAAACCCCCCCCAAGTCGCACTAGCTTCTCATTTTCACACCAGAAACAGCTTACAATGGCCTGCTTTCCTTATCACCAATACTTTTTTGCATATCTTTCACTCATTGTTCTTGCTTTATCTCTCCATATCACTGTTTATATCTCTCGTTTCCCTGATCCCTGACCAGTCTGAAGAAGGGTCTCGACCCGAAACGTCGCCTATCTCCTTCACTCCTTAGATGCTGCTGCACCCGCTGAGTTTCTCCAGCTTTTTGTGTAACCCTTGAATCTATGTTTACCTCTTTTTATTGATTGAAAAAGGCAATTTCAATTATCAATTGCACGGTAAGTTTTGGTGGTAACAATATAATGACTGAATTTTCTGTGCTCGAACAGAATAAATCCCAGCTGCTGCACAGTGAGAAACATAATGGAATGAGCCATTTCTAACTTGCTGGCAAGTCAGTGCATGACCCACCTGGCCGTCTCCGTCACACAACCTCACTAACTCTTGCGCCTGCACAAATACCGCTGGCTTTTGCGCTTGTAGAATTACATGTATGCACACAATGTCACCAGCTGCACAAGTGTGGAACTCCTTGGGTATTTGCATGCATAACATAAAATCTGGCATAAGTTAAATCTCCGACATCACTGACTATAAAACTGTCTAAGGTTTGCTGCTGACATGCTGACAACCCTACAAAGATTTTTGATAGTTATTGTGCATGAGGAAAAAAAAACCCAGCTTTCTCTTCAATAACCTCAGAGATAAAATGTCAGAGGATTGAAGGCAAAGTTCAGAAGCTGCCCCAATATTTCACTCCCCATTCCCACTCTAATTCTATGAAGATTATGTTTCTTAGTGTGCACAACAACAAACTACAAACAACAGAAGATGGATACAAAAAGTTGGAGTAACTCAGCGGGACAGGCAACAGCTCTGGAGATAAGGAATGGGTGACGCTTTGGGTCGAGACCCTTCTGCAGTTCCTTACCTTCTCTCCAGAGATGCTGCCAGTCCCACTGAGTTACTCCACCTTTTTTAGTCTATCTTCAGTTTAGACCAGCATCTGCAGTTCCTTCTTAAACAACAAACACCAATAGGAATTGTCACAACCTACCATAAATCAGACTGTGTAAATCACAAAGTGCTGGTGTAACTCAATGGGTCAGGCAGCGTCTGTGGAGGGAATGGATAGGCGACGTTTTGGATTGGGAGCCTTCTCCCGGCCCAAAACATCGTCTATCCATTCCTTCAACTGATGCTGCCTGACGCGTTGGGTTACTCTAGCACTTTGTGTTTCACTCAATGATTCCATCATCTGCAATTCCTTCTATTTCCATAAATCGGACAGGATTTTTTGTGTTGCGTTTGCTTCCTTTTAGACAGTACAAATTATAACAGTTGTCTGAGGCAACTGAATTCAGCAAAGGTATGCATAAAATACTTTGATATCCTCACTGAAATCAGCACTTAGAACCACTTTACACTCTGTCTGCAGAAATGGGGGAAAAAAACACACCTCCCATGGAAGATATCAATGAAAGGATTTTTTTTTTAATATTACAACATTACTTTACACTTTCACGGAACAAGTCTGGGGATTTATATTTCAAGTAAATCAAAGTGAGGAGTTAACATTTATATGACAAAAGACACAGTAAATCTGGGAATAATGATTAGGCAATGGTGAGCTGAAGATTGGGGAAAATCATGAAGATTGTAGAAAGATTTGCGGAGAGAGCAAATCATTGCCAGAATAACTTGGTTTATAAAGTATTCTATGAATCTTTAAAATTGGAAATCATGTTTTTATTGTTTCCTTTATATGGCTCAGATGGGATGGTGGGGGTGAACTGTTTATAATCCTTCCCCTGTGGAAAACTATTGGAATCTTAATGCATGTTCTATTTTATGATGCCTGGGGCAATGTGCAGTTTCTCAGCACTCCACCTTCTCTTACTGTTCTAAGAATCCACTCTGAATATGCAGTAAGTAATAAACATCAAAACCTTGTGTACTGAATACTGAGGCCACAGGCAAAGACACTTATGGTTGTACAGAAGACAATTGTTTGGCTGAGCAGTTTATAATAGTAATGTTTTCTGCAGAAAATTCTCATATTCAATTTTGAAGAAGTAAAAGTAAACACATGCTGCAGTAAAATACTGTGGGTGCTGAAAATACCAAAGTTCTATGAGCAACACTTTTTATGGTTCAAATTGATAACCTTTCACTGGACCATTCTTGCAAAACATTTGAAAGTATCCCAAGAGCTTTTCACTATAGCTCTGTACATGTGACAATAATAAACTAAACCAAACTAAAGTAAACTAAACTCAACTAAACCAAACTAAACTAAACTAAACTAAACTAAACTATATTAATTGGATGTAAATATGGTATAAGGACAGTTACTCAGTCCAAAATATTGTATTCCATGATCAGAGCTTAAGTTGTCATGTAATCATATATTTTACAACATATATTTAAAAGTGAAGAAAATGGCAGATGAAAATTAACTTGGATAAGTGTGAAGTAATGCATTTTACATAATAAAACAAGGCATTACATACACAGATAGAGGCAATAACAGTGGTGTGGAACGGAAGGTATGTGGCATACTTGCCTTAATTGGCAAAAGCATGAATACCTGATTTGAGGCGTCGTGTTAGAGTTGTACGAACCATTGGTTGGGTTGCATTTGGAGTATTGTGTGCATTTCTGGTCACCACGCTACAGGAAAGATGTAATTAAGATGGAAGGGGTGCAGTAAAGATTCACAAGGATGTTGACTGGATTAGAGGATTTGGATAAAGGGAGATTGGATAGGCTGCGGTTGTTTTCCAGCGAACAAAGGATGCTGAAATGACGAGTCATAGAATCACACAGCACAGAATCAGGCCCTTCGACCCAACATACCCATGCTGTCAAGATGCCCAAACTGCTCTAGTTCCACTTGCACGCATTTGGTCTATAATCCCTCTAAACCTTTCCTTTCCATGTACCTGTCTAAATATCTTATAAATTGTTGTTGTACCTGTAGCTGTAGTACCTGCCTCAAACATCTTTGATGCCTCATTCCAAATACCCACCACACACTGTGTGAAAAAGCTGTCCCTCGGGTTCCCATTAAAACTTGCCCCTCTCATCTTAAACATATGCCTCTGGTTCTTGATTCCCCTACTCTGGATAAAAGACTGCAATCACCCTATCTATTCCCTTCATGACTTTGTTCGCTCGTGTGTCAGACGACGTGCAGCTCGCTGTTGACTTCTGTCCTCCTCCAACATGTTGACAGAATTGGTCGGCAGACGCGTCATAGAGTGCATTGTGTCATCGTTTCTGGGGATCGCCTCGAGGAGGCTTCTGTCATGACCCCCCCTTCATGACTTGAAACATTTCTATAAGATCACCCCTCCTCAGCCTCCTGTGCTCCAAGGAATAAACTCCTAGCCAACCTAACCTCTCCCTGTAGCTCAGGCCCTCAAGTCCTGGCAACCTCCTTGTAAATCTTCCCTATTCTCTCTGCAGCTTAACAATGTCCTTCCTATAGCAGAGTGACCAAAACTGAACACAATACTCAGCAAAGTGTTGTACAACTGTAACATAACATCTCAACCTTTATACTCAATACTCTGATTGATGAAGGCCAATGAACTGAAAGCCTTCTTTCTACTCTATCTACCTGTGATATGATTTTCAGAAACTATGTACCTACACTCCTAAACCACTCAGCTCCACAACATTCCCCAGGACCCTGCCATTCACTGTGAAGTTCCTGACTTTGTTTGACAAAATCACCTCACACTTAACTGTGTAAAATACCATCAGCCATTCCTCAGCCCACTTGCTCAGTTGAATAAAATCACGCTGTAATTTTTGATGACTACCTAAAGCAGCATCTTGATAAACCTATAAAAAAACAAGAGAGACATAGGGTAGCTTGCCAGTGTCTATTTCTCTTGATAGGGTGGTAAGAAGGAGATAGTTTAAAGGGGATCTGAGAATACATTTTTCATACAAAGAGTACTTGATCATCTGGAGGTGGTCGTGGAGGAAGGAACAGTAACAACATTTAAGAGGCACCTTTCAAGTCCTTGAATGAATGAGAATAGAGGAGTATGAATGCAGCAAATTAGTTTATTATAGATATTGTAGATAGGCATGATGGTTGGAATAGATGGTGGGCAGAAAGAACTGTTTCTACGTTGTGCAACTCAATGACTATGTATATGATGCTTTTTTTAACTGCGCCTTTCCTAAATGCCTTACCGTCAACAAAAGATTTTTAAAGTGTTGTAAAGAAAAGAATCAAAGCAAACTGCACTTGGCAAAGTACCACAAGATCTAGTAATCATTATTCTATCCATACAAGATCCCCACCCAGCAGTTAAATGCACCCATATGAATCCAATCAGAGATTATTAAATCAGATTGGATAATCCATTCGACTCTTGTTTTACTGACTAAGGGCCTGTTGCATTTGGACCAAGACTATAATATATCAGTTAATTTAAGGCCGCATATTGGCACAGCTGATGGAACTGCTGCCTCACAGCGCCTGATACCTGGGTTTGATCTTGACTTTGGGTGCTTTCTGTGTTCTCCCTATGAACACATGGGTTTACACTGGTTTACACATTCTCCCTATGAACACATGGGTTTCCACTGGGTGCTCAAGTTTCCTCCCACATCCTGAGGATCTGTGGTTTTGCAGGTTAATTGTCCTCTGTAAATTGCCCCTATTGTATAGGGAGTGGATGTGAAAGTGTAATAACATGGAATTAGTATGAACCGGTGATCGATGGTCGGCATGGACTCAGTGGGCTAAAGAGCCTGCTTTCATGCTATATCTTTTAATCAATTAATCATTTTTCCAGTCCAAAACCTTAAGCAGAGGAGTGGGTCTTATCTTCATTGGCATACCTCAAACCCCATTCTACTATACCTGACCTAACAAAAATTCACTGAGCTTAATTCTGGAAGTTTGGACTGCACCGCTTCCAAATTACCTTATATAGTGCTGCAGGCCACGGGTCATGGATCTTCACTGTAAACATTAAATTAGTCTGTGATCTTGCCCTTTCCCATTCCCTTCAACAAAGTACAACAGAAGAATTAATACTATTGATTATATAGAGGTGTACTTGATCTTATGGGAGGTGTACAGAATCATGAGTGGAATATATCTGGTAAACGCACAGTGTCTCTTGCCCAGAGTAGGTGAATCGAAAACCAGAGGACATAGGTTCAAGGTGAGAGGGGGCGGGGGGAAATTAATAGATAACCTGAGGACTAACTTTTTCACTTAAAGTGTGGTGGGTGTATGGGACGAGCAGCTGGAGGAGGTAGATGAGGCAGGTACTACTGCAACATTTAAGAAAAATTTATTGTGGAACATGGATAGGATAGGATAGGTTTAGGGGGATATGGACCAAACAAAGATAGGTGGGACTACTGTAGATGGGATCTGTTGGTCAGCATGGGCAACATGGGCTGAAGGGCCTGTTTCCACCCTGTCTGACTATAACATATATCAAAATTGATTGTAACTAGGGAGAATAAACTATTAAATGAAATTAGAGTCTATGAGACAAAGGATTAGTTAAGGGGCAGAAAACAGAGAGTAAGAACAAATGGGTCACATTTGTGTTGGGATGGTGTGACTGATCAGATGCTGAAGAGATTGATAATGGGGTCCAGAAATTCATGGTTTATATCTGTGACGTGCATAAAAGCACCAAGTGTAACGTATCCATGTTGTCACAAAGCTGGGTGGCAGTGGAAGTTATGAGGGGATACAGAGAGGCTTCAGAAGGGTGTAGGCAAGCTGTAAGTGGGCACGGGCATCGCAGCTGGAATATAATATGGAAAAATATGAGCTCATTCATTTCAGTAGGAAAAACAAAATCACGGAGTATTTTTTTAATGGTGAGCGTTCAAAGACCTCAGTAAAACCTGGGTGCCCTGGCATACAAATCACTGCAAATTGACATGCAAGCAATTCAAAGGCAACAAAGGGTCTTTGACCTGAAATCTTAACTCTGTTGCTCTTTCCATCAATGCCTGCTTGACCTGCTGAGTGTTTCCGGCATCTTCTGTTTTTATGTAAGGTAAATAGTATGTTGGCGCATATTTTAAGAGGATTTTTGAAGCCTCAGTTGCAGAGTAAGTTCAAGATGGAGATTGAATGATTTTTGGATATTCAGAGATTGAAGAGATTTAGCTTTACATAGAAACATAGAAAATAGGTGCAGGAGGAGGCCATTTGGCCCTTTGAGCCAGCACCGCCATTCATTGTAATCATGGCTGATCGTCCCCTATCAATAACCTGTGCCTGCCTTCTCCCCATATCCTTTTCCACTAGCCCCTAGAGCTCTATCTAACTCTCTCTTAAATCCATCCAGTGACTTGGCCTCCACTGCCCTCTGTGGCAGGGAATTCCATAAATTCACAACTCTCTGGGTGAAAAACTTTTTTTTCACCTCAGTCTTAAATGACCTCCCCTTTATTCTAAGACTGTGGCCCCTGATTCTGGACTCGCCCAACATTGGGAACATTTTTCCTGCATCTAGCTTGTCCAGTCCTTTTATAATTTTATATGTTTCTATAAGATCCATTTTATATGTTTCTATAAGATCCTCATCCTTCTAAACTCCAGTGAATACAAGCCTAGTCTTTTCAATCTTTCCTCATATGACAGTCCCGCCATCCTAGGGATCAATCTCGTGAACCTACGCTGCACTGCCTCAATCACAAGGATGTCCTTCCTCAAATTAGGAGACCAAGGTTGGAGACAAATTAGGAGACTCATTGCCACTTTAGTACAGGAAAGTGGCAATGAGGTTAAAGATCAGCAATAATTTTCCTGAATGGCAGCATGGCTTCAAAGCCTCATCCTCACTTCCATTTTTTAAGTTGGAACCCACTTGATTGACATCCAAATCTACAATCCTTAAAACCCTCAATTAATTATAAAAAACATTAAGCTTGATTCAGCAGCACTTTGGGGACAAAGCTCCAGATTTGTGGAAACCTTTTCTGATGCCAAGAACTGCCCTTCTAGTTCTCTGCTCTGGCTTGTTGAGTATCCCCACTCTTTGCCTTACTATTGGGAGACACTTTATCAACTGAATGCATCTTAGCTTCCCAAAACTCTTCCATTACAGTGCATTGACCCAGCTTTGTGCAGACCTCAATCTCTCCTTCTTTGCCCTGTGGCCAGCTTTTAACTCTCCAACTCCATGAAGTTGCTGGGAATATTTTTCCATTCAGAAAATTCAAAATGAATGCAATTATTGGTATTAAATCATTTTTCTATTTCTACCAGTTAAACGTGAAATTTCAAATATGCAAATTAAAGCTTGGGAGGTTGGAGTTCTTAGTTAAAAAAAACATTTTGTTTCTTGGATAATTCAGTTTCAAGCTGTTTCAAAATAAGCTGTTTCTTGGATAATTCTTTGAGCAGTCAAACTCAATGATAAATCCATTTAACTTTAACACATTAAATGAGCAAATTTATTGAGGTTTTTAATATAATGACATGTATCAAATGTGAGTCATGTCATTAATGAAGTCAGTATTTGAAAAACTCCACTTGCTTTCCAGCTCCTGGTAACAGTAATTCCTTAGATGTTGCAATGGGAAACCTGATTCTGTAACTGGTCAGAGGCCTTTTACTTCTCTGTTGAATGCTCCTTTTTTTTAAATAAGATTTGAGATAAGAGCTTATTTTTCTTTAGTGAGCTGCATGTCCGTACCATTACAAATAACAAGAACTCTAGTTTCATTAGAAAAATTCAGTTTCAAGATATTGAACTAAAAGTTGTTAAGCTGTAAAGTTGTTAAAAGTTGGTTCTAAGTCCTTTTAACAACTTTGATGAATCAATGTTGTAGGAAGGAAATGCAGGTGCTGGTTTAAACCGAATATAGACACAAAATGCCCGAGTAACTCAGCAGGCCAGGCAGCATTACTGGATAGAAGGAATTGGTTGATGAATCAATCTACATTATTGTATAAACAACATTGTAAACCTCATTATCCCATTAATAACAAACTCATCCCATCTACAAATCCAAGGAACTCCTAAACTATCAATGCTTTTATCTGTAACGTCACTTCCTTTTACTTTTATCTAGGGACACAACATAGGCATTGTATACATCAGAAAAACAAATAGAGCATGCTATTGACATGCTAAAGCAGAGTTTTAGGTTAAGTTTAGTTTGAAGCCATTCTGTCCCATGGTTAGTCTAAGGGACTACTGATGAGAATATTCTCGAAGGGATACTCAAAGGAAAAAATATATTTAACTGCAAACAAATGCACAAGCAAGAAGAGTGAAAGGGCATGAAGACATTGTATATACTGCTGCACAAACTATAAGAACACAATCAAATTTTATGTTCAGGATGGTCTGAATTGGCTATTTGTTGTGTGTCGACCAGAGTTGGTTAGTATTGAGGCGATTTTCAACCACGTAGTTGTATTAAGATAGCACTGGAATTGTAACCAAAATGTAACACCTTACAGGTGTCACTTAAATTCTATTTTCCATTCCTTTGCCCACCTTCCCAATTGATTTAGATTTTGTAAAGTTAATAACCTTCCTTACTGTCCACTATACCTCTGAGATTTGTGACATCTGCAAATTCACAAACAATGTTAACTTTGTCATAACAGCGGTAGAACAAACGCCAACCTCTGGTGAAAATGACAGTAACTATTCATTTTATAAAAGCCTCTCAAGATTTTATATACCTCAACTATGTCTCCCGTCAGCCTCTTATGCTCCAAGGAAAGAAAATCCTAAGCAAGCCTCTTTTTATGACTTAAACCCTCCAGAATCGGCAATATCTTCACATATTTTTTTTGCACCCTTTCCAGTTTAATTACATTATTTCTTACAGCAGGGTTTCCAGAACAGTTTATGGTACTCCAAATTTGGCCTTACCAATGTCTTGTTCAACAGTAACATGAGATTCTAACTTCTGTGCTCAATACCTTGACCAAGGAAGACAAATGTGCCAAATGTCTTCTTCACCACCCTATCAACCTCTGTCGACACTTTCATGGAATGTTGTACCGGCACTCCCAGATCTCGCTCTGCTCTACAACACTCCAGTGGCTCTACCATTTACTGCGTAAGTCTGGCTCAGTATTCTCCTCCTAAAATGCAACACCCAGCATTTATCTGAATTAAACCCCACCTGACATTCCCATGATTTAACTGTGCATTAATTTCTGAATTTACTCTGTCCTTGACAGCAAGCCCAAGGAAAAAAGATCAAAATTATTTAAAATTGAGAAAGAATGGGGTGTGTCCTTAGTGAGTGAATGGCCAACATGTTCAGACAGCTGTTCACTCAACAGATGTACAGTTATCAATTTTCTCCACGAACGTTTCTAAATTTTAGTTTAGTTTTAGTTTTATAGATACAGCATGGAAACAAACCCTCGAGTCCCTGCTGGCCATCGATCACTCATTCACACCCGTTTGATGCCATCTATTCTCTACACAGTAAGGGCACATTTGTAGGCAAAATTAACCTACAAACCTGCATGTCTTTGGGTTGTGGGGGGAAACTGAAGCACCCGGAAGAAACCCACATGGTCACAGGGAGAACCTGCAAACTCCAGACAGGCAACATCTGAGGTCAGGATTGAACTCGGATCTCTGGCGCTGTCAGGCAGCAGCTTTCCCAACTGTGGCACTATGCCACAAAATGGCAAATATGTGAACTTAGACGACAAAAAACCAGAAGCCCACAGACTGAATCCCTGGTAACTATCTTGTGATCAGACAACACACCTTTGCACATGAAGCTACAGGCATCGGTATGACAACACCTTAGCAGTACTTACTGTGCCTGCTCTTAGGGTTTAGGATTGCATAGCGTGTGAATGGTTCTGATGGATGCCTGGGCACGTGTACATATTGAGCCTCTGGCTAGCTACTGGAAAGCATATGCAGCCATGCCATAGTGTAAATGACACAACCTGTAGCTTGTTTAACTCAGACCCTATTTGCCAGGAAGCAAAGGCCAACTTAATCCCAAGAGGATGTCATGAAGGCAGAGCAACTCCGTTACCTAAACATCAGGCTTTCCAAGCCTATGTGATGCTGCGTCCAATGTAATGTTGCACTATCTTGACCTATTTTACTTAGAGTAAATGACAAATTATAATAATATTTACTTTTGTTGTCATTGCTCCTAATGTACCCGTAAAGCAAGTAAGATTTTTTGTGTTCCATTTCATAACTGTCACATATAAGGCATATGCTTATCACTCTTGATCCCTTGAATATTCCTCAAATGCATCACTGGTGATGCTAGGACCATTTGATACCTCATACACATTTCTTTAAAGGCCGAGGAAAACTATCAGAATTGAGAATACTTTCTTTGGCACCAGCTTTGCTGCTATGGCTGGTTCTCCCCAGATGACTGACTGCAAACATGCAGCCATTAAGACTTGTCACGACCAGCCAGGAGTTTTCATCAATCACTGTTCCAGTTAACTTGAATGGCTAAGAAAATGTTCCTGCAGTGCCTTTGGTCAGGAAGCAGTTGTGGCTTGTCATTTTTAGCTGCATCTAATGCAATTGCTGACCGGAGCAGATATTGTCAGGCAATTCTTCAGTCTGAAAGGCACATAAAACAATTTAAAATTGAATGTGCTGTTCTATGTTCTGTGAATATATTTAGAGGGGATCATGAAACTTGTACAACTGAGGAGATGCAAGAAAAAAACATGAGATGCATCACTCAGTTGACTGTTGGGACGTCCAAACTTTCATATCGGCTCACCATTCCCTACAATGTATTTCCATTCAGAGTCTCATGAGCCACGGTGCAAGTTCACGTCCTTGAGACCACGGCACAACAAAGAGAACTGAATAAAGTCGAGTAAAAGATATCAAGATCTGACGCTTCTGCATGGGTTGCTAAAGGTGGAGGGAGAAAGAAAGAAGATGATACAAGATGATTATTTGTCTATTTCACCTCAATCATTTCTGCTCTTTCACAGTATCATTCACAGATAGCCAACACATGAAAGACCTGTCAACAACTTCCTGACTGAAGTTTAGTTTATTTAGTTTAGTTTACTATTTAGTTTAAATCAGTTTAGTTTATTGTCACATGTGCTAAGGTACAGTGAAAAGCTTTTTTTGTTACGTGCTATCCAGTTAGCGGAAACACGGGACATGATTGCAATCAAGCTGCCACAGTGTATAGATACAGGATAAAGGGAATAATGTTTAGTGCAAGATCAAGTCCAGAAAAGTCCGAGTAAAGATAGTCAGAGGATCTCCAATGAGATAGGTGGTAGCTCAGGACTGCTCTCTAGTTTGTGATAGGATGGTTCATTTGCCTGATAACAGCAGGGAAGAAACTGTCCCTGAATCTGGAGGTGTGCGTTTTCACACTTCTGTACATCGTGCCTGATGGAAAATGGGATTGGTCCTTGATTATGTCGATTATCCGGATAAATGGTATATTTGAGGTCAAGGGTACAAGGTACTTCTGGTACTACAGAGACTGTTTAGTACTATTGGCTGAGGATGAATTTTCATCTTGAGTATCCAATGGGAAGTAATGGGAAGAGGATTTGAATGATTACAGCACATGAGAAGAGATCAATATTAAAGAATGCAGTGAACAAGTGGTGAAGATGTCTCAGATTACACATAATCTGCCTTGTGACTGGTGGCATGAATAATGATGCAGGGCTGGTGTGAATGGTGGAGGATTTGGGAGGACAGCAGCTATGTTCACCTTTCTTAATCAAGTGAGATTTTAATTTCATTTAGAGATACAGTGTGGAAACAGGCCCTTTGACCCACCAAGTCCTCACAGATCAGCGATGCCTGTACACTCTCACCTAAATTTACAATTTTACCAAAACCAATAATCTTACAAACCCAAAAGTCTTTGGAGTGTGGGAGGAAACCGAAGAACCTAGAGAAAACCCATGCGAAGAACGTGGAAGAACGTAAAACTCTGTACAGACAGCACCCATAATCAGGATCGAACACAGGTCTTTGGTGCTGGAAGGCAGCACTCTACCAATGCATCACTGTGCTGCCCTAGAGATCCAAGAAATCTTTCCAGTGTTGGCTGCATGTTCTCTGGGTGATGGTTTAGCTACGTACTTCATCGGATATGTGCATGGCAAGCCTGCTGGACATTAGAAAATAAAGTATCCATCCCATCTCTTCAGGTTGCCAGCAGCAGGAAGTCTTTGAAGACTCTGAGCTGGCCCAGCATCCCTCACGGATCATTGCAAAACATACACAGTTTCACTGCAGCAACTTCCGCCAGAACTTCACTTCAGTGAATGCAACCTCTGTGCAAAGTATGCGTTTAAATCCTGGCGTGATTCCCACTGAGGGTGGTGTCATGTGGATAGGTGACCTGTGGCCAACACAAAGGGGAAGAATACCCTGACCATAGGATCAGCCGGACTTCAATGTTTCTTTTTCTGTCTGTACTGTACACTACTGTATTCACAATCTCCTGTTAAAACCGAGTATTCATTTCTGTACTGGTACTTATGGTTTGTTAATGGATTACAGTGCAATACTGCTGCAGGCTTATGTTTAGCTTAAATTTTCCCTAAATAACTAGTTTTCAATTACACTTAATTAGGCAATCTCAATGAAGACCTCCAACAAGTTTCTATTTCTGATTTTTTTTAAGATTCTGGTCAAAAACTGCAGTTTTATGTGGAAAATCAAGAGCATGATCAAGTTTTTGGCTTCTTTTCACCAATCACAATAATTTAGTGTGTTTAAGTTATTATTCCCTCGCTACTACAAATAACAGTTACCATATTACTCAATTTATAATAACGCTCAATTTACAAGGGGAAAATGTTGATGCCTACCAGTTTTTGGACAATAGCTCCATTGGATATTTGTATAACATTACACTTGGCAAGGAGACAGCAGTACACTCAGCCCATGTACAGTATTACAGAATTTCCAGTCCCATTAGAGAGTGGATCACTTCTACTACATAAGCAGATTTTAAATGTTAATTTTAATTATTCTAGACTGAGAAAATAGACCCATTTAATAGAAGACCAATATTGCACACACAAGCATTGGAGTGTGTCGAATGTTGGAGATACAGCTGCTAAAGTCTACCGTGATTCTCTTATTGGCCCTAAAACAATTCCACTTTTATCCAGTTTTCGTCGGTTTTGTGTGTCCCACTCCATGTTTTTTTTTCTTCCTCGGAAAACAGAGGCCGACAGTAGACCCACTACTGTTGTCCGGTCAAAGCTTGTCACATTTGAGTTACATTTACTTCTTATCAGCCATGCAAGAAAAACTGAGCATTAAAATGCCACTCTTCCATGAGCATGGCACAATGTGAAACTGCATCAGGAAACCACTGCTGTGTAAAAGATAAATGTTCACATCTCCTTCTGCACACTCACTTATTGTGCCTCTTCAAGCATATCCCCTAAAAGTACCATTGGACTCCCCTCTCAGCTGCATGTGGAGCACTGATCTGATGAGGCAGTTTTATGTAAGGCAGCAGCAGCATCTGAACCGTACAATTAACTGCATAGCAACTGCAGCGAGATGAAGCCACTGATTGTAAAGTACAAAGTGTAGCAGAAGGATCATTAGTAGTTTCTGATCTAGGAGGTGAATTCTGTTTAATTATTTTACATGTTGTTACTCCGCTGCTGCCATTAAATTATTAACCAATATTTTTATTAATGCCTTTGCTATAAATGAATATAAATGATATATGTATATTTTTTACATTTTCTTAGAAATCTCACATTTATATATTTAAAACATTTTGCAAGTGTTTCAACCACTTTATTCAATCATTGGCTTGGTATATCTAGCCCAGAGTAATGTTGGCAGGCCAAACTGGTTTGGAAATTTTAGGCCCCCACTCCTTCCTGATGCCTCATTTAATTAATTCAGCAGATGAAAAGTTAGAGTTGCAGGTCTACAATTTCCAGACCATTAACTCCAGTAAGGTCAATTCTACACCAAGTGGAACCAATTCAACAACCACCCCTTGTAAGTACTCAGTCAGTAGACATTCTGTGTTTCTTTGCCCCCTACTTTGCCTCCCTTTTGGGTGACTTTTCTCCACTATCAGCCTCAGCTATAGGTCAGTTTAGTTTAGAGATACAGATTGGGAACAGGCCCTTCGGCCCACCGCGTCCACGCTGACCAGCGATCACCCTTACACTAATTCTATCCTACACACTAGGGACAATTTACAGAAGCCAATTAACCTACAAACCTGCACCTCTTTGGAATGTGGGAGGTAACCGGAGCACCCGGAGAAAACCCACGTGGTTATAGGGAGAATGGACAAACTCAATACAGATAGCACCCCAGTCAGGATCGAACCCAGGTCTCCGACACTATATAAGGCAGCAACTCTCCAAACTGTGCTGCCACTTAGGGCAGGTCAATTAAAATATAATAGCTAATCAGCCCACCTAGATACCATTATATTAATTTCCATACACCACTGGAAAGTATCATTTTCTGCAGGTCTACATTCTCCATCTCTCTCTCACAACAGGGTTCACAAAACACTTCCAAATACCTTTTAGGTCATGATTACAAGCACATACCTCTCACGCAAATTAACAAGAGTACAACAAAGAATAAGGCAGTTTGGAAGTTAAACATTCTAATTCTAGGAAAATATGAGAGATTGTTTGTCCCAGATCCATTTAAAGGTCATAAGGAATGTTCATTTAGAACTACTCCACAATAAACAAATAACACTAATGAAGCATTGTTAAATGAGCAAAATGTAACCATTTTTTTTTGCCTGCTGAGATTCAGAGTTGAGCAATATAAAGTTGGGTGATTTGTGTGTGTTTGAAATAGGCAAGTATTAAAGGTTTTAGACTTGAGACTTTAGAGATAGAGTGGAAACAGGCCTTCCGGCACTCTCAGTCTGCGCCGACCAGCGATCCCCGTGCACATACACTATCCTACACACACTAGGGACAATTTACAATTTTACTGAAACCAATTAACTTATAAACCTGTGCGTCTTCTGAATGTGGAAGGAAACCAAAGCACCTGGAGAAAACCCACGCGGTCACAGGGAGAAAGTACAATTTCCATACAGACAGCACCCATAGTCAGGATCGAACCCGGGTCTCTGGCGCCGTAAGGCAGCTGCTCTACCGCTGCGCCACCATGCAGTCGGCTGCGGGGAGATGGACATTAATGGACCGTTAAATGTCAACAACTTTTTTTCTATGGATAATCAGATATCTAATATATAATTCATAGGTTATTATCTCATTCTTTTTGTAAGTTCCTGGATCTGTTTGAACTAGTGTGCGTTAATGAATTTCAATAATATTACTTTAATTTGAACCTGATTATTACCAAAAAGCATATTATGTGAAACGTTCAATCATTGTATTTAATTCTGTAGGGATGAAGTTGTTACTATATATAGCAATGTTACAACATTTTGAGATTTAAAAAATCAAGTCTGCAATTTATCCCATCAGATAAAGCATAAAAGGAAGTTTAATTTGACACCTAATTCACTTTCATATCTTCAGTATTAAGAAAGTTATGACCATTTTCATACTCGGAAATTAGCATCTTGTTCCCCATTGCCTTTCAATTGACTTAACTCAAAAGCTGTGATCCAGAACAGTCACAAGCCCATAACTTTCTCAAAAATGAAGAGAACTCAATGAAATTTTCAGTTATTATAGATTGAAGCATTCTGAAACAAATATGAAACAATCTTACTTGGATGACCTGAAATTAAAGCATATAATTAGTTAGTTATCTAATTGTAGCTAATTACAAAATTCAATTAGATCTAAACATCTATCCATTTCTTAAGAAAAGATAAACTTTTTTTTAATTGCCTAAGTGTCCAAATGACATTCACACAATAATCTACAACATAACATAATTTTTAAATCTAATTTTCATGAATTTATAGGCCAAATGGAAGGAATTTAGTGTTTAATGCCTGTAAATTAATGGCCATTTAAATCAACTAGCGAGTGTGTTTTAGTGGAATGCGGTGGATTAGAACGTTGTGGTTTACGGTGAAGTCTGTATGAAAAATACAGCCGGTTCATACATTTTTTTTTGTCCCCTTTTCGCAACATGAAAATGTGATTAAAGCCTTCCTAAAAACCAAGTTTTAATGTAAAAATAAACTGTGTAGCTTCTTTTATCGCCTACCTTAGGTCCGTTCCGCTGTCACCGTTCAGAGCTTTAGAAGATGAGTTTTAAACTACTCTAGTTAATAAATAATCTAGCGTAGTTTAAAAATACCTTTATGAATGAAATGACGGAGTGATTTCTCTTTAGCGACGAAATCGCCCGACATGGATCGACTTGGACTGCCTAGAAAAAATCGTCATTTTAAACGCAATCCCCTCTGAAAGGCGCCAAAGTCGCGCACACGGGGAGCGGCAGAACTGCAGCGCTGCTAAAGGTAGGTATTGTAACATACCTACTATATATTAATAATCATCTTGTCACAAGGTATAAAATAGAGATAGTGGCAAAAGAAGCAATAATGCCGGAAAAATTGGCTCATGTAAGAGTGTTGGTGTGATAATGGTAAAATATCAAGGGTGCAGGAGGGCTTAGGCACATTACATTATCTGTTGCCTGTAGCAGAATGCTTATGGCAAAAAATCATTTATCATGGTAAAGCCTGAACAGATCAGTCTGTGTAATGGCGATCTCAGGGGATTCCTGCAAGTGAGTTAATACCGTTAAAACTGGCAAGGTAAAAAATGGATGCAGCCCGTATCTTTCTATTTAAATAGTAGAACTTTCCAATATGATAAAAACTGTATTCAAAACTGAGAGGCAACAGTTAACCAAATAAATTTTGACAGCCCTGAATGGCTAAAGATTTATTTTCTGTCAATACGGGACTCTGTACTCAAGGGACTGCTATACTAAAATCCTCAAAATACTTTGGCTTGATATACATCACATCAATTGACTTGGTTGTTTAATAATTTCTGCATCAGTGACTGAAACATATGGGTAGGCAAGCAGTCTCCTTGGCAACACTAAATCAGTTTCAAACAATAATGTAAAGCCAGGTCAAACTTATAATTACTGAAATTAATAACCTGTTTCTACTGTAAGAGGTATCAAAAGATGACATTAATGTTACAGACTCATTGATTATTTGCTATGAATGATGACCTGTACGTATCTAAGATATAATCTTTCAACAGAAACCTAAATAACACTATGAGGCCAAAGTCACATTGCAGCAAGTTTTGCTTTACTAAGCTAAGACCAATTGTTTCCCCTTCTATTAGTCTTATTTTTCATGTCTGCTTCCGCCTTGCACATTTGTTTCAGTGCACAGGAATCATTCTCACTATGTTGATATCTTAGCCATGATTAAATCTCTTTTATCTTGCATGGTCGTTCAGCCCACCTGTGGTTCTGATATCCCATGTTCAGCAAAAGTGTAATCATTTCCAGAGACCTTCACTTGGCACGAATGGGACAGAATAAAGTCTAGAAATGGAAGTGGCCACAGGAAAACAGTTGTTTTGCTGCTGGCTCAGCTTTACATTGCCACTCTGTTACAATCTCCTGCTCTAATGGAGGTGACCCTGACTAGTGTCTGAAGCTTCCATGGGAACAAAGCAGGGCCAGTGTGCCTCATCTTTGACCAGCAGCCAATCCGGATGTCAAGAAAAGCTAGGCGGTGACAAACTCTCAGTTAGACTGGAGAATGGGAAACTATTTAAAACATTTCCATGGTTCTAAAGTTTGCAAATTGAAATGTTTCAAAGCTCAGCCCTGCATTTATTTTGAGGAGAAGCTATCTCTGATGTGTACTGATATTGCCCTAAACTCCCCTTGGTGATATAAGAGTTTTTAACAGCATACTAGACAAAACGGGGAAATAGAGAAATATTGTCAACATTTATTTTGCATGCATATCTGCACTCTGATGCCTGCAAGGAGAGGCAGTGTCACTTTAAAAGATGGTGGTGGTGGAAACTCCTCTTCACAATGATAACATTAGGTTAGGGTTAGCTATCACGGCGATGTGTGAAATCATCTCCCTAACTTCCATGCAGGAAGCTGCTTCAGAAACTTCCCTAATGTGTGCTACGAACCAGAGAATACTGCAAGAAAGATAGTGAGCACAGGTCATCCAGAGTCAGGTGGGAGCGAATGTGTAAGACACCAACAGGGCTAAACACTGAAGACTCTTCCAGCAGGGCATTGCAAGGTTATCAGAGACCGTCATACAGCTTGGAGTTTGTGTCGATACCATGGCAGCACCATTCAAACTTAATTGCATAATCTTGTATGTATGCTGAACCCTGACCATAAAATGCTACTCTAAAGTAACATGGAGAAAAAACCTCACAAGTAGCAACTCAACAAACACCTTAGAAATGATGCCATATGTTGTGTGCTGGTGTTGCTTCTTCTTGACTCATGGCTGTACTACCTTTCAGCCCTTTATGCTTACACTTTTTAACCATTCTTTCTTAACCAACACTTATTAAAATGTAATTCACCTATTTGAGGCATTCCTCTTTAAACAAACACAGTCCTTTAAATTTGACTTTTCAATAATATATCTCCTCTCAGCATAGAATCAATGGAATTGCCTGCAAATATGAATCACAATGCAAACTGATTTAGTGATGAACTAGTGTGCTGGTGGCACTTGAGGTTCAGGTAGGTCTTAAAGTTTGCAGAAACAATCCTCTAAAAGTTTTGCAGTGAAAAACAAAAAAACACAATGTTTATCTGCTGAATATGATTGTACTATGTTTGAATATTATCAAGGCATTATCAGAAGCTGAAAATGTGCAACTTGGAATATTGGGTTTGTTCTTCACAAGCATGTATCATGACTAACTGGTAGGCGTTTTGGACATTCAAACTGATATTGAAAATCCTTGCTTGTAAATAAGCTGAGGTGGATGGCACGTTGGATGGGACATTTTGGTCTGTGTGGGCAAGTTGAGCCGAATGGCCTGGGTCCATGGTGTATGACTCAATGAATTTTGAGTAGCTTCAAATGGTTAATATTATAAATAGATAGTGTACAAGATAGTTACGTAAGGTTACATCTTTGTTTCTGAATGTGCAAAAATGGGGAGGGAATCTAATGAGGACTTTTCTAATCATTACAGTGTTATCACAGGTAATTGTTCTTTGGTAGTCATTCACAGTTCAATATAATGGACTGAACAGTTTCAGCCATCTTAAGACTTCAAGTACTATTATCTGGATGATCTGAAACATTAAATGAATTCTCCCATTTCGCTGCTTTCAGGAATAGAACCTTTTGATGTAGGAGGTTTAGCCAATCACTCAGGGAAAAACTATATCCGATTTCTTGCATAAAGAGATGTTTCTACCCCACACATGATAATAATCAGAGATTTTCTTGACAATAAGATCAACTCCTAAAACTTTTAGATGTGTCCATCATAGGAAACACAGGTTAACCATAATGTTTGGACACAATTTCTTAAAATTTAACAAATTCAGTGTCACTGAACTTAGTAAACTTGTCTTTAGTGTTGCATTCCAAGTTATTCTGCCTCCTCCATTAAGGCTTTAAATTTTCTTTATAAAGGAGGCTATATATTGAGGCGGTACAGTGGCACAGCGGTAGAGTTGCTGCCTTACAGCACCAGAGACCCAGGTTTGCGCCTGACTACGGGTGCTGTCTGTACGGAGATTGTAGATTCTCCCTGTGAACGTATGGGTTTTCTCCGGGTACTCTGGTTTCCTCCCACATTCCAAAGATGTGCAGGTTTGTAAGTTAATTGTCTTCTGTAAATTGTCCCTAG
This sequence comes from Raja brachyura, assembly GCA_963514005.1. The sequence goes on from OY740788.1 coordinate 44,750,011, forward strand.
TGTGTAGGATAGAACTAGTGTATGGGAGATCGCTGGCCGGTGCGGACCCAGTGGGCCAAAGGGCCTCCATCCACGGTGTATCTCTTAAAAAATCAACTTTTGTTCATTCAATTGTGAAAGTAGAAGCCACTCCTTCAAATATTGCAGTTGCAATTACGTTATATACAGCAGCTGAATATTTGTTACATTTAAAAACCCTGACTTTTAATTATTCAGTACAATTTCATAGCCATAGGCTGACAAATATATTGGCAACAAAACTGCTGGAAAAAATGTAATCTATCATACTGCCTTATCAGTATGTAAGATAAAAAGCCATTTTTAGGGAGGGAGAGATGAGCAGCACCCTTAATGACGTTTTTGATATCAGACAGCATCAAATATGGATAATTTATGGACCACAAAACATATTTTATTCCGATTCTCAAAGCATCACTATTTCTTGTCCAGTTGGAATATCTAAGATGAACAAATCATCAACACCTTCCTATTTAAAGTAACTTTACTATGAGCAGTTGGAAAACTGAGTGAAGGATGCCATCCTGGCGTGGTTTCAGTGCGGAATGTGCTGCAGCAGCTAACTGATGGTTTGTAGTGATAACGATTGCTGAAGAGAAGATAACGAAGATCAAAACACGCAGTTAGTGTTAAACTGAAAACAGGATGAGATGCCTGTTTCTTGAGGATAATTGCTGGATATCTATTGTCCAGCTGATTTCTATCATACATTTAAACATACCAATATATTGATTATTTTATGTGTAATCCAAAGGATCACATGCGTATCAACCCGTGCGTTTGTAAGTCAACTATAAATTCATCAGGATCACCTACCTCATTGTGGTCTTTGCACTTTCTTCGAATCTGCCCTTTCTCTGTAGATGTAACACTATATTCTGCCACCTGGTTATTTTTGTCTTTGCACTACATGTGGCAATAGTGTGTGGCTTGATTGCACTCATGTATAGTATAATGTAATAAAATGGGACACAAAGTGCTGGAGTGACTCTGCGGGTCAAGCAGTATCTCTGGAAAGCATTTCTTAGGTGACATTTCAGGTTGGGACACTTCAGACTGATCAATCTGAAGAATGGTCCCAAGCCAAAACATCATCTATTCATGTTGTCCAGAGATGCTGCTTGACTCACTGAGTTGCTCCAGCAGTTTGTATCCTTTTGTGCAAACTAGCATCTACAGTTCCTTGTTTTGATTCTGGTATGATATACCGTACCTGAATAGCAGGCAAAACAGCGTTTTTCACTGTGTCTCGGTACATGTGGCAATATTAAACCAATACCAATACCAAATGATTTGTATATAATCAATGACTCTCTCCAATGCTAGAGAAAAATAGTATGGCTAGCTTACTTTGATGTTGCCCATATCCGCATAAAATATTCACTGTCATAGCCATGCTGAATATCAGTTCTGTTCTTGCCCTGTTGTGAAGTTTCATTTGTAGTTGCTTTGGCAGCAGATTTCAGTAAAGACATTCTTATTAAAACATAAATGCCTTATATATTAAATAGCAGGTAAAGCCACCAGTTAATCAACAGAAAGTTTTAGCGGAACTCTTGTAATCAACAAAATGTCCTCCAGGAGCTGACACATCATATCCTGCAACTTGAAGCAGCTCCAGAAAGCACCCATGTTTGCGGTTTGGTGGCAAAACCCAGACGGAATAAAGCAGGGACTAATCAACAGAGGTTGATAATTCCTTCTGATTACATTTACAGTGGGTCCTTTTAGCTGCTAAACATGTGTTCTGACAGGCGAGGTTTGAAAAGGCCATCAGCAGAAGCATTAATGGCAACTGATGTATGGCCACTGCTTGATGTCATGATCTGCCTGGTTTGGAATTCTAACACCATTTATGATGTCCCAAGAAGAAGCAAAACTGAGCTCAGTTTCTCTTTTTGACTTGTCGGTTCTTTCAGGAACGTGTCAACATTCTTGGATCCGTTTGTCAGCTACTTTGACTTTTATGGGCTAATATGATTGTAATACGGATCCCAAGAGGGGCCACTGTGCACTGGGGTGGTCTGCTATGTAGTCATTCAAATTGCAGGGTGCAGGAAAATATTTATCAGTTACCAAACATTGTGCATTAAATTGTGCGTCCAACATGTGGAAGTGGGAGGGGGAGGGCAGATTGGAAGGCGTACTGTAAATCAAATAAATGGCAATGAGATAAATATGACCTTAGATGGATGTTTTCGTATTTAAAAAATTGCCAAACTTCCTTTTAAACCCAGGTGTCCAATGACTAGGGAGGAGCAGAATTTTTTTTTTCTTTGGGTAGCCAGACCACTCAGTCAACCTTACATTAGGAATTATCAATGTAAAAGTCAAAGTCAAGTTTATTGTCATGTGTCCCTGACAGGACAATGAAATTCTTTCTTTGCTTAGCACAACAGAACACAGTTAGGCATTGACTACAAAACAGATCAGTGTGTCCATATACCATTATATACTGTACATAAATACACACATGAATGAATAAATCGATAAAGTGCAAATAACAGATAAAGGGGTATTAATGTTCAGAGTTTTGTCCGAGCCAAGTTTAATAGCCTGATGGCTGTGGGGAAGTAGCTATTCCTGAACCTGGTTGTTGCAGAACTCAGGCTCCTGTACCTTCTACCTGAAGGTAGCAGGGAGATGAGTGTGTGGCCAGGATGGTGTGGGTCCTTGATGATGCTGCCATCCTTTTTGATGCAGCGACTGTGATAGATCCCCTTGATGGAAGGAAGATCAGAGCCGATGATGGACTGGGCAGTGTTTACTACTCTTTGTAGTCTTTTCCTCTCCAGGGCGCTCAAGTTGCCGAACCAAGCCACGATGCAACCGGTCAGCAAGCTCTCTACTGTGCACCTGTCGAACTTAGAGAGAGTCCTCCTTGACAGACCGGCTCTCCGTAATCTTCTCAGGAAGTAGAGGCGCTGATGAGGTTTCTTAATAATTGCATCTGTTTTCTCGGACCAGGAAAGATCTTCAGAGATGTGCACGCCCAGGAATTTGAAGCTCTTGACCCTTTCAACCATCGACCCGTTGATATAGACAGGACTGTGGGTCCCCATCCTACTCCTTCCAAAGTCCACAATCAGTTTCTGGGTTTTGCTGGTGTTGAGGGCCAGGTTATTGTGCTGGCACCATATGGACAGTCGCTCGATCTCTCTTCTATACTCTGACATCCCCGTCAGTGATACGTCCCACAACAGTAGTGTAGTCAGCGAACTTTATGATGGAGTTCGCACTATGACTGGCTACGCAGTCATGAGTATAGAGTGAGTACAGCAGGGGACTGAGTACGCAGCCATGAGGTGCTCCCGTGCTGATTGATATCGAGTTTGACACATTACCACCAATACGAACAGACTGTGGTCTTTGAATGAGGACGTTGAGGATCTAATTGCAGAGGGATGCGCAGAGACCCAGTTCTGCGAGTTTGGTAACCAGCTTGGAGGGGATGATTGTGTTAAATGCCGAGCTGTAATCGATGAATAACAGCCTGACATATGAGTTTTTGTTGTCCAAGTGGTCCAGAGCGGAGTAGAGGGCCAGCGAGATCGCATCCACCTTTGATCTGTTGTGGCGGTAAGCGAACTGCAGTGGGTCCAGGTTTTTGTCGAGGTAGGAGTTGATTTGCGCCATGATCAATCTCTCAAAGCACTTCATCACCACAGGCGTTAGTGCCACTGGTCGATAGTCATTGAGGCATGTCACCTTGCTCTTCTTGGGCACTGGTATAATTGATGCCCTTTTAAAACAGGTGGGGACCTCAGACCTCAGCAGTGAGAGGTTGAAAATGTCCGTAAAAACTCCAGCCAGTTGGTGCGCACAGGTTTTTAGGACACGACCAGGTATACCATCAGGTCCAGATGCTTTTCGAGGGTTCACCCCTCTGAAGGATTTCCTGACGTCGGCATCTGTGACTGAGACTGAAATACCATCACAGCGAATGGGGGCTCGGGAAGGCACATCGGTGTTCTCCCTATCAAAGCGTGCGTAAAAATTGTTGGAATAGTGGAGCTGAAGACAGAGAGGACAGGTTGGGAATAAGGAAAAGAATTAAAGAGAAATATCAGGAATTTTAAGTTCAATTTGAAATTATAAATTGACTCCAGTTGATGAAATTAATTATTAGCTGAATATATCTTCCGTATTTTGAACGACAAGACTCAACTTTAAAATTATTGTTAAAAATATACTTTACACTCCTTCTGTGATTTAATAAATTGGCCTGTAGCTCTTCACATCTCAGTGCTGGGAGAAAGCAGGCTTTGTTGTCCTTGGTAGAATGCTGAAATGACACCCAGGATGAACATTATTGTTACAATAATTTAAGTGTTGCTATGGTTCCTCACTGCAGTTCGTAAGAGCAGCTCCAAATGCAGTGCTGAAGTACAAAGCAGGCAGTGAAATTAAAAATGTCAAACCTTGAGACCATTTGAATAAAACTACTCATTGGAGTTAATTCAAGTATATTTTAATATTTTATATATTTTTGTCCTTTGTCTGCTCTAAAGCATCATAAAATATGGTGGTGGGTAATTCATTGACTTATTAAATGCCAATTAACCAAGTGTGTGTTCATGGTACATACAATGTAACCCCTGTAAAACCCAAGGGTTGAGGAATATGATCACTGCAGAAAACAGACACCAAATTAGCGAAGTAGCCACCCCACCTACTCTGCAAGACACTGTACCTGAGAAGGAAATTTACATTGGGAGTAATTTAAATATTGTCAATTTCACCTTTCCATGAGATCGTGGCAGATCAGTCACTTAACTACTTATAATTGCTTTTCTCCCATATCTCTTCATTAATATCTTTGTTTGGAAACATCCAGGAATTTCAAATTAAAATTTAACAACTGACCCAGAATCAGTTGCCACATGTTGAAAAATTCCAAATTCTCATCAATCTTTGTCTTTAATTTTTTTTTTTTTTGCTTCAGTCTGGAAAGACGTGACATTAAGTTTGAGATTGTGAAACATGCTTTCCGGAATGGTTCTGAAATAATTTCTGACTAATCGCTTTCTCCTAATATATTGAAAACTAATTAACCTTTGAATTCCAAAGCATATAACCCCATTCTCTATAATTTCTCCTGCAATCAAAATATCAGTCTATAAAATCCAGGACTAATATCCTTCCTAAGCATTGGTGTCTGGAACTTTGTACATTTTTCCAGATGTAGACTAATCACGGCTCAAATGGCTATAATATAGCTTTGACCTACCATCTTCTACTTCCCTAGATACTTTGATAATCTAATTAAAAGGATTTTAAAGTTCCCAGTTCCTCCAAATATTTCTAAATGTCACAATTTTTATTTAAACGCTCATTCATCTGCATCGGGTAAACCAGCTGCAGAATGTGGTTTGGTTGTTAGATGTTAAAGGACAGACAACCAACTCCTTACAATTGCGCTTCAGACCTGGAACTTCACCCATTCCTTTTCTTTAGAGATGCTGTCTGACCCGCTGAGTTATTCCAGCTTTTGGTGTCTATCTTCCTTTTAAATCAGCATCTGCAGCTCATTCTTACAACATTATTGCAACTGCTGAGCACTTGTATTCCAGGCACAGAATGGACAGCCACAATGCACATTTCTCCCTTGTGATACAAAGTCAGATAGTTCTCAGGATTGTATGGTGGCTACACTGCACTTAAACCACATTGTACAGATTCACTGAGAAATGCCCTATTGCAGGCTCCTTTGCCATATCAATGTCCAGCCTTCAATTAGTTGCATTGAGCAAAACCAAAATCCAGGTTTTCCTTGATGCAATCAAATAAACTTTAATTCAGCAAAAAAGATATGCTTCACATAATCCAAATGTTCAGAGATAAAAAATATCCCTGCCCTGAGAGACATTTTGGTTACTAAGACAATATAACATCTATCTCATAGCTCAAGTTTTCACTTCAAACATCTGTTTTTGTGATTTTAAGTGGTGTTATTATAATTGAGTGTTTTGTTAGGATTAAGATTATTACATAAACATTTGTTATTGGCAAAGATGATTTGCTATTCAAATGTTTTAGTTTAGTTTATTTAGTTTAGATATATAGGCCCTTCAGCCCACCAAAGATCCCCAATGTTTTTACTATCTGAGCAAATGTCTTTTCATCTGTGTAGGAAGGAACTGCAGATGCTGGTTTACACCAAAGATAGATACAAAATGCTGGAGTAACTCAGCGGGACAGGCAGCATATCTGGAGAGAAGGAATGGGTGACGTCCTGTGTCGAAATGAGATATAGAAAGGTACAAATGCTGCCATCCAGGATTAAGCTGCCCTATGGATCTGTAAAGAGATTGAATTTAATTACTACAAAGCATAAAGGATTTGCATTTGAATGTAATCTCAAAATATGAAAGCCTAAATACTTTGGTTTTTTTTCTAAATTAAGTGTTTTATGGGTGCTAAAAAAAACCCTAATGTCACAACAGGCTTTCAAAACCAAGTTTAATCTTTGAACATTTGGACATAATAACAAAATATTTTATACATGGCATTTTTTGTAGTTTAATCCAAGTCTCTTAATACCTGTCCCTTTTCATTAGGACTGTGCCACTATGAGAATCTGAGAGTCATTACCAATTAATCATTCCAATTTAAATTGAAACTGCTAATGTCGCCAACCAATAGCAATTATAACATCAACCTACATTATTTATGTAGATAACATCACAAAGCACTTCAGAAAAACATAATCAAAAAATTGATGCTGGGCCAAAAACAAAGAAACACTACATAGGGCGGCCAAGAGCTTGGTCGGGGGGTGGGGGTGGGGGCAGCGTTTGTCAGGAAGGTCCAAAAGCGCAAATGTTGGTTGCAGATAGGAAGGACAGTAATGGGATGTAACTCAAAATGGTTCATAGTTGGAGAAAAAAGTACGTTATTTTTACCTTCCAGAAGCAATTGACAATTTTAACAGAAAAGAATGAGGTCCAATAACCCTTTCCGGTCAGATATGGTGATGTATGCTTAAACTGTTTATGCTCCAGTTCAGATCAAAACAAGACCCCTCTGACGGAGGGACATTATTCCAGTATAAAGTAGCAACTGCCTTTTAAGCTGTGTGGCAGTATTACTTTACAGCGTTAATGTTTTCATAATGTTCCACCGAATATTAACTGGAAAATTGTGACTTTAAATGGCATATCAATGGCAGTAAATGTAAATAGGCACTGAAGCACAGAATGGGTGTACGGCATCTGAATTGGATAATAATTGAAAGATAGAGAATGGACCAGAATCCAAAAATAACCAAGAGAAGGCAAAACACTATTAGAGAGGAATGGGATTAGATCTATTGTCCTTGTTTGCACACTCAGCCTTTCTTCAAAGTTCTGGTACTTGAGATGCACATGCACTTTTCTATAAAATGGAATAAATTGTCATTATTTTTCAGTTTTTCTTTAATCTAATTGCAAAAGCCAAAATTTTTAAACCTGTTCTCCTTTTGTTCAAATCAAACATTATCAGTTTCAAAACATTACTATGAGGCCATGTCTTATATATAAAAATCTCAAGAGTATTTTGAATACATTCAAACATAAAGCATACTAAGTAAAAATCCCACAAACCAGCAATTACCAATGATATTCTAATATTTTATCCTCTTAGCCCATCTCTTCTGACAGCCTCCTCCAGATTAGCCAGTTTCCTGGAACTGTCTCATTTTCATATTGGACATCCAATCCCTCTACGCCTCCAGTACTCTACAGGATTACCTGTGGGACCTCTCTCCCTTCCATGAACAAAGACCCAACTTGTCTCCAACAACCACCACCTTCCTCCGCCTGACTGAACTGACAATTATTTCCTCTAACTTCATTCAATCATTCCAAGTAAAATGTGTAACAGTAAAAACTTCTGTGGGTCCAACCTGAATCTGCCTTTTTTAAAGGATACACAAAAGATTGCTCTAATTTTGCTTGGGTCACCTGTGATCACATCTTTTCCTTTACATTGTTGAACTTCTTGGTATAGATTTCTCCATGCTGGAAATTTCTTTCACTTTAGCTTCAAAGTACCACAAACTCCTCACCTTTACATGGTCCACATCTGATTTTGTTGTTTTCTTCCTCTCCATTTTTGAGGATAAGCACGCCTGGTACCAACGTAAGCCCACCAGTTTCCAACTACATTGAATATATCGTTGAATATAGAGGATGAACCACCCTATCAACAACTAGAGAGCGGTTCTGAGCTACTAGTTACCTTATAGGAGTCGCTTGGACTAACTTTAATCAGACTTTACTGGACTCTGTCTTGCACTAAACGTTATTCCCTCTATCATGTATCTGTACACTGTAGAGGGCTCTATTGTAATCATAGTATCGCCTGGCTGGTTAGCACACAACAAAAAAGCTTTTCACTCTACCTCAGGGGATCATGACAGAAGCCTTCTCGTGGCGATCCCCAGAAACGAAGACACGATGCACTATGTGACGTGTCGGGCAACCAATTCTGTCAACAGTGAGTTTCACAATAACAATAATGCGACAATAAACAAAGCTAAATTAAACTATATAGCATCCCACTTCCCTTCCTGAGGAACTATTTCATTCTCCCAATTCCTTTGCCTGATCAGGTAATGCCGCTTCCAATTGGGGTTTCTGCTTGATCCTCATTTTTATCCTGAACTGGGATCCTCTATCACAGATTTTCTCCTGTGTCCTTTGTCTCCACATTATTTTCGCCCTCTACTTGCGTGTCTCTAACTTCTCTGAGTTCTAAAGGAAGGTTGTCGACCTGAAATGCTAACTTTGCCTCGCTCTCTGCAAATGCTTCCCAACTTGCTTAGTATTTCCAGCAGTTCCTATTTTTTTATTTCATGTCACCAGCACCTGCAATATTTTATTTATATTTGAATTGTGCTTGTTTTCTTTATGACCTTACAACGTAATTCAATCAGTTTGTAAAGTTGACTTGCGTAAAAAGGGAAAAGGTTGAACATTTTCAACAGTCAGAACCTTTGTCCCCAGGTGGAATTGTCAAAGACTGGAGGACCTAGTTTCAAGGTGAAAGGGGCAAAGTTTAAAGGAAATGTGCAGGCATGATTTTAACGTAGGGATGGATATCTTGGTTGAGGCACATATACAATAGTGTCATTTAAGTGGCTTTCAGGTAGGCATATGGATATGCAGGGCACAGAGGCATATGGGTCACATGCAGGCACAGGAGATTAGTTTATCTTGGCTTCATTTTGGCACCGACATTGTGGACTGTTTTGTACGTTTTTATGTTCTGTGTCCTACAACTCTTAGACAGGGCAGGCAGCATGTGTGGAGCGAAGATCCTTTCAATGGAGCTGGAAACATTTAGTAGTGGAGCTAGCGTGTCAGGTTGATGATTCATGGTGATGGTGGTGATGGACATCTGCCATGAACCTGGGACATTGGTTCCATTCCATTCTCCGCCCTGACTGCCTGGCCTGATAAGTGTTTACAGCAGTTTCTATTTCTGTTTATGATTTCCAGCATCTGCAGTTTTTTGCTTCTCAAGCCAGTTCTGAAATAATTCTGTATACTCTCTCTCCATAGATGTACTTTACATTGTAGAGGTTTCCAATCTTTCTCGTTTATTTCTAATTTCCATCAACCTTTTTGGTCTTTATCCAACATTTCCCTCCCTCTGGTCTCCTTCTATTCAAATCTCTTGCAGACGGATTAATTGCCATTAGCAAGCCATCATCACTACTCTCTGTATCAAATGTTCTCTCTTGGATCTGCACCCTTTACTAAACGTTCCCCTTGCTTTCTTTCCCCTCCCACCTCCACAAATCAAAACTTAACTATCTTTTTTTTCCCCCAGTTCTGGTGTAAGGTCGTTGAACTGAATCATTTAATTTGCTTTCTTCCCTCAGATGCTGCCTGACCTGCTCATTATTTCCAACATTTTCAGGATTTAAAGCATCTGTATTTTTTCACGTTATAAAGTGAGCCATTTGTAAGGTCAGATGCATGAATTAGAACCAATGAACTATTTTACTAATGTACAGGAAAGAGCGGAAATACTGGCAGGACCCAACCTGCCCTATAGAAGAACAGTTAGTCAATCATTGAGTCATGCTCAATTCAGGCAAGGAAACCTCAATGCTCACTGTGTCTTGGTGTTCCGCTGTATAATGAGCTCTGGCTCTCAGAGGCTGTGGCAAAATACCTCAGTGGAAAGGAAAGTCAGATGGGATGTGTAATAAGAGGCTAATTTGTTTCCGCTGTTTAATTCCCACTGCTGAGCAGAGAAAATGTGTCCTTAGACTTACAGAGATACCACTATTGAATACTATGGTGCTGCGTAACTGCAGCTTCAAGTGATGTCATGCTGGTTTCAATATGTGCTCCAATTCATAAAGCATCTGACAATGCTTCTGATCCTGGCTTACCACTCATCATTACTGATGAGCACAAAGATATTATACAATGGGTCATAGTTAATGAAAAGAGGTGGAGGAATTAGCCTTGGGGGAGATTGGAAAACAAGCATGTTTTAGTTCCATGTGTAATGATCTCTGAAGATCTTCAAGTGCACAATAAGGGGAGAGTGGGACAGGATACAGACCATAGATCTTTAGATGATCTGAGGTTTGCAATAAAGGAAAACCCAGCAGAAATAATGCAATAGTTGATTCTGGAAATAAAACCAATGAGAGTTTCACCAATGGATGGACTTCAACTGGTGAAATGATGTGCATTTCAGGCGTGGAAGTGGGAATCTTGGCAGCGGGGAGAATATAGGATGGAGACTAAAGGAACTGCAAATGCTGGAATCTTGAGCAAAACACAAGGTATTTGTGGGTTGCACAGCATTTTGGAGGGAATGGATAGGCGTCCCAATATAGGACGAAAAGCTTCGCTCAGCAGCAAACATAGCAGAGTAATGAACAATTTGATGGACTTACCTTGGATCAATATAAAATACTTGAAAATAAACACAAAAAGCTGGAGTAACTCAGCGGGACAGTCGGCATCTCTGGAGAAAAGGAATGGGTGATGTTTCAGGTCGAGACCCTTCTTCAATCTCCAATTTGTTGTGTCTATCTTTGGTTTAAACCAGCATCACAATTCTTTCCTGCACATAAAATATGACAATAGTTAGAATATTATTTCCTGTGTCAGCACAATTCCTTTTCTTCAAAAAGATTGCAGCAAGAGATGAAAAAGAGAGGTGAGAAATTTGGATCCAAATAAGTCAGTGATGGATTGAGTAGCAATTCAAGTATTCTCAGAAGTTGACTGGTTCTGAAACAAACTATTTTAGAGAAAAGCATGTGCTGGAACTGAAATGTCCTTTCAATTGTGTGTTTCGTTTATAGATGAGAGATGTTTAAGTTGTTTAAAAATAAGATTTTTTTCCATTTACTTTAAGCATAGCACGATTAAGAATGTTAATGGTCCCAAGAGTCAGATGCTGCAGGATAGGCAGCTGTTGAATGTGATCGTTAAGGCCGTGCTGAGACAAAGACAGCAATTCCTGAAAAGTTCTGTCCGTTTACTAGCGGCTTTTCTCACACAGAAATCTACCTGTCCGATCCTCTGTCATCTCACTGCAGGTCAAATTAACACACAGCTTCTGGGAGGAATCAAAGAGATGTAGTAATATTGCCTTTTTAAAAGACGTCATACTATACAGCTCCAGAGATGCCATTTGTGCCTATCCATTGTGACAAGCTGATACAAGTGAAATATTGACCAGCTTCTCATTCTGTTACTGCAACTTAGGTCAGTCATGATATGTGCATGTGCATTGTGATGTGATTAATTCATATTTCCTAGGATATTTTTCTATCTTAAACACATTACTGAAAATTGTACTCTTTCTACGAGTGTGCTGCTTTTTTAAAGGATTAACACAATACTGTAGATAACTCAAGTCTGTGGATAAAGTGCTGATCTGTTAACTTACTTTGTTCTGAATAATGTCAAAATTATCCAGACAGAATCTTAATTTATGCCTTGCTAATGGTAAAGAGGTTTTGTGGAGTCAGGATATGAGTCATTTACCACAGAATACCCACCTCTGACCTACTTCAATGGCTGCACCATTTATGTGGGTGGTTCACCTCAGCTTACAGTATCTGAAGTTCAGTTTTATTAATCGTCTAGGATTTATTATCATATTCCAGATCTTCTTCATGAGATTGTGGTATTTCTTCATTTCCTACAAAATTCTGAATGGAACTTTAAAAAGAACCATTGAATGATTAGCACAGTGATTTGGGGCAAAGGCACAATCATGCATGAAGCAACAGACAATAGATGATATGGTTAGCACAGCCATCTTTGTGTCAGGTAAGACTTATGGCATTGGACAGTTTATCCCTTATCCTCACCTATCCTCTACTGCAAGCAGTCACAAAGTAAGAAATGAAAATAACCGCAAGATTTTCAATTACGGCCACTGCTTTCTCACATCAGTATACTTGCTGGATGCTCAATTTCAGTATTTGTCAAGGAGACGGTGCTAGCGTTCAACAGTCAATCTCCTGTGATGGAGACAGTGGGATCAAGAAACATTAGGGAGATGCCGGAGATAGTCCAAATGAAGTTGCGTGCAGGATGGATATTAGTAGTGAAGATAACAAAGTCTGTGAGATCTGCATGGGTGCAGGAGGTAGCCCCGGTGCAGTCGCCAATGTAGCGGAGATTTTTGATAGAATATTTCCTGTGATCTCTCGTTTTCACACATTACCCTTCCATATCTCTGTGTCTCCCTCTCCCCTGACTCAGAGTGAAGAAAGGTCTCGACCCAAAACTAATCTTCTGGAATTTTATTTTAGGATGTAACTCGGAAAATTGACAAGGGAGAGGTAGTGGGTGTAGTGTACCTGGACTTTCAGAAAGTCTTTGATAAGGTCCCACAAAGGAGATTAGTGGGCAAAATTAGAGCACATGGTATTGGGTTAGGGTACTGACATGGATAGAAAATTGGTTGGCAGACAGGGAACAAAGAGTATGGAATAACAGGTCGCTTTCAGAATGCCAGGTAGTGACTATTGGGGTACCACAAGGCTTGGTGCTGAGACCGCAGCTATTTACAATATACATTAATGATTTAGATGAAGGGATTAAAAGTAACATTAGCAAATTTGCAGATGACACAAAGCTGGGTTGCAGTGTGAACTATGAGGAGGATGCTATGAGGATGCAGGGTGACTTGGACAGGTTGGGTGAGTGGGCAGATGCATGGCAGATGCAGTTTAATGTGGATAAATGTGAGGTTATCCACTTTGGTGGCAAGAACAGATAGGCAGATTATTCTCTGAATGGTGTCAAGTTGGCAAAAGGAGAAGTACAACGGGATCTGGGGGTCCTTGTTCATCAGTCAATGAAAGTAAGTATGCAGGTACAGCAGGTAGTGAAGAGGCTAATGGCATGTTGGCCTTCATAACATGAGGAGTTGAGTATAGGAGCAAAGAGGTCCTTCTGCAGTTGTACAGGGCCCTGGTGAGACCACACCTGGAGTACTGTGTGCAGTTTTGGTCTCCAAATTTGAGGAAGGACGTTCTTGCTATTGAGGGAGTGCAGCGTAGGTTCACAGGGTTAATTCCCAGGGTGGCAGGACTGTCATATGTTGAAAGAATGGAGCGACTGGGCTTGTATACACTGGAATTTAGAAGGATGAGATGGGATCTTATTGAAACATATAAGATTATTAAGGGATTGGACACGCTAGAGGCAGGAAACATGTTCCCGATGTTGGGGGAGTTCAGAATCAAGGGCTACAGTTTAAGAATAAAGGGTAGGCCATTATGACCAGAGATGAGGAAAAACGTTTTCACCCAGAGAGTTGTGAATTTGTGGAATTCTCTGCCTCAGAAGGCATTGGAGGCCGATTCTCTGAATGCTTTCAAGAGAGAGTTAGATGGAGCTCTTACAGATAGCGGAGTCAACGGATATGGGGAGAAGGCAGGAACGGGGTACTGATTGTGGATGATTGTCATTATCACATGAATGCCGATGCTGGCTCGAAGGGCCAAATGGCCTACTCCTGCACCTATTGTCTATTGTTTATTGTCAAAATGTTACCCATTCCTTCTGTCCAGAGATGCTGCCTGTCCCACTGAGATACTCCAGCATTTTGCATCTATCTTCAGTATTTGTCAATATTTTTTCCACTAGCTGCTCTCTTCATCCTTATGCCGTTATCACCTAATTTCCCTCTATGGGCATTTCACCTACCAGTGGTAAGGTGAGCTCTAGCTAAAGGACACCGGGACACCAGTACGCCACAAGCTTAATCACTTTAGTAGGTGTCAACTGCAGGGCATACTGTATCCTGACACCTTAACAGACCTCGATGCTTCAATGTATTTTAAGTGCCAGTAGATGAAGACCTATAGTGACAATGTATCGATCCAAATTGAGAACACTGTGCAATATTCCCAAATTTCACAGATTAGGAATATTGCTAGTTAATTGGAAAGGTATGTTTAGTATCCTTGCAGTTATTGTAAAATCATACCTAGAAATACCACTATACAAATTATTAAGCATTTTTCAAGGATGCATATCCTGCCATTACTAGTTTCAAGACACACATACCCATTGGACAGGTACATGGATAGGTTATGTTTAGAGGAATTTGGGCCAAACATAGGCAGCTGGGACTAGCGTAGATGGGGCATCTTGGTTGGCATGGGCAAGTTGGGCCGAAGTGCCTGTTACCATGCTATATGACTATAACTATATCTTTTGTCGCCAGACCAGTTTCTTGTCAACTTCACGCATTGCCACATTCATTGAAGCATCAGGCGGAGGAAGCGCTACATATATATGCGGCACGGTGGTGCAACTGTAGAGTTGCAACCATACAGCGCCAGAAACCTGGGTTTGATCATTCAGTTGCTGTCTGTACAGAGTTTGTACGTGCTCCCTGTGACCGCATGGGTTTTCTCCGGGAGTTCCGGTTTCCTCCCACACTCAAAAGATGTACAGGTATATAGGTTAATTGGCCTCAGTAAAAATTGTAAATTGTCCCTAGTGTATAGGATAGTGCTGGTGTATAGGGATCGCCGGTCTGCACTGACTCGGTGAGTCAAAGGTTCTTTTCCACGCAATATCGCTAAACCGAACTAAGAATGAAAACTTAATGAAAACATTTGCAAAAGAATGGGCAATGTCAATCTTGTAGTACTCAAAATGGGTAGATTATGCATCCTTTAAAAATACTTAATAATTTGTATAGTGGAATTTCTAGGTATGATTTTACAGTAACTTCAAGGATTCTAAACACTCCAATTAATCTTGAGTTGGGGGGGGGTTCCGCCGTGAGGTAGGGGAAGGGGGGGGAGAAAAAAAGGGGTACCTGGCACGGATACTCTGTCTTTGTAAGCACCCTTTATGGGCGACTATTTGCATACCTTGGGTATGCAAGCAAAGAATTTCACTGTGACTTGTCACATGTGACCATAAAGTATTCATTCATTCATTCATTTATGTGGCAACCACCAGGAGATCCTCAACCAGACAGATTTTTTGCATTTAAATGGGGGCAATCAACCTCTGCACCAAGTTAGATTTGGCACATCTACATCATTATAGAGAGAGCCAACTATAAAAGGCCTCTCCAATAAAAGCCATTTGGTTTAAACGCTTACATCAAATCACTGAATATTTCCTCAGTGGAGAAGGCCATGCAAGGCACAAACCAATGCCAATGTAACCAGGAGGATGTGATTGGACTGGGAAAGATGCAGAGAAGATTGACCAGGCTGCAGTCTGGGATGGATCATTTCAGAAACTGGATCGGCTGAGTTTGTTTTCCTTGGAGCAGAGGAAGCTGAGGTAAGACCTGGTAGAAATAAACAATATTAGGTGGGACATGAATAGAGTAGATAGTAGGAAATGTTTCCCCTTAGCTGAAGTGTCTAAAACTAGAGGGCATAGGTTTAATCAAAGGAGGAAGACATTTTGCAGGGATCTAGGAAAACGTTTTTCACCCAGAGCATGGCTAGACATAAATAAGTAAGTAAGTTTATTGGCCAAGTATTCCCATACAAGGAATTTGCCTTGGTGCTCCACCCACAAGTAACAACAGTGACAGTTACGAATGACTCAGAAAACACTAAACATTAATAATAATAAAAAATTAATGATAAAACATGTGAACCAACAAAATACCAGATCAAGGGGAGGCTGCAGAATTTTGGCTGTTGAGTAGAGCAACCACTAGTGGACAAAAAGTATTTTCATGCCTGGCTGTGACATCTTTGACAGTCCGGAGTTGCCTTCCAGAGGGAAGTGATTCAAAGAGTTTATGTCCAGGGTGAGAGGGGTCAGAGATGATACTAGAAAGTATGTTCAACCAGGAGTTTGCCATATTAGATTAAGGTGGATGTCAATTGCAATCCAGCAACAACAAAGTGAGAAGCCATTATAAAGATGAAGAGATCAAAAAATGTGGCTTACATATTTTCAAATGTGGTTCAAAATAATTTTAATTTTGTACCAAATTCGGCCATGATGCTTTTACAACTGCATGGTCTGCTTAAAAAGTTTGCAAAACGGACGAACATGGATCCACAGAGAACCTACCACTCATGTGCTCGAAGTTTAAGTAGCGTCCTTACTAGTGCATGATGAAAAATAAATACATGGCGCGATGCTTTATTGTGTGGAGCGGGAGCTTTTATTAGCTACCTCATGGGTAATGGTCAGAAAGAAGCCGATAGTGCTTACTCCTTATGCTTCAAGTAAACACAAACAATATTACTTACAGATAGATAAAGGAACACTCCAATTTACAGAAGCAAGAGGATTCACCAGTTTCTGCTGGAAATATCTTGTTAGATCATAAACTGCTATTAGTCACTCCAGGTCCAAAGAAAACCATTGCAACAAAGGAAGTAATTAGAATTAATAGAACACGCAACTTTGCAGCCCCGTTAGGATTATGACTGAACATCGGTCATCAAAACAGAATGCACTTGCTGATGGTCCATCCAGGCTACCACATAATGGTTAATCTACACATATTCAGCTAGTGATACAATGATTTCTGCCATGCAACTAATACCTTACAACTAATGAGCATGGTTTCCCATATCAGCAGCAGATATCGGTGACACAACACAGAGTTGGCGACAAGTTGGCACAGTGGTGAAGTTGCTGCCTTACAGCGCTTGCAGTGCCAGAGACCAGGGTTCGATCACAACTATGGGTGCTGTCTGTACTGATTTTGCTTGTTCTCCCTGTGACCTGCGCGGGTTTTTTCCGAGATCTTTGGTTTCCTCCCACACTCCAAAGACTTACGGGTTTGTAGGTTAATGGACCTGGTAAATGTAAAAATTGTCCCTAGTGTGTGTTGGATAGTGTTAATGCGTGGGACTTGCTGGTTGGCACAGACCTTGTGGGCCGAAGGGCCTGTTTCTGCACAGTATCTCTAAACTAAACTAAACTAAAAACATAGATCATTTGCACCTTATATTTCGCTTGGGCAGCTTACAACCCAGCGGCTGAATCTGGATTTCTCTAACTTCATGTAACCCTTCAGGCATTCCATCCCTCCCCCACCCTAGTCCTCTTGCTAATGTTAATTTGCTAATTTGTATCCCTTCATTTTCACCTCATCCCAGCCAACAATAGACCATTGTGGGCTCGAGTCATCGATGCAGGCTCCACTTTGTTCTGTACCTTCTCATAAATCTAGTTTGCCCCTCCTTGACTCAGTCTGGTGAGGGTCTCGACCTGAAACGTCACCTATTCCTTTTCTCCAGAGATATTGCCTGACTGGCATAATTACTCCAGCATTTTGTGTCAATCTTAAGTGTAAACCAACATTTGCAGTACCTTCTTAGACAGAAAAACATGGCTCTGACAGAAGACTCCTAATACATCAGTCTGAAGAAGGTCCTGCTTGCTCCCTGTAGTGGGCGCAGGTCCTTACTAAGGCGGGAGTTGAAATGCATCATAACCTACCTCTCAAAACATTTCATCACCAAGGGCATGGGTGCCACCAGTCAGGATTCATTGAGGCATGCCACCTTACTCTTCTTGTGCACCAGCATTAATAATGTCCTTTTGAAGCTTGTGAAGACCTTGGTCTTTCAAAATGAGAGGAAAAAATGGAAGTAACGAGAGCAGTAGTAACTCAGGGTGTTCAGCCACTTTTCTCCCCCACAAGACAAAACCCTGGTAAAGGAAAACTTTAACTGGACCGAATTATGAAGCTTTATTGTGAAGGGGATAAATTGCTTCACTGGTAACATGCATATCCTAGTAAGATTAAACAAGAACTTACCAGTTTGAAGTTTGATCTTTATTTTATGAGGAGTTGCGATGAGGGATTTCGTGAAGACCCCGCCAGCACGCATGCGCGATATTCTTCAAAGCAGCGGTGTAGAATCACAGATCACAAGGCGAAAGATAGTAAGATTAAAACTTGACTATACCAGTTGAACTTATGATAGAGGGCTGGGAGCGGGGGGCACGAAATCCCTCATCGCAACTCCTCATAAACTAAAGATCAAACTTCAAACTGGTAAGTTCTTGTTTAATCTTACTATTTTACTTCGGAGTCACGTGAGTGACTTTGTGAAGATTTCAAAGCACTGTGATTACACGCCCTGGACCACGTCAAAGCCGTCACACTGCCGCAATGCTGATGGATGAAGTTTGTTAATACATTCCAGACTGGACAGGCTGAAAAATAAATGAATGTTTATTAACACAAATAATAAAACCCCTAACTCGGGGACAAACGAAATTACGGAGCAGCTCTCAGCACAGCTTCTGCAAACGTTGCGGGGTTGGCCACCGGTTTATTGTAGAACCTCTGAAACGTAGATTCACTGGCCCATCCTGCGGTAGCGAGGACATGATCCATGGGCACCTCCATGGCCCTCGCCGCTGAAGTGGATGCAGCCCTGGTAGAATGAGATTTTAAAATGTTAGTATCTATACCAGCTGCATCCAATACTTCCCTGAGCCACCTTGCGATAGTTGACACAGTCACCCGGTGATGTGGCTTCTTATGGCTGATAAATAGCCCATGTTCCATCTTCCTATTGGTACTTGTATTTTCGATATAATAGCGAAGATGGGTGACTATGCAGAGGGTGGCGTCTGTGGGATACGCCCGGAATTCCAACTGCAGCCCTAGAGCTCCTGGCCTATGCTGCTTAAGTAACTCTTTGACGAAGAAGGTTACTTTTTGAGGGGTAGAGACTATCCTGACGAGGCGCAGTTCCTGTAAGGTCTGCACCCGCTGTGCCGTTGTCAGTGCCATCAGCATTACCACTTTGAGGGTGAGTTTGGTAAGTGGTAACTCTGTCATGGGAGACCAGTTTCTTAATAGGGTCAACACCATCCCTACATCCCATGTGATGTTATATCTGGGTCGTGGAGGGTTGGTATTAAACACTCCCCTCATGAATTTGGACACCAGCTGATTTGACCCCACACCTATGTTGAGGTATGAGGACAGCGCACTCCTGGCACTATTGATAGCACTGTAGCTGAGATCCTCATCATAATGAAGGCCCGCCAGGAATTCCAGGATGTCAGGGATCGTAGCAGAGTTGTACGTTGTAGTAGTCCGTGCGCAGTATGAATCCCATTTTCTGATCTGTGTGAGATACTGCTTTCTTCAGATTCAGATTCAATTTTAATTGTCATTGTCAGTGTACAGTACAGTTTCTTGTTGATACTCTGCAGGATGCGGTGATGAGGTCCATGCCCCTTGGTGAGATCCCAGCCTCCAGAAGTGGTCTCCTTAGAACCTGCAAACCAACAGGTTTAAGTGACGATGGCACGGGTGAATTTCCCCACTCGGGGTTAGTAACCAATTTTGGGCGTTTCGAAATTTGCACCCATGGATTTTTGACCATCTGGAGGACCACCGGGTACCATGGTTGTGTAGGCCAGTCGGGTATAATCAGTATGCCTGAAGTAGAATCCAATTTGAATTTCTGCAATACCCGACTGATGAGGCAGAATGGGGGAAATGCGCAGCAGAACCATTTCCCCCAATGGAGAGAAAATGCATCCATTGCTACTGCCCCAGGGTCTGGTTCCCAAGACACATATGTTGGTATCTGATGGTTCAACCTAGACGCAAAAAGGTCAATATCTGGTGTACCGAATTTAGTTATTATTTCAGCAAATATTTGCGGATTCAACATCCACTCGATCCACTCGTGACCTGGTGTCCGCCACTGTATTAAGCTTCCCTGGAAGATAGGTTGCTGAGATCCAAATATGCCTTTCAATACACCAGTGCCAAATTGTGTTGACTAAATCATCACAAGATACTGACCTGATACCACCCATATGATTTATGTAAGCTACCACCGTGGTATTATCTATTTGAAGACGGACATGTATATGACGTAAATTTGTGCAATATGCCCGTAGCCCATGGAAAACACCTAGCATCTCCAAATAGTTTATCCCTTGTGACTGTAAAAGCGTGAATTCATGAGCATTCCATCTGCCACCACAACTGGACACAGTGTCAGTCGCTCCCCACCTTTGGGCACTTGCGTCAGTTTGTACCACGACTGATGGGTTGGAGACAATGATGGGTTTATAACAATCACTGATATTGTTAGTCTACCATCTTAGCTCAATTTTTGCCTTAATCGGCAGCTGCATGGGCCTGTCAAAATGTCCAGCATTTGATTTTAAAGCTGAAATTTTTACTCTTTGTAAATTTTGATAATGTAATGGCCCAAATTGTGTAGCAGGAAATGTAGCTACGATTTTACCAATTACCTTAGCAGCTTGTCGAATAGTCAGTACAGCAGCGCAAGCAAGGCTGTTACAAGTTTCTTGAATATCAGCTACTTTCCCAGCTGGGACAGTGACAATCATCTGATTCATGTTAATAGTGAATCCCAAATAATCCATGACCTGTGATGGATTGAACTTAGATTTGTCTGGATGGATGACAAATCCCAACTCCTCAAATATTGATATAGTAGCTGCAACTGCCAGCTGAGCCAATTCTAAAGTTTCCCCAACTAATAATATATCGTCCAAATACGCCATGACAATATGATTTTGTCTCCTGAGGCACGCTTAAATAGGTTTAACGATTTTTGTAAACAGCCGAGGTGCTGTTGTAATCCCATTGGGTAACGCTTTGTATTGCCATAATTGATCCTTCCAGACAAATTTCAAGAACTTCCTGTGATGTGTTATAATAGGGACTGTATGGTATGCATCTTTCAAATCAATGCGGGCCATAAAGCACCCTCTAATTGTTTAACTGTTTCAAACGTCTCCATTTTGAAATGGGTGTATTGTACATAAGTATTCAAATGGGTTAGATCAATGATAATATGACAACCGCCATCTTTTTTAGGTCTTGTAAAGATGTTGGACACAAACTCTAATGGCTCATGTGTCGTTCTCTCTATCACCCCTTTAGTTTCTAATAGTAAAATTTCTGCATGTCCTGCCTCCATCTCTTTTTGAGAAAGCGCAAACTTGCGATGAGGCACATGCTGCGTAGGGGGAAGTTTGTCTTTAATAAACTCTATTACATAACCCTGAATACTTTGTAGAATAAAGGGGTCTGAAGTTACTTTTTCCCATGCACCCGCAAAGTACCGCAACCGTCCTCCAACCTGTGAGGGTACACCTGCTACTTTCTGGCGAGAATCAAACCCCCTTACCTCCATGGTTAACGCCGGGGTCTGGTGTATGGGGGCTTTTGCGGTCTTTGTGCTGTTGATGTTTGTTGCCGCATTTTCCATGCGGGCTTCGGAGGGCCCTGCCCTAAAAAAGACTGTTGCTGTTGCTGATGTTGTTGCTGATGCTGTTGGGGAGCCGGTGGTTGATATGTTCGTGCCGGATAGGTTTGTTGGTACCTGTCCGACTGCCACCTTGGCTTAGAAGGAGGATAAGGCTGCTGCCTTCGATAAGACTGGCTTCTAGAAGTCACAGGTGGCTTCATGAGCCCCACCGTTTTTGCTTCTTCATCCAAATCTTTGACCTGCTTTGGCAGGTCCTCCCCAAACAGCTGCTTGGTGGTGGTGTGGTGGAGGTGCGACACAACCCAGCAAACTTTGGGTTGAGGTTGGGCCGAATGGAGCTCTTCCAGAAACAATTAATCTCAAACTGTGTTACACAGGAGGGCTAGTGCATCTTGTTGTTCCTTCGACACATCTGCTCCACCCAGGGTCCTAGCGAACGCCGTTATGCCTGAAGTGAGTAATTTCAGGATCCTCTGGAGCTTGCCCTCCTGTGCCTTGGTGTTACTACTGATGTTCCCCCAAATTGGCATATTGACTTTAGGCACTTTGAGGGATACACAGTTCGCTGGAGCCTTATATTTTTCCAATGTCTCAGCGACGACATTATCTTGGAGCTGGTGAGTCGTTAAGTAATTAATACTAGCCGCTAGTTT
Source organism: Raja brachyura (assembly GCA_963514005.1). Next base: position 44,772,388 of record OY740788.1, read on the forward strand.
GGGATGCAGCGGTTCCCCTTCACTGGTTGGCTTCACAAACTTAGCGACGGCCTCCAGCATGTCTTCAGAGTCTGGTACAGCAGGCTGGTCTTCTACCGCTATGTCGTCAAAATCACCTATAAGCTGACTTCGTCCGCTAGCAATAGACGAGGGTGAGACCGAAAGCGGCGGCCTGATCTTTCTCCCAGACCGCAGGGACTCCCGCTCTTGCCATTCCAGATCCCTTTGATAGAGCACCTCCACCATCTGCTCCATTCTGGCCATGCGACCGCCGCCGCTACATACGGACGACAGGTCGACTTCCCCAGGCCCTGCTGAGTTGCTGGGGCTTCTGCCAGTAGGTCGCACCTCCATGTGATGCGCTGGCAGGTAATCGTCAACACCTGCTCCTGCGGGGCTGTACGACCTCTGCACGGACATACCGCTAGTCCGCCGTCATTCGGACCTCAGCGGCACCTCTGCCTGATGTGAAGGCAGAGGGAATGAGTCGGTACCGGTCCCCATTACCAGCTCCGCTGTCCGTGCAGGCATGCTGTCACCCTTAACCCCACGGGTTTGTGACGGCGCATAGCTGGCTTTACCCGTAGCAACGGGGATGCCTAGCCGTAAACTGCTGCCACTGGTCTGCACTCCGGCAGCCTGTTCCGGTGCAGTGCCGGTACCTCCTGCTCCTGCAGGGTATCCTGACGCTGCAGCAGCACGGCCGCCAGCCTGCAATCTAGCAGGTTTCCCCTGCGGCTTGTCGACGCCCACCGCAGCAACGGGGCTCGATTTCAGCACGGCTCTTCCCCAGGTCTGCCCTCGAGGAACCTGTAAAATGGAAGAGGTACTCGCCGTGCGAGGCACATTACTCTGTACCTTTTTCCCACCAGCCCTGACTTTGGGCGATGGTGGGATGAAGTCAGGGTCCCTTTCCCCCTGCTCCTGTGCGGAATCCCCTCCTGGAAACGGAGGCGAGTCGTCCCCTACCGACTCCATAGGGACCGACTTCCGCACCTTTTTCCCCGGTCGTACAGGTGCTGCCAGTGCTTCGGGCAGCTCCGAGGAAGTTGGCCACGGTCCGCGGCTCTTAGAAAGCTTTCTTTTTCCGTCCATCTTTCTGTAAAACAAATTGCTACAGAAACAAACAACTCAAGGTTAGTAAAAACTTACCTGGAGCCGTCTTTTCTAGGAGCTGTTGGGGAAGCGCACTCCCCCCCCCAGCTTGCCATTAACAAATGCGAGCTACGATATGTCGCGGATGCGTGCTGGCGGGGTCTTCACGAAGTCACTCACGTAACTCCGAAGTAAAATGTAAAGGTAATTGGGTTATTGTAGAATACTGCTGAAGCAGCATTGCTACGGTGTAACAATCCTGGCTATAATCTTAATCAAGTGACACCTCAAAGCAAGGATCAAAAATAAGACTTTAAAATAGAGCTAGTTTCCAATCAATGTGTTGCATGAGCTTTTTTTTTCTCTTTCAACTTAAACCTGTAAAAAGCAACTTGGTTGTTTTGTGAGGCATTTTAGATAATCACTGTACCATTTATTGTGATTATATCATCCTATCAAATCTCACCAGTGTATCCAAAATGTCTAGTATGCATTGTTGTACCCTTATTTTTATTCAAATTCCAAAAGAATGGTGTACACAAAATTTCTCCTGACAATAATCATACTATCACGAAGATCTTGTCAATATATGACTAATAGGGGGAATTTGTGATGGAAAACTAGAGACAGCTGGAGTAATACTTACTGGACAAGATACAGTATGTTATTGACTATTTGACGTTTACTTTAGTTTAGTTTTAGTTTAGACATACAGCATGGAAACAGGCACTTCGGCCCATCCTATCCACGCCGACCATAGATCACCTGTTCACACGGGTTCTATGTTATCCCACTTCCACATCCACTCCCTACAAGCTAAGGGCAATTTATAGAGGGCCAATTAACCTACGAGTTTGGGATGTGAAAAAAAAAAAAGGACCCAAAACGTATCCACACTGTCACAGGGAGAACATGCAAACTCCACATAGACCGCACACGAGGTCAGGATTGAATTGAATCCGGGGCTCTGGCATTGTGAGACAGCAGCTCCATCTCCTCTATCACAGCCCCTGTGCTGCTCTTAAAATGATTACACTTTTAATCGTTGTGCAGATTTTCCAAAATCTAAAGGGTGAGAAATAAGTAAATCTTCAAATCCATTATATGATCAGCAGTGAATGAATTGCTGTCAGGTCGGGGGGAGTTACCCTCGTCACGGGTACCATGTAATCCCGTGCTACCTGCTCCATAGTCGGATAATCGGTGGCTAAACCATCTCCCCTACTTGGTTTGCGAGGTGAGGAAGGGGCTATGGACCCCCAGCAGGACCAAAAACAAGACCTATCAAAGGGTGGATGAGCTCCTAGCAAACCAACAGCCATCCACACTTCAATAAAAGTTGCGATCACTGTCGTACATAGCATTGTAAGGCACCGTGCCCGTTGATGTTTTCAATGATGATGATGATGAAATGAATTGCTTGGCTTTGAGAGCTTTGAAAGATCTGCATGCATATTTTGTTATGAAATTGATATACTGTGAATGGTATTCAAAATATTTTGGCAGTTTCAAAAGATTAACATACTGCTGGAATTAATCTTAAATAAAAATAATAACAAATTCTCAGAATTAACTCAAGTATAGAATGAAAAAGCATATTCTTTAAGAATGGTATGTAAGATGTTAACCATAGTTCTCATGCAAAAGAAACACCCAAGAAGCGGCCGCTTTTAACTATTGAGTTTACAGTTTTTTTTTAAGCAATTTTAACTAATCAAACTTTTGCACATAAAATCATACAGGATATAAAATTACATCATTGGGAAATTGCTGAAGGGATGAAATATTAATGTACTAGAATTATTAATTGGCTGAATCTTAATTATTTGACCAAACAATTTATTTTTGTGCATGAACACTTGTCCTTTGGAGGGCAGCTAAGAGTAAAGGACTTGAGGACCAAGTTGCAAAATGGCACAGGTACCTAATAAACAGCTAATTTCTTCATAAATTCATAATTATTTATCCTGTTAAGAAAACAACTTTATTTAATAACCCTACTTGAGGAATCCAATAAATCATAACAATTTGTGACAAGGCATCTTGGCTCTCATAAATGGATCTGAACACCAAATATAACCTACCTCAGACAAGCATGTTTATTCAACAAAATCCAAAAATAATTCCTCAGAATTGTACTCAAGAGAGATGCATTCAAGAGAGATATAGCTCCTAGGGCTAACAGAATCAAGGGTTATGGGGAGAAAGCAGGAACGGCTTACTCATTTTGGATGATCAGCCATGATCATATTGAATGGCGGTGCTGGCTCGAAGGGCCAAATGGCCTACTCCTACTCCTATTTTCTATATTTCTATGTTACCAAAACAACAAAGGTAGCATTTCAGGGGGAGCAGAAGCATCCACCTCACTATCTCCTCCTTCATTCTTTTTTAAAAAGTGTTTGGGGACCAGAAAGATAGCAGGACATCGAAGAAGCTAATTGTCTCATTTTCCGACAAGAATTGCAAGCTTCTTACCTCATTAAGACAATGGCAACATTTTGGGTCGGGATCTTTCTTCAGACTGAAGAAGGGTCCCGACACGCAATGTCTCCTATCCATGTTCTCCTGAGATGCTGCCTGACCCGTTGAGTTACTCCAAAAATGTGTGTCCTTTTTTTTGTAAACTGGCATCTGCAGTCCTTGTATCGTCATTAAAGTATTTGTAGGTCTGCATTTCTTACCCTCCAAACATAAACCAATTACATACTTCTGGAATATTACCATTACATTCAAGGTGATCATTTGCTTTATATCAGAAATGCCTGGAAGGATTTATTCTCCAGCCAATATGACCATGTCTTATTCTCTGAAGCCAGTGAATTCACCCAGAAATTTCTCTAATGTTGATGCTCTCTTTCCCTCGTTTCACTGATGTGACGTTCTATTTTTGGAACCCTTCAAATACATGTGACAATTCTGTCACAAGTTAGCCAGCTGGGAAAGAAGTCCAACATCATTGTAAGTTGGAGATGTTGCGTGGAAACAAAAGCTATTAACCATGTAACCACAATGTTTTGTGAGAACCAAGCAGATTCTTGCTACAGATGCAGTGGCAGACATTCATTACATATAGTTTCCTTTAAGGCATCATGTATGCCTTAGGTGCATCGTAGGTTCATAGGAGTGCAGCATAGGTTCACCAGGTTAATTCCCGGGATGGCGGGATTGAAATATACTGAAAGAATGGGTCGACTGGGCTTGTATTCACTGGAATTTAGAAGGATGAGAGGGGATCTAATAGAAACATATAAAATTCTTAAGGGATTGGACAAGCTAGATGCAGGAAAAAAGTTCCTGATATTGGGGGAGCCCAGAACCAGGGGTCACAGTTTAAGAATAAGGGATAGGCCATTTAAGACTATGAGGGAAAGCTTTTTCACCCAGAAAGTTGTGAATCTGTCCACTCAACTTGTGGACTCAAGTTGTGAATCTGTCCACTCAACTGCAGAACAACACATCAGAGCAATTTGTCCAACTGGAAAATACAGAGGAAATCAGCATAGCTGATTCCGCAGAGCAGAACCCAATGTAACAACTCATCTCAGATCACATCAACACAAGGGCTCACCTCAGAGCTGCATACCCTGTCCCCTGCTCTAATCTCTCTGTGCACACGACTATATAGGCAGGCCCTGACACACGGCCATCTTTAAATCCACTGACAATACTACCACCGTTGGATAATGGGTAATGATGAGTCAGAGAATAGGAGAGAGATCAACAATCTGGTTGAGTGCTAGAATATAGAATGTAGAATGTAGAATATAGAACAGTACAGCACAAGAGCAGGCCCTTCGGCCCACAAAATCTGTGCCAAACATGATGCTATGACAATGCTTATGGGCCTGCACATAATCCATATCACTCAATTCCCTGTATATCCATATGCTTATCCAAAAGTCTGCTAAATGAGACTATCATATCTGCCTCCACTACCCCGGAAGCACGTTCCAGGCACTCACTACCCTCTGTGTAAAAACCTTTTTCTGTACATCTCCTTTAAACTTTGAATTGCTCACCTTAAAGCTCTGTCCTCTTGTATTTAATTTTTCTGTCCTGGGATAAAGGTTATGACTATCTACCCTATCTATGCCTCTCATAAATTTATTTACTTCTCTCAGGTCTCCTCGCAACCTCCGGCATTCTAGAGAAAACAATCCAAGTCTGTTTAACCTCCCCTTGCAGCTGATAACCCCTCATCCAGGCTCCACCCATTCCAAAGCCTCCACATACTTCATGTATTGGGACGACCAGAACTGCAAATGCGTCTCCAAATGCGGCCTAAACTAAGTCCTATAAAGCTCCATTTGACCTCCTGACCTTTGTATTTAATGCATCCTTATGAAAATAAGCTTACCTTATGCCTTCTTTACCATTTTACCTTCTTGTGTATTTCCCCAGGTTTAAACATCAAAAAGTAGGGGTCACAATTTCAAAGTAAGCAATTGGTTACTCAGGACTGAGATGAGAAGAAATGTTTTCCACCCTGAATTGTAAATATTTGGAATTCCCTTCCCAGGAGGGCTACAGAGGTTAAACTATGTTGGATTAAGGCTGCAATTAGACCAGGGATCAAATGTTCTGAACAAAACCCAGGCTGAGATTGGTGAGAAGAATATTATTGCAAAAAGTGTAGGAAGGAACTGCAGATGCTGATTTAAACTGAAGATAGACACAAAATATTGAATTACCTCAGTGGGACAGGCAGCATCTCTGGGGAGAAGGAATGTGTGACGTTTCAGGTCGAGACCCTTCTTCAGACCATTTCAGACCCTTCTGAAGAAGGGTCTCGATGTGAAACATCATCCATTTCTTCTCTCCGGAGATGCTGCCTGTCCTGCTGAATTACACCAGCATATTAGTAACAAAAACGCTGCTTGGCGACACCTGCTCATGATCATGTGTGGACTTTTGGGAAGCAATTACCCAGATTTTTCTCATCCCGTATTTTATGGATAAGACATCCCTGAGCAATTATCTTATAGCAATTTCCCATACAGCAGCAGGAGAGGCAACATCTGTCGTTTTTCCTCGTTCCTTCCAGACATCCAGGGATCCAAAGAGTCATTCCAAGTGAAGCAAATTTTCATTTACATTTTTTCTACATTAGTACAGTGCACCCAGTGTTCACAATGTGGTATCGCCAACAATGGAGAAAGCAATCAGCAATTGGGTGATGGCCTCATGGAGTACTTGCATTCAATTCACAGCGGCAACCATAATCTCCCTGCTGTTTGTCACTTTACCTCTCCATCTCACTCCCCCTCGGACATTTCCGTCATGGCCTCCTGGGTGGTTACAAGACCCAAAGCGGATACCGACATTGGCAGGCCGTGAGTGAATCATCCCTCTTCGGTGCAGCTGACCAAGAAAAGGAAAGGAAATATAAATCATTGCCACTTGTGAAAGATAGAAAACTCCCTTGGCTAATTTCATCTCAACAAATAACAGTTTGTTTTTCAGGGTCATGGTTTGTTTTAGTATAGTTTAGAGATACGGAGCCAAGTTTAATATTTAGAATGGACACACGTTGGCAAAAGGAAACGTGGCAAATGTTTAAAAAGAAAGAACTTGCATTTTCAAAAATGGAAATTTTGATTAAGAATCCATTACCGCCCAGTGCTTGTCACGTATAGTTGTTAAACATTGTTAAATCTATCTATGGAATCTATGGAAGAAGGGTCTCGACCCGAAACGTCGCCTATCTCCTTCGCTCCTTAGATGCTGCTGCACCCGCTGAGTTTCTCCAGCTTTTTGTGTAACCGTTAAATCTATCTCATTGAGTTCTGGTAAATGTTTGAATGACTCTAAAAATCTATTTACTGCAATAGAATCTGATTCATATACAATAGCTGGCTATAACAAATTTAGGCCATAATTACAATCTCAGTCACTCCCACAAAATAGTTTAAGTACATTACACTTCAAGAGCTTCCACACGATCCGTGTCGATGTAAACAAAGGTGTAACTATAGTACCCTCTTGTGATCTGAAACAAATTTACATGCTTTTTTTCATTGCATTGTTTCATTGAATTAACTAAGCACGGAATGGGTTGCATCATGATGCAATTTGCTTAGCTTCTGCATTTCACATCTGAGCGAACACACACAGCAGCAGTTATGATCGAGTTCATTAAATCTATCTCTTTTACCACTATCGTAAAATAAAAATACCTTATTCTTCCCCACATCGGTGGATCATCTTACTTGATTTATACAAGATTGCCCGGAAAGTAAGTGATTTATTGTGTGATTTTTATGTGCCTCAGGATTGAATTGTCGTGTAAACTCAACGATGGAATGTTATAGAGTGCATTGTGTGACTTTTGACCACATTGTTTTGAATGCATAAACCGCACAAGGTATCTTCAGTCCTTACACAATGCCTATTTGACGCCACACATCTGATCCAGAATGTACAATTACCACATAGTGTTGGTCATACATAGGAACCATGCCTTAAACAATCAGGGCTGTTTAAAAGGATGAAGAAATACTTGCAAATTTGTTGAGAAGTCGTGAACTAAAAGTTGATAGGCTCAGACTAATTAAAGTTTGGAGCTGTAAAATTTAGTAACATCTCATAGGTGGAGCCTTTTATTTTCTAAAATCCCCAGTGAATTAGTTGTGGCCTTACTGGATCTCCAGCAAGACCAAGAAAAAGGGAGGGGGGAGGGGGTGGTTCAGATCCAAGGCAAGGGCCATCTTAAAGCCCTGTCCCACTGTACGAGTGCACTCAAGTGCTCTCCTGAGTTAAAAAAAAAATCAAACTCGTGGTAAGCGCGTAGAATGAACATAGCGGGTAAACCGGAGCTCGGGGACGTCTCTTAGCGGCTCGTAACATTAACAGCAGGTACTCAGGAAACACGGTAAGCTCAGGAAGACTCGTGAAGATTTTTCAACATGTTGGAAAATGTCCACGAGAGCGCCGAGTACTTACGAGCGGCCATTACCATAAATCTCCGAGTTCAAATCAGGGCAAAACTCGGGAGAACTCTTGAATGAACTCGTACAGTGGGACAGGGCTTACGGAAAATCATGTAGCTACCCCCATTCTATCCAAAAGGTTGTGTGCATCTTGAGACTAAGATCTACTAAGCAATTGGTAGCAATGGGGCGGCACTGTGGCGCTGGGGGCAACAGAGTGGTGCAGTGGGAGTGTTGGTAGAGTTACTGCCTTACAGCTCCAGAGACCTGGGTTCGATCCTGTCAGTAAGGAGTTTGTACACTTTTTGCGTGTGTGGGATAGTGCTAATCTACTGAGTGATCGCTGGTGGGGCTAGGTGCCTGTTTCTGCGCTGTGTCTCTAAAGTCTAAAGTGGTGGATAAGATCTAACAACCTGTCAGGCTGAATTCTATCTTGACTGGTGCCCAAAGTGCTTGGGCTGGAGAGAGGAAGATTACTTCCACCCTGGAACTGAAAGTAATGGGTAATTCCAAATGACAGAGATTGCAGCAAACTGCTGTTTGTTCACCAATTCTCCTTTTTGATGGGAGAGCATTGGGAAGCACAAGTATGTGAATTTTCTCTGTATGTGGGGGTCCCTAAAGGTTCAGGGAGTTGCAGCTTTCACACGCCAACACATGCCTACACATGCCTACACATGCCCACACATTCATGGAGTTGCAGCTTACACATACCTACAAGGGGCTCTGTCACCTGGAAAGGCAATTATTTTCTGAATTTTTGCTGTCACTTGTTTCCATGTTGCTTAATCTCTACCTCCGATCATCTCAGCATCCCTTGTAAACAAATCATGTAATTTTGAATCAAGAAAACACATTTAAAACACTTTAAAAAGAGTGAAATCATACAGTTATTGACTGAGAACTGTGTATCTTCTTGTAGGTATGTTACAAAACTTACCTTTACCGGCGCTGCACTTCTGCCGCTCCCCGTGTGCGCGACTTTCGCGCCTTGCAGAGGGGGGCGGGCTTAAAGTGCCGTTTTTCCACAGGCAGGACAAATCGATGAATGTCGGGCGATTTGGTTGCTGAAGAAAAATCGCTCCGACATTTCATCAATGGTGGTATTTTTAAATTACTCTAGATTATTTATTAACTAGAGTAATTTAAAAATCACCTTCAAAAGCCGTGACCGCAGACAACCGGAAGCATTTTGCGTAGGGAAGAAAAAAAGGTAAATAGTTTATTTTTATATTAAAAGTTGGTTTTTCGGGAGGCATTAATAATATTTTTATGTTGCGAAATGGGGTCCCCAAAAAATGTATGAACCCCCAGTATTTTTCCCCCCGACTTCACTGCTAACCACAACGTTCCAATCCACCGCATTCCGCTAAAACCCACTCGCTAGTTGATTTAAATGGCCATTAATTTACAGGCATAAAACACTAAAATCCTTCCATTTGGCCCAGAAATTCATGAAAATTAGATTTAAAAATTATGTTATATTGTGGATTGTTGTGTGAATGTTATTTGGACACTTAGGCAATTTTAAAAAAGTTTATCTTTTCTTAAGAAATGGATAGATGTTTAGATCTACTCATTGAATTTTGTAATTAGCTACAATTAGATAACCAACTAATTATATGCTTTAATTTCAGGTCATCCAAGTAAGATTGTTTAATATTTGTTTCAGAATGCTTCAATCTATAATAACTGAAAATTTCATTGAGTTCTCTTAATTTTTAAGAATGTTATGGACATTTAACTTTTCCAGATCACAGCTTTTGAGTTAAGTCAATTGAAAGGCAATGGGAAGCAAGATGCTCATTTCCGAGTATGAAAATGGCCATAACTTTCTTAATACTGAAGATATGAAAGTAAATTAGGTGTCAAATTAAACTTCTTTTTATGCTTTATCTGATGGGATAAATTGCAGACTTGATTTTTAAAAACTCAAAATTTTGTAACATTGCTACTTCTTGGTACACATTTTCCACCTGTGTGTCTTTGCCTGGCAAACCACTTCAATGTTGTGTCCATCTGAGGCTGCAGCCAAGCAAGTTGTGGAAATGGTGACGCAGGGATGGAGGAAGGAAGGATGGTGGCCCTAATATGGTCATACATCATATTTAATATACCACAGAAAAATGCCATTTGGCCCAACTCCTCCATGCCAACCAAGATGCCCCATCGAAGCTAGTTCCATATACTTCTGCTTGGTCTCAACGATGTGGATCAGCTGACATCTAGAGCAGCGGATGCAATAGATGAGGTTGGAGGAGATGCAGGTGAACCTCTGTCGTACTTGGAACGACTGTTTGGGTCCTTGAATGGAGTCGTGGGGGGAGGTAAAGCGATAAGTGTAGCATCTCTTGTGGTTGCAAGGGAAAGTGCCCGGGGAGGGAGTGGTGCGGGAGGGAAGGGAAGAATTGACAAGGGAGTTACGGAGGGAACGGTCTTTGCAGAAAGCAGACGGGGGGGGGGGGGGGGGGGGGGGGGGGGGGAGATGGGAAGATGTGGCGAGTGGTGGGGTCACGTGGGAGGTGGCGAAACTGACAGAGGACTATTTGTTGTATGTGACGGTTAGTGGGGGAAAGGTGAGGACTAGAGGGACTAATTATTTAATTATCCCACTGATCTGAACACATCTATTTTGGGATACCTTTCCCATTTCCAAATATTGACCTAGAATTAACAGCTTAAAACCAAATCAAAGCAGAGGGATTGGGGCATGGCTGAGGAAAATATAAATGGGAAGTTTGGTAATGGCTACACCAGGAAATATTCCTGAATTTTTCTGGCACATCTGGTGCTTTTTAGAAGTTACCAGAACTTCATGAATTTAAATTTTACAAGTATTGAGGGCCAAAGGACCTGTTCCTGTGCTGTACTGTTCTGAGATGAATAGCTCTAAAGCTAATTTCAGTAGAACCCTGATGAGACCTTTCATGGGACCCAATAATTATTCTCTGGTTTGCAGCCGATAATTAAAAGATGTGGCTCAGGTCAGATTGGCTAAAAGATTTGAAAACCACTGCGAAATGTTCTTATTCTCCTGGATTAAATATTGTGACTCCCAGGCAAGCGGTGCTCAGTTCACAAAAAAGAATCTGCAAAACTGGAGCATACCTCATGGAAAGTTGTCAGGGTGTGATTGACTGTTGGCTGATACGACCTGCGTTTGCAAATGCTCACTTCTCTGGGGATCTCCAGCACCTGCATCCCTAATCGCATGCATCCTATGTTGCAGCTGCTCAAATGCTCAGCCAAACCATGCAACCCGCAGTCCAAGAGGTCCCAGGAACAGCCATATCACAGTGTTCTCACATATGGCTGGAAGTCTGGAGATTTCCTCACCGGATAATGGGATGCTATCCCTTGAGTAGGTGTTGAACTTCATGAGAGCAAAATAAGAGATCAAAGATGAGCTTGTCAGAGTGAGAATGGTGGAGAGAGTTAAAATGGCAGTCGAGTAAGCAGAAACTTAGCATCACCTAATGGGCTGAATGAAGTGTTCAGCAGAATTGCCCCATTCATTCAGAATCCCAATGTTAAAAAATGCTAATGGTATTGGTAAAACCCTAATACTTAGAATTAGAAAAAAGTTGTATTCAGTTTAGTTTAGTTTATTTTAATTTGGAGATACAGGGCGGAAGCTGCCCCTTTGGCCTACCAAGTTTGCACTGACCGCTGATCTCCGCACATTAAAACTTCCCTACACACACTTGGGCCAATTTTACATTTACACCAAACAAATTAACCTACAAATCTGCACGTTTTTGGAGTGTGGGAGGAAACTAAAGATCTCGGAGAAAACCTACACAGAACGTACAAACTCCGTACAGACAAGCACCCGTATTCAGGATCGAACCCGGGCTTCTGGCGCTGTAACGCATTAGCTCTACCGCTGCGCCGCCGAGCTGCCCGACCTCCTAAAAGGTCTTAATTATCCAGAAAATCCATGAATTTGTTCGCTGAGATTATTCTCTGAGGAAAATAATTTTTGTTTAGCTGACATAGAAAAACAGGTGCAGGGGTAGGCCATTCGGTCCTCGAGCCAGCACCGCCATTCAATATGATCATGGCTGATCATCTAAAATCAGTACCTCGTTACAGATTTTTTCCCCATATCCCTTGATTCCTAGCCCGAAGAGCTAAATCTAACTCTCTTGAAAATATCATGTAAATCGGCCTCCACTGCCTTCTGTGGCAAGGAATTCTACAGATTCACAACTCCCTGGGTAAAAACGTTTTTCCTCATCTCATTCCCAAATGGCCTCCCCTTTATTCTTAAACTGTGACCCCTGGTTCGGAACTCCCCCAACATCGGGAACATTTTTCCTGCATCTAGCCTGTTCAATCCTTTAAGCATTTTATGTTTCTATAAGATACCCTCTTATCCTTCAAAATTCCAGTGAATATAAGCCCAGTCGTTCCAGAGTCCTGATCCGAAATGTCTCCTATTCATTCCCTCCGAGATACTGCCTGAGTTCCTTCAGCACTTTGCTCAATGTTATTTGATTGGCCAATTGGACCCGTTAATTCCTACCCTTTGCTTCCTGTCTGCCAACCAGTTCTCTGCCCATGTCAATACCCTACCCCCAATACCATGTCCTCTAATTTTGCACACTAATCTCTTGTCAAAGACTTTTTGAAAGTCCAGATGCACCACATCCAGTGGCTCTCCCTTATCCACCCTCAAAGAATTCCAGAAGATTAGTCAAGCATGATTTCCCTTTCATAAATCCATGCTGACTATCATCGATCCTGTCACTGCTTTCCAAATGCGCTGCTATAACATCTTTAATAATTGACTCAAGCATCTTCCCCACTATGGATGTAATGCCAACTGGTCTATAACTCCCCATTTTCTCTCTCCCTCCTTTCTTAAAAAGTGGAGTTACATTGGATTCCCTCCAGTCCACAGGAACTGATCCAGAGTCAAAAGAATATTAGAAAATTATTACCAATGCATTCATGATTTCTAGGGCCACCTCCTTGAGTACTCTTTAGCATTTAAGGTGTGTTTTTTAACATAATATTTTACTTCTAACATGGCATATTAAACGTAACTATTTTTCCTAAATCATAGTTCTGGGAAATTAGGCAAATATCTGAAATGTTTATGTGCATTGCCGACTATTACTCACCATAAGCCTGTCAGTCATATATTTGATCTTAGCAGGAAATCATGAACATCATAGTGAAGCAGGAACTTATTTTCTTTGTAGATCTCTATCAGGAAAACATCTCCCTGCATTGCTGACTTCGATTTTTCCATGATTATGCGCAAATGTAGACGAGGCAGTTCAAGACATAAAATAGAGATGTTGGAATCTTGAGAAAAACACAAACTACTGGAGAACATGGTGAGTAATGCTGCATCTACAGAGGGAGTGGCAAATGATAAAAACATGTTCAAAGACAAATAAAAAGTTTAAAGGTTCATAAGCCATAGCAGAATTAGACCATTCAGCCCATCAAGTCCAATTCTGCCATTCAATCTTTCTCTCTTAACCCATATAAAGCAGGCACATTGGAAATCTCAAAGATATTGCTAATTATTTTTACACGGTAGTGTTTCTCAACAAACTGCATTGCATCTACTGTGCAGTTTTTGTGAATCAAAAGCTATGTATGAAAAGATACAGGAAATCTAGATTGAAAACTATTTACCTAAATCAACAATTTTGTAGCATCGAGTCTGGTCAGCACAGAATACATGTCTTGCAAAATAATGCAGTTTTTCTTATCTCCTGCTAAATTAGCTTATACCATTGCAACTCCATACCGACGCATCCCTGGCAAAGGAACACTCTGTGATTGCGCTAATACAAAGTCATCCCTACAGTGTATGCCTCTCATTCCAGTGTGCAAAGCAAGCGTGGTGAGCCAGCCTTCCTTTACGTGAGAGTAAATGTAATAACTCCTCATCAGATTTCAGTATCAACATAATCATCTTCAAGGTGTGATTTTTCCTGATCCTGTGTACACTTATCAGAACCCTATACTGAGAAACATGTGGGCCCTGCATCATCTTGAAATGAAAACAAACATAAGAAATTAAATGGTGCTAGCTGAGGTGCTGATATATGAAGACAGAAAGTGGAATAGCTTTTCATACAGGGTGACATTTGATGCCTAAAATATGTTGAGAGTAATCTACATCTGCGATTAAAATGTTTGATTTGAATGGCTTGGGTTTCAATTAAGGTTAACCTCCAAAAACATGGAGGCACTTCTTACAAAGTGCACTGTGACGACGTAAAGATCCGAATTAAGATGTATGGACATTGTCTTCGAAATCCGGCGTGGGCCACCAAGGTCAAAGGGGGAACCCGGGGGGGGGAGGGGTCACCAGCTGCCACGTGCGATGGCAGGCCTTGCACGTCGCTGCAAGAAGATAAGATTATTCAATGAACGATTTGTAACTTTGTCGGCTCCAGAAAAGTGGCAACTCTGTGTACTGCCTGGGTGAGGTCTGCTGCATGATTTATACCGGATTGTATGCAACAGCAAATAATTTCACTGCATCAAGGTACAGGTGACAATAAAGTATCATTGTAACATTGAATCTTATTCAATGGCTTACTCCAGCTGACACTGGAATTTCATGAGAACCTATTCTTGGCGGCAAAAGCATAAGATGCAAGGGTCCATCAATCCTTACTGTTTTCACAGCAAATACATAAATATATTAACTGCAGGTTTTGCAAAGCCAGGATTCCATGAGTGAACCTGGAGACCAAGGAAGGTGCGCTGCCCACCTGATGGACAGAGTGGCCTTACAGAGCAGCCAGGTGAGGGTTGTACCAGGAACACTGGGCAATGTGGTGCTTGGTTCTGTAAGCCCACATATATGGCCCAAAAACAACATAACCACATATAAAAAGTCCAGTTCTTTTTTGAAATGAAAACAGGGAAATGCAGGAAATACTCAGCAGGTCAGCCAAAGAGTCACTGACATTAATCGTATTTCCCTTTCCACAGGTTGCTGCCTATCCTGCTGGGTGTTTCCTGCATTTGCAGTTCTTTTGATTTTCATTGGGGTTTTGTTTAATTGCGCCCATGATCAGCCGTGTGGAACCAGGAACATTGTGGCTGAATGCTGGCATTGTTGCACTGGCTGCATCCAGAAAGTTTCATATAACAATGTGCGGCATGCGCTCCAGACCCTCCTCTATTTGAATGATGCCTTGCAGCTGAAGACTCAGTTAACTGGCAGCTGCGCTCATCATTGTGAGAAATGTATGTTAATTCCATGCTGAGTGCTGACACCAGTTTATTCCATTGTTCAAGATTTAAGCTGAGGGAGAAAGATTTAATTGGAACCTAAGGGGCAACTTTTTTTCACAAAAGGTGGTAGGTGTATGGAACAAGGTGCCGGAGAAAGTAGTTGAGGCAGACGCTATCACCACATTTAAAAATCCTTTGGACAGGTACATAGATAGATAGGTTTAGAGAGATAAAGGCCAAATGCAGGAAGGTGGGACTGGTTTAGATGGAACAACTTTGTTGGCATTTGCAAGTTGGGCCGAAGGTCCTGCTTCCACACTCTATGATGTTATTTCATCCGTTTTTGTACTGCACTCTCACTAAACTTAGTGACTTCTGAGGGAGGGACTCATGTGAAAAGCAGCACAGTATGGGGAGGGTTGCTCACAGAAACATAACATTTTGTGCAATGTTCCCCTTCCGATGTGGGCCACTGTCCCGGAGGAGAATTAAACAGCTTGGGATTATTGAGTGGACACTTCTTCAGGCCCTAGAATATAAAGTGTTGGAGTAACTTAACATGCCAGGCAGTATATCTCGAGGACAGACGATGTTTTGGGTTAGGTCGTAAGAAAAGGGGGCAGTTCAAAAAAAAACTTTTTTTTAAAAGTTCAGGAAAATGCGTCTTTTCTCATGGTAGCCCGTATTACTTTAAATACAAAAATATTGACTGAATATTCAAACCTATCCCTTTTTGGCCACCTCCTTTGATTCAAGGTCACGTGCAAGGAAAGTGTAGAAACTTGGCAGAGGTGAATGGACTCTGTGATCTTTTTGATGTATTCCAGCCACACTGCTCCTCAGAAGCCTGACTATTTATTTGTCTGGAAAACAGCAAAAGTTTACATTATATATTATTACTAAATGCTTTTATGCCTGTTGACATCTTCATTGATATTCCTGTTTGGAATCTATCCCTCATTGGGCATTTCAATTCATTAAAGGGCAAAAGAACCATCAGGCATGACACAGTAGTATCATTAAAAAAATTATGGTCCTGCCAAAGAATGCAGCCATCCATCTCAGTCTGAGTTAGTTCATGTACAAATATGTGTGATTAAAACATGATGATATATATTTGATAACTGTATTTTTCTATGTTAAAACATGTATTTAAAAATAACATAACATAACAAATACTTTATTAATCCCCTTATTATGGGGAAATTCAGATTTTCCGAAATTCAGAAAATATGGAGCACCTGATTCAATTTCCAGCATAGAAACTTCCAATGATGACCAAGCAAGGCTTTGAAACTGTAGCTGGACAAAACCATTTACCATCTACAGGATGCATTGCAGCAACTTGCCAAGACTCCTTAGGCAGCACTTTCCAAATCCATGATCTCTGCCAACTAGAAGGTCAAGGGTAGCAGAAGCATTTGAATAGACCGCATTGAAGTTGCCCACCAAGCCACACACCACCCTGGCTTGGAAATATATCATTGTTGCTTCACTGTCACTCAGTCTAAATCCTGGAACTCTCTCCCAAACAGCACTGTGGGGTTATCCACAACTCGAGAACTACACCGGTTCAAGAACGAATTCACCACCAGCTTCTCAAGGGCAACCAGGGATAGTCAATTAAATGCTGACTCGGTCTGCGGAGCCCATATCCCTGGAATGACTATATAAAAGAAGGACAGGGTGAGAAACTGCCTTCATCAATGGTCATTTCGGTTCCATGTTGCTTCTGCTGTGCTGAGCCTGAGAGTGCGTAGATGTGAAGAAACAGAATGAAGCCTGAAAACTTTGTGGTATTAGATTCAAGCCATTGAGCTCTCCTTTCCTCTAATCATCTGTTGATCTCACCACCCAGATTTAAATAACTATTTATTTATGGAGCTTCAAGCGCAAGTTCAGCTGAGGGTTGTCTTTTCTTTTGAAAATAGAAATAATCAGTGATTTCAACACTTGACTACAATTAGAAGCATGACCAGTGTTCTATGCACTGTGTGATTAGAAGGGTGAACAGCAGGAATACATTTATAGGCCCATGTTTGTGGCAGATCAGGCTTATCACCAGCACCACAAATTCAAAACTGCAACCAACTACAACCGCTTGCAAGAATTAGGGAACACAAGAAACTGCAGATGCTGGAATCACGACCAAAGCACAAAATGCTGGAGTTACTCGACGAGTCAGGCAGCATCTCTGGAGGACGTGGATAGGCGGCTTTTCAGGTGTGGACCCTTCTTCACACTGATTGTGATAGGGGGAGAGAAAGCTGGAAAAGAGGTACAAAGCCTAGCAATTGAAATTGAAAGGTGGATACAGGTTTAGATTTAATTTCATTATTGTCATTCTGTGTATACTGAGGCACAGTGGAAAGCTTTGTTTTATGTGCCATTCAAACATCAAATATATTATGCCTAAATGCAAGCAAGTCCAACTGAACAAGGATCTCAACTCAAAACGTCACCCATTCCTTTCTCCAGAGATGCTGCCTGTCCTGCTGAGTTACTCCAGCACCCATTGTATCTTAGGTGTAAACCAGCATCTGCAGTTCCTTCCGAAACACTACTAAAAATCAAGTACGAGAGATAGATCAAGGGGAAGGTACAGAGTGCTGAATATAGTTCTCAGCATTGTGGCAGATCAGTTCCATGGACAAAGTTCAATGTTTACAATGAGGCAGAGGTGAATTGGAAGTACCCTAGCTTATGGGGTGAGGGGGGTTCATGAGTATAAAACATTTAGGTGTGCTGCTTTATTAGAAATGATTGGGGAGAGAGCCAGCTTTGCCAATGAAACAAAGTTGAGTAAAATCTATGGGAGTATGAAATTGCACACAAATATTAATAGATTGAGTAAATGCACAGACAGTGGCAAGTAGATTGCAATCAAGGCAAATTTGAGGTTATCCATTTTTCACCTAAATGGGATAGAATAGATTCTAAATGCCGCATAGCTGGAAGCAGTGGGAGACTGAAGAGTCATGGACAATTATTATGTTGCATTAAATTTCATGAACAGATATAGAAAATAATCAAGAAGGTTAATGGGATGCTGACCTTTATATCTAGCAAACAAGAGCAAGGCGAATAGCAATTAAATATTATATAAGGCCTTGGCAAACTACACCTGGATTGTGATAGATTTGGAAGGCAGTAGCTTCTGCCTCTCCCCACCATTTAAAGTCATGCATTAAAATGCAGAAATTTGGCAAAGAGCGTGGGCTCTGTGATATTTTCCAGCCACAATGCTCTGGGAAGCCTGACTTTTACTCCAGAAAACAGCAACCGTTTAAGTTTAAATTTAGTTACTGAACTTCATGTCTTTTAACATCTTCATTGATATTTTAGCTTGAAGGCCTTAATCTCCCCCAATAGACCAAACTTAAACTTAATACTTCTGCTCGGAACACTCAGCAAGTAACAACTGACTAAAAGTTAGCCAAAAAGTTGGTTGTTTTTCCAACTTTATTTAAAGAAAATTTGGCATACAAATGTAAGTTGCTTTATTCAAAGAGAACTTCAGCTTTGCTTTATAAATACAATTTTGAGGGTGAAACAAGAAGCACATGGGCATCCATTCATCGTATATTTGTTGCAGTTCAACTTAATATACAATGGTGGACTTCAAGCCAATTTTCTTGGGATTGAAACAAATTCAGATGATGAATAAATTTTGAATGCAGATCAGTGGTTTTTAAATATGAAACATAAAGATGTATATATATATATATATATATATATATATATAAAAATATGCTGAAACGATAAAACCAAACATATTTATTGGATTCCTTAATATTTCAGGAAATATTTCTTGCAAAGTATCTTGTTTCATGTTTAGATTTCAGATGTTTTTAACTACTGATGTTCAGAATATAATTGTATCGAACGCAAGGCAGGCACACAAATACAGTGGAACACATTAGCCCAAGTCTACTTCAGGAGAGTTAGCTGGTGGAAAAGAGATAGTGTCACTGGAGCCTTGGGGCATTTTAGGGCTCAGCTTTACTAACACGCGATTTACAGGCTACCTGGGGCAAACTGAATGCAGGCCCAAATAGGTACTTTTTTGTGTAGGATGGAACTGCAGATAGACAGTTTTTAATTGGGTGGTGCGTTGGGAGGTGAGGTATCAGAAAGCGGCAGCCCAAGATAACTTTGCAAACCAACATGACATTCATGCCAACCAAACCTGGAAAATCTGGATGAAGGTGGATCGACATATAGGATAATTGTTTGCATACTTCCAATACACTGGAAGCGAGTCACTTTGGCTATTTGGAGCAAATTGAACATGGGAGAGGGAGGGATAATAAAGGCTGAGCATGGAGAGCAATAGGGTGCAAGAATAGGGAAAGTTTGAGTGCTTTAGGCATGTGGAAGCTCAGTAATTGGGAATTGATGGAGGTGGGAATATTGTACCATTCACCATTTTCTGGAGGAAAGGCAAGAAGGAAAAACACTGGAAGAGAAAGAATGCTGGAAAACTAAAGCAGGAGTAGGCCACATCGTGCTCTCTGGCTAACATTTTATTCCACCTCTCTTCTCCTTATCTGACATATTTTCTGTCTCCTTTTCACCTCTAAACTTTGCCATGTACTCCCTCCGTCTGCCAATCAACTACCACCCGACCCCCCCCTCCCCCCCCACCTCACTCACCGGTATCCACCTATCACTTAAAAATACATAAAGTGCTGGTAACAGAGTTACTCCACTATCTACAGTTCCCTGATGCCTGGGTTTGTCAGACCACACCTCTCTTTTCCAACTTTCTTTCCACTACTCCTGTCAATCAGAAGAAGGGCCCCAACCTGAAACATCATCTGCCCATTCTCTCCACAGATGCTGCCCGACCCACTGAGTTCCTCCAGCGCTTTGTGTTTTGAGTGGGAATAGTAAGATTGAACGAGAACTTACCAGTTCGAAGGTTGATCTTTATTTTATGAGGAGTCGAAGTGAGGGATTTTGTGAAGAGCCCGCCGGCGCGCATGCTCGACATACTTCAAAGTAGCGGCGTGGAATCACAGAACCAACAATAGAAATGACTTCGCATAGTATGATTGAATTGGCTAAGATTACCAGATGAAGGTGATTGAGGGTTGGGCGAGGAGGGCACGAAATCCCTCACTTCGACTCCTCATAAAATAAAGATCAACCTTCGAACTGGTAAGTTCTCGTTCAATCTTACTATTTCATTTCGGAGTCACGTGAGTGACTTCGTGAAGACTTCAAAGCTTCTGTAATTACACGCCCTGGACCACGTCCATGCTGACACACCACTACCAGGGATGGATGGGAGGAACAAACTTGCTCAATAGTTCATACTGCAAAACAAGAGCATATTTATTAATAACAAATCAAAAACCCCTCATGCGGGGACATCTCCACGTTCTTGACCTGCATTCAGCACGGCTTCTGCAAACTGTAGAGGAGCAGCAACAGGCTTGTTATAAAAACGCTGGAACACAGCTTCATTAGCCCATCCTGCTGTGGCGAGAATTTGGTCCATGGGCACCTCCATGACCCTCGCCGCTGACGTCGATGCAGCCCTGGTGGAATGAGACTTGAACACATTAGTGTCGATACCTGACTTACCCAAGACGACTCGAAGCCACCTGGATATCGTCTGGACTGTCACTCGATGATGAGGTCTCTTATGAGTGACAAGCAGGTATCTCTCCATTCCTCTGATGCGTGCCGTCACCTTGACATAGTGGCGGATATGTGAGGCTAAACATAGCCTAGCATCTGCGGGGTATGCCGGGAACTTCAGCTGCAGCCCTGTGCACCCAGGTCTATGCTGCTTTAGTAGCTCGTCAATGAAAAAGACTACTTCTGTAGGGGTAGATGTCATTCTGTCGACACGAAGTTTGTGTAGTGTCTGTACCCTCTGAGCTGAAGTCAGCGCTAGTAACATCACCAGCTTCATGGTGAGTTGGTCCAGTTGGAGCCCTTCCATGGGAGACCACGTCCTGAGCAGGGTTAATACGTCCCTGACATCCCAGGTGATATTATAGCGTGGTGTAGGCGGATTCATATTGAATATACCCCGCATGAGTCTGGACACTAGCCTGTTGGATCCTACCCCAATCTTGAGGTAGAATGATAGCGCACTTCTGGCGCTGTTGATGGCACTGTAACTTAAGTGTTCATCATGGTGCAACCCCGCGAGGAATTCCAGGACGTCGGTTATTGTCACGTCATCGTACGTGATGCGAGAGCGGCTGCAGTAGGCTTCCCACTTCTTAATATGCGAGCGGTATCTTCGCCTTGTGGACTCTCGACACGACGCCCCAATGGTATCCATGGTCCGAGCCGAGAGGCCGTATTGGACTAACGGCCTGTTCAGAACCTACAAGCCAACAAATTTAAATAGCCATGGCAGGGATGTGGCTCCCCTGAGACAGGGTGAGTAACCAATTGTGGGCAACCCTTCAAAAGGACCCAAGGTTCGTTGAGCATGTCAAAGACCATCGGATACCAAGGCTGTGTGGGCCAGTCGGGTATAATAAGGATGCCCTTGGCAGCATCTGCCTGAATCTTTCGCAATACCCGACTGATGAGGCAAAACGGAGGGAAGGCATAGAAAAACCAATTCCCCCAGTCCAGCGAGAATGCATCTAGCGCTATTGCCCCAGGATCTGGTTCCCATGAAACGTAGGCTGGTACCTGATGGTTTAACCGTGACGCAAAAAGGTCAATGTCCGGTTTACCAAATTTGGCTGTGACTTTAGAAAAAATCTCAGGATGCAACATCCATTCAATGTTGTCATTAAATTTGCGTGACCTGGTGTCCGCCACAGTATTAAGCTCACCTGGCAAATAGGTAGCTGAAATCCAAATGTCTCTTTGAACACACCAGAGCCAAATTGAGTTAGCCAATTTGTCACACGAAACTGACCTGGTACCACCCATATGGTTTAAATATGCCACAGCTGTGGTGTTGTCTATTTGGAGACGGACGTGTGCTCCAACAAGCTTGGAACAATATGCACGAAGTCCGTGGAATGCTGCCAGCAACTCCAAATAGTTAATCCCTTGAGTCAACAACATCGATGACACAAGGGTGTCCCATCTGCCCCCACAACTAGAGCAATTATCAGTAGCTCCCCAGCCATTGGAGCTTGCATCAGTCTGTAAATATACCACCGGATTAGCCTCCCTAACAGGCTTAAATGAGTTGCTAATGTGACACACCCACCATTGCAACTCAGTTATCGCTTCGGACGGCAGCTGCATTGATCGATCGTAATGACCAGCGTTCCGTTTTAACGCAGTAATTTTAGCTCTTTGCAAATTCTGATAATGCAAAGGTCCATATCGTGCTGCCGGAAACAAAGCCACTAGCTTGCCAATTACTGTGGCTGTATGCCGAATCGATGGTATATTGGTGCCAATTAAATCTCTGCACACCTGAGTGACTTCCTCAATTTTGTTAATTGGTATAGTTATCCTCATGCTCATTGAGTTCACCGTGAATCCTAGGTAATTAATTACCTGGGCAGGGCAGAACTTCGATTTCTCTGGATGGACAATGAATCCTAATTGTTGAAATATATTGACAGCAGCTGCAACACCCTGTTCAGCCAATTGCAGGGTGTGGCCCACAATAAAGACATCATCTAAATAGGCCATAACTATATGATGTCGTTGTCTCAAATAAGCCATGATTGGCTTCACCAATTTAGTGAACAATCTAGGGGCTGTAGTGAGCCCATTAGGCAAAGCCTTATACTGCCAAAGTTGCCCCATCCAGATAAATTTCAAAAACCTTCTATCATATTTCTGGATGGATACTGAATAATATGCATCCCTCAAATCAATGCATGCCATAAAGCAGCCATGAGAAATCAATGATTTGGCTGTTTCAAACGTATCCATTTTAAAATGAGTATATGTTACAAACGTATTCAAACGGGTTAGATCAATAATTACACGACAGCCTCCATCCTTCTTAGGTCTAGTAAATATGTTCGAAACAAATTCAATTGGCTCATGCACCGTTTTCTCAATCACACCCTTCTGTTCCAGACTTAAAATTTCCTTATAACCTGCTGCCTGTTCTGCAGCAGACAATTTGAACGTACGACCAGGCATGTGCTGGGATGGAGGAATGTCGCCATTAATAAACTCAATTTTATGCCCCTGAATATTCCGCAACACATACTCATCACCAGTAAAATTACCCCATGCACCCAAAAACAACCGTAAACGACCACCAACATGGGAAGTTAAACAGAGAGAAAAAAGAGAACCAGACCCCCTCACCTCCGTGGTTACCGGCGGTCCTTGACACGTGTGGGTGGCCGTGGAGGTGCTGGGTTGGCTTGAGGGCGCGGCGTCTTCGATTTCCACAACGGTCTCTGCCGACCCTGTCCTAAAAAAGACCCTTGGTGCTGGTTCTGGTGCTGTTGTCGTTGTGGAGCTAGAGGGTGAGTCCTCGTCGAGGCACTGGCCGACCCTCGTGAGCGAATGTATGGAGCTTTTGAGCCTGACGGTGTGGGGGCACTCTGAGAGCGCATGATCCCCACCGTTTTGGCTTGTTCGTCAAGCTCTTTGACTCTCTTCGAGACGTCCTCACCAAAGAGCTGACGGGGCGGCGGCGGCGGTTTGCACAATCCTGCAAACTTCGGGTTGAGTGCTGGGCGGATGCTGTTTTTGCGAAACCCGTTGATTTCGTGCTGGGTCGCGCACAATAAGGCCAGAGCATCTTCCTGGTCCAAATTCAGTTCGTCCCCGTCCACCGACCGCGCAAAGGCGGTAATACCGGCCGTGAGGAGTTTCAGGATCCGCTGCAATTTTAGCTCCTGTTGACGGATAGCCGCACTGATGTTGCCCCATATTGGCGTATTGACCACAGGCACGTTGAGGGAGTTGCAGTTTGATGGAGCTTTGTGACGGCTCATAGCCTGGATGAGGACTTCTTCCTGCAGCACCTGATTATTAAGAAAGTCCACTGTGGCTGCCAGCTTTGTATTTAGAGGAAGACCAGACGTATGTGGGGCCGCGAATTTGGTCGCCACATCCACGAGTTCCTCCGCTGGCACCTCCAACGGAGGTGGTACGGGATCCACCAGAACCTCCTCCTCCTGCTGCTCCAGGCTGATAGTAGATGTTGGTGAAGACGCCCTGTGCCTGTTGCTGCCCTGCTGTTGTTGACGTTGAAGCAGGAGCTCCAGCAGCCGCTCCATATGGTCAATACGCCCTTCACCCTGAACACTCAGGTGGTCGGAGTCCTCCGGCTCTGAAAAGAAAACCGGGCTCCTGTCATCGGCCCGCACCTCGTCGAGGCCCTGCCGGTGCCGGTAGTTGTCGCTAACAGCCGCCGAGGCGAAACTGCGCGATTCCTGCGCGGGCGTGTTCAACCGCCTCTGTTTAGCGGGAGCTGAAGCCGCTGCCACTAAGGGCACTTGCGGCGTGGTGTCGGCACCAGCCGAAGCATGGCTGCCTGGGGCCCGCGCAGTCTTGCCGGCTGCCCACATCATGGACGTTGCCGACGCATGGTCTCGCCCACCCATCCATGGGGGGCTCGGCGACCGTGACGAGACCCGACTCGACCGACCCGTCCCGGCGTCGAGAGTCGGGGTGTGCCGGCTGGACCTCACAGCCACCCCGGGTCTCGCCCTGGAACCTGACCGCTCCTCCGCGACAGGCAATGCCTTAGCCCTGACAGGGTTAGGCTTCTGGGCTCCTGCCCTCCCCCTTCTCGGAGGGCTGAGTGGAACAGGCCGTGCAACGGCACGTGCCCTGCTCGAGGTCGCCAGCGAGCCCGCTGACGACCTGACTGCCATGGCAGGGTCCCCCTGCTCTGGCGGCACACCACACTCCTCCTCGTCGAACTCCGAGCTGTGGTGTGCTGGCGGATCTGGACCTGTGAACACAGGGCTTACCCACATCTCCGCCTGAGTCCCGGCCTGCGCTGCAGGTACTGCCGATGGTAAAGGCCCCGGAACTGTTGACCGGCGAACTCGTCCTGACGTCCTCCGGCCCTTCGAACTCCCATCCATGTCCTTGCTGCAAGACATAATCAGACAACAAGGACCACCAACTAAAGGTAGAATACTTACCTCCGTGGCCCCTTATGAAGGGCTGGCGAGGAGTGCCCTCCACCGCCAGCCGTCGCAGCAACGCGTTACGACGATATGTCGAGCATGCGCGCCGGCGGGCTCTTCACGAAGTCACTCACGTGACTCCGAAATGAAATAGGTTAACACAAGCTTACCCTGTCATTCAATGTGATCTTGGCTGATTTGCCTTGGCCCCTTTTCTGTGCAAGTTCCCTGCAACCCTTGATTCACCAATCTTTTGATTAATTTATCTGGTAATTTAGCCCACCAAAGATTCCAAACATTCACCAAGAAACAAAGAGGAGAATTAAAGGGAGAAACAATAGAACAGAAGAAAATGAGGACAGGCAGAAAGAAACAATATCGGAAAGTGGAAAGTGTTGACTAGCATATAAATTAAGTTTAAAGATAGATTACCACTGTAAAATGCACAATATTACCATTATGTATTAATAAAAACTGAACTGTACATATCAGTCAACCACTGATGTTCACCACTCAATGACATTAACAGCCATATATATATTTTTTAATTGCATTATCTGATTGACAAGTGCTACGACAGAGGACATGTATAGTCGTGTTTGGAACAGCAAGTATTTTCATGTGCTACTGACTTGTTGCTAAACGCATAGCACTGGGATATCAGCAGATCAGGCAGCATCTATGGAAGCAATGGACAAGCGATGTTTCAGGTCTGGGCCTCCCTTCAAACTGGTCGGTTGATAGTCTGTCGTCGTGGTGGAGACAGAAGGATAGAGAAAGGAGAGGAGTTGTCAAAGATAATCCAAGTGAATTTGGGTGTAGGGTGGACATTAGTAGTAAAGTCAATGAGTTCAGCATGGGTGCAGGAGGCATGGGTGCAGGAGGCAGCTTCGATGCAGCAATCGATGTAGCGAAGAAAGAGTTGGGGAGCAGTGCCAGGGTACCTTTAGAACACCAAAGGACAAGCAACCAAAAGGCTGGAGCCCATGACTTGTTGTCATTTAATAAAAAATCTGTAATGATATGTTGTCCTTGATGAAATCACTGAAATCATGCCTGAGTTAAAGATCAATATTTTGCCTTATTTTGAAGAAATATAAAGACATCTGTGTGATAAAAACCTCCTTCTGCAACACATAATGAGTAACACTGTTAGAGAACCACTGATGCAATATAAACTTCAAACAATGTAATTATCCAGCATGCATTGATCTAACAAATTAATTTATAAATGTGTTCACTCAGCATGGAGCCTTGCCTCTGGAACTACATTCTGGGAAACCATACATGCTCTCCCTATTATTTTCCATGCATAATGGACAGAAATTCACGGAAACTGCGCCCATGATTTCCCAATAAGCACTCTGGAAGGGCAATTTTAAAACGCCTACAATGTTATGTTGAAATTCAATGACTACGATTTGATTCATTTTTATGATGGATTTTGAGAATCGGGCAATGCCTTGCAAATTCTATTTGGATCGTTAAAAGCACAGCGGGATGCGTTATATAATAATGCAAAAGCATCGTAAAAACCTATTTGCTTCAAATTTCAAGGACAAAAAGATTGATCTGAAGCAGAAGTCTGAGTTGACTGCTATTATAATGCTTGCAGCTGAACAGCCTATTTTATATCCCTTTGATGATGTTATTGCTTCTTGTACTGTTCCTTTCACTCAATAAATAATTCCACAATAAATGTTTAAAATAATTCTGAATAAAATGCAATAAAAATAATATAAATTCTATTCATAGCTAAACCTACTTCTGTACATCTGTCCTAAGGATTCGTTCGCTGTGTAGATCTATGGGTTCATAGATTTTGTTGTTCAGGCCAGGATCACTCAGACATATACTTCTTTGGTCAACCAACAAAGCTGGACATATAAATTTTATTTGTTCTAAGAAGCAGTGGTTTATTTGGAAGATAGTTTCTTCTTGGCAGCAGTTACTGCTGGAGTTATTTACCAACATTGGCTGTACCAGGATTAACCAACTCAACCAGTGGTCTTTCACCAACATTGACTATTTCATGATGAAAGATATATCCTCATTAATGAAATTAAATCATTGGCATATGCCAATAGTTTGAAAGAATTCTAGGAAAGGATACCTATACATAATACTTGGATTTCATTTTTGTTAAAGCTTATGTTTTGGACATTTATAATGTAATTTAAAATGGAATGAGGTTATTTTCATTTTGGATAATTTCTGGGAACTTAGTAGTCAGTCAAAATATTTAATCAATGGTGATATTCTGTGGGGAACCCTAGTTTTAACTATGGACGTAGGAATTAATATAAGAACAAAGTTCATTCAAAACACATGATAAAATTGTGACTATTGCAAGGTAACACAAGAACAGAAGAATATAGGAGCCCCGACTGGCCACTCCACCGCCCCCGGGCCTGCACCGCCTCCCTGACTGCTTATAGGCCTGGGTACCCACTCCGCCACCTCCAACTACCACCCCCTCTCCGGGGCTTCCAGGCCACACCTGCCACCACTACCGACGCCGCCAACCCTTACCTGCATTCCAGCCGCCCCGTGGGCCATTACCAATGACTCCACTGATCCTTGCCTCACCCCTGGCCTCCAGCAGGCTGGGGCTATCAATTCACCTGGACTCCAGGCCCAGTTCCAGACCGAGTGTCTGAAGAAAGGTCACCTATCCATGATCTCCAGAGATGCCGCCTGACTCGCTAAGTAACTCCAGCTCTTTCTATCCCATTGTGTTTTAACCAGCAACTGCATTTGTTTGTCTCTCCTACGTTTACAATCATAGCAGCTTACTTGGTTATAGTGGACAATCGGCAATAACGGAAATCACTCCCCTCAGCCTACAGTTCATTATAACAAGAGTTTGCTGTCTTTCAAATGATCTGGCCTCCACTCTCCCGGGGAGCAAATATTCTAAAGTGTCACAACTCTCTGAGAGAAGAAATGTCTATGCTTTTCAATTTTAAATGATCGGCCCCTCATAGTTACAGTCAGAATTCTCAGCCACACAGGAAGGGTCTCAACCTGAAAAATCGACTGACCATTTATTTTCATAGAAGCTGCTCAACCTACTGGGTTCTTCCAGTGTCTCTCCCCTTGTTTTGCTCCAGTTTCCAGCATCTGCAGGCTCCATCAGCCATCAAAATATCCTCCAATAAAATTCATCTCACTTGTCAGATTTAATGTGGAATAAATACCATTGTTTGGTTAGCTTGTAAGCTGTATGATTGCATTTACTTGATTTTAAATTACATAAATATGCAAAAGTTTCCTGGATGATTTAAAACCATTTATGAAGAAAACACTTTTCTATCTAAATACAATAAATATTAAAACGGGGTACAAAGGCTTGCTGGCTGAAACATATGTTTAATGGCAAAGCGAATTACATTCTTTCAGCAAATACTTCAGAAGGAGATAAAATGTTAAAATTATATTTCTTGAATGTTTGTAATTCCATGAAACAGGTGTATATGGAAGGAAAGCCAATTATTACAAACATCACCCTAAAGCTCACTTTTACTGTGATAAAATCCTGATTTCATTGGAAAAAATGCCATAACCACATACCATCAGACATAATGTGAGAAAACGTGAAAAATCCTTGGCATTTCATGCTGTGCATGAAACACATTATTTCAAACAGGAATAGTAAGAGATTTCTAGCTATATAAATCTCCATAGTTACTAAAAAAGGAACATAACTTTATGAATATACTTTCAATACAGTATCTCGGTCTGCATTATGCAAAACCTCAGATACATTTTAATTGGTGTAGTTCCAATAATCATAAATTACTAAAATTAAAATAATTGAATTCAAATTGAACACAAATTAAAACACAAACAATCCAATTTTGTTTTTGATATTAAAATAAAGACACAAAGTGCTGGAATAACTCAGTTGGCCAGGCAGCATCACTGGTGAACATGAAGAGGTGACCTTTCAGGTTGGGACCTTCTGCAGTTCTCTAGTGAAGTTGCCTGACCCGTTGAGTTACTCCAGCACTTTGTGTCTTTTTTTGTACACCAGTATCTGCAGTTCCTTGGTTTTTGATATGTTCAGATAAAACAAAGGTGAGATGATATTTGTCATTGGCCCTTCTTTCAGCTTCCATTGCCTAATGTACAGTTACATTTATGATGATCCAGATTGCTTGTCAACATATACAGTTGAATATACAACCACAAAAATAACTCTCCAATGCTTCCTTCCAAGATTATGAAAGTCATTTTCCTTCAGTTCACTTGTGTTACGGGAGATATTGTAATCCTCTTCTGCTTGCTTATAATATCTCACTCATTTCTTAGTAATCAGATCTGGACCCAGCAGGCTAGGCATTCATTGCATGTCCAGAGCTTGTGCAGCTGCTTCATTACATTTTCTGACAGGTTTTGCACTACCTTGACTTTAACTTTGGATTATCTTCTCTGGTTACTGCCCTGCAGAGGTTTGACAAATGAAGCATCGCCTGGGTTTCTTTC
Organism: Raja brachyura; assembly: GCA_963514005.1. Next base: position 44,802,167 of record OY740788.1, read on the forward strand.
AAAATGGAACTCTCATCAACTGCCCAGGAGCCTCCCAAAAGCATGGAAAGAACTTCTGAGCTCTGTCGCAAGCAAAGTAATTAAAAACAGCAGCAAACATTGCATGATGACCACTTCTGACCCTCTGGTTGGACCTTTTGAATATGATTACCACATTAATGCACTTCCACTGTGCTCTCAGACTCCCAGACAATTAGGTTCTCCATTTCCACTTTGCATATAAAGCTTCAATAGAAGTGAAGGTAAAATTAGATTGAGCTGGTTTTTAATGACTTGGAGTGGACAAGGGATGTAGAACATGGGCTAATTCATAAGGTAGTTTTAAAAGGAGAAAAAATATAAATGTGTGTGTTCGATCGCTGGGTAAATGCCCAGTAAAATTATTTTTTTACATACAGTCCAGTAAAGTATTGCCATACCTAAGCTCAATCCCGATTAGCATCGTGTATAGAAATAGTCCACTGAGCCCGCATGCAAGAGAAAGCACGTTTTGGCATCATTTTCAAAGTCCAGTCCCTGCTCTAGGTCTTATGTGCAGTGCCCGTTCCAGGCAAGCCCCAGGCTGCTGCGGGCCTCCAGCCACCACCTTCACTGGACGTGTGGATCGACCAGCGCCTCTCGCTGTTATGGTGGAGGCTCACTTAAGTCCAAGGTTTCAGCACTTGGAGTATTTTCAGTGTGTATTGCCCGCTTACTGAAAATGAGGTTTGTGCAACTATTTAATTTGCATTGCAGTTATTTCATTCGGGAATATATATGAGCTCATTTGATTCCCGTTATATTCCTCGAGATTTTCCGTAGAGAATAGTTGTAAGGTTAATAGCGCCTGCTGTTATTACTGAGTAACAAGGACAGCTATTTCAAAAATGAAAATATCAAAACAAGTGCAGCTGCTGGAAAAATAAAATAAAAACATAAAATGCTATAAATGCACAACGGGTCAGGCCACATCTGCAAGAAGAGAAGTAGAGCTAATAAATCAAATCGAAAGCCCTTCTTTGGACCTGAAATTATAATTCTGTTTCTCTTGCCACAGATCTCATCTGTATATTTCCAGTATTTTCTGTTTTAATTTCAGTGATTTCTAAACCATGCATGTGTTACTAAACATGGCAATGTCAGACACTGACATTGGTACAGTTTACTTTGCATCTTCACTGGATGTATATTAAGAGGCCAACAATGGACTGGGCACTGTACAGATATGAAGCTAAAATACCCAAAAAGCTACGCAAAAGTATTATGGCCGGTGAATTGAGGTGCACATGAATCTTAAATCAAGTGATCTATCAAAAAATTCCACTGCTCCTAAAGCGTAAGTTTATGTGAGCAGAGGGTCAATGTGCTTAGAATTCAAATAATGTTGACAATTTAGGATATTAAATTGGGGTACCAACAAAATACTTTATTAACTACATAGCAAATATGACTTCACACTTGCACGTTTCTCTAATTCTAAGGGAACTAGGCAAGGAGGGTTACTGTAAAGCTAGTGGGCGTAATTACAAAAGCATGACTCATAGCATGAGTGACACTGATCTACAATAACAGAGAGGAAGAAGCTGTTCCTGAGTTTTGGTTTTCTCAACCAAGCTCTGTAATGCCTATAATATTGTAGTTCCCCGATTAGGCTGCAGGATCATCTGCCTTACACAATATAATCCTTGCATTAGAATAAATCCACCTCAGATCATCATTCTTGTCATGATCATTACCCTGGCCCTGCCTGTTTTTAGTTTAGAGATATAGTGAGGAAACAGGCCATTCCGCTCACCAAGTCCGCGTCGAACAACGATCACCTGTACACTAGTTCTATCCTACACACCAAGAACAATATACAGAAGCCAATTAACCTATAAACCTGCATACCTTTGGAATGTGGGAGGAAACTGGAGCAACCTGAGAAAACCCACAGGTTCACAGGTAGAGCATACAAACTCCACACAGACAGCAGTCCTAGTCAGGATCGCACATGGGTCTCTGGTGCTGTAAGACAGCAACTCGACCACTGCGCCAATGTGCCACTATTTGCTATTTGACTTTTTTGCTAATAGACATATTTGACTTCACGTCTCCCTTTTCCTGCGTCACGTAACCTGCTGACCCACTCCTCGTAATTCCACCCACCGTCCCACCGCACTAGTTTACATCTTTCCAAATAGTCATAAAAAACCTCCCTGACTTTATGTAATGATAGAAATCTTTTTTTCTGGCACCCAGAAAAAATAGGACGGCAGACTCTTCACGACAGCATACATAACGTATGATAATATTAGCATTTTATGCAGCAAGTAATTCTCTGTCTTCAATTTGATTGCATTGATTAGGAGCCAAACTGTTTACATTCAGCAACATCTTTGGGATCAAAATTCAATCATGTGTTTTGGCAAAGAAGAATCACCAACATTTGGTAATTCTTCTCTGTCAACAGTTTTGTGTCATTGTTTACTGTTGCTAGTTGCGTGCATACATAAAATGACTGAAAAAGATGACAAACTAACACAATGTGAGTGAAAATGCATTTTAGATTCATTCTACATTACAATGTCGCATAACAAATCTTTGATCTACCCTGTTAGAATTATTTATAATATTCTCTTGAACTGAAAAAATAGTGCATTGCCAGCATATTTATTGGTAACATATACTTTAAAACACAAACTTTCCATGGAAAATTAAAATATTTCAATGTGTTTGAAACTTATTATTCCAAATTTAATAAAATAAAGAACTTGCACTCAATAAAGAAGGTCTTTTTTGGTCTTCCCTCTACCCAATGGTTCAATGGTCCTTTATTGTCATGTGTTCCGAGGTACAGTGAAATTTGATTTTCCATGGAATTTGATAGGCCACGGCGAATAACTTTTACCTTCTTCCTCCTTTTCTCCTGCGGTCGAGGCGATCGAACCATCCGTAGTCGGGGCGATCGAAGCTCATGCAGTCGGCGATCGAAGCCCCCTCATCGTGGAGATAGAGGCTCCCGTGATCAAGGCGGTTGAAGCTCCTGCAGTTGGAGCTCCCGGTCAATCTCTAACAAAGGGATGCCATCTCCACGATGTTAGCCCGCAGTGCGGATGGAGATACGATACGGCAAAAGTCACATTTCCGTCGGGGAAAGATTTTTAAAAAGTTCTCCCCAACCCCCCTCCCTACATAATAGAAAACTAAAGATACACTAAAATATACAAGTAAAAACAGACTAATAACAACAAAAGAAGGAAGGGACAAGACAGGCATGAACCTACAACCTTCTGTCTCAGAGAAAAGAGAGCCAAAACCGATTATTTCTCACAATTAACACTGGCTAAAAAATATATTAATAACAATAAAACAAAGCACATTATAGGCATGGTATGAGATATCAGCTCTGAACACAACAGCATATCTCAGCCCTGTCAACACCTACAAAGTACAACTGTGCGCTTGCACCAGAATTAGAAGAATTATCCCACAGATTAATTAATCCACTGCCTGATTTGGTCAAGTTCATTGAATAAAATGCTGCAGCCAACAGATTGCTCCATCATGGTCAAAACACATTTACCCTGTCAAGCCCTCTAAGATCTTATATGTTTACATGTTATCCATCATTCCTCTAAACTCCAAAGGGTACGGGCACAAACTATTCAGAGTCTGTTTGTGGAGCAGACAATCAGAAAGTAGTTAACTCAGCTACAATTCCACAGTTTCACTCTATCACTGTCATTCAGCATCTCGTTTTTCTTTCAGCAAAAAAAACTACAGAACGCCATGTTTTTTACTTTGCAAACCATATTTGTAATTCTATACATCATTAAATAAATCAAACATTGGATCACTGAGCAGTCACCTTGTCTTTGTGCCTTGGCCTATCCTTCTAGTCCACCAGAAGGTTTTTAATGTTAAAGCTGCAGGTGGACCTTAGAGGATGACATTGAGGAGTGCAGGGCCCCAGTGGGGGTCCAGATTATGGTTTGCGTAGATTGGTAGCTGCAGAACTATTTTCCAAATGGTGGGCCAAATGTTCAGTAGGGGAGTTGGTGAAATTGAAAAGTGTAAGTGAATTGAACTAGTGTTAGTCTGGCTGCAAGGAAACGAGGTTGGGAGAGGAAAATGGGTTGTGAAAATGGTCAGGGAAATTTCTTATGAGATTGGGATTGTGCACAACATTAGACTCGATAGTATATGAAGTAACAAAGTAATGTTTGACAGTGATTAACAATCCCTTCACATACATCACCCAGTTGTGTTGACATACCAACTGCAATTGTCATAAATATCTCAAGGCATTAACAGAAGTATTATCAAACAAATGGGAGTACATTTTACACCAAGTTGCAGAGAGACTTAGTTGGGAAGGAGTTTTTATGAAGCATCTTAGTGTATGAGATAACAATGGGAAATTTTACTTCGGAGTCATGTGAGTGACTACGTGAAGAAGCCCGCCAGCCCGCATGCGCGTCAATACATCTAACGCATGGCTCCTCCAGCGGTAAGTTTCAAAATCCTGCAGGTAAGTATTTAAACCTATTCTGAGGTCGGGTTTTGTTGGGAATTTTCTCTTTACAGAGTCCCAATTGCTGTGGATATATGGGAAATCCAGGGCGAATCCCAGACGGGCCACGGGGGATCTGACAGTGCGGTCAGCGACTTCAGACTTGGTGTTGGGCCAAAGCAACTTGGCAACCCCGAAAGGGGGCAAAGCCAAAAAGAAATCTTTGGGCTTTTATCCCGGATGGAGCATCTTATGGAAAGGATGCTCCATCATGATACGCTTCGTGAAACGGAAACATATCAGCGCAGGTCTCCTCGGGGGCCAGCGGCAGTGCCTGGTCCAGTGCTGCATAATGTCGCCCACTCTGAGGAGGGGAGCGTACGGGGTCAGTATTGGACTGACTCCGAATTCAAAGGTATGTCTGGGGAACATACCAGGATGCACGACATACGTGAGGTTCAGGATGCCTGCCATGCATCAAGGTTTGCGATACCCTCACAAACAGGGAAGCCGCTGCAGGAAGAGCTAGCTGCCAACATAAACTACCTCACGTCGCACCAATTGCAGGAACAGGTGATGGTGGAAACAACTACAAAGTACCATACACCTATAAATTGTGCGTCCCTGAAAGTGCCAGCAGTGAACAGCTCTATCTGGGGATACATTGGAAGGGGGCATTAATGCCCATGAAATGGAACTCCAAAGAAACTTTAAAATTACTGGCTTCAGGCATCAAGGCATTTGCCAGATCTGTGGTTGGAGGGCCCTTATTGGACGTCCAGCAGGATGCCTTAGCGTTGATGTGTATGCACACTTCGAAATGAACTGCTTTCGGAAGAATGCCATGAGACCTGCCTTAAATCCCAAATTTGCAGGGTTATGTAAGGCCAGCAATGTCCAACCGCCAAATCTTCTGTTCGGGGAAGATCTACCCTAACAGGTAAAGACCTGGATGAGGAAGCAAAAGCTGTCGGGCTAATTAAGGCATCAACGACGAGCACCGTTTCGGCGACAACACCCCTATGCCTCCATCAGCAGTAAGTGGTTTGCTGAAGCTGGTGGCAGCTCAAAAGCTGTTTTCTCTGAGCAGAGGTATTTTTAGGCCAAGGCCCAAGCCTGCCCTCATGGCAAATGCGCAATCCACGCACCCCAGCAGTCCTACCCTCCAAACCTCAAGGGCAGAAATAGAACCCACATCTGAAGAATAAAGTTCTCCAGAGATGCTGCCTGACCTGCTGAGTTACTCCAGCACTTTGTGTCCTTTGTCATCTGTCCATTTCCCTCCTAATGCTGAATGATTGATTGATAGATACAGCATGAGAGTCCATGCTGAACATTGATTACCCGCTCACACTAGTTCTACGTTATCCCACTTTCGCATCCACTCCCTACATACTTGGGCCAATGTACAGTGGCCAATTGATCTACAAATTTGCACATCTGGGTCTTGGGATGTGGGAGGAAACCCACACGATCACTGGAAGAACATGAAATCTCCACACAACCGCACCCAAAGTCAGGATCTAATCAGGGTCTCTAACGCTGTGTTTTAACCGTGTGCGTGTGCATGTGCGTGTGTGTGTGCATGCGAATGCATGTGTGTGTATTGTGTAAAAAACAAAAACTGCTGGAGGAACGCAATGAGTCAGGCAGTGTCTCGATAGGAAGGCCACAGTGGCACAGTGGGACAGCACAGCTGTTAGAGCCACTACCTCACAGCTTTAGAGACCGCTTGATCCCAACCTTGGGTGTGATTGTGTGGAGTTTGCCTGTGCTCCCTGGGATAAAATGGGTTTCCTCAGAGAACTCTGGTGTGTGTGTGTGTGTGTGTGTGTGTGTGTGTGTGTGTGTGTGTGTGTGTGTGTGTGTGTGTGTGTGTGTGTGTGTGTGTGTGTGTGTGTGTGTGTGTGTGTGTGTGTGTGTGTGCGTGTGTGTGTGTGTGCGTGTGTTTTTGTAGGCGCATATTATGCATATAGATATGTGCAAGTCTGTGTTCTTTCGGCAATCTGTTAGGTAAATCTGTTGTTGTTTAATGTCCATTCATTGGAGAAAAGACAGAAAAACATATGGGTCCCTTCAACATACTTTCAGTGTACCAGGAAAACTAGCAACTAACCAAAGGATAACGCGTGCCAGAAGTCACACAGCTATGAGCTGTAAATTCATAAACCACTCAAGATCATTTCTGGAGGCGTATTATAGTGGGTGAAAAAATGATTCACAATTTCAACTTAACCATCCCAGTCTTAGTTTCTTGTATGGCTCAGAGCAAGAGGAAAGAATATCCATCACATATTTGAACTATAACATTTGGCAGATTAATCTTGATAAATACAGAAATCCACTTAAGTCAGATATTGTGAGGATCATGTACAGCCATAAATTTCTTAATTTCTAATTTAGGCTGCATAAATTCTGCATTAATCTTGACAAATATGTCAATAAATAAGAAACTTAAGGAATGTTAATAATCACATTGCCCATGCATGCATCTGGAAGCATCAGGGGGGCCAACGTTATGCTAGAAATGGTCGCCATGGAGGCTTTCAGTTAAGGATGAAGAACTAAGGCATGTGACCTCCCCTCTTATGGGCAATGTACAATCACCGGAGAACAAGCTGGAAGGCCTCAGAGCAATGCTGCTGTGTCAGTGGGACTGCTGTGTTCTCTGTTTCACAGAGACGTGGCTCACGCTCAATTCTCCAGACACAAGGTTTTCTCCGTCCTCGCTTTGGACCGGAAAGCGATGTCAGGAAAAGGAAGAGGCAGCAGGGCATGCTGCATGATAAACTGGTCATGGTGTTCAGATGTAGCGACCTTGGTCCTATTCCTGCTCCCCCGACCTGGAGCTGTTACCAGGCAACTAAATCATCCTACTACGACCAGAGAGCAGTCCTGAACTACTATCTACGACTTCGGTGACCCTCAGATTATCCTTGATCGGACTTTGCTGGCTATACCTTGCACTAAACTTTATTCCCTTACCATATATCTATACACTGTAAATGGATCGGTTGTAATCACATATTGTCTTTCCGCTGACTGGTTAGCATGCAACAAAAGCTTTTCACTGTGCTCTAACTATGTCCAGTCTGGTTGCATTGTGACCTGGTACAGCAATTCCAATACACGGGAATGCAAGAGTGAGAGATTCAGCCCAGTCCCAACCCTCCCAATCATGGACACGAGGTGGCATTTATCCTCAAGGATCCACCACCATCCTTGAGGAGAACACTCTTCTGCCAAGCATGAAATACAGAGGCCTGAAGTCCTACGTCACCAGGTTCAGGACAACTACTTTCATACAACAATCACATTCTAGAACCAACCTGCACAACATAATCTTACATCAGCAACAGAATACTACAAACCACCTCTTGCACTACCATGGACTTGTTTTTTTACATGTGTTTTGCATAAATGCCTTGGTTTTGTAGTCCTTTTTCTTTTAATTGCCTTGTATAATTTAGGTTTTATAATTCATAAATGTTATATGGGTCATTTCTCATATAAGGATATGGGAATAATCCAAATACTAGGAACAGTTTTAAACACCATGCTCTGCATAAAATAAGATGGAATCATATGGAAAATTTTATAATAACAAGTCTCCACATTAGCGTTTTTATTTTCTTTGAGCAAACGACCCCCTACAATTTCATTAGCCTACACACCAAAATTGTTCTTTGTGAACATTGTTCTCAGTATACTTTTCCACTAAATATTTGCAGTGATAAAAATGTAACAAAAGTAACGTATTTAACCACTGGTGCTAAAAGGCTCAAGACTTTTGTCACCAAACAGCCAAGGCTGCCTACTTTCCATTGTAAACATTTCCAGTGTTAAATTGAAAAAATATGCTTTTGTTGCCTACAGGATGAATAAGCCAATTTTATTCTTTAGTTGTAACATGTAACATCTGTGTTCCATGGCTGTCAAGACACAGGCTTGTAGGTTGTTCAGGAGGATCAGGGTAAATACAGAATCCTTTATCAATCTCGGACCACTCACATGTTTGCCAAATGGATTAATCCCTTAACATAGAATTAGATATTTTATTAAATATTTGAGTTTTGGGACTGCACCACAAAAGCTCATGACTTATTTTTTCTCACATTTGTACATTTCAAATGAGGAGGGCCAAATCTGAACTGTTTAAAGATCAAAGTGCTTCCCATAGGCCCATTGAAAATCAGGAATGCTCATTTGTCTGGCTTCTTGAGAATTAGTCATTTGGTTTTTTAAACCAGTAACCAAAGAAAAATGCATGAGTAAAATTTGCTTTGAGATCATTGGAAGATAAAGTGTGGGAGGTGAAATGGATTTACATTTTTCTATTATCTAAAGCCCCTGTCCCACTTTGGAAACCTAAAAGGAAACCTCTGGAGACCGTGTGCCCCACCCAAGATTTCCGTGAGGTTCCCGGAGGTTCCGGTCACTCTCCATGAGTCACCAGAGGTTCTGGTCACTTGCATGGAAAGCCTTGACCGAAGCATGAGCTGCATCTACTGACCAAAGATCCTATAGGAAGGATCTCTGCTGCCGACCGCGTACACACTGAAACACATCGTGAAGGTGGGGACCAGGAACAGCGGAGGAACGCTGTCTGCGCGTGAAGAGGAAAGTAAACGGCTGCCACAGAGCACAGTAAGTCCTTTAGAGACCGCGGGAGGGAGTGAGAGAAGGACAGAGAAAGGGAAAGAGAAGGGAGAGAGAAGGGGAAAGAGAAGGGCAGAGAGAAGGGGAGAGAGAAGAGGAGGGAACGGGGGGGGAGACGGAGTGGAGACAGTTTTAAGAAGTTTAATAAAGTCACCGGCATTTTACCTTCCGGCAGATCTTCTAGGTCCTGAAAACCAAAGATCCTATAGAAAACTTCAATGAGCCAATCAGAATGGCCGGTCAGTAAAGGCCTTCGATTGGCTGTAAGTAAAAATGCGACGCCACTCCACTGGCTTCGACAAAACGGCAACCTATTTTTAGTCGAGGCCGGTTTTGTTTTTTTTTAAAATAATCGCAGGAACACAGAAGAAGCCGCGACTATGCGGAAACCACTTTCCACCAATAGGGAGAGTGACCGGAACCTCCGGGAACCTCATGGAAACCTTGGGTGGGGCTCAAGGTCTCCAGAGGTTTCTGGAGGTTCTTGGAGGTTTTTGTCAGTTTCCCTAATGGTTGAAACTGACAAAAACCTCCGGGAACCTCCGAAAACTGCATGGAAACCTTGGGTGGGGCACAAAGTCTCCAGAGGTTTCCGTTCAGGTTTCCTAAGTTGAACAGGGGCATTAGTGGGATGATCCGTCGGAAGGTAAAATGCCCGCTAACTTTATTAAACTTATTAAAACTGTCTCCGCTCCTTCTCCCCACCATTCTCTCCTTTCTCCCCCCTTCACTCCCCTTCTCTCTCCCCTTCTCTCCCCTTCTCTTTCCCCTTCTCTCCCCTTCTCTCTCCCCTTCGATCCCTCCCTCCCGTGCTCTCTGAAGGACTTACCGTGCTCTGTGGCAGCCGTTTACTTTCCTCTTCCGTAGAAAGCGCTCCTCCACTGTCCCTGGTCCCCACCTTCGCGATGTGTTTGAGTGTGTACGCGGCCGGCAGCAAAGATCCTATAGGATCTTTGGTCAGTAGATGCAGCTCACGCTTCGGTCAAGGCTTTCCAGGCAAGTGACCAGAACCTCTGGGACTCATGGAGAGTGACCATAACCTCCGGGAACCTTTGGGAACCTCACGGAAACCTTGGGTGGGGCACACGGTCTCCAGAGCTTTCCGTTCAAGTTTCCTTAGTGGGACAGGGGCTTAATTTGACACCATCTCTAAAGACCAGTTTTGCTCCATGATTTCCCATTAACCAGTGCAGTTGAAACCTTAAGCATCTATTTATTTTATTGTCGCCTATAAAACGGAGAGAGAATGTAGAAAAATACAGCCTTGTTGAAAACCACCCTGTTGCATTAAGAAGCACTTTGTTATTTTTTACTGTATTCTTGTAAGGTGATCTTTCTCAAGTACATGTTAGTGATCTTTGCCACTTCTATTATGGGTGCATAAAAATTGCAGCTTTTCTGACTGTCACTATCAAGCCATATTCAGGCGGTATGGAATTATTTCCTCCATAGCCAGATCTTAATACAGTTCCAAATCTACAAAATATAGCACCCAATGTTTAGGTATTACAGAGAACAAATCAGTTCTAATATAAAGCAAAATGTCTGGCTGTGGTGATAGCAAGCAAACCTCTCGTCTTAATTATATTAACCAGTTGGGCATGTTTCTAGGAAGAGGTGGAGATGGAGGAGAGGGTCACTCTCTCTCTACATAACTGCAGTTCAGTAAAGGTGTTCTCTCGTAAGGATGCCATTTCATTGTCCATTCCCATTAATCTGTTCAAGACTGAAGCAAATGTTATGTTCATGCCTCACAATATTCTTCCTAGACCTGCTTAAAGCTCACTGAAGTTCTAAAGTATTCTGCTTTCCTATGGTAGAGACAAGCATTTGCAGCTTGTTTATTGCTTTACAACGCATTCTGTTTTTCTCATAAAGCAGGCTACCATTCACAGAGTGGGCATTTTGCACCAGTATTTGAGGTGTGAATTTAGGTTAGAGGGGCAAAGTTTAGAAGGGGTGGGTGGGGCAATTTATTTTACACAGATTACAGTTCAGTTTAGTTTATTGTCACGTGTACCAAGGTACAGTGAAAAGCCTTTGTGGTGTGCTATCAAGAGAGTGGTGGGTATCTGAAACAAGCGGCCAGGGGTGGTGGTGGAGACAGATACGATAGTGGTGTTTAAGAGGCTTTTAGATAGTCATATGGATATGCAGGGAATGGAGGTTATATGGATCATATCCAGGCAGAAGAGATTAGTTTAATTTGGCACCATGTTTGACATGGACATCGTGGGCCAAAGGGCCTGTTCCTGTGCTGTACTGTTTTATGTTCTAATGCTTAAGTGGTCTGGTGCTACAATTGAACAAAATGGTGGTCTGTGAATGGAGGGATATGCATTTTGTGCAAGCAGAGGGAATTAATTTAACGACATCCTGTTTGGCATGGACTTTGTGGGCTGAAGGGCCTATCCTACGCTGTACTGCTCTACGTTCAAAGTAGGTTCTTTTATCCATGTTCTTACCCTCTATTTACTCACATTCACTCAATGATCAGATAACTTTGCTTACAGCTTCTCCCCATGGTCACCCTAGTTTTACCTATTAAAGACATCCCCCTCCCGCATTCTTCCTGCAGCCTTACATCTCTTTTGTCTGTTTTGTACTTCTGACAACGGGAAAGAATGCATTCCCAGCCTCCTACTTTATACACCCAAATATGTGCAGCCAAATACCAATCAAAATCAATTCTCGTTTGCAGATGATACCACCCTAGTGGGCAGGATATCTAATAATGACGTGACGCGGTACAGTAAAGAGATTGAGAACCTCGTAACCTGTTACCAAGACAACAACCTCTCCCTCAATGTCAGCAAGACAAAGGAGATTGTGGTTAACTTCAGGAAGCAAAGCAGTACACACACTGATAGTGCCAAATTAGAGATTGTCAAAAACTAAAGGTTCTTTGGTATAAATACCAACAGCAATTTGTCCTGTACCTGCCACATTGAAGCTATGGCCAAGAAGGCACATCAACACCTCCTTAGGAAGTTCGGCATGTCCCCAACAACCCTCACCAACTTCTACAGGCGCCCAGTAGAAAATATTTTATTGGGATGCATCATAACATGGTTTAGAAACTGCTCTATCCAAGACCCCAAGAAATGACAGAGAATTGTGGATGTAGCCCAGACCATCATGCAAACCAACCTACTGACTCCATCTACACTTCACACTGCCTCAGCAAGGCCACCAGCATAATCAATGATCGGTCTCACCCAAACACTTCCTCTTCTCCCCTCTCCCATCAGCCAAAGTCAACAGAAGTTTGATTAAACATACCACCAGATTCAGGGACAGTTTCTTCACAGTTGTTGTAAGGCAAATGAACTGTCCTCTCACTAGCTAGGGTGTTGGCCTGATCTTCCATCTGCCTTATTTTAACTTTTGAACTATCTTCAATCAGACATTATTGTATGTTATCTTGCATCAAAGTTGTACCCTTTATTCTTCATCTGTGGATGACTTGTTTGTAATCACCTATTAACCTTTTCTTTGACTGGGTTGCATGCAATGAAGAGCTATTCACTGTACCTCAGTACACATGACAATAATAAAGTAAACTAAACGAAAGGCAAAAATAGAATGAGAAATGCCTTGAATTAGAATTAGAAATGGACAGAAATTGAATTAGCTAAACAGACAGTGGTAAGAACTTACAGACACTACAACAAACACATAGTGCTGGAGAAACGCAGCATGTCAGGCAGCATCTGGGGAGAAAGCAGACAGGAGATGTTTTGGATTGGGACCCTTCTTCAGATTGATTCTCTTACAGACACTACAACTGTTTGTTCTGGTCCATTTAGAATTACAATATACATTTGAAAGGTGGATGTAATAATATGTAATCTGAAAGAACATACTTTTCACACTCAAATGGATTTATGTTGCTGATTCCTGTGATCAGCTAATAAGTAGAAGCTGTAATGGAGCCTGCTGTGCTATTCAATATATCATATCCTATAGGCTTCATCTAATAAATGTTGCAATCTATTAATTAGAAAATAAACTATGCAATAATTTGTAACCTGAATGAATTAGCTTAACACACTCAAATGGACATATGTTGATACTTCTTGTGATTAGCTGACAAGCAGAATGTGTGAGCAGAATAAATGGCGGCGCTGGCTTAACAGCTGCGGCCCGCCTGCAGTCCGTCTGTTATTTTTTATTTTTTTGTCCTGTTTTGGTTGGTTTTGTTTTGTGGATTGTGTGTGTATGTGGGTGGGGGGGAGTAACATGTCTGGGTCTCTTCCTTCGGGGGGGGGGGTGCGACTTTTCTGTTGTATTCCCCGTCTTCGCTTCCGTCTACGCCGGGGCCTAGTCGCGAGGCTGGCGGCCTCGGGCCCCGGGGCTGTCCCAGCGGCGGCGATGACCCGACTCGGTCCCGGAGCAGTTCCAGCGGCGGCGGCTGCAGCAGCGGCAACAAACTGACTCAGTCCCGGAGTGGTTCCAGCGGCGGCGGTGGCCCGGCTCGGTCCCGGAACGGTTCCGGCGGCGGCGGCGGCAGCAGCGGAGGCAGCCCGGCTCGGTCCCAGAGCTGTTCCAGAAGTGGCGGCGGTGGCCCGGCTCGGTCCCGGGACGGTTCCGGCGGCGGCCCAGCTCAGTCCCGGAGCGGTTCCGGCAGCGGTGGCGGCCCAGCTCGGTCCCAGAGCGGTTCTAGCAGCAGCAGCGGCAGCAGCAGCCCTGATCGGTCCCGGGGCGGTTCCAGCAACGGCGGCGGCGGCAGCAGTGGCCCGGCTCGGACCCGGGGCGGTTCCAGCAACAGCGGCGGCAGCAGCGGCCCAGCTCGGGCCCGGGGCGGTTACAGCAACGGCGGCGGCGGCAGCAGCAGCCCAGCTCGGACCCGGGGCGGTTCCAGCAACAGCGGCGGCAGCAATGGCCCGGCTCGGTCCCGGGGCAGTTCCAGCAACAGCGGCGGCGGCAGCAGCAGCGGCGGAGACCCAACTCGGTCCCGGAGCGGTGGCGGCAGCAGTGGCAGCGGCCTGACCGCGACCACGGGCCCGGTGGAATACCATCACCTGGTGGGGTCACACTGAGGCCTGGATCGCCTCGGTGCAGAGGGAGACAAAGAGGGAAGAGACAGAGACTTTAAGACTTTGCCTTCCATCACAGTGGGGAGGTGTTTGGTGAACTCACTGTGGTGGATGTTGGGTTTGTGTTTGTTGTGTGTTCTGTCATTTTTTAAAAGGATTGTATGTATGACTGCAGGGGAACGATGTTTCGTTCAGACCGAAAGGTCTGAATGACAAATAAAGAATCTAATCTAATCTAATCTAATCTAAAGCCTGCTGTGCTATTCAATACATGATATCCTATGAGCTTCATCTAATAAAATAGGCACTGCAATCTATTGATTAGAAAAGGAACTACAGTGAAGGTCATGAATGCCAGTGTCGGTCTGAACATTTTGGGGAATGCCAGCAGTTCTGCTTGCCGTTTTCCCACACAAGTTTAGTTTAGTTACAGTGTAGAAACAGGCTCTTCAGCCCTCCAAGTCTGCGCTGACCAGCAATCCCCATACACCAGCACTATCCTACACACCAGGGACAAAATACAATCTTTACCAAAGCCAATTAACCTACAAACCTGGATGTCTTTGGAGTGTGGGAGGAAACCGGAGCACCCGGGGAAACCCTACACAGTCGCAGGGAAACGTACAGACTCTGTACAGACAGCACCCTTTGACAGGATCGAACCCGGGTCTCTGGCGCTGCAAGGCAGCAACTCTACCGCTGTGCCACCGTACCGAAGTGCCACGCAGTTGAGGATATCCATGCCATTTCAGGAGACCAGAACTTGTTTGCTTACTCAGAGAGAGGGAGTTGGGTAGCTCTATCTTTATCATAGACAGAGATTTCCCGACTGTGTTCCACTATTGCAGTACCACACCATGGAAACGTGCCACAAACCCCATGATTTACCAAAACCTGACAAAACCTGACAAAGAACATTCTTTTAACCGGAGAGGAATAACAGCAAGGTACCTGGGTAGATATTTGTAGTTTATATTTTTAAACCAATTAAGTTTGTTTAAACACTTATCATTATTTTTGTCTTATTTGTTTGTTAATTCGTAATTAATTTGGATTATTTCCTTAGTTTTTAATAGATTTGAATTTTCTCTGTGAACTTAATCCACTCACCATCTGAACAGCTATTGGACTGGGAACACAGCCAACATTTGCTGTGGTAAAACGGTCATGAAAATCTCTGAACATTCCATTACACTGTTCAATTGGTGCATTATCTCAGCTATATCGTTCTGGTTTAAATTTTAATGCCTTTAACTTTTTTCTCAAATATTTGCCAATTTTCCTCTCTCTATGTCATGACTTTTATTTCCTTTAATGTTTTTCCAATCTCTCTGTTAAACCACTTAGAACTATGTTTGCTTCTTCTCTTGTTACTCTGGGACAAAATGTTATTTCCACTGCAGCTTTATCGTTGGAATATCCTCAATGATTCTCTTTACATCAGTGGTATCAGGCGCCCATTCTAACATACACCCATAATGAAACAAATAGTATCCAAAGAATATTTTTAAATCACAAGCTCATCACAAATCACTGAAGGACATGAATATGTTAAGTTTATATTTCACTGTCATATCACTTTCACTAAATTCATCTTATTAATGTTGCAGTACTGTCCATATTTACGTTATTGTACCAATGTTTGACTTGACATTTTTTAAATATAGGCCACTCGTAAGATTTTAAAGGAGCTGTGTAGTAATATCAACATTTCATTTGGTTTTATGGGATGATTTTCCCCGGAGGTGTTAAGTACTCAAAAGACTGCTGTGGCCATGAAGGGGTGCTAAGTGAAAACTTTGGATGTTTAGTACAAAACAGCATTTTGTGAAAGGAATTGAAGAGTGCATCTAAATGACAACATTTTAGTTCTATTTGTCCCTCACAGCATGAGTATCATTGGCAAGCTCATCCCTGAATGCCCTTATAAAGGGAGTGATGCATCACATCCTTGAATCACTGTTGTCAACCAGATGAAGGACAAGACACTCTAGAGTTTGAACCTAACAACAATGAAACAATGGTGACATATTTCTAAGTCAGGGTGGTATGGAAGGAAACATCCAGGTGGTGCTCCCAGGTTCTTCCCATCTTCAGCTTCTTCTTTGTGGTATATGTCATGAGCTCAGGGCATGTTGTAGCTTTGTGCATCTTATAGATCACAAACAGTGGAAAAGGTGAATGGTTAGAATGATTGTGGGGGCCCAGTCAACTAAGAAGATTAATGCTCAATGGCAATGAGCTTCTAGAACATAATTACAGTTCTTATCCGCATAAATAGTAAGATTTAGTTTAGTTTATTATTGTCTCGTGTACTGTGGTGCAGTGAAAAACTTTTTTGTTGCATGCTATTTCACAACACATTTGACATGCCTTGTTTGATGGGGATTCAGGAGGTAAGTTGTTTGTTACTGAATAGCCGATTTTTGATCTGCTCCAATACTCAGAGCGTTCTAGTCCAAGGGATTAATATTTATCCTGCAAGTAAGTAAAGTTGTAGTTAGGTCATGCTCGAGGTATTGTGTACACAATGTGGAAAATATCCAGGCCTTGGATTGAATGGTGCTTGGACTTATTGGAATAATACCAGAACTTTCAGGGTTAAAGTAACAACAAGTTAAATTCCCTGGGATTTAAAAGTCTAAGGGGCAATTTTGTCAAAGTTTTGGTTATTAATGCAACAGGCATGACAGATAGAGAGAAGGTTTTTATCACTGATTGGTGAAGTAAAGCTGAACAGGTAAAATGGTTCAGTAATTCAATAGTTCAACATATAAAAAGTGCTAAAAGTTTGGAAAATCCTTCTTTAAATGGCATTTATAAATTTAAATGTTATTTTTCAACAAAGCTATTAAAAAGGGGCAAGATAGATATATGGTTAGATCTAAAGTAAGGGGTAACTTCAGTAAATGATGGTTTAAGATTGTGGAATTGAATGGCTTCCTCCTATGTTGCTGAAGAGTCTCGACCCAAAACGTCACCCATTTCTTATCTCCAGAGATGCTGCCTGCCCCGCTGAGTTACTCCTGTATTTTGTGTCCACCATGAGACATTCATGGCAGTATATGATACATTTCAGTCATCATCCTATAAACCATTAGATCATAAGGTCATAAGGACTAGGAGTAGAATTGAGCAATTTGTCCCATCAAGTCTATGCCTCCTTTCAATCATGGCTGATCTATCTCTCCTTCCTAACCCCATTCTCCTGACTTGTCCCCATAACCCCTGACCCGTACTAATCAAGAATCTATCTATCTCTGACAGATTGTCATTGCAATCTCTATGCCTTTCAATAGGAAAACTAAATCTTGGGAAGTCAGTTGTGTATTATTCATAATACAAGGATAAACAATGTACCTACAAGTTCATGAATTCTAAATACTGCAACTATCTGAAAATTATGACAATATCATTAACTTTGAAACCAACTGTATTCTTTTTTACATTTTCATATTCAAAAGTTCAAATATTCTCAGGGGCAATGCACTATTTTCTGGAGCTATCTATAGATGGTAAACCTGGACTACATAGAGGGATTGGCGGGTTGAACAGAATGTTCGAAATGGTTTACTTTTCGGAATTGGGTTTATGTAATGCTAGTCTGCAGGGAGTGGGTAGACATATGGTGCCAAGAGAATTCCCCGTGGACCTTGTAAGACTTGGGTATTACTATTTATGAAGCACTGGGGAATGGAAATGTTTGTAGTTAGCTTATCCCTCTGGCTTTCTTGAGGGGTACTTTGGCTAGTGTTGCAGTTTGCAAAAATATGCATAAATGACCTCATGAAATCATATTATCACAAATCAAATTTGGAAAGTGTAAGTCCATCCAGTGTTATAAACCCCATTATACAGAATCATGTAATAGCCTGTCCAAGATTTCTATTTAATTTTAGCAGCAGATATACTTTAAAGTTTTTTATAGTTAGCATCTACTCTTTTCTGCAGCAACCCTTTAATTCAAACTATAAAGCAATGGACATGCATTTATGCATCTGCGACTGCGTAGCCGGTAATAGTATGAACTCCATCATCAAGTTCGCCGATGACACCACTGTGGTTAGACAAATCACAGATGGGGACGAGCCAGAGTACAGAAGTGAGATCGACCAACTGACCAAATGGTGCCAGCACAACAACCTGGCTCTCAACATCAGTAAGACCAAGGAACTGATTGTGGACTTTAAGTAGGAGAAGGATGAGGACCCACAATCCTGTTTATATCAACGGGACGATGGTGGAGAGGGTCAATAACTTCAAATTCCTGGGCGTGCATATATCAGAAGATCTTTCCTGGACCCAGCACACAGATGCAATTGTAACGAAGGCACATCAGCGATTCTATTTGCTGAGAAGATTACGGAGATTCAGCATGTCGAAGAGGATTCTCCTAAACTTCTACAGGTGCACAGTGGAGAGCATTCTGACTGGTTGCATCATGGCCTGGTTCGGCAACTTGAACGTCCAGGAACGAAAAAGACTACAAAAAGTTGTGACCACTGCCCAGTCCATCACCGGCTTTGACCTTCCCACTGTCGAAGGGATCTATCGTAGTCGCTGCCTCAAAAAGGCAGCTAAAATCAACAAGGACCCACACCATCCTGGCCACACACTTATCTCATCACTGCCATCAGGAAGAAGGTACAGGAGCCTGAAGACTGTAACGTCCAGGTTCAGGAACAGCTTCTTCCCCACAGCCATCAGGCTATTAAACACAATGAATAAGCTATGAGCTCTGAACTGCAAAATACTATATTATTATTTGTTATTTGCACTATATTTGTTATTTATTTAACTTTTTATTTTTTTTCCCATTATATACAATGTTTACATATTCATATATTCTGTTGTGCTGCAGCAAGTAAGAATTTCATTGTCCCGTCCAGGGCATATGACAATAAAACACTCTTGACTCTTGACTTGACTCTTTATATGCCTTCATTACATCTCAAAATCCACCCCCGTGTTTGAGCTTGGTGTATTTACTATTGCTATACTAAACATGGGAATTATCCACAGCATTGCCTTTAGAAACAGGAAATGTAATATTCAGTCCATTAATCTATCTTAGTAGTGTTTGTGATTAATGATAATCAACACATCAAGAAAGTCTGCCTTGGCATTGCTGTGAATTCATTCCTTAGATCTACAATGTCTACCTCAACGGACACGTAAGACCAGGGCTTTAACATCTCAGCAGAAAGTGAACACCATCAATCTTTCAATATTTTCACAACAATGCAATAAACGTTCTGCCTATGATATGTAAGGTTCACCCTGTAGTTTGACCAAAATGAAGTGAGTCAGGCTATTGTTGGGAAGATAGCTCCTTTTAACAGGATTTTCCAGCATTGCATTCCATCAGTGAGTTGTGGGTAGGGTTTGTTGTGAGTGAGGCTTGTGGACAGGATCATAACAAGCCTTAATGTAGCATAATCTCCTGCAACTGACTGTACAAACCATCTAAAGACCTAACTATTCTTATCTTCCTCTCTGATGGCATGCATTTCCAGATCCTCCAATTCAAGAGACATTTCTTCCCCATCTACCATCATTGGAATCCGTTTATCCAGAAATCCGTAAACTTCACATGGATGTGCCTGTCACGGACAAATGGAAACTGTGGGAGGGTGTTCATGGCAGTGATAGTAACTCAAAGAATCTTACAGCCAAATGAGTGACCAATACCTCCTGGTACTGTAGCAATGTTACGGTGATGAACCTGATCTAACAGTATGTAGGTAGACAAAAATGCTGGAGAAACTCAGCGGGTGCAGCAGCATCCATGGAGCGAAGGAAATAGACAACATTTCGGGCCGAAACCCTTCTTCAGATTGATGTAGGGTGGAGAGGGGGGGGGGGGGGGGGGGGAAGACAGGAGAAAGGGAGGAGCCCGAGGACTGAGGGAGAGCTGAGAAGGGGAGGAGACAGCAAAGGCTACCGGATATTGGAGAAGTCAATGTTTATGCCGCTAGGGTGCAAACTGCCCAAGCGGAATACGAGGTGCTGTTCCTCCTATTTCCGGTGGTGCTCACTCTGGCCATGGAGGAGGCCCAGGCCAGAAAGCTCAGATTCGGAATGGGAGGGGAAGTTGAAGTGCTGAGCCACAGGGAGATCAGGTTGGTTAAGGTTCGGCGAAACGACCGCCAAGCCTATGCTTGGTCTCGCCAATGTAGATCAGCTGACATCTAGAGCAGTGGATGCAATAGATGATGTTGGAGGAGATGCAGGTGAACCTCTGTCACACCTGGAATGACCGCTTGGGTCCTTGAATAGAGTCGAGGGGGGAGGTAAAGCGACAAGTGTAGCATCTCTTGCGGTTGCAAGGGAAAGTGCCTGGGAGAGGGTGGTGCGGAGGGAAGGGAAGAATTGACCAGGGAGTTTCGGAGGGAGCAGTCTTTGTGGAAAACAGTCAGGGGGGGAAATGCGAAGATGTGCCGAGTGATGGGGTCACGTTGGAGGTGGCGAAAATGACGGAGGACCATTTGTTGTATGTGACGGCTAATGGGGGAAAGGTGGGAGCTTGGGGGACTCTGCCCTTGTTACGAGTGGGGGAATAGGGAGAGAGAGCAGTGTTGCGGGGTATTTAAGAGACCCTGGTGAGAGCCTCATCTATAGTAGGGGAGGGGAACCACCGTTCCCCGAAGAATGAGGACATTTCCAATGCCCTGGTGTGGAACACCTCATTCTGGGAGCAGATGCAGCGTAGACGGAGAAATTGGGAGTAGGGGATGGAGTCCTTACAGGAAGCAGGGTGGGAAGAAGTGTAGTCTAGATAGTAAATGGGAGTCAGTGGGTTTATAGTGGATGTCGGTCAGAAGTCTATCACCGATGGAGATAGTGAGGTCCTGAAATGGTAGAAAAGTGTCGGAAATGGTCCAGGTGTATTTGAGTGCCGGATGGAAGCTAGTGATGAAGCGGATGAAGTCAGTCAGTTGTGTGTGTGTCAACAGGTGACACCAAAGCAAGCGTCGATGCTCCTCCATGGCCAGAGTGAGCACCACCAGAAATTGGAGGAGCAGCACCTCATATTCTGCTTGGGCAGTTTGCACCCTAGTGGCATAAACATTGACTTCTCCAATTTCCGGTAGCCCTTGCTGTTTCCTCCCCTTCTCAGCTCTCCCTCAGCCCTCGGGCTCCTCCTCTTCCTTTCTCCTTTCTTCTCCCTGTCCCGAACCCCCCCACACCCACCCTGAAGAAGGGTTTGGCCCGAAACATTGCCTACTTCCTTTGCTCCATGGATGCTGCTGCACCCACTGAGTTTCTCCAGCACTTTTGGCTACATTCGATTTTCCAGCATCTGCAGTTCCTTCTGAAAACCTAACAGCATGTACCTTATTGTTGGAGGTTTGCAGATCAGTGCCCATCAGTGTTGATCCCCATTGCTGTAGTGACAGTCTTAAAGCCCCAGTACTGTTACACTGATTTGTGTCTACCTGCACTTTAGGTTGGTTTAGCGTCACAGACCTGTGCTACAATTGAGCTACTTCTGGATGCAGAGTTAGATGTGAACCTGGTTCTGGACACAGTGAGCAAAATATAAGATAAGATCCAACTGGCCTAATCTGGTGGTGTACATTTACTAGCTGTTAAATACAACTGCACCTTAAAGCTGGTGGATCGAGACAAGAAGTCATACAAATATCTATAGAAACATTATTATATCATGACTGCCGCTTCAGTTGAAAATCACAAATACCATTGTCTTTACCTGATGCTTTATTTCTGAGTAAGTTAAAGTTTATGCTATAACCACTTGGCAGAAGTGTGTTGCCATTTGCAAAAGGTCAGCCAGGGGTATGATTAAAAATTGTCCTTGCGGGCTCGTAGTAAAAAATGTGCATAAAATTGTTCTTAAAAATGATTTTTGAAAGGAAGAATAAAGTTGTCTTGCAAAACCATTGGAAGACATGACAAGCACTTTAGTCCTGTCACAAAACATTATATGTTGCATGCTGTGTTGCATGCTGTCTAAACAGTGGGTGGTTAACCACAGGCTGTAAACCAAATTTTGTAATTTTAAACAGAACCATGTTTGACACTATCTATAATCTTATTCTCCAAAGACCACTGGAATTCTGTCAGCCATACCTTTTCAGTTTAGCAAATTACGACCAGCATTCCTGCTAAGAGGAAGCCATTCCAATACACATACACTTATGTCATTTACAAATAGCGTAACGCATGAATGCAAATACAGTCCTTTTTCTTGGTTCAAGTTATGTGTCCCTGAGGATGTTTGAGGAAAAACACATACATTATTTTGAACTAACATCGGTCTGCTCAGCATAAGAGCCATTAATCAGATCCATAAAAATTAAGTGATTAAAACATGAAATAGTGAAGGGTTTTCAAGAATGGTGAATTAACCTTTGAGTGGTCACTACAGAAAAATATTTGAGAAACAAAGGTGATGAAAGATAACTTTGGCAGAGAAAATATGGGTAGTAGTGAATCAGCTGCTCATTATGCGGCCCATTTAATTTTCCTTGAAGGAACATTAGGCTGGGTATAATACAGGTCCCCTGCTTGACTACATTTGTTTTCTCTGTCTGCAAAATATGTGTATGATGGGGTATAATTTTCCACAGTGCAACCTCGAATGGCCAGACAGTTTTTGGGAGAACGTGAACCTGGGCAGGAGAGGTCCGAGCTAGATTTGTGACGGCCAAAAGAACATTTCTAGCTCATCAGTAAAGGCCTTGGCTGGACTGCAAAATGACAATGCCTAAAGCATAAGCAATCATCAATCTTGGTTCAGTAAAGATCTGTGAAGTCAGAGCTCTGGTTGCCAGAGTTAACAGCACTCAAGGACAGGCACAAAGCGTAAAGATGCATATTACTATTGAAGATAAACTCAAAATGCTGGAGTAACTCAGCAGGTCAGGCAGCATCTCTGGAGAAAAGGAATAGGTGTTGTTTCAGTTCGAACTGAAATGTCACATATTCCTTTTCTCCAGAGATGCTGCCTGACCTGATGAGTTACTCCAGCATTTTGTTTCTATCTTTGGTGTCTATCTAAACCAGCATCTGCAATTCCATTTGATACACATGCTATACCTACTATTATTGTGACCCAACCTTGATCTACCATTTATCTTCAATATCTTCAGAATTTGCTTTTTAATGGTCCTGATTTCAAAAGGTGGAAAAATCAACACAGATTAATACTCTAGTGCGCCGCGGTGCCAGCAAAGTGCTTCATAATATATAGTTTCAGTTGTCAGATGATTGTTTGTGTGATATAATTGGTTTATGGTTGTTCTGTTCTTTCTGTGCCTTCTCCCACTATTGTGTGTCAACTGATCATGTTAGAAAGCATACGATGTGCTCCAAGCCCTGAAGGTTGCAGAGGAATTTGCGATCCCCCATGCCTGCTCTCCCAAATGACTAAGGTCGGCGGTTTCAAAATAAGTGGCAAATAGGAAAATGGGGAGTGTGATTCCAAAAAAGGAATAAACTTATTTTTAACATTTTGCAGCATGACCCAAGTGGGTGTAGTGTCATTTTAATACTGGCAATGCTGCGGTTTGCATCCATTTTTCCAGCCTTGTCTCTTGCTGTATTTATCAGCATGTACTATGTGGAACCTTTTTATTTTAATTCCATTTGTCTGAGAAAGCTCGACTGCTTTTCATCAAGCACCAATAAAATATTTAAAATGCACTGCTTACCATTAAAAGTGATCCTGGATGATATCTCCAATAAAGTTAAAAAAACATTGCTGGCACTTAGTCAGAGACACAGACATTCCATTGAATCAGTCACCCTGAAACTATCAGATAGACATAAAAAGCTGGAGTAACTCAGCGGGACAGGCAGCATCCCTGGAGAGAAGGAATGGGTGACGTTTCAGGTCAAAACCCTTCTTCAGACCTTAAGATTGAGTTTCTTAAGAAACTATCTGTGCTCCTTCAGTTAATAATGTTGGATATCTGCCTATCAGGCAGATTACATTAAAACCATATGCACATTCTTCCTCAGCAAGTAACATAAACATCATAGACAAGGTGTGCAGTACAAAATTGTGCTGCATTGAAGTCCCACTTCGTGCATTGCAAAGTGTAGTAGGATTTGAGCACTGATGTTTAACTCTCTGAATAGCAGGAACTAAGCAGAAGCAGAATTAAATCATAGCAGAGTTTTTCAGTGTGTCTGAGGTTCCAGCCTGATCATGAATTCATACATTTCAGGCTCCTGTGAAATACATGGGGCCAGAGGTATTTCAAATCCGTCTTCCATCCATGACAGAGAAATTATTGGAGAAAACTCTGAGGGACAGGTTTTACTCACATTTGGAAAAGCATGGACCTATTTGGGAATGTCAGCATAGCTTTGTGTGGGGCAGGTCCTTTTTGAAGAAGTGACATAGATGATTGACCAGGGTTTGGCAATAGATGTTGTCCACATGAACATCAGTGAAGTGTATGTATGATAAGGTCACTCCTAGTAGGCTGGCCCAGGTGATTAAGTCATATGGGATGTAGAGTGAGTTTGTAAATTGGATACAAAAGTAACTTGATCGTAGAAGACAGACAAGGAACTAGCGGAAAGATTTTTCTCTGACTGGATGTCTATGATCACTGGTGTTCCATGATGATCGGTGCTACAAACTCTGTTTTAGCCCTCTGGATGAAAACGTATGTGTCTGATTAATAAGTTTGCAGACGGCATGAAAATTGGTGGAGTTATGGATAGCGGGAAGGTTGTCTAAGGATACAACAGGATATAGATCCATTCGAAATTTGGTCAGAGATAGGGCTAAGGGGGTATGGTCCGGTCAAGATGAAGTAAGGTGTTGCATTTTGGGAGGTGAAATGCAAGAGGAAATCATACAGTAAATGGCAGGACACCTGGGAGCATAGATGTACAGAGGGATCTTGAGATGCAAATCCATAGCTCCCTGAAAGTTGCAACACAAGTTGATAGGGTGGTAAAGAAGTCATATGGCGCGCTACCTTTATTGGTCAGGGCAGTGAGTGTAATAGTTGGCAAGTTATGTTGTAGCTGTGTAAAACTTTAGTTAGGCGTCACCAGTCTGAAGAAGGGTCTCGACCCGAAACGTCAACCATACCTTCTCCCCAGAGATGCTGCCTGCCCCGCTGAGTTACTCCAACTTTTTGTGTCTATCTTTAGTTAGGCGACGTTGGGAGTGATTTGTGCAGATCTGGTCACCATGCTCTCAGAAGGATGCGGAGGCTTTGGAGAGGGCAGATGCGGTTCTTCAGGAAGTTACCTCGATTAGATGGGATAAGCTATATGGAGAGGTCGGATGAATTTGGATTGTTTTTGCTCCAATGTTGGACCTGACGGTAATATACAAAACCATGGGGGGCATAGATAGGATAGATTTCCTGTGTGGAAATGTCAAATGCTAGAGAGCAGAGATTTAAGGTGAGAGGGGAAGTTTGAAGGAGATGTGTGAGGTGATTTTTTTTCACAATGGAAGGTGCCTGACAAGCACTGCCAGGGGAGATGGTAGAAGCAGTTATGTTTGCAATGTTTTGTGGACATTTAGATAGACATGGACAGAAGATTACAGAACTTATGCTGGCTGATGGAGTTAGTTAGATTGATATCATGCTCGGCACACACATGATGGGCCAAAGGATTTGTTCCTGTGTTGTATTGATTTATACTCTATCTTCTCTCTGTTCACAATAATAATATTCAATGCATCCAAACATTGTATATTCAATGTTCTGAATGCTTCTTGGTTATTGTATTGTTTGCTGCAGCGGCTGTTCTGCAAACATAGACTCCCACATCCAGTGATATATTCTACGATTACAATCTCTCACTGACCTGCAAACTTAACCCTGGCAGGCTTAATCTCCCAACACTGCCTTAACCCAGTGCTGGTGCATTTAAGGGCTGCAGCACTCAAAGGGCAACCACCAGGAAATTAAAATTCACCTTTTGATCTATTAGACAATGGAAACTAAAATTTATTTAAAAAATATTTTTGAAAAGGGAAATGGCAAGTGTTATTCCAAAAAACATGCAAATGCAAATGGATTGTGACGAATTTTGCAAGATAGATTCTTGTTTCCTCACATTTCGAGTTAGATTAAACCAGGGGAAGGAAATGGAGTAGCATTGTTTTTTCATGCCAGAGATTGTGTTTGAATGCAGTCCAGATTGATAGGATTTGAGTTTCCTCTCCCTGATGAATATATAATGTTGACTGAGATTCAACAGATTCAAATTGGACTCCAAGAGGCGCATAGAAGACTACTGTGACACCATGCTGAATGGGTGGACAGAGAGACGCACCAGCCCTTGCCAATCCTGCCAAGGTTCAGCTCACCCTTTAACACCAAACTGCATTTTCACTACAGGCATGAAACAACATTAGATATTTACTGTCTCTGGAGGTATATAAATAAACCGGTCAGTGGCGCCGGGGAGATGGCAGCCCTGCCAGCAGTCTGTTCATTTTTTCTTTCCTTTTGTTATTTTTTAGTTTGTTAAAAGTTGGTTTTAATGTTCTTCGGTTTGTTTTATGTGGGGGGCGGGGGGAGGGGGGAGAAGATCGGGGGAAAACTTTTTTCAAGTTCCTACCTTCCCGGAGATGTGATCAATTTTCGGATCACATTCTCGAGGCTCTACGGCCTAACATCGCTGGAGCTGGAAGCCTCCTTGGACTGTCGTGAGCCCCACCGCAGGGTGCCGACTTAACATCAGAGCGGATCCCTTGCCTAGGATCACTCCCACCACGACCACTGTGGACTTACCATCAAGGGCTCGCAGTCTTGGGTGAGGCTAGTCGGCAGCTCCAACGTCGCAGAAGGTTCAACCAGCCCCGAGCGAGGTTCGATCGCCCGGCGCGGGGGAGCTGACATTCCCCTGATGCAGGAGCTGAACGCCTCGATCTGGTGGGCCCAAGGAGTACGGGAGTCAAGACCATCCCATCGACGAAGGGCTCAAGCCCCCTGACCATGGAAGAACAAAAGGAAGGACTTGAACTTTATTTCACCTTCCATCGCAATGAGGAATGTGCAGGAGTCACTGTGGTGGATGTTCATGTATAAATGTGTTTTTGAGTGATTTGTTGCTTTTAATTGTATGACTGACCAATGAAATTCCTTGTATGTTGCAAAACATACTTGGCGAATAAAGTGTGCTTCTGATCTTCTGATCAGGAGACATAGGTTAAAGAAGGGTCTTGACCTGAAACATCACCCATTCCATCTCTCCAGAGATGCTGCCTGTCCCGCTGTGTTACTCCATCATTTTGTGTTCATCACTTTGACATAGGCCTGTTGATTATGAATTTCCCTCTATTTCTTCACCAGGAATTAGGAAGTAATATTAAAATTATTAATCCTGGAGCTATCTGGAGCTCCTGTTTGAGGCAGATGGATGAATTTACATTATATGTGTTACGTCATTAGAACCTTAATGGTAGTAATCCACCAGGTTCCATCCTTTTTTGTTAATTAGATGGCTTTTTAAGGGATTCTATTCTGTTTATTTATTGAAAACATTATTTTCATAATGCTTTTATATTTTCTGTTGCTAAATAACACCTCTTTCTCCATTGAACTCATGCCAGTTCTTATCAGCCCCATTCTCCCATCTATTCTTTCTCACATTCCCATTGAACCCTCTCTCCCCCCCACCCCCCATAAGACATAGGTGCAGAATTAAGTCATTTGGCCCATCGGGCCTGAACCGCCGTTCAATCGTGGCTGATCTATTTTTCCCTCTCAACCCCATTCTCTTGCCTTCTTCCCATAACCATTGATGCCCTTACTGATGAAGAACATATCAATCTCCAATTAAAAAGTACCCAATGACTTGGACTCCACATCCATCCGTGGCAA
This sequence comes from Raja brachyura, assembly GCA_963514005.1. The sequence goes on from OY740788.1 coordinate 44,830,171, forward strand.
TAAATTCCACAGATTTACCACTCCCTGGCTAAAGAAATCCCCCCCCCCCCCCAACTCCATTCTTAAGGTACTTCCTTTTACTCTGTGGCTTGCCCTCTTTTCCCAGATTCTCCCAATACTGAAGCATCCTCACCACATCACACTATCCAGACCATTCCAATGATCTTACTTTCGTTGGGGATTACTGTAAACATACAGCATATCTTAAATATTATCTGTGCCTTCAGTAGAGTGACCAAGTTGCCAAATATTGTCACATGACGGTACTCTATTTTACTGGAGCAGTTACGCTCCTCACTAAGGCTCAGACTTGAGAATTGTTTGTGAACACCCTGGTCGATCGGAGACCCTGCTGGGAGTCATCTTTCCCTTTGCTCTTCCTCCCAGCAGTTTGTCCTTGCCCCCAGGCACCATTGAGATGTAATGCATTAATGTCCAATGCCAATCAATATATCCATGTACATGAGTAACTAGTTTTGAAGTGATTGAGAAGTTTTATCAGTAGTTTTTACACCATTCCTTATTGACTTGGTCAAGTTCAAACGACTGTAAAAAGCCACACAGGTTTACTGCATCTGCCAAAGCTGATTAATTCAAAGCACAGTGCTGAGGGATTGAGGATAAGCTCGGGTCCTCCTGCTGCTGAATGTGTGTCCAGCTGTCAAAGGCTTTCAAGCTATTAACAGCATTTGAAAAGTGAAACACTGCAGATGTTAAAAACGGAAATAAAAGCAGTCAGGTCCCATCTGCATAGAGAGATGCAGGTGATCTGAAACATAAACTCTGTTTATTGCTCCGCAAAAACATCTCGACATGCTCAGTACTTCCAACATTTTCCATTTTGTTGTTTATTGCACTGTGCTGGGCTCCAATATGGCAATGTCATATATCTCAAACATGGAACTACGAATGCTGGTTTACCAAGGAAGGAGACAAAATGCTGGAGTAACTCAGTGTGTCAGGTAGCATCGCTGGAGAACATAGATAGGTAATGTTTTAGGTCAGAATACTTCTGTAGACGCTTGGTTCTGACACAAAATGCCACCTATCCATGTTCTCCAGAGATGCCGCTGGAGCATACTCCAGCATTTTGTGCCTCAACATCATATATCTGTTGGCCTGTACAGGCATGTTTATCTTTACATGTGAGCTTATCACCTAACCAATATAGCATTAAATCCAATCATCAAATGTATTTCTATGTGTACATTGATGTCAATTTTGGAAATGTTAGCACATTAAAGACACCCATAAGTACACGCAAGTAAATGCCAGGATATCTCAGTGAGGTGTCTCAAATTTTGGTTCCATCAAATATAAACATTTGGAGACAATGATTTGCTCATAATAGTTTAACAATCTGATTTGAAGTATTTGGAATGCTATTGGATACCATAATCTATGAATGAGACTGGAGCTCTGAGAGGCTAGAATGCAAATTCATTGGAATGTTACCTGGCATAAATCTGGACTATCGTTCATGATTAACAGTTGGGTAGAAATTATGCTTACCATTGGATTGAATAAATGAATGAAGGGAAGACAATTGAACTGGAGGAGGGTGAGCAAATGAACCATTTCCTTCGATGAACAATAAATGAATGCACTGCCTGGATCAAATGATGTGTTTCTATGGTTAATTACTAACCTTTCTATTTGCCTTTGAAGTGGTAGATAAATCACCAATCCTCATCATATAATCCTCTGCCAAATCAAACAAAGGTGGTAGTCTATTAGGTCATTTTATCCCTTTTCAGTGGTTTTTAATTATCATTTTACGTGGTGCTGCATACTTTATCATTTTCAACAGAAACCAGGATATTCTTGTTAGCAGAGTCCCTCCAGGTTAAAGAAACATTTGGACACCAGAAAATGACTCCATGCCTGTAAACCTACATTAAAACTACCAGGACAATACATTTTTTTACAATGCCGAAATGAAAAGAATTTTACAGAGCAGCACATGGTGGAAAAATATTGCATAATAAGATAAATGAATTGCCTCTTGTGTGAAGAACATTGGTACGCGCTGTCCGCAAATACATTTTTATATTTCGTTTGTGCTATTTTTGCATATTGGCAAGATGTTAAAGCCAAAATATACTATTTCAAGATGATCTTTTCAAACAAAAATGTGTTCATCCAAGACCCACCACAAAGCCAACTAGATTCTCAGGAGTTTCTTCAGAAGTTGGTGCCAGAGAGTTTGTTCAGTAACATGTTCACACCCAAGAAGTTTGGCAACTTTCAGATATTATGAACCGTGATTGAATAACATGACTCTGGAGTTGTTTTAAAGAAAATAAACATAAATTATCAAATAAGCATTTTTACATTGGCATTCAGCGATTAATTATGAAATGTGTACTTTAGAAGATTTTACATAAGGCTTTTCTATCTTTGAACGAAACCAAATCAACACAAACAAAATCTCTCATTTGCATCAATCAATGCAACAGTGAATCTCAGGAGTAAGTCTTCAAAAGTAGATTCAAATATATTGATCAGTTTGTCTCATCTCTTCCAATTGAATTATAACCAAATAGAGCCAATTTATTTCATTATGAACAAGACTTGGCAGATACAATGTTGGTATAGCTGACATTTAGGTTCTTGACTCCAACAATCAAAAGTCGGGAATAAAATACATTAAATATTTTGGTAAGTAAGCACAGCTGTAAAGGTTTAAAGAATGACAAATGCTAGGGTGTAAACTCAAAATAAAAGGAAATTAATGTTTTCGACAAGAACTTTGATAATTATTTTTCCTCACTTCACTTTGCTCATTAATGTTATGAACTCTCACTCTAACTAAGGCTAAGTTTTATATGTGCCTTGTGTGAGAGACTGTTGGAGAAAAATTTAGCCAGTTTTCAACAAACTCTGATGGAAGTTGCAACTTGTTCATTCTAATGTAAGTATCACAAATTGAACATTTTCAATTCATGCTTCTTTATATATTTTCCCCAGAGTAATGTTTTTTGTTCAAGAGCTGAGTAACGATAATAATGGAAGCGTGTAGAAAAGAATTGCCATACTGCTTTACACTGAAGATAGACAGAAAATGCTGGAGTAACTCAGCGGGCCAGGCTGCATCTCTGGAGAGAAGGAATCTGTGATGTTTCAGCTCAAGACCCTTCTTCAGACTGCTAACACTTTAACTCCCCTTCTCATTCTCATACTGACCTTTCTGTCCAGGGCCTCCTCCAATTACAATGCCAAACGCAAATTGTAGGAACAGCACCTCATATTTCACTTGGGCAGCTTACAACCCAGCGATATGAATATTGATTTCTCTAACCTCAAGTAACCCCTTCATTCCCCTTTCCCTGTCCCTCCCATACACTAGTTCTCCAACTCGCTTCACTGCTCTCCTGATTAATGTTACTGTTTGTATGCCTCGTTGTCACCTTCCCGGTAGCCTATATTTCCTTGAACAGACCTCTGCTTTGGTCGTTTTCACACCATTCCATATCTCTAGTTTCCCTCTGTCCTGACCCGAAACGTCACCCATTCCTTCTCTCCAGAGATTCTGTTGGTCCCACTGAGCTACTCCAGCATTTTGTGTCTATCGTCATAATAATGGGAGTGATAGCAAGGGTTGAAAAACCATTTGACATGTTGCTTTACTTACCTGCCGCCGAAAAAGACAATTCAAAACTGAGGATATATTTTGAAATAGAAAGTAGCAATAATCTTTCCAAGCAATGACAAGTGCCAACCTTTAATTCATCTTTCAAAGGGAAATGTATTTGTGAGCCGCGATGGCTGGCTTTCAGTGACAAGGTCAACGGAGTAATTAATGCACTGTCAGGACAGGACTGGACAGGAAAGAAGACCGGAGCGATGCTTGTTTGTTATTTTGCTACGAACTGAGAAAAGGTCGCAAGCAAAGAGTATAGAGGAGCATAATCTTTGGTCGCAAGTTGCAACCAAAGAAACTAGAGGTTGCAACACCAGCTCCTCGTGTTGCAATCACACGCACAGCGACGTGCCGTGTGGCGTCAGACGCAGGGCAGTTTCCAGCAAAGATACTGGAGCTTTGGTTTCCAGGAAGTGGCGGCTTGCAGCCATGGCGATGCAACTGCAGAGGAGCATTGTTGCTCAGACCAAGAGACACACCGCCTCTCTCATCTTCCTTCACGGCTCAGGTTAGACTGTAGCGATTCATTCTTCACTTAGCTCCGCTCCCTCCAACCTTTCCTCCCTTTGCACAGTTCTCCTTTGTCCTCCCCTATTGGGACATCTTATGCAATCTCCAGAGGCCAAAACTGTTACTGGGTGATATTTGTTAATCTGGTGCAGTTTGTTCCATTCAAGGCATCTGTAGAAAGGAACGTGTAGGAAGGAACTGCAGATGCTGGTTTACACCGAAGATAGACATAAAATGCTGGAGTAACTCAGCGGGGCAGGCAGGATCTCTGGAGTCCTGCCTGCCCCGCTGAGTTACTCCAGCGTTGTGTGTCTATATTCAATAGAAATAAGCATCTGTGCAACGGTAATGCAAATGCCAGGATATCTCAGTGACGTGTCTCAAATTTGGGTCAGTTGAGGAAAGGTGCAACAAAAAAAAATCAAGCTGAAGAAGGATGCGTAAGATTTAGGTGTATAGTTATTAATCATTTCAGATCCAGGCATCAATTTGGCAACGGGGGTTACACAACATTTGGCAACATTGTGTTTAGTTTTCTGCAGAGAAGTGCAACATAACACATGCAATTTCCAGAGATTAGTCTTGGATTCCATCACCTTCAGTTCCTTGTGTCTTGTCTTATTCATTACTCTTTTTTTTAATAGATTCATGTCTTTTTTTAAAACATTTTTGAATAAATTATTTCCTTCTAAGAAATTATATTTTGAATCTGTCCCATTGTTGTTTCTGGGGCAGCGTTCAGTATAAGAACTCATTGCATTCAAATAAGGTTGTCTTTGTTCTTTTAGTGATCAGCTATGGAAGATGATTTCCTATTTATCAAAACCACACAACTTTAGAGAACATCAAACTGAATTCTTCTTAAACCGATCTAATAAAAATAATTCCAGTTTCTCAAGATTCTCCATTATGACTGTTTTATTCCAAGTAACCCTGTGTAAACTTTACTTTGTTACTTAGCTACTAATTTCTCTCTGCACATTCCCAGTGAATGTGTTCATTCACTTCTGCCTCTGGCAACCCTTTTTCTGTAGGAACATGTTCACTTTTTTGTGTTCGGATTTAGCAGTTCTAATGTTCTCCGTATGAACCAAAGTAAAAATTAATTCATGAGGAAATATAGTCATCATTTTATTTTCCGATGCCATACAGCATTAGCCAGCATGTTATATTTCTAGGTCCCCACGACTTGCATATGAATGGAACATAGTTACAGGGAAATGTGTTTTAACCTTGTCATTGTGACATTATTGTGCCACTTTCATGGCTTCTCTCCCTTTTATATGATAAACTTTGCCTTGAAATGCAAAACATTCCCACATTCTAGTTTATTTTTTCTTACCTGTAGGTGATACGGGGCAAGGTGTAAGAGCGTGGATTAAAAATGTATTGGAACAAGACTTGACCTTTCAACACATACGAGTAATTTATCCAACAGCACCAACAAGGTATCATCTAGCTAACTAAAAATAGATGGTAATTGTAAAATTACCGAATTACACAATTACTTACAAGTGAGTTGTGTACATGTTTATATATATATATTTATTTATTGTCCAATGCACAAGTACTGTGAAGTACAAGAATTTGCATCGCAGGCACATCGACTCTCACAACACACAAAAATATAAATTATACATAAATTAACCAAGACAACAAATAAAAAGGTCTGAGGTTTAAAAAAAACCAAGACAGATTCCAAATCGGTGAATAAGTCCCCGGTTGGGCAGGAGATGGTCCATAGTGTTCCTTTGATGAGACAGGATTACAGTTGTGAGAGTCTGTTCAAGAACCTGAAGGTTGTAGGAAAGTAGTTGTCATGAACCTGGTCATGTTTCTGTACCACCAGCTCAGTGTGAAGATAATATGTTAAAATATTATTTTATATGTTATATAAATAATATGTTAAAATAAAATGAGCATGCTTTGAACTCATTTCCAATAATCTTGAGAAGTTAGTTCTTTAAACTTTATATTTCACAATTTTGTAATGTGTTTCATTGCAAAATAAAACATTTATTTGATGTATTTTCAAGTAATCTATAGAAAATGATGTTCAGTGGATAGCAGTGGATTTTGTGTGTGTTTAACATTTTAAGTTACAGGATGTAGGTCTTACTTTAGGTCTTTGTATTGAAGTTTCCTTGCTCTTATTCCCTTCCCTTATCTGATTAGGCTTACTTGTTCACTTATCATTTTACTTTACTTTTTTTCTGGATATTTGTGGTAGGTTTTTTTTACGCCACTTATTGACTTTTTATTTTCCTCAAAGAAGCTTTGTTCAGTTCACAAATTTGACAAACGTTAAAAAATTTGACAAATATTAAAATGAGCAAAGTCAGCCTGCTTTTATTTTATTATCACCATTCACCTTTGTGTACACAATTAATACATTGCAGCTTTACTTTTGCTTTGCAATATTTTTAAGTTGAGCTCAAAGGATACTTGTGTGGGAAGGAACCGCAGATGCTGATTTAAACTGAAGATAGACACAAAATGCAGGAGCGGCTCAGCGGGCAGGCAGCATCTCTGAAGAGAAGGGAATGGATGATGTTTTGGGTCAAGGCCCTTCTTCAGATCCGCTCAAAGGATACTTGTTGATTTACTGTTCTAACTGTTATACGTTAGTGATGATAGAAAATAATTATCAGATTACCTTTTCAGATCATATACACCAATGAATGGAATGCTATCGAATACGTGGTTCGACAGGTACAAAATCAGCTTTAACAGCCCAGAACATCTTGAATCCATGGACTCAATGTCCAGTGTACTGGGTGGGTTGATAGATGAAGAGGTCAGAGCTGGAATTGCAAAGGACAGGATAATCTTAGGTAAAATACATTATCGGTTTCTTAACATTTTTATTAATATGGTATGTAATCTGAGAATCCACCTTTTTAGTTCCTATTTCCTGTCCACTATCCCCACATCGAGCATGATTATCACGCTACAGTCACTGGATTGTATCATAAAGTGAGTGTCTAAAAATAAGGATGTATGTAGTTGATTATGTCCTTTTGTACTTAGAATTCTGGTCATATAATTTAATTTGTGAAGTCAATTTTTTTTTTAACTCCAGGGCAAACAAGGATTGTTTTACTTAGAAAAAATGCACACATGTCCAATCAATTTCCGTTCACTGTGATTTATTTGCTTGAAACCTGTGTAACCCAATATCATTATTGGGAAAAAATGTACATTTTCAGCAGATATCAAACCTTGGTGCTGCAAGTCCATACCTTGAATATACCCTAGCTAAAGAAATTAACTATTCAAAATAGTTTGATTCAAACATTCAAAGAAAATGGAAAAGTAAATGTGTTTTAATCTAAAGTGCTTTTAGAACAAGCAGCATCCATATACAAGCTTTTAACAATTTTAGCATGACACTTAAGGGCCTGTCCCACCAGCATGCAACTCTATGCGATGAACGCGATCAAACCGGCAGCGGGGGCCGCGCGGAGGTCAGGTGATCCCCTGTACAGGGCCGTTCCCACCAGCATGCGCCTGCATGCGGCAAGCGCAACTAAACCGGCAGTAGGGGCCGCGCGGAGGTTGGGTGAGTGGCGCAACGCGGCGCAAAGTGAGGCGAACTTGGAGCAAGTCCAAGGTAAGTTCGCCAGGACTTAGAGGGGCACACAGAGAGGGGCACCAAGGCACACACACACAGAGGGCCACGGAGCCACACACATAGAGGGTCACGGAGGCACTTACAAATAGGTTCACGGAGGCACGATGTCCGGAGCGGTGTGTAAATGTCGAGGCGACTGCGAGCCGATAAGCCGTTGCCGTGCGGAAGTTTTGGACTTAGTCGGTTTTTCGGAGCCCCGCGCGGTCTCGGGACAAACTCCGCACAATTCCGCACGGCTCCAGCGATCGAAGTGGGACCGGCCCCGCGACGCTGGACGGCTCAAGCGACCACGTTAGGTCGCGCTAATCGCATAGAGTTGCATGCTGGTGGGACAGGCCCTTAAGAGCTATATTGGCAATTGTATATTCCTGATTGTTAAGGGGCTGTCCCACTGCGGCGACCTAATTCGCAAGTTAAGAAGAGTGTCTTTGACCTTCAAGCTCGAGGGCACTCACCTGGAAAACCTCGAACTGGATCGACCGTCCACGTTCAAACTGCGAGCTGGATCGACCGACCGCACATACACACACATACATCGCAAAGGCGGGGGTCAGGGAAAGCGGGGGGGCGCTGTCTGAAATTCACACCCGCGATGGAGCCAACTGTAATGAGGTGTGAGACTAATTGTTTCTTAGTCCCTTTTTTTCCCTGCAGATTAACACCCCATGTGTTTAAAATGTATTGGATTACCTCATTGGAAAGATTCAATTACGCGCAATGTGAAAACTCATCTCCTTTCCTTTAATTCTGCTTTCTCTGATTGATACATAGGACACAATGGGAATGCAGCAAATATGTGCTTTCTATAATTTCCTAGAACATAGAAAACTACAGACACAAAGTGCTGGAGTAACTTAGCGGGTCTGTCAAGTTACTCCAGCATGCTGTGTCTTTCAGACCACTGTGTTTGTGCCAAACATGATGCCAAGCTAAACTAATCTCATCTGCCTGCACATGATTCATACCCCCACCATTCTCTGCACATCCATGTAGCCATTAATAGCCTCTTAAACATCATCATCGCATCTGCGTCCACCACCACCGGCAGTGTTCTGGGCACCTACCACGCTTTGTTTAAAAAAAACTTTCCCTTTAAAGTCCTTTAAAGTCCTTTAAACTTTGCCCCTTTCACCTTTAAGCTATGCCCTCTAGTATTTGACATTTCCAATCTATCCTATCCATCTATTCCAAGTCTATCCTATCCATGTCTCTCATCATTTTATATACTTCTATTATGTCTCTACTCATTCTAAATGATTCAAGTCTAAAGTTAAAAGTCCCATTTTTGCATGGCTTACATTTTGACATTATTTGTTTGAATCTAATTTTCTCCCTATCGTTTTTCTCTTTTGATAAGTCTTCCTATTGTTCTCGACCCTCTGGTATGGTTCCTACTTTCACAGTATGCTCATGCAATTTACTTTATTAATGTATCGAATCACATTTCTTTATTTTTAATCAAAACATAATATAGTAACTAAAATCGGCAGACGAAAAATGAATGCATGGATTGCCTGAAGGATTCCTGATACATGTAATGTTGAACAAAAACCTGGGAGTAAAGGCCAGGGAAGGATGGGGTGCAGTAATTGAGGATTTCTCAACCAGATGAATGAAGACTGTACAAAATTAAAGTCGTGAATGGTTGCATACTTAACAAGTTAGACCAAGTTCCAATATAAATGTAATATGTTTTCTCCAAGACGTAAATATTTCTGCTGATGACTAGTCATCCATTGAAAAACAAATTTGGCACTATGAGTTTGACATCACAGATTAATGCAAAACACTGCAATATTGGTTAAACATATATTGGCAATAGTGGCATATTGGCAATCAACAATGTCCTTGATACTTAAACATGCTCTGATACTGAAGAACACATTTTGCAAGCAAACAAGTTGTAACTACCCCAGCATGACATTGAATTTATATTTCAGTAATTCCATGAAAAATACCCGAGGTTATATTAAAGGATTGTTCCCATGTTTCTAATCATAAAATACAATAATAATGAATAAATAAGCTGATTATATTTTTATAATGTTTTGAATTGTATGACAGCCTAGTAGAATGTAGTTTCTTTTTGGTCGTATTTTGAAATATCATTATGTATGTTACAGATTGAAGACTATTAAATCTTTAAGGGAATAAAACAGGATTGGCAGTTATGTGGAAAAGTTTGTTGAATCCCTGAATAAATCACTTAATGTCACCATGAAGGAAATATCTTTGCCAGTCAACAGTGGGTAGTTTATCTCTCTTTGCTATCCAAAATGATACTGAAAGACTTATAACATTGTTTTGTGTTTCAAGAAACTGGCAACTAAGTATAATAAATTTGTGACTGAATTAATTAAAACTATGTAAGCCAAAAATAATAATTTGAAATTATGATATTGAAATTTGGTTCTTGTGAAAATTTATCCCAGTTGTAAGATAAAGTCAGTTTCTCTTGAAACATGTTAGCAGAAATCAACAAGTGTGTTACAGTCACTATACTCAACTGGAAGGCATTATGGTACTGCCAGACAAATTACAGGGTTTTTCTTTAGAAAAGTAAATCAAGAGTGCAAATCTTTGGTATATTATAATTTCAAACAAAAAATGAATTGGTCAACCACATAACATGTGTAATTACATAGTTATTCAAATCTCATGGTGTCTAATATATGTGTATGAAGATACCATCATGAGTAACTACAGACCTTCTTGCCAGCATGTGACTAAATAAATGCAGTGATTTACCTTATAAAGTGTCACTTGAAAGGCTGTTACTAAAATTGCATTGCTGTGTGTGGGAACTTTGCTTTGATCTCTATAAATGTATTATGTTTTAAACACAGTAATAAATCAAGCAAACTGTTTTGCCTTTTTTTTGCAACAAGCTTCTGCTTGGGAAGATGTTGTTTGAGCAGATTTACAAATGAACTTTTAGGATTGGGAACATTTTAACAGGATTAACAGACTCTCTGGTTAAAAAGTCAGAAAAAAAGAAGTGCCATTTGGACTGTTGAACTAGATTTCAACCACAAGGTCAGCCTCTATCTATACAATGCTATTAGGTATTAAGAAAACACCCCAAGGTATTTCTTAGAAGCACGATCAAACAAAATGTGACACAGAATCAAATAAGTAATATTAGAGCAGACCAAAAATGTGGTCAAAGTGCTAGGTTTAAGGAAAAACGAGATGTAGACAAGGAGTTTGACGCAAAGGGGTGTGGAGGAGATTACAGGGACAGAGATACAGGTCCATAGGAGGATTAGAAAACAAGGGTGAACATTTCAAATAAAAGCACTAATTGATAGGGAACCAAAACCCCAAATCTGTTCCTTTTGGTTCTTTTTTTTTGTTTGACAACCTCTGAACTAAATCAATGCTATATATAGGTTTACCTTTATTTATTGGTTGTGTACCTGAGGCTATTATTAATGCAACCAAAGACTCCTCTTTATTTAAGTTTTTAAATTTGAATTCTCTCTGAAAACTCAATTTCTCCTACTTCCATTTTGTATTTATCAGTGATATTTTTTCTTCAAAGGCAGTGTTAAGTATATGTCAAAGATCAGTGCAGGATAAAGGATGTGATGATACAAATTAACCTGGGTTTCTATCATTGTAATATATTTTTGGAACATCTTATCTTATGTCACAGAAATAAAGCCATTTCAGTTGAGCAGATATATCTTAATCAGTTTCTGGTTTCTTCCTATAAGGGAGCTTGGGTCATTAATTATTATATTTAAGTGGATGTGTTTTGTGCTATTTATCCCACATCATAATGCTCACCAAATCTTCTTTGGTAAAATATAAACACTAGCAATCTTGGTGTACTTTATACACCAAAAATGTATTTCTTATCTTCATACTAGTTTGCCTTGTTATTTTACTTTTTTTACGGGATGGCCAAAAACATTATATTCCAAATGTATTATACATATTATTTTGGTGTATAAAGTATCGCTCCCAGTGATTACATTGCATGCAAACGTGTTATATGTGATTAACAAACTGCTGGTACAACATTTTCATCAGTCAGTCAGTCACTCTTTGTCCCAATCCTAACGTACCCATTCCCTTTGTTCTCTTTACACACCCCACCCTCTCCTTTTCTGCACCTTAAAATGTGTTATTTTAACTTTCCCTAGTTTTAATGAAGGGTCTTCAACCCCAAGTGTCAACTCTATTTCTTCCTCCACAGCCACTGCTTGATTTGCTGAGTGTCTCTATATCAGGTTTCTGCATTTTTTCCTTTAGGATTATTAGAAGTTGGTAAGTGTGGAAAGGCATGTGTTAATCAAGAAATTGGCCAAATTCTTTGGTTTGAGACCTGGATGGAATATTACAAATATAAAAGTAAATCAACTTTCAATTACACCTATAAATAATCACAGCCTTTACATGCTGTTATTTTATAAATGCTGTAAAATTATAACTTTTGTTATATTCTATGGAACGATTGATTTTAATCAATTTTTGACTTTGCAGGAGGATTTTCAATGGGCGGGACTATGGCAATGCACTTAGCCTATAGATTTCACCCACAAGTAGCAGGAGTATTTGCTTTATCTTCTTTCTTGAATAAGAATTCTGCTGTCTACCAGGTAAGAAGTGGGACGTGTTCTTTTAGCAATTTTGATGATCTCAGGCTGTCTTAAATTTAATAGCCTCTTAGGTTATGATTGCTTGACTTATATTTTCAAAGGTGCAGTCTTCTTATTTCATGTGGCGCGCACAGCCTAAGGTTGTAGGACAACTTGTTCTATTTGATCTTCTGTTTGTGCATGTCAAGTTGATTGCATTAGTCAAAACAAGGCGGACCTTGTGAAGGTTGCAATCTTCCACCCCAAAGGTGCAGTGAGTTTGCACAAAAGTCTGAGGGGTGATATAATGAATGAATAGCCTGCTTTGGTAGTCTTTGGTTGTTTCATCATAATTTCAATATGTCACCCAAATTCTAACCCACTATCTTCTCACTTACCTGGGATGGCTGCCAATTAGTCTTACTGATTCTGTCAGGAAAAATATTTTTAGGTAGACAAAATCGACCTGAATTGTGATTGATACTGAATGGCTACATAGCAACTTTATTGGAATGGATGAAACATTACCAATGAGGCACAACACATACAGTGCCCTCCATAATGTTTGGGACAAAGACCCATCATTTATTTATTTGCCTGTACTCCACAATCTGTGATATGTAATAGAAATAAAATACATGTAGTTAAAGTGCACTTTGTCAGATTTTAATAAAGGCCATTTTTAAACATTTTGGTTTCACCATGTAGAAATTACAGCAGTGTTTATACATAGTCCCGCCCCCCCTCCCCCCCCTCCCCCAATTTCAGGGCACCATAATGTTTAGGACACAACAATGTCATGTGAATGAAAGTAGTCATGTGTAGTATTTTGTTGCATATCCTTTGCATGCAATGACTGAATGAAGTCTGCAATTCATGGACGCCATCAGTTGCTGGGTGTCTTCTCTGCTGACACTCTGCCAGGCCTGTATTGCAGCCAGCTTTAGCTTCTGCTTGTTTTGGGGTTCAGTTTTCTCTTCAGCATGTAAAAGGCATGCTTAATTGGGTTCAGATCGGGTGATTGATTTAGCCACTCAAGAAATGACAGTTGTTTAGCTTTGAAACACTCCTTTGTTGCTTTAGCAATATGTTTGGAATCATTGTCTTGCTGTAGAATGAACTGCCGGCCAATGAGTTTTGAGGCATTTGTTTGAACTTGAGCAGATAGGATGTGTCTATATACTTCAGAATTCACTATGCTACTATCATCAGCAGTTGTATCATCAATGAAGATAAGTGAGTCAGTACCTTCAGCAGCCATACATGCCCAGGCCATGACACCCCCACCACCGTGTTTCACAGATGAGGTGGTATGATTTGGATCTTGGGCAATTCCAAAGATCTTATAGCGAGCAAGATGGTCCACTCTGCTAAAAAGCCGTAGTAGGGTCATGGGCCATTCAGCGCCATTTCCGTAACCGGCTTCCGTCATAGTGTCAAGCTAATTCAGGGAGATTCTGCTATATCAGGCTGAGAGATTAGAGGATAGGCACAAAATGCAGCGGGTCGGGCGGCATTTCTGGACAAAGGGAATAGGTGACATTTCGGGTCGAGACCCATTTTAAGACCGAGTCAGGGGAATGAGGAACTCAAACCATCCTCTCTCCCCCCCCCCCCCCCCCCCCCCCCCTCCCCTCGCCGGCTCCCTTTTTTTTGTTAAAGATCTATTTCCTTTGGGGTTTTTTTAAATTTCCCCCTTACCGTTTCCGTACTTTTTCGATAGCTGCCATGACCCGTTTGATGTCATTCTCCGCCTTGCACCTGGTCTCGGCCCGCACCGATCTGCCGGACATGCTGACTGTGTCTGTGTGTTTGTTTGGCGGAGTCTGAGGGGAGAAGCGCCGACACCAAGAGCGAGCGAACACGCGGACAGACAGACGAAAGCAATGATCATAGAGTAGCAATGTCACAAAAATTTGAGATTTTAAAAACCATCTGCAATTTATCCCAACAGATAAAGCATAAAAAGAAGTTTAATTTGACACCTAATTCACTTTCATATCTTCAGTATTAAAAAAGTTATGGCCATTTTCAGACTCGGAAATTAGCATTTTGTTCCCTATTGCTTTTCCATTGACTTAACACAAAAGCTGTGATCGACAACTTTCTTAAAAATTAAGAGGACTGAAAGAAATTTTCAGTTATTATAGATTAGAAACATAGCAAAATAGGTGCAGGAGTAGGCCATTCGGCCCTTCGAGCCTGCACCGCCATTCAATGTGATCATGGCTGATCATCCAACTCAGTATCCCGTACCTGCCTTCTCTCCATACCCCCCTGATCCCTTTAGCCACAAGTGCCACATCTAACGCCCTCTTAAATATAGCCAATGAACTGGCCTCAACTACCTTCTGTGGCAGAGAATTCCAGAGACTCACCACTCTCTGTGTAAAGAATGTTTTCTACATCTCGGTCCTAAAGGAATTCCCCCTTATCCTTAGACTGTGACCCCTTGTCCTGGACCTCCCCAACATCGGGAACAATCTTCCAGCATCTAGCTTGTCCAACCCCTTAAGAATTTTGTAAGTTTCTATAACATCCCCCCTCAATCTTCTAAATTCCAGCGAGTACAAGCCGAGTCTATCCAGTCTTTCCTCATATGAAAGTCCTGACATCCCAGGAATCAGTCTGGTGAATCTTCTCTGTACCCCGTCTATGGCAAGAATGTCTTTCCTCAGATTTGGAGACCAAAACTGTACGCAATACTCCAGGTGTGGCCTCACCAAAACCCTGTACAACTGCAGTAGAACCTCCCTGCTCCTATACTCAAATCCTTTCGCTCTGAATGCAAACATACCATTTCAATGACTGGTGTACCATGACACCCAGGTCTCGTTGCATCTCCCCTTTTCCTAATCTGCCACCATTCAGATAATAGTCTACCCTCATGTTTTTGCCACCAAAGTGGATAACCTCACATTTATCCACATTATACTGCATCTGCCTTGCGTCTGCCCATTCACTCAGCCTATCCAAATCATCCTGCAGCCTCCAAGCATCCTCCTCACACCTAACTATACCCCCCAGCTTGGTGTCATCTGCAAATTTGGAGATGTTGCATTCAATTCCCTCGTCCAAATCATTAATATATATTGTAAATAGCTGGGGTCCCAGGACTGAACCTTGCGGTACCCCACTAGTCACTGCCTGCCATTCTGAAAAGGACCCGTTTACTCCTACCCTTTGCTTCCTGTCTGCTAGACAGTTCTCTATCCACATCAATACTGAACCCCCAATACCGTGTGCTTTTGTATGCTAATCTCTTATGCGAGACCTTGTCGAAAGCCTTCTGAAAGTCTAGATATAACACATCCACTGGTTCTCCCTTATCCACTCTACTAGTTACATCCTCGAAAAATTCTATCAGATTTGTCAGACATGATTTACCTTTCGTAAATCCATGATGACTTTGTCCAATGATTTCACCACTTTCCAAATGCGCTGCTATCCCATCTTTAATAACTGACTCTAGCAGTTTCCCCACTACCGATGTTAGACTAACTGGTCTGTAATTCCCCGCTTTCTCTCTCCCTCCTTTTTTAAAAAGTGGGATTACATTAGCTACCCTCCAATCCTCAGGAACTACTCCAGAATCTAAGGAATTTTGAAAAATTATCACTAATGCATCCACTATTTCTGTGGCTACCTCCTTGAGTACTCTGGGATGCAGACTATCTGGCCCTGGGGATTTATCGGCCTTCAATCAGTTCAATTTACCCAACACCACCTCCCGGCTAACCTGGATTTCACTCAGTTCCTCCATCTTATTTGACCCCCATTCCACTGCTATTTCCGGAAGATTATTTATGTCTTCCTTAGTGAAGACAGAACCAAAGTAGTTATTCAATTGGTCTGCCATGTCCTTGTTCCCCATGATCAATTCACCTGTTTCTGACTGCAAGGGACCAACATTTGTTTTAACTAGTCTCTTTCTCTTCACATATCTATAAAAACGTTTGCAGTCAGTTTTTATGTTCCCTGCCAGTTTCCTTTCATAATCTATTTTCCCTTTCCTAATTAAGCCCTTTGTCATCCTCTGCTGGATTCTGAATTTCTCCCAGTCCTCCGGTAGGCTGATTTTTCTGGCCAATTTGTATGCCTCATCTTTTGTTTTTATACTATCCCTGATTTCCCTTGTTATCCATGGATGCACCACCTTCCCTGATTTATTATTTTGCCAAACTGGTATGAACAATTTTTGTACTTCATCCATGCAGTCTTTAAATACGTTCCATTGCACATCCACAGTCAACCCTTTAAGAATCACCTGCCAGTCTATCTTGGCCAATTCACATCTCATACCTTCAAAGTTACCTTTGTTCAAGTTCAGAACCCTTGTTTCTGACTTAATTTTGCCTCTCTCCATCCTAATGAAGAACTCAACCATATTATGGTCACTCTTGCCCAAGGGGCCACGCACAACAAGACTGCTAACTAACCCTTCCTCATTACTCAATACCCAGTCTAGAATAGCCTGCTCTCTCATTGGTTCCTCCACATGTTGGTTGAGAAAACTATCCCGCATACATTCCAAGAAATCCTCTTCCTCAGCACCCCTGCCAATTTGATTCACCCAAACTACATGCAGATTGAAGTCACCCATATATATCCGTATTACCCTTGTTGCACGCATTTCTAATTTCCTGTTTGCTGCCATCCCCAACTCCAATACTACTGTTAGGTGGCCTGTACACAACTCCCACTAGCGTTTTCTGCCCCTTAGAGTTTCGCAGCTCTACCCATATCGATTCCACATCCGCCACGCTAATGTCCTTCCTTTCTATTGCATTAATCTCCTCTCTCACCAGCAACGCTACCCAACCTCCTTTTCATCTATCCCTCCTGAATATTGAATATCCCTGGATGTTCAGCTCCCAGCCTTGGTCACCCTGGAGCCACGACTATAGCATAGTCATTAATCGCTATCTGCACCTTCAACTCATCCACCTTATTACGAATGCTCCTCGCATTGAGACACAAAGCCTTCAGGCTTGCTTACTCCTTATACAATTATGTTGACAAGTGGCCCCTTTCACATCGATCCCTATTAAACTTGGCCATACTCTCCTATCCCTTTGTGAGCTTTCCTTCCCGTTAATTCTGGGGTCATTAACCATCCCTTTACTCTCTTTCCCTTTAACTCCATCCTCGACTATCCCATTTGACACCCAGATTGAAGCATTCTGAAACAAATATGAAACAATCTTACTTGGATAACATGAAATGAAAGCATATAATTAGTTAGTTACCTAATTGTAGCTAATTACAAAATTCAATTACTAGATCTAAACATCTATCCATTTCTTAAGAAAAGATTAACATTTTTAAATAGCCAAAGTGTCCAAATAACATTCACACAAGAATTCACAATATAACATGATTTTTAAATCTCATTGTCATGAATTTATAGGCCAAATGGAAGGAATTTAATTCCCGTAAATTAATGGCCATTTAAATCATCTTGCGAGTGGGTTTTTGTGGAACGCGATCGATTGGAACGTTGTGGTTTGCGGTGAATTTGAACCCCATATCGGCAGGAAAAACACTGCCGGTTCATATGGGGCCATAATCACATTTTCGCCAATGAAATTTGGATTAAAGTCATCCTAAGAAGCAAGTTTATATGTAAAATAGACGACTTACATTTTGTTTTGTCCCCTATGTGAGATCCGTCCCGTCATCGGCATTGACGGCGTTAGAAGTAGCTTTTTAATTTTACTCCAGCGATTAAATTGTCCCGCGATTTTGTTTTTTTTAACTTCTGAGGACGCAAGTCGAAACGATTTTTCAGCATCTGGTGGTAGCCTGAGAAAATATATCTCGGACAGAAAGGAGAAAACGGCATTTTAATCCTGCCCCCCCCCCCCCCCCCCCCCAAAGGCGCCAAAGTCGCAAACACGGCCAGTGGCAGAACTGCAGCGCCGCTGAAGGTAGGTATTGTAATATACCTACATAGAATGGAATAGGTGACCAAAGATCTTTGTAGGTGACATTTTGGGTCGAGACCATTCTTCAGACTGAGTCAGGAGAAAGAGGAGCAAGAGATATAGATGGTACTAATGACAAAGGAATGACAGATATGCCTATAGCTCCCGTTTCCCTTTCCCTTAACTGTCAATCTGAAGAAGGGTCTCGACCCGAAATGTCCACCTATGTCGCTCTATGATCGTTGCTTTCGTCCGTCTGTCCATGCGTTCGATCGCTCTTGGTGCCGGCGCTTCTCCCCTCAGACTCCACCAACCAAACACACACACACACACAGCATGTCCGGCAGATCGGTGCGGGCCGAGACCAGGAGCAGGGCGAAGGATGACATCAAACGGATCATGGCAGCTATTGAAAAAGTCGACCCGAGATATCATCTAGTCCTCTCCAGAGATGCTGCCTGATCCGCTGATTTACTCCAGCCTTTTGGGTCTGTCTTTGGTTTAAACCAGCATCTGCAGTTCCTCCCTGTACAAGGTATGTGCCATTTAGAAAGAAAATTAAAAAAAACATTAAAATCATTTAAAAACACATAAACTGTTCCACCGCAACGCTCATTACACCAAAGATCTTATAGCGAGCTAAGATCTTTGCATTATACTGCGAGAGACATAACTGAAGTCGGGTAGGGGTTACTGAAATGACGGAAGTTACGCTCCGGTGCGTACTACACGTCAGTCCATTGTATTTTACAGGAGTGGACTACCTTGCTCCCTATAAGATCTTTGGTCAGTTCCTTCTCTCCTCCATACTTTGCTCTTGCCATCACTCTGATATAAATTAATTTTGTCTCGTCTGTCCACAAGCCTTTTAACAGAACTGAGGTTGCTCTTTTAAGTACTTCTTGGCAAACTGTATCCTGGCCATCCTATTTTTGCGGCTAACCAGTGGTTTGCATCTTGCAGTGTAGCCTCTGTATTTCTGTTCATGAAGTCTTATGCGGACAGGGGTCATTGACAAATCCACACATGATTCATGAAGAGTGTTTCTGATCTGTCGGACAGGTGTTTGGGGATTTTTCTTTATTATAGCGAAAATTTTTCTGTCATCAGCTGTAGACATCTTTCTTGGCCTGCCAGTCCCTTTGCGATTAGTAAGCTCACCAGTGCTCTCTTTCTTCTTAATGATGTTCCAAACAGTTGATTTTGGTAAGCCTAAGGTTTGGCAGATGTCTCAAACAATTTTAGTCTTGTTTCTCAGTCTCATAATGGCTTCTTTGACTTTCATTGGCACAATTTGGTCCACATGTTGATAAACAGCATTACAAGTTTCCAAAGGTGATGAAAAGACTGCAGAAAAGATTAGGTGCTGACAGCACTCTTGTGCCTGCATTGGGGAGGTAATTAAACACATCTGAGCAATTACAAACCTGTGAAGCCATGTGTCCCAAACATTACGGTGCCCTGAAATAGCAATACTGGCAAAAATACCTGGCAAAAATAGGAAAACAGACTATTACCTAAATGGTGGCCGATTAGGAAATGGGGAGATGCAGCGCGACCTGGGTGTCATGGTACACCAGTCATTGAAAGTAGGCATGCAGGTGCAGCAGGCTGTGCAGAAAGTGAATGGTATGTTAGCTTTCATAGCAAAAGGATTTCAGTATAGGAGCAGGGAGGTTCTACTTCAGTTGTATAGGGTCTTGGTGAGACCACACCTGGAGTATTGCGTACAGTTCTGGTGTCCAAATCTGAGGAAGGACATTATTGCCATAGAGGGAGTGCAGAGAAGGTTCACCAGACTGATTCCTGGGATGTCAGGACTGTCTTATGAACAAAGACTGCATAGACTGGGTTTATAATCTCTAGAATTTAGGAAATTGAGAGGGGATCTTATAGAAACTTACAAAATTCTTAAGGGGTGGGACAGGCTAGATGCAGGAAGATTGTTCCCGATGTTGGGGAGGTCCAGGACATGGGGTCACAGCTTAAGGATAAGGGGGAAATCCTTTAGGACCGAGATGAGAAGGACTTTTTTCACACAGAGAGTGGTGGGTCTCTGGAACTCTCTGCCACAGAGGGTAGCTGAGGCCAGTTCATTGGCTATATTTAAGAGGGAGTTAGATGTGGCCCTTGTGGCTAAGGGGATCAGAGGGTATGGAGAGAAGGCAGGTACGGGATACTGAGTTGGATGATCAGCCATGATCATATTGAATGGCAGTGCAGGCTCGAAGGGCCGAATGGGCTACTCCTGCACCTAATTTCTATGTTTCTATTTTTCTACTATGTATAAATGCAGCTGTAATTTCTACATGGTGAAACAAAAATGTATAAAAATGGCCTTTATTAAAATCTGACAATGTACACTTTAACCACATGTGATTTTTTTCTATTACACATCTCAAATTGTGGAGTACAGAGGCAAATAAATAAATGATAGGTCTTTGTCCCAAATATTATGGAGGGCACTGTATAGGACATTTTTTTGCTGTTCTAAAGAAGATGGGCATTTAATGTTATTGCTCACATTTACAGCAATTATATAGGAAAATATTTATTGTTAGTATCCCAGTACAGTTTCATGCCAAATATGTTCTTATCGTAAATAATTAACTTTTAATTATTTTTAATATAAGTAAGTTTATTTTGAAGTATTGCAATGAACCCCTGAGTAAAACTATTTAAAAGCTTTTGATTTGTGTCATTTTTGGAATTAGAAGTTTTGTATGTATATTCGATTGGCTTTTGGTTTTAAAACATTTAAATATATTGCCTTTTTGTTGGGAGCCACTAACCTAACTGCATTGAGTTTCTAAGTTTTGGCTAGACCTAAATATTAAGCCTTATGAATGGTGAATTCAATCATAACAATATTTTACCTTTTTGTCTACTACATTTTTTAGTATTCATGGAAATGTTTTATGGATTTATTAATTATACTTGTACACAGGTTTCGATGTATCTGGTCAATCGGTACATTGAAAAAAAGTTTGATCTTTCATGGAAGTTTTACTCTTTTCTATTTTGTTTAATAAAACGGACAATAACATATCAGTTATATATAGGGTGCATGTGAATAACATATTCTTGTCTTTAGGTTGTACAGAATGCTAAAGTGCCAATGCCTGAATTGTTCCAAAGTCATGGAAACAATGACCAACTCGTTTTATATGAGTGGGGTAAAGAGACCTGTGAAACTCTACATTCACTGGGAGTGAAAACCACTTTTAATACTTTTCCTAATCTCCACCATGAATTTAGCAAGCCAGAGCTGGAACAGCTAAAGTCATGGATTTTACATAAGTTACCTGATGATGAACAATAATACTATTCATTCTGAATAAAATAGTACTAAATGTACATTTATTTTGTAATCCATGCATCGGGGATGAAAATATATCATAGAAGACACCAGTGAGCGCTGTGCGAGTGAAGTAAATAAGGCAAAAAATAATCACCATGAACTATTGTGCTAATGTAGTACTTTTCCTGAATTGCATTGCGGACTTATTCTGATGAAGTGCTCTGATATATGAAGTAGTTTGTCATTATCATTATGTTCTTAAAATTACTTACAGATGACGCACAGCAGTCTGTTTTGCATGCTCCTATTCGTTATTGCAAATATTATTAGCAGACAGCTATAGTATTAAATATCTACACTTATGCTGTTGTGTCATTTTTGATAATTATTATACACATTTCTATTCCATCTTTTACTGTCTCCGATTAAAGTTGAGAAACCTCCAAAAACGAAATTACTATTCTTTTCATTGCCCTCGTTCCGTATGCACACTTCATTGTGAATACCCAACTTCAATCCTTTAGGGCTGGCATCTATTATGTTTTGAAAATAGTAGGTTGCCCTTGTCGGAGTACCTAGAAGCCATCAATCTCAATTGGTTCTTATGGTTACAATGTGCTGGAGGAACTCAGTGGGTCAGGCAGCATCAGAGGAGGGAAATGGATGGACGACATTTTGAATTGAGACACTACTTCAGATTCTGCCTGACCCTCTGAGTTCCTCCAGCACAGTCTTTTATCCTCTCAAGATTCCAGCATCTGCAGTCCATGCTCCTTATGGGTTTCTCATTTTAAGAAAGTTCCTGTAATGCCAGGTGTAGCTGAAGGTGGTGCTATGATGGTTTTTACTTTGATTCCAAATCAGCGACTGATTTTTGGCCTTGAAAGAGAAAATGCTATTCTAGGCAAAGGCCATTGGATGAGTATGAGGTAGAGTGGATTCAGTTGCCTAACTTTACATTATTTTAATGACTTTATGTCATTCCATTATAGACCCTCTAGCTAAATGGCATCCTTCTGTGTAAATCCAACACTTGTTGTAAGAAACATATGTTTTATTCTGAATAATGTTGTTGAACAAGTTTAATAATGTACGGGAAGCCAGCCTGGCCAGGTGATTGGCAGTTCCGTGAAAGAGCATTTTGGAAACAGTGATCATAACTCCTTAAGTTTTAAGAAAGTTATGAATAAGGATAACTGTAGACCTTGGGGGAAAGTACTAAATTGGGGGAATGGAAATTACGACATTATTAGGGAGAAGCTCGGGAGAGTCAATTGGGAGCAGCTTTTATTGGGTGAATTAACAACTGACATGTGGAAGTTATTTAAATAGCAACTGGTCAGAGTTCAGGACTGGAATGTTCCAATAAGAAGGAAGGATACGCACGGTAAGGTAAGAATCATTGGATAACGAGAGAGGTTGCAAATTTGGTTAAAAAGGAAAAAGAAGCACATGTGATGTTTAAGAAGATTAAATCCATCAGGTCCTTCGAGGAATGTAAAGAAAGCTGGAAATAACTCAAGTGGGTAATTAGAAGGGCCAGAAGGGGCCATGAAATGTCAGTGGCAAGTCAAATTAACGAAATTCCCAGCAATTCTTATAAATTGCATTAAAAACAAAATGGCTATTGAGAGAAGAAATCACTCAAATAAAGGAGGGAATTTATGCTTGGAATTAGAGGATGTAGGCGAGGTACTAAACAAATATTTTGCAACGGTGTTCACGGAGGAGAAGGATGTGGAGGCTGGTGAGATCAGTACAGAGTATACTAATGTGCTATGTCATTTTGAGAACAAGTAGGATGTGATGTTAGAGTTCTTGAGGAGCATTAATGTATGTAAGGTCACCAGGGGCTGATGGGTTATATCCCAGGTTATATAGGCACGAGAGAAGATTTCTGGGGTCCAGATGATGATATTGTATCCCCTCTGCCGCAGACGAGATCCCACAGGTCCAATAGCCAATGTTATTTTTTTTAATTCCTTTATTTCCCATAACAGGGATAATTCAGACAATTATTGATCGATTAGCCTCAGATCAGTGACAGGGAAGGTATTGGAGAGGGTTTTTTGAAGAAGATTTTGAAGAAAATTGGATAATTAGGGCCAGTCAGTATGGCTTTGTGTTGGTCAGGTCTTGCATGACAATCTTGATTGAGTTTTTTGAGAAGGTGCTGAAGCTGATTGATGATGGTAGGGCAGTGACGTTCACATGGACCTGAGTAAGGCATTTGGTGAGTTCCTTCATGGTAGACTGATCCAAAGGATACATATGCATAGGATCCACAGCAATGTGGTAGTTTTTATTCGGAACTGGCTTGCCCATTGAAGAGAGAGGGTCAGTGCAAGTATTCAATAATACAATAAATTAATAATCTGTAAGATTTGTTAATCAAACCATAATAGTGCAAAAAAAAACAAAGTGCACAGTGCACCCAAAACAAGGTCATAGTTGCTGAGGTTGTGTTGTGCAGTGTTTAACAGCCTGATGGTTGTTGGATAGAAGCTGTTTTTGAACTTGAACATCATGATTTTCAAACTCCTGTACCCAGTTCCCGATGGTAGTCGTGAGATGAGAGTGTGGCCAAGGTGGTGTGGGTCTTTGATGATGTTTTGCTGTCTTTTTGAGGCACCGATTCCTATAGATCCAATTGACGGTGGGGAGTCAGTATCCATGATGGACTGGGCAGTGTCTACTACTTTTTGCAGTCTCCTTGATTCCAGGGCATTTGAGTTAACAAACCAGGCTGTGGTGCAACTAGTCAGTATGCTTTCTACAATACACCTGCAGAATTTCAATAGCGTATTTGGCGACACACCAACTGTCCTCGGGTAAGGAAGCAAAAGCGTTAATGTAATTATGATTGTGATTGCACAATATGCCTGGCCTAGGACAGATCTTCAGAGATATGCATTCCTCGGAACTTGAAGCTGTTAACTCATCACATCGATAAAAACAAGTTCATGGATCCTCAGCTTTCCCTGCCAAGTCTACAATCAGCTTCTTGGTCTTGCTGGCATTGGGCGTAGGATTGTTGTTCTGGCACTATTAAATTAATTGAAATTTACATGTGTGGCATTGCAAATTTCAATTTAATCCCATTCCCTAAAGTTCACTGTTGCTAATATCTCTGTTATATCCATGTCTAAACATTGCTTGAAATTATTTGTCTCCATTATTGTTGTGCTTACTTATACTTTAATTCTCCCATTTTTCCTGATGGTATCTCAGAATTAGGCAACAGGAGTCGCTAACTCCAAGTCAGAAGTTCTTCGATACTTAAATTAGGCCAACATTTCAATGTATAGGTTCGATGAAATGGCAAACTGGGATGGTCATCTTTATCAAATAGATGTTGAAGAATCTTCATTCAAAGGGATGCAGTCAAATGCCAGCTGCTTTCCCCAATACAGATGAAACCGTTTGGTTTGAGTACTATTATTAAATTTGATGAGTCTGACAGTTAATTACCATGACAATAATAGAGAATTATGTACTATTTTACTTCGGAGTCACATATGTGACTACGTGAAGAAGCCCCGCCAGGCGCATGCGCGCCATATGTCCGCGCATGTCGCACTGAACGGGCTGGAGGGTGCAGCTCCACCAGCGGTAAGTAGAAACTTCGCAGGTAAGTGGTTTTGAAAACTTTGCCTGGGAGCATTTAACTCCGTCAAGCTGGCTCGAGCAGTCAGTAGGAGTCAGTGGTATGGAGCGGTCAGGTAGGAAAGTTCGTAGTAAGCGTGGGTCCAGTGATGCGGGTTCACAAATTAGATCGGGTCGGGAGATTAGCGCGGCAATGCCGGTTCCGATACCGGGTGCTGTTTTACTGACAGCCGTTATACTAGAGAGTGAACTTTCTACACCAGCTCCAGGGACTCAGGAGCCTTAGGCAACTCATAGCCATAGGAAGGCAAAAAGAAAGTCTATCAGACCCGTTTTGTCAGACGAGTCTGAAGAAGGAGACTCCCCTCCAGATAATAAAAGAATGTGGGGGAGGATGCAAAATATGGAGAAGATGCTCCAAACTTTGATAAATCAAGGGTCAAAGGCCCCAGTGATTCCCCAGACAGCTGTTCAAGAAGGCCCATATCAAGAAGAATATGTGGAGTATCAGCAAGGGGATTTCCTTCCAGCGCCTTGTTTAGGCCTGAAGGATGCCTCCCTACAGTATGACTTGGGAGAAGCAGGGCTGGATGAAGTTGACCCTGATTCTGGTGTCTCTGCTCATGTGCATACACCAGAGCACAAGAGCCACGCTCCGGGTGTCCCGGATATTGCAATGAATTTTGCTATTCCGGAGGGGACTGGTGAGGCAATGGAGGAGTACCTTGCCAACAATATCAATTATTTAGTGTCTCACCAGCTCTAGCAATCTATGAAGCAAGAGACTACCAACAAGTATAAGACACCTGTCAACTGTGCATCCTCATGAGTCCGTCTATGAGGGGACAGGAGGTTCGGTATCAACACATCCTCCAACTAGTGGCTGCAGCAATTACTGCATTTGGCACAATGGTCAAAGGGACCATGATTACTCAAACTCAAAAAGATATGTTGGCTCTCTTATGCAATGCATTTTGTGAGGTAAATTGCATCAGAAAAATCGCCATCAGGCCAACTCTCAATCAAAAATTTGCTGCTCTATGTAAGGCGACTAATGCACAAATGCCTGAGTTCCTGTTTGGAACGGACCTTGTCAGGCAAATACGTGAAATTGATGATGAGGCCAAAACAACTGGCTTAATGAAGCCAAGCATATCACGGCCACCTATTCGAAAGCCTGGTTAATGCACCGAAGGTCGGATCCAGGTGCTGGGCCCAGCAGGGGGAGGCCAGTGGGGCAACGAGGTTGCCCACCAAGACAGAGCGGCTACAACCCCAATATGGGCAGACAACAGACTTACAGGTCAACTGTAGAGGTACAGGGAATTTGTGTTAACGATAAAGTTTCTGGTGGACAACCTCCTATTGGAGGTAGATTACAATTGTTTTATAATGAATGGTGCTGTATAACATCTGATATGTTTATACTAAATACTGTGCCAGGTTCTACCATTGAGTTTATCTCAGGGATAGATCCACCTCAACAGCACAAGCCAAATAAAATATTGGTGTTTTCTGCTCCAGAGACTGAACAGGTTAACGATGAGATTAAGAATTTATGCCAAAAAGGAGTGATTGAGAAAGCCATTAATCATCCTCAACTAATATATTCCCCAGTCCTAAAAAAGATGGGGGTTGTAGAGTAATTCTGGACATCACTCACTTAAATTCTTCAGCTCTCTATAGGCATTTTAAAATGGACACCTTCATTACTGCGAAACAGCTGGTATCACAGGGTTGTTATATGGCAACTATTGATTTGCAAGATGCATATTATTCAGTGCCAATTATGCTCATTATCGCAGGTACTTGAAATTTAATTGGATGAGACAGCTGTGGCAATACAAAGCATTGCCTAATGGATTATGTTCAGCACCTAGGCTATTTACTAGATTGTTAAAACCTGTGCTGGGGCTATCGAGGGCCCATAATCACATTGTCATGGCTTATTTAGATGATATCTTAATTATCAGCAACGCTAAAGAGTCAGCTGAAGAGTCGGTTTCAGTAACCAAAAATGTGTTTGAAACATTAGGGTTTTTGGTGCATCCAACTAAGTCCAAGTTACAGCCAACCCGAAATATTGAGTATTTGGGATTTCTTATTGATTCAGTTGATATGACAGTAACATTATCAACAGCCAAGGTTGTGGATATTGCTAATGTCTGTACTTGCCTCACACAAAATCATTATCCCTCCATCCGAGGAGTCGCTAAGGTCATTGGGTAATTGGTAACAGCTTTCCCTGCAGTACAGTTCGAACCTTTGCATTATCAACATTTGCAAAGAGCAAAAGAACAAGCACTCAAAGAGCATGCAGGCCAGTTTGATCGGGTTATGCAGTTACCAACCACAGCTCTAGCAGAATTGCAGTGGTGGATTGTTAATGTTAGTCAAGCTACCAATTACATTTTGGTGCAAGAACCTTCAGTGATCTTACAGACTGATGTAAGCGCTCTCGGATGGGGGGGCTACAGACACGGAGTCTAGCTGTGAGGGTAGACTTGTTCTCCACACACAAGGGATTCATTATTTGGAATTATTGGGGACATTTTATGGGTTAAAGGCATATTGCTCCACAATGAATAATTTACACGTTCAACTCCAGATTGATAACACCACAGCAGTGACATATATTAATCATATGGGAGGAGCAAGATCAGTATCATGTGATAACTTGGCTAACCTCATGTGGCATTGGTGTTTTTCAAGGAACATCCGGGTTTCAGCCATCAATCTACCAGGTATAGACAATGTGGTGGCACATAGGTCACGAAAGTTTAATGACAATATAGAATGGATGTTGAATTCTAAAATTTTTCAAACAATTGTCACTCGATTTGGGTTGCCAGATATTGATCTATTTGCATCCAGATTGAATAACCAGTTGCCTAAATATGTTTCATGGGAGCCAGATCCAGGAGCAGTAGCTGTGGATGCATTCTCATTACATTGGGGGCACTCATTCTTTTATGCATTTCCTCCATTTTGTCTGATCATGAAATGTCTCACCAAAATAGAGCGTGACTCCGCCACAAGTGTTTTGGTGGTCCCAGATTTGCCAACACAACCATGGTTCCCATTAGTACTCAGGATGATGACTCAGCCATTCATGATGATTCCCAGCTGCAGTAATTTGTTGGTGCATCCGGTTACATGATCGTATCAATTTGTACGTCTGTAAGTTCTGAACAGACCATTCCGAGGCCTTGGATTGTCGAACAGGACCATGGAGGTTATCAGTGAATACAAGCCTAGTCTTTTCAGTCTTTCCTCATATGACAGTCCCGCCATCCCAGGGATCAATCTCGTGAATCTACCCTGCACTGCCTCAATCACAAGGATGTCCTTCCTCAAATTAGAAGACCAAAACTGTACACAATACTCTTTTTATGAAGGCCAACATTCCATTAGCTTTCTTCACCGCCTGCTGTACCTGTAAGCCAATTTTCAGTGACTGGTGTACAAGGACACCCAGGTCTCACTGTATCTCCCCCTTACCTGAATAGACACACAAAGCGAGATATTCGATTTTTGGAGTCTGGATATTTCCCTTAACATATCTAAAGAAGCTTTTACTGTCCTTCTTTACATTCCTGGCTAGCTTCCCCTCGTACTTCATCTTTTCAGCCCGTTTGCCCGTTTTGTTTCCTTCTGTTGTCCTATGAAAGTTCCCCAATCCTCTGGCTTCCGGCTACCCTTTGCTGTGTTATACATCTTTTCTTTTAGTTATATTCTATCCCTAACTTCTCTTGTCAGCCACGGTTGCCTCCTACTCCCCTTAGAATCTTTCTTCCTTTTTGGAATGAAATGATCCTGCATCTTCCGGATTATGCCCAGAAATTCCTGCCATTGCTGTTCCACCATCATTCCTGCTAGGATTCCTTTCCAGTCTACTTTGGCCAGCTCTCCTCCCATGCCTTCATAGTCCCCTTTGTTCAACTGCATCACTGCCACTTCTGATTTAACGTTCTCCTTCTCAAATTGCAGATTAAACTAATCATATTATGATCCAACCTGATTTTCCCAGTCTACCTGCATATTGAAATCCACCATCTCCACAGTGGCATTACCTTTGTTACATGCTAGTTTTAACTCCTGCTGCAACTTACACCCTACATCCGGGCTACTATTTGCAGGTCCGTAAATAACATCAATTAGTGTCTTCTTGCTTTACAATTCCTCAACTCAATCCACAGTGACTCTACCTCGTCAGTCCCTATGTCTTCCCTCGCAAGGGACTGAATTGCATCCTTCACCAGCAGAGCCACCCCCACTCCTCTGCCCACCTGCCTGTCCTTTCTAGAGGATGTATAACCCTGAATATTAAGTTCCCAGGCCCGATCCTCCTGCAGCCACATCTCAGTAATCCCCACAATGTCATCTCTACCGACCTCTAACTGAGCCTCAAGCTCATCTACTTTACTTCTTATACTTCGCGCATTCATATACAATACTTTTAATTCCTTACGCATCTCACCTTTCACATCGATCCCTATTACACTTGGCCATACTCTCCTACTCTTTGTGAGCTTCCTTTCCCGTTAATTCTGGGGTCATTAACCATCCCTTTACTCTTTTTCCCCTTAACTCCATCGTCGACTATCACATTTGCACCCCACTCCCCTTATTCAGTTTAAAACCACCCGTGTAGCAGTGGCAAACCTGCCTGCCAGAATGCTGGTCCCCCACCTGTTAAGATGCAACCCGTCCCTTTTGTACAGTTCCCCCTTACTCCAAAACAGATCCCAGTGATCTAAGAATCTAAATCCCTGCCCCCTGCACCAGTTCCTCAGCCACACATTCAGGTCCCATATCTCCCTGTTCCTGCTCTCGCCAGCACGAGGAACTGGAAGCAAACCGGAGATAACAACCCTGGAGGTCCTACTTTTCAGCATTTTTCCGAGCTCTCTAAAGTCACACTGCAGAATATTCATTCCCTTCTTTCCGACATCATTTGTGCCGACATGCACTACCACTTCCCGCTGTTCACCTTCGCCCTTGAGGATTTTCTGCTCTCTGTCCATGACATCCTGGATCCTGGCATTGGGAAGGCAGCACACCATCCTCAAATCCCGTCTGTTGCCGCAGAAACCCCTGTCCGTACCTCTCACAATGGAGTCTCCAACTACAATGGCGTTGACTGACGTTGGCCTCTTTGGTTTTGGCTCAACAGCCCTTTTTGCTTCCCAAGCCAGTCCGCCGCTCAGTGTTTTAACGTCTTCTGTCCCGACAGGTTCTAAGTGAGTGAACCTGTTCACAAGAGGTACAACACCTGGGGACCTTTGCATTCCAAGTTTCCCTCCCTTTCTCACCATCACCCACTTTCTCTCTTCCAGTACCTTAGGTGTAACAATCTTACTGTAGGACCTGTCGAGGAACGACTCAGTTTCTCGGACGAACCCGAGGTCATCCACTTGCTTCTCCAGTTCCCCAACACGGTCCTTCAGGAGCTGTACCAGGATGCACTTCTCACATTTGTAGCAGCCAGAGGCACCAGCAGTGTCCTTGACCTCCCACATACTGCAAGCATGACACTGAATCAGCTTGCTTGACATCTCCTCCTTTTGTCTCTCCCTCTCCAGCGTTTTGCGTAGCCTCCTCTCCTAAGACTCTCGCTGCCGCTCCCTAAGAGCCGTCTTGCTTATATTGACTGATAAATTGCCTAATTTACCAATTTACAAACCAAATTCCTCAGTTTTCAACTGTTTTCCCCCTGTGACTCACTTCTAATTCTCCTCCCACTCGGCTTAGAGCCAATCAGTGTTTTCTCCTGCTTCTCTTTGTTGCTGTTGCTTCCAAATCCACAGGAGCTCTGAGTAAAGTCTGCCTGTGCTTTGCCTCTCCTTTTCAACTGTTTTCCCCCTCTGACTCACTTCTAACACTCCTCCCACTCGGGCTAGAGCCAATCAGTGTTTTCTCCTGTTTCGCTTTGTTGCTGTTGCTTCCAAATCCATGGGACCTCTGAGGTGGATATAGGTGAGGGGGGCTTGATTGTTAGCCTGCATCTGGGGAGGGAATGGATATGCAATTAGAAATTGAGTAATCTGCCAAATGAACTAGACTAACGCATCATAAGATGCTGAACCAAGATTTTGTGAAGGAATTCTCTACAGTGCCTCTTACCCCGATTGTGTCTGTCGTGATACCGTCAAAAGCCAGTTATCTTGTGTCACTCTTTTAATTGTTGCTTCTTAGTATTGCTTATTGTCACCCTTCTTATTGGTGCTCTGGGAGTAGTTGCCATGTGTTCCTGTATAACACTCATTCTCTTCCCTGTGAAGCTGGAGGTTCCTGAAATGTGCAGCAACATTAGAAAAAAAATTGATTTCTTATTGAGGATTAATATGAGTGAAAGGGACAATGTCATAATGCAACAGATAAGGCACATTAAATAAAGAAACAACATATGAAATAAATGTGGATGGGATGAAAGGAAAAACAACTGGGATGTGTTGAATGAAATATGGTCAGTATGTAGAAACATAAAATGTATTGTCAAGGTAGCTTTGACACTAACAAATTATAGTGATTAAGACATTTTCCTGTGCCTATAATTTTGTCATGGAAAATAACTGGTGCCACTAGTGCATTTGTAGGAGTAAATCTGATCCATGAAAGAAATGTTTGTTCCTTGTAACTGCCAGTGTTTCCACAGAACACCTCCGCTTTGCCAACTGGATCATCAGTGCCAACCATTAATGAGCCCAGAACTGATTTGGTGTGGGTAACATGCTAGCATTCATACTAAATATTGATAAAATCTGTTCCAGTGTTCTGTACAATCATGTTAAAGATAACCAAAAAAAAAAACAGTGCAGGAAAATATCTGGTCAAAGTAAAGCATGATTAAACCATAAAATAAACGATAAAGTACAAAATAAAAACGAAGTGATACAGAACATTTACAAAATGGTCCTGGTATTTTGTTTCTAATTTTTGCACAAACAGAATATTATTCTAAACTGAGGATAATTAACACATTTTCAAAAACTGCATCAAAATAAGATCACTGCAAAGAGATTGTCTTTATATTATATACTCCTGTATATGGTAACTGACAGTATTGAGATAAGTTAAATCTTGGACAGATCAACAGATAATTTATTAAAAATTCAATTTGGAGGATTTTCAGCACTAGATAGTCATCATAGTCACCTAATTGGGGGAAAACTGAATGGTTTTTAAAACTCAGTTATCCAAGGGATAAGAGTGCATGTTAACAGAAACCTTCAGTTGCTTGTGTACTTATACCCCGATTTGCATGCAAACATCAGACATGACACTTACAATGTTTGGGCATGGATTATGTGTGCATTTACAATGGACTTTAATCTGGTCAATCTCTAAAATTCTCTAATATGCGTAAACAAGGCCTCCATCCATATTGATGGCCCCTCTCAGAATTTAATTGGAGAAATTAATGGAACCGATAAACAAAATGGTCTGCATGCCAGAGTTCTGAAGGAGGCTGCTATGAACAGAAGTCATCTTTCAAAATTCCATTTATATAATGACATGCACAGATTAGTAGATAGGAAATGTAACCCCATTGTTTAGATGGAGAACAGGAGACAAAAAAGAATCATATCCCAGACAGTGAAAGGAAAAATAGGATTGTGCAGAGTCAACACAAAGTGGAGATCACGTTTGACAAATCTGTCGGGATCTCTTTAAGAAAAGATTAGAGTACACCAGTTCATGTGGTGTTTTTAAACATTAAGTAGACATTCAGTGTGAATTTTAAACAAAATTAAACCATCTGACACTGCGGGTACAATGCAGGGGTGGACAGAGGTTTGGTTAACGGAACAAAAACAGATGTAGCAGATGAAATATTATGTGATGTTAGCTGCTTTGGTTGAAAAACTATATATTTTTAATGTTGAGTGAAAAATGTTCAGTGAACGCTGGAAACCTATGTGCATAAATCATTAAAGATCAATATGAAAATTAACAAAGGCTAACAATATGTTGGCCTTTTATTGCAAGAAGATATGAGTACAGAAGTAGGGATTGTCTTGAGTCAATTCTGTGGAGTTCTGGTGAGACATAATCTGGAATATTTTTTACAGGTCTGGTCTGTCTGGCTAAGGAATGTACTTGCAATTGTGGAAGTGTAACAAAGATCCCCTGAATTGATTGCCTTGATGAGGATCTGACATAGAAGGAGAAATTCAGCAGAGTAGGTCTATGCTCTCTTGAGTTGGATCGAATGAGAGATAATTGAAGTGTACGCATTGTAAAAGGGCTTGACTGGGTAAATGCAGAATTAATGTTTTCCCTATGGGTTCACAAAAACAGTTAGCCATTTAGGATGGAGATGAGGAGAAATTTCTTCACCCAGAGTGTAGTGAATGTTTGGAATTTAATAACCAAAGGCACAATGAGGCTATGTTACTGAATTCAAGATGGAGATCAGCATGTTTTTATATATTATAAGGGAATCAAAGGGATATGGAAATAGTGCAGGAAAGTGAGGTGTTGGATATGACAGAATGGCATTCCTGCTACTATTTCGTTAGAGTAGGAGTTTTCTGTCAGTACTCTGGCTAGGTGGCTTGTTATCTGACTTGTTATTGCCAATAACAATCAGATTTTCTGGTACCACATAACATTGTCTGTTTTAAACAATTTTTAACAGCATCCACAAATCTCTTTATTTCTAATGTTTTCAATGGATTTTTATAGCACAATTATAAATGATAACAAAAATTGAAAATTTTCTCTTAAGGCATTGTCTGATGTTTGTGTGATTGTTGAATTACTAGTACTCTTAGATTTCAGACACTAAGGAACACATAATGGGTGGCATGGTGGCGCAGTGGGTGGCACGGTGGCGCAGTTGTAGAGCTGTTGCCTTACAGCAAATGCAGCGCAGGAGACCCGGGTTCGATCCCAACTATGGGTGCTGTCTGTACAGAGTTTGTATGTTCTCCCCGTGACCTGTGTGGATTTACTCCGAGATCTTCGGTTTCCTCCCACACTCCAAAGACGTACAGGTATAGGTTAATTGGTAAATGTAAAATTTGATTTTGTAAATGTGATTGGTTCTGGAGTCCGATAGCCATGGGATAGAAGCTGTTCTCAACCCTGGGCAGGATTTCATGCTCCTGTATTTTCTACCAGAAGGTAAAAGAGTATAAAAGGATTGGCAATTGTGGAAGGCTTCCATGCTGACACTTCCAGCCTTCCGGATGCAATGCACCATGAGGATGGACTGGATGCAAGGAAGTGACGAGCCTGTGATGGACTGGGCTGTGTTCGCCCTCTCCGCAGGTTCACCCTCTCTGCAGATTCAGTTGGCCAAGAGCAGAGGGGCTGCCACACCAAGTTGAGACGCAGCCCATCAAAATATGTCATGGCTATCAATGAGAATCCTTGTAGACTCTTAAAATAAATATTGTGATGTGGTTTCTTGCTCACTGCATCGGTGACTTTGTGATCAAATGCTATATTTCATCAATTTAAAAAAATATAATAGTCCAAATCTACCATGATTATTTTAAAATAATTCACAAACACAATTCGCAGTATGCTATTGTGATCCGTGAAGATTTACTGGCTGTGACTTTTACACTTTACAGTTAAAACAACAGTTACTAAAAGTGAACACTTAAAACTATGGAAGACATTTGTCAAAGAGCCAAAACAGTAGTGCCAATAATGATTTCAGTGTTCGAAGCACATTACATAGCTACTATGTCATGCTATTTCAACATTTGACATTTGCTTTTGGGTCAAATTAGATTACCGATGATGATGTGGTTTCTCATGTCTCACTAGAATGTTTTCATCATTACCCAAGAATCTCAGGAACCAATCTGTCATTGTATTCTCTGTGCATTATCAAAGCAACATCTTATTGCCCCCACACTAACCACTAAAGATCAAGGCAGCCTCAAGACAGTTGAAAAACTGAGTAATTCTCCAAACTTTCTCAGAAAGGTAAAGGTTTGTTTCAAAATCTGATCTGCCTTTGAAATAATTTGCATGATTAAATATTTAATATGACACTGTGGTTTACATCTACACATTTTCCAGCAGCTTTCATTACATGAAAATATTTATAGCCACTTTGTATTTGCAGACTTGTGAGTTACACATGGCCCTTGATTATGTCATCAGATCTGTTCAGCAACTGTTTTTCCAGTGTTCTCTTTGAAGAATTGAGTACGTTTTATAAGGTCTTTAGCTCACCAGTAAATCCATTAGGTTTGTTTTAAATATCAAATGTTCCTTATGTTAGTAATTCCAAGCACCTACTCCAGATGAGTGGAATTATGGTACATAAATTAGATACAGGTGGGACAAAAAGAAGTGTCATTTTAAACAATGCCATAAAATTAATATCTCTGGGGAAGTGAAGTGCAACAATGGTGAGACTCAGACAGGTATTATCTTCATTACATACTCGAAGCTCTCACCCATCATTTTCCCCTTGAGGGTTTTAAAGTACAGAGTGAATACGTTTCTGGTGCCATATTGAATAGTAGATTTTTTAGTGAGATACGATTTCACTTGCCTTCTCACAATTGCCCAAAGGATCACATTTTGAGTAATAAAAAGTCGAATTAGATCAGAGGTACTGAAATTCAAAGCTATTTAAATATTCCATAAAGGAAAAAGAATATTGTTTTTTTAAAAGGAATGTTCCTGTTTGCTAGGTCTGTTTTTTGAAGATTTGTTCTTGATATCAACACCAACAAAAATGTGTATCGAACGCAGTCTTCAGCAGACTTCTGTGCCAAAACAAATCATATGAAATGGGTGAACAGTATGATATATTTTACTTCGGAGTTACGTGAGTGACTAAGTGAGAAGAGCCCGCATGCGCGTCATTACGTCTAATACATGGCGCCGCGACTGGCTGGTAGACGCGTCGCTCCATGTCGTAAGTTTAAAAGACCCTCAGGTAAGTTCTAGAACTTATTCTGCAGTTGTTTGTTGTTATTCTTGTTACAGCGTTAACGAACAGCATGGACAAGACAAGGGTGAAGTCCAGACAAGCTGCGGGGAGACCCGCGGGAGTGCGGTTAGCGGGTGGCCGTCAGTTTCACCAACACAGTCGCTGGCGGCACCCTGGCTAACCCGAGATGTGGGAAAGCCGAACAGAAGTCCAACAGGTCGGTTGACTCGGACGAGTCTGGCTGGGAGAGTTCGCATCCTGCTGTGGGGAGCGTCTTCGGACGTCATTCCTGGATGGAGCATCTCATGGAAAAGATGCTCCACCATGATATATTCCAAGGAACGGAGTCCTATCAGCGCGGGTCTCGGGAACCCGCAGCAGTGCCTGGTGCAGGGCTGCATTATATCTCCCTCTCTGACGAGGGGAGCGTAGGTAGTCAGCTTTGGGCTGACTCGCAGTTCGTTGGGATGTCGGGGGAACGTTCCACGACAGGTGAGCTGCGTGAAGCAGAAGTACCTACCATGGTATCCAAATTTGCGATGCCATCGCAAATCGGCAAGCCGCTGGACGAAGAATTGGCGGCCAGCATCAATTACCTCATTTCATACCAGCTACAGGAGCAGGTAATGGTAGAAACGGCCATGAGATACCATACGCCCAGCAACTGTGCTTCGCTTAATGTTCCGGCTGTAAACAGCTCCATCTGGAGTTACATTGGTGGAGGCATCAAGACTCAAGAAGTAAAACTCCAAAGGATCCTGAACTTGCTAGCTTCCGGGGTCACGGCCTTTGCAAGGTCAGTGGATGCAACTTCCCTGTCGGAGGTACAACAGGATGCGATGGCATTGATGTGCAATGCACATTTTGAGATAAATTGCTTTTGCACGAATGCCATTCGTCCTGTCCTCAATCCCAAATTTGAGGGATTATGCAGGCCCAGCAACGTGCAGCCACCAAATGATTTGTTTGGGGATGATTTGTCAAAGCAGGTCAAGGACCTGGACGACGAGGCAAAGGCTGTGGGGCTACTCAGAGCTCCACCAATGAACAGACCTTCCTCGTTTTAACGGCAGCACCCCTATGCCTCTACCAGTAGCAGGCACTTCACAGAAACTGGTGCCAGTTCGAGGACCGAACGCACTGGGCAAAGGTCTTTTATAGGACAAAGCTCAGGCCAGCCATTATCGAAGATGCGCAATTGGTGCACTCCAGTAGCTCTACCCCCCCAAACATCGGGAGCAGAAATAAACACCGCAAATCTACCGGTAACCATGGAGGTAGGTGGGTCTGGTTCTCTACAGAACATGCGGTGTGTGGGTCAGTCACATGTTGGTGGGAGGTTACGTTTGTTTTTGAATGAATGGCATTGGATAACATCAGACTTGTTTATACTGCACAGTATAGATGGGTTACAAATTGAATTTATTTCTGATTCACTTCCACCCACGCAGCATACACCAAACCGAACCTTTGTTCGTTCACAACAGGACGGTTTGGATATACAAACTGAAATTCAGGCTTTATATTCAAAAAGGGTAATTGAGAAGTCAAATCATGAATCTCACCAATTTGTGTCCAATATATTTATTAGACAAAAGAAGGATTGTGGATGCCGAATCACCCTTGATCTGGCCCAACTTAACTCCTTCGTGCAGTACAGACATTTTAAAATGGAAAATGTTGTTACTGCAAAACAAATAGTTTCAAAGGGATGTTATATGGCATACATCGATCTTAAAGATGCATATTATTCAGTGTCCATTCATAAGTATCACTGAAAATGCCTAACATTTAACTGGATGGGGCAGCTATGGTAGTTTAAAGCGTTGCCTAATGGGTTGACTTCAGCCCCCAGATTATTCACAAAGTTATTGAAACCAACTTGGGCTTTTACGAGCTCAAAAACATATAGTTATGGCATATTTGAATAATATCCTTATTATAGGAAAGACTCTGGAATTAGCTAATTCAGCTATTTCAGCCACCAAGCTCTTGTTTGAGCGATTGGGGTTTCTCATCCATCCAGTTAAATCCAAGTTGACACCATCCACAGTTATGGATTATTTGGGATTTACCATTAACTCTGTTCACTCTGCCTTGGGGCAAGAGAATGGAGTTAATAGAAGCCTGTAATTATCTCTTAATGAAGCAGCAGCCTTCTATTCGACAAGTAGCCAGTTTAATTGGCAAATTAGTGGCTGCTTTCCCAGCTGCAAAATTTGGGCCTTTGCATTATTAACAATTACAACGTGCAAAGGAGCTGGCACTTAAACACCATTCAGGTTACTTTGATAGACCTATGCAATTGCTGGCTGAAGCCATTACTGAATTACAATGGTGGAAGTCCAATATTCGGCATTGCTTTAGCAATATTTAGGTTGACAATGCTTCAGTTATTTTACAAACTGATGCCAGTGCTCTGGGATAGGGCTCTACTGATACCAGATCTAGCTGTGGTGGCAGATGGAACATGCATGAGTTATCATTTTTTCAGTTGCATGGTATTAATTATTTGGAGTTGCTGGGAGCACTGTATGGATTGAGGGCTTATTGCAGCTATATGCACCATCTCCATGTTCAACTGCAGATTGATAATACCACAGCAGTGGCATACATAAATCACATGGGTGGAATCAAGTCAGTATCCTGTGATTAATTGGCTAACCTCATTTGACACTGGTGGATTACAAGAAATATTTGGGTTTCAGCTTCCTACCTGCCAGGTAGGTTCAATATGGTGGCGGACACCAGGTCACAGAAATTCAATGACAACACAGAATGGATGTTGAATCATAGAGTGTTTAATGATATTATCTCTCTGTATGGAACACCGGATATAGATTTGTTTGCATCCAGACTAAATCATCAGTTACCGAAGTATGTTGCATGGGAACCAGACCCAGGGGCAGTAGCGGTAGATGCATTCTGACTACATTGGGGAGGAATATCTTTCTATGTATTTCCCCCATTTTGCCTCGTCAGTCTCCGAGCAAGGCTCTGCCTCCCTGACTGGCCTACACAGCCATGGTATCCACTTATTCTGGTTATGATCATAGAACCCTTCATGGTGGTTCCCAAGGGCAGGAATCTGCTAGTTCACCCCATGACTGGGGAGAAACATCCACTGCATGATTGGCTAAATTTATTGGTTTGCAGATTCTAAGAAGACCTTTCCTCAGGCTTGGACTATTTGATCGTACGGTGGATGTGCTCACTGTGGCCTGGAGAGACAGCACTAAGAAACAGTACATCTCCTATATTAATAAGTGCAAAGTGTTCTGTTTGCAATCTAATATCTCGTATGACACGGCACACATAGATAATGTATTAGAATTCCTCTCTAAACTTAATTTTGATGAGAAATTGAGTTAGTGCTTTAAATTGTGCCAGAAGTGTTTTGTCGTCATACTTGTTGCCGTGATCGGGACACCACTCTGTTGGGTCTCACCCAGTAATATCCAGGTTCATGATGGTTTATCTTCAACTCGAATCCTCCCATGCCCAGATACTCGGAAATATGGGATGTAGGTGTGCTACTAACTCTTCTTCGCCAATGGGCTCCAGCAACATCCCTGTCCCTGATTCAGCTTACGTACAAGGTAGTGATGCTCATGGTACTAGTGTCAGCGCAACGAGTCCAGTCATTGCTGAAGCTACGTCTGGATAGGATGATCACTTCTGCCAGTAGTATTACTTTTTATGTGTATGATCTGATCAAAAAGAGTGAACCAAATACTTCCGGCCTTAAACTACTATTCATGGCATACCCCTTGGACACTCGGTTATGTCTGGTCACACACCTCCAGCAATATATTAAGGTCACATAGAAACATAGAAACATAGAAATTAGGTGCAGGAGTAGGCCATTCGGCCCTTCGAGCCTGCACCGCCATTCAATATGATCATGGCTGATCATCCAACTCAGTATCCCGTACCTGCCTTCTCTCCATACCCTCTGATCCCCTTAGCCACAAGGGCCACATCTAACTCCCTCTTAAATATAGCCAATGAACTGGCCTCAACTACCCTCTGTGGCAGAGAGTTCCAGAGACCCACCACTCTCTGTGTGAAAAAATTCCTTCTCATCTCGGTCCTAAAGGATTTCCCCCTTATCCTTAAGCTGCGACCCCTTGTCCTGGACCTCCCCAAAATCGGGAACAATCTTCCTGCATCTAGCATGTCCAACCCCTTAAGAATCTTGTAAGTTTCTATAAGATCCTCTCTCAATCTCCTAAATTCTAGAGTATAAACCGAGTCTATGCAGTCTTTGTTCATAAGACAGTCCTGACATCCCAGGAATCAGTCTGGTGAACCTTCTCTGCACTCCCTCTATGGCAATAATGTCCTTCCTCAGATTTGGAGACCAGAACTGTACGCAATACTCCAGGTGTGGCCTCACCAAGACCCTATACAACTGAAGTAGAACCTCCCTGCTCCTATACTCAAATCCTTTTGCTATGAAAGCTAACATACCATTGGCTTTCTTCACTGCCTGCTGTACCTGCATGCCTACTTTCAATGACTGGTGTACCATGACACCCAGGTCGCGCTGCATCTCCCCTTTTCCTAATCGGCCACCATTTAGATAGTAGTCGGTTTTCCTATTTTTGCCACCAAAGTGGATAACCTCACATTTATCCACATTATACTGCATCTGCCAAACATTTGCCCACTCACCCAGCCTATCCAAGTCATCTTGCATTCTCCTAGCATCCTCCTCACAGCTAACACTGCCCCCCAGCTTAGTGTCATCCGCAAACTTGGAGATATTGCCTTCAATTCCCTCATCCAGATCATTTATGTATATTGTAAATAGCTGGGGTCCCAGCACTGAGCCTTGTGGTACCCCACTAGTCACTGCCTGCCATTGTGAAAACGACCCGTTTACTCCTACTCTTTGATTCCTGTTTGCCAGCCAGTTCTCTATCTACATCAATACTGAACCCCCAATGCCATATGCTTTAAGTTTATATACTAATCACTTATGTGGGACCTTGTCGAAAGCCTTCTGGAAGTCCAGATACACCACATCCACTGGTTCTCCCCCATCCACGCTACTAGTTACATCCTCGAAAAATTCCACAAGGTTCGTCAGACATGATTTACCTTTCGTAAATCCATGCTGACTTTGTCCAACGATTTCACCACTTTCCAAATGTATCCCACCTTTAATAACTGACTCTAGCAGTTTCCCCACTACCGATGTTAGACTAACTGTTCTGTAATTCCCCGTTTTCTCTCTCCCCCCCTTCTTAAAAAGAGGGGTTACGTTTGCTACCCGCCAATCCTCAGGAACTACTCCAGAATCTAAAGAGTTTTGAAAGATTATCACTAATGCATCCACTATTTCCGGAGCTACTTCCTTAAGTACTCTGGGATGCAGCCTATCTGGCCCTGAGGATTTATCGGCCTTTAATCCATTCAATTTACCCAACACCACTTCCCGACTAGCCTGGATTTCACTCAAGTACTCCTTTGACCTGCGGTCCCCTGCTATTTCCGGCAGATTATTTATGTCTTCCTTAGTGAAGACGGAACCAAAGTAGTTATTAAATTGGTCCGCCATATCCTTGTTCCCCATGATCAACTCACCTGTTTCTGACTGCAAGGGACCTACATTTGTTTTAACTAATCTATTTCTCTTCACATATCTATAAAAACTTTTGCAGTCAGTTTTTATGTTCCCTGCCAGTTTTCTTTCATAATCTATTTTTCCTTTCCTAATCAAGCCCTTTGTCCTTCTCTGCTGGTCTCTGAATTTCTCCCAGTCCTCTGGTATGCTGCTTTTTCTGGCTACTTTGTATGCATCATCCTTTGCTTTGATACTATCCCTGATTTCCCTTGTTATCCACGGATGCACTACCTTCCCTGATCTATTCTTTTGCCAAATTGGGATGAACAATTTTTGTAGTCCATCCATGCAGTCTTTAAATGTCTTCCATTGCGTATCCACCGTCAACCCTTTTAGAATTGATTGCCAGTCAATCTTGGCCAATTCACGTCTCATACCCTCCAAGTTACCTTTCCTTAAGTTCAGAACCATTGTTTCTGAATTAACAATGTCACTCTCCATCCTAATGAAGAACTCGACTATATTATGGTCACTCTTGCCCAAGGGGGCACGCACAATAAGACTGCTAACTAACCCTTCCTCATTACTCAATACCCAGTCAAAAATAGCCTGCTCTCTCGTTGGTTCCTCTACATGTTGATTTAGATAACTATCCCTCATACTTTCCAAAAAATCCTCTTCCTCAGCGCCCCTGCCAATTTGATTCACCCAATCTATATGTAGATTTAAGTCACCCATTATAACTGTTTTGCCTTTGTCGCACGCATTTCTAATTTCCTGTTTTATACCATCCCCAACTTCACTACTACTGTTAGGTGG
Source organism: Raja brachyura (assembly GCA_963514005.1). The sequence goes on from OY740788.1 coordinate 44,872,678, forward strand.
CCTGTACACAACTCCCACTAGCGTTTTCTGCCCCTTAGTGTTTTGCAGCTCTACCCATACCGATTCCACATGCTCCAAGCTAATGTCCTTCCTTTCCATTGCGTTAATCTCCTCTCTAACCAGCAACGCTACCCCACCTCCTTTTCCTTTCTCTCTATCCCTCCTGAATATTGAATATCCCTGGATGTTCAGCTCCCAGCCTTGGTCACCCTGGAGCCATGTCTCCGTGATCCCAACTATATCATACTCATTAATAGCTATCTGCACGTTCAACTCATCCACCTTATATCACCTAGGGCCTTAGGGGGTCAGAACTAGCATTATTTGTTAGTCACAAGAAACCGCATAAAAAGGTTTCAGCTCAAGACCATCTCCAGGTGGTTGAAACAGGTTCTGACTGATGCAGGTGTAGATACTGAAATATTCAAATCTCATTCCACCAGGGCTGCAGCTACGTCAGCGGCAAGGGTCATGGACGTCCCGCTGAACCAGATCCTAGCGGCTGCAGGATGGTCCACAGAGCGCACGTTTCAGACGTTCTATAATAAACCCTTAGCCAGACGGGTGGTATTTGCTAACTCCATTTTAAGTTCTGTTTTATAGTTTCCTCTCGGTTGAGAGAGGTTAAACCTCTGTCTCACGGTGCGAGTTGTCCCACGAGGTACCCCGAGTTTTCACTCGTGGTAATCCCGTACAATCAACGTAGTGGGAACGTCGGAAATTCGCGCGAGCAACTTACCGACTTGTGGTGCTAACGGCAGGTACCCGTGAAACTTGTGACCTCGTGAAAAAAATCAAACATGATATTTTCCACGAGTCAAATGTAATGTTCAAGTTAAAAATTGAAACATTTTTAACTTGAACATTACATTTGACTCGTGGAAAATATCATGTTTGATTTTTTTCACGAATGTTCAAGTTTGTAATGTTCAAGTTAAAAATTGAAACATTTGACTTCCGGTGGCGCCATGTTCTAGGAGAGAACAGCGTCAGATCAGCTCTTAAAAAATCTGGAAAAAAACGGGGTTAGAGGAGGTTGCTAACACTACTTACCGCAGGAGATCGATTTTAAACGGCTCCGGGTGCGATTGTAAGCTGCGTGACGTCATCAGGCGCGCGACTTTAGCGACTCCGGTAAGAAATTTAAAATGAATCCCTCCTCCCCCACACAGCCGAAGAAAAGTTCCAGAAGGGAGGCAGGCCCCACCAAAGCTTCAGGCTCGGGACAGGCTGCCTCCCAAGAAGAGATTTCACAAAGAAAAGCTGAAATGGAAGATTTTAAAAAGTCTTTACTGGCAGATATGAAGAAAATGCTGAAGGAAACACAAACAGAAATGAAGAAAGATTATAAAGAAACTAAGGATGAAATGAAGGCCTTAAAAATGGATATTCGAAATATCAAAGATGAATTAACAAGAGAAGTTAAAGAAATGGTAAAAACCATGATGTCGGATTGGAAAACAGAAATTGAGGAGGACATACACAATCAACTGATCGAGGCAACTGATAAGATTGCTGGGATGGAGCGATTGATGGAAGAGATGATGGATGCGAAAATAGAGGCGAGGTTAAGCCCTATGTCAACTGTACTGGATCAACAAAATGATACGATTAAAGAATTAACTGATGCTGCTCTAACAACTGCGAGAGAGAATGAGAAGATAAACGAAGAGAACAAACGCCTCTCTGAATTATTACGTAAAATTAATGAGAAATGTATTGATTTGGAGGGGCGCCAAAGACGTAAGAATTTGCGCATAGTAGGTCTGTCTGAGGGACGCGAAGGAAACTATGACCCACGTAAATTCTTTGCAAAACTCCTAAAGGACATTTTGGATTTGGATGAAGAACCCCTGTTGGGCCGTGCCCACAGGGCTTTAAGACCGGTCCCTAGGAGGGGTGCGCCACCAAGACAAGTAATTGTAAAGGTGGTTTATGACAGTGTCTTTGAGGATATGATGAAGATAATCATAAGAAAAAGAAATCTGAAATACGAAGGAGATAACATCAGTATCTTCAGAGACTACCCGGCCGAAGTGGCTAAAAGAAGAGCTCTATTTACAGAAACAAGACGCATCTTGAGAGACATAAAAGGAATAAAGGAGATCAGATATGGTTTGGTGTACCCGGCAATACTTAGAGTTACCTACGAGAATAAGGATCTTCGTTTCACCAAACATACAGCGGCACTGGAATTTGCTCGGAAAATACTGAAGGAGGCAGAAGAAAGAGAAGAAGGAGAAGAAGGAGACGCTGTGGAAGAAGGAGTAGACCCAACTGGGTAGTGGATGAATGAACTTTATGGACCTGTGGCTGTGAATCATTTACTGAGAAAAAGGCGGAATAATGGACATCGATTTGTAGTTTTATAATGTTTACTAATTAATTAATAAATACTAATTTGTAATTTTTAATTATTAATTATTAATTACTAATTAGTTTGATTTCCCTTACTCCCCTCATATAGTATTACTAATTATGATAATAATTATAGCTGAGATTAACAACTAAAAATTAGTAATATGAATAATAGAAAAATTTATTAAGAAAATAAAGTTAGCACCCCCACCCCAATATACACAGTATTTCAAATAAGAGCTGGAATATTTAACATCTTTTTTTTTAATACGGAAGTCGTTAGATTAGTAGCCATGTTAGTGTGGCTTTCACTTGCACTCACTACACATTATATAAGTGTAGTTTCTTTTTTTTCTGATCACCTTTTTTTCACCCTTTACTTTTTTTATATTCACATTTGTTATTATTTTTGTTATTTTTTGCATAACACATACTTGATATTATATTATATATTATATAATTATGACTTTTATCTATTTTATATAATCAGATTAAATGAATATGGTTTAACGGAATTGGAAATTCGCATCGGACTGAAGTTGGGGTGTAGTGTCGGGCTGGAGGAGCCAAGAAGGCTACTCCAAAAAAAGCCACCCTAACAATAAAATGCAGGATATGAATGTAAGGAATGGAGATGATGGAATCACCTTCTGTAGCTGGAATGTTAAAGGAATCAATGAACCAATTAAAAGGGGAAAGGTACTAGCTCAGTTGAATAGATTGAAATCTGGAGTTATGTTTCTTCAAGAGACACATCTTAAAAAAGATGCTCAATATAGATTAACCGCGAAATGGATTTCAAAAGTATATCACTCTTCGTTTATACACAAATCTAGAGGAGTTGCAATAATTATTCGTAAAGGTATACCTTTTAAACTTAATTCATTAATAGAGGATAAGGAGGGTAGATATTTAATAATTACAGGGGAACTACATTCAAAAAAAGTAATTCTTATGAATATATATGCACCTAATTTTGATAATCCACTATTTTTTAAGAAAATATTTAATAGTATTCCTATATCCACCCAATATAATTTAATAATTGGAGGTGATTTTAATTGTACTTTAGATAATTATCTGGATAGATCTTCTACAAAAATTAAGGCTCTCTCTAAATCAAGCAAGCTTATAAACTCCTTTAGTAAGACATTGAATGTTAAAGATATTTGGAGATTGGATAATCCTACCGGACGGGAATATTCATTTTTCTCGCCGGTATTTGGAACATATTCGAGGATTGATTATTTCTTAGTAGACTCAAAACTACTCCCCTTTACATATGATGCAAAGTATCATAATATTATTATCTCAGATCATGCCCCTTTAACATTTAAGATAAAATTAAAAGATATGGTTAATAAAACTAATATTTGGAGATTCAATACACAGATATTAAAGGATAAAGACTGCTGTAACTATGTGGAGAAACAGATTAAATTATTTTTTGAAACTAACGATAAACCTGAGACTTCCTCATTACTATTATGGGACACATTTAAAGCATTTATGCGTGGTGCAATAATATCAGCACAAGCTCATTTTAATAAAGAAAATCGAAAGATGGAGCAAAAGTTAGAAAAAGAGATAAACCAATTAGATAGTGAAAATATAATACACCCTTCAAAAGAGTTGAGTAATAAAATTGCAATATTAAAATATAGATTAAATAAAATTTATGCTGACCAAGTGATAAAATTATACCAACAAACTAAACAAGTTCATTTTGAATTCGGTGATAAACCTCAAAAATTATTAGCACGACAACTCAGAAGATTAGACGATGAAAAAACTATACATAGTATTAGATCGGCGCAGGGAAATACGTTGACTATACCAAAAGACATTAATGATACATTTTTACAATATTATCAAAATCTTTATTCATCTAAATTAACAGGGCAAACAGATGAAATGGAAACATTTCTAGAAAAATGTCATTTTAATAAGTTAAATTTTGAGAGTAGGCAATTATTAAATGCTGAAATATCTGTAATAGATATCGAAGAATCAATTGGATCGTTAAAAAATGGTAAAACAGCGGGCCCCGATGGCCTGAGTGCAGAATTTTATAAAAAATTTCACGATCTACTTTCACTTAGATTACAAACAGTGTACAGACACACCTATGAGTTAGGAAAATTACCAGACTCTTTAAATGAATCTACAATTACATTAATTCCTAAATTAGATAAGGACCTGGAAGACCCTGGATCATACCGAGCGATTGCCCTTTTAAATACTGATCAAAAAATACTAACTAAAGTACTCTCTCGGAGGCTAAGTTTAGTGATTTCCAAAATAATACATTATGATCAAACAGGTTTTATTCCAAAACGTTACTCATCACATAATCTTAGACGCTTGTTTAACATTATTTACTCGAGAAGAAGGAGAGATATAGAATTAGCAGTTATATCGTTGGATGCTGAAAAAGCATTCGACCAGGTGGAATGGTCATATTTATTTAATATAATGGAAAAATATCAACTGGGGGACGGATTTTGTAAATGGGTAAGAATATTATATTCTAACCCTACTGCAAGAATTTTAACCAATCAAATATTATCACCTAAATTTAATCTCTTTAGGGGATGCAGACAGGGATGTCCGTTATCCCCTTTATTATTTGCCTTGGTGATAGAACCTCTGGCTGAAAGAATCAGATCAGAACCCGAAATATATGGGTACAACACTGACATAACAAATAATAAGATATCTTTATATGCAGATGATATTCTGATTTATATTACTAAACCGGAACGTAGTATTCCAAAGCTATTCAATGTTATAAATGAATTTAGTGTATTTTCAGGATATAGGATTAATTGGAGTAAAAGTGACATAATGCCTATAACTGGTATAAATGTAAATATATTACAAAAATACCCATTAAAAATAGTTACAGATAAATTTAAATATTTAGGAATTAATGTGTCTAAATCCTATAAATTATTAATTAAAGCTAATTATTATCAATTATTAGAGAAACTTAAAAAAAACATTTTATATTGGAAAACACTTCCTATATCTATGATCGGTAGAATTAATGCTATAAAGATGATTTTTTTACCACAATTGTTATATTTATTTCAGGCAATTCCTTTTTTTCTTCCAAAAAGTTTTCTAAAAAAAATTGATACCATAGTTAATAATTTTGTCTGGGATTACAAAAGCCATAGAATAGGTAAAAAACACTTATGTAAGTCGAAGATAAATGGAGGGCTGGCACTTCCAAATTTTTTATATTATTATTGGGCAGTCCAGATTAAGAATATGAATTTTTGGTGGGTAAATATGGATGTTGAACCAATGTGGCTAAAAATGGAAAAGGAAGACTGTTTACCCTTCACTATAGAGTCGATTATTTTCGCACCAAAGGAAGTACAAAAAAAGACTTATAGGGACAACATTATCATTCATAATATTAGGCGTATTTGGAAACAGATAGTTAAGACCCTACATCTGGATAATCTTTCTTTTAGGTTATCAATTAGGAATAATCCACTGTTTAAACCCTCAATCTTAGATGCGGGGTTTAGACTGTGGGAGGATTTAGGAATTAAAAGAATAGAACATCTTTATAGAAATGGAAAATTATTATTATTTGAAGAGTTACAAGATATTTTTGGATTACCTTCACAACATCATTTTAGGTATTTACAAATTAGAGATTTTATTAAATGTAACACATACGACTATAAAAATAAAGGACCAGGCTTATTAGATGAAGTGTTTAATTTACATCCAAATACGGATAAGCTTATAGCTTATATCTACAATATTATTTTAGATAAAGAGAACCCAACAACTGAAACATATCGTCAAGCATGGGAAAATGAAATTGGATTACCTATAACGAAAGAAACTTGGGAAGAAAGCTTACAAAGAATACATTGGTGTTCTTTGAATGCCAGACATACATTGATACAATTTAAAGTTATATATAGATTACACTACTCGAAAACCAAATTAAAAAGTATTTTTCCTAACCTTTCCTCTATTTGTGATAAATGTAAGAATTTTGAAGCAAATTTAATACATAGTTTTGTAACATGTCCACGGTTGAATTTTTATTGGATTGAAATTTTTAAAGTTATTTCGGAAGTCCTTAAGGTTAAACTTGACCCAGACCCAAAATTAATAATATTTGGAATCCCGGAGCCAAATTTGGTACTCACAATTAATCAAAGAAATTTTTTTGATTATTGTTTAATAATTGGGAAAAAAATGATACTTAAATTTTGGAAGGGAACATTATCCCCAACAATTAAAATGTGGAAAGCAGAGATGTTGGAGACGTTGAATTTGGAAAGAATTAGATTTGTCCTTTTGGACAAGTATAATTCTTTTGAATTGATATGGTCTCCATATATACAGTATTTAGAGAAGTAGCTATTCTTGGAATCACGGCTTCGACGGGCACCCTATGGATCCGATGCGAATAACTTACCTATAATTGATAATATTGTGTATTTATTAGAGATATTTCTGAATGAAATAGTATCTCGTACAATGTCTTTAGTTTTTGTTTATATATATATATATATATATGTAATATTATTGTTTTTCAAATTATCTTTTTAATTTTTAATTGATATATGTGCGAAAAAAAATTTTTTTTATTCCCTTTTATTTTTCCTTTTTTCTTTATTCTTTTATATATCTTTTTCTTTATTTCCATAAAAATAGAAGATATTATGTATTGATATGCTATTTGTAGTAATACTGAATTAAGGTGTTAGTTTATAAAGTAAGCTATATATTGTAAACTATTTACTTCAAATAAAAAAAATATTACAGGTAAAAATTGAAACATTTAAACTCGTTGTCATAATGTAGTGGCCCGCGCGTTTACCTTATTGATTCGTGAGTCTATCGTGGCACCGTCAATGGAAACCTTTCATTTCTCAGGTGGGAATGGAGTTACCCGAGGCCAGACTCCAATAGTAGCAGCATAGAAAGTGACAGCAGAAGGCGGGAGCAGGAACCTTCATTTGAATTTACACTGAGGTTAAATGGATTGCCATCCATGATCATAAAAAGCCGCATATTGGATGTAGTGGGTTTATTTACGGGTGACTGTGGCTACCGATGACTGTGACTGTGATCCGGGAGGTGGGGGGGGACACACTATTCACTTCCCCACAAGCATTTACCAAGATTGTTTAATATTTTGTTGACCTCATGTACATGCTTTCAATATTCATTTTACACCACGTATTGTGACTTTGTCAAGACCCTTCTGGAAGTCCGTATTCAGGTTGTTAAGGTTTGCCCTCAGCATTCATTGCTTTCAGAAAGATGCTTGCTACCGACAAACTCACCACGACGATGCACAACTACCCGATACAAACAACATTAGGTTTATTACTTTCATGTGTAAAGTTATGTTTTGCATGCTATCCAGTCAAATCAGATAATACTATACATAAATAGAAATAAACTAATTTCAAATACATAGATCGGGACAGAAACAAAATGCAGATCTTGTCGTTCTCAATATTTTAGCGCTGAATTCCAGAGACAAAGTCCAATGGCCACAATGAGGTAGAGGAGAATTGAATGGTCCCCCAATTTATGGAAGGACCATTCAAAAGCCTGATAACAGAGGAAAGAATGCATTCCTGATTCTACTGATGCACGCTTTTAAGCTTCTGTTTCTTCTTCCAATGGGAGCGGGGAGAGGAAGGAATGGCCCGGGTAGGAAAGGTCTTTAGTTCAGATGGCTGCTTTCCCAAAGCAGCATGAAATGCACTTGTAGTCAATGGTGGGGAGTTTGGTCTGTGTGGTGAGACGAAGAGATGTAGAGTGGGGGAAGAGTTGGGGAAGTACCACTAGTTCCCCACACATACAGCCTCTACTCCTGTCCCTCTGCCCCTGTTCTGCCTGTGCTTCCTACACACACTGGCTCTTCTGCACTGTTCTGTTTTCATTATTGCTTCATACTGCACAGAAACGGGCCCTTCAGGTTGGGAACTACAGTTAGTTTGGAAATTAGCAAGCAAGCAAAAATACTTCCATGTAGCCTTCCAGCAGTGACGAGGCACCATGATCTCATGATCAACCCGATCACCGGAGCCCAACTATGGGTTTAACTACCATAGAAATTGACAAACAATCGCTTCCTTTGATATTTGAACAACGAAACTCTATTAAACAATGTAACACACAACCTTTAGTATTTTAGCTTGCAGTAACATAAATAAACTTAGTTATTCAAAAGACCACAGGAAAATAATTTGATTCCTGCAAGGGTGAAACACATTTTCCCCATTGCTATGATTTTCTATTAAAAAACGACGTTACTTCGCAAAGCAACGATCGTGTTACAGCAGAATTACTGTCCTTGTTGAATGTGAGTGTCTCTGTCTCCATCTCCTCTTCAAGCCTTTAACCTATTCCTGTTGGGACCCAATACCCGTGCTCGTTCTTTCACGCTGGGTTCGGCTTCCCGAACACTTTTCCACTCGCTGTGTGCAGCTCCCACGCGCCCGTCAAACTCACCTGCTTCTGATTCCCGCACTCCCTCTAAAGTTCTTGGGTTCAATAGACTCTTCTAAGCCTGGGTTAATGAAAGCAAGGATTCCGTAAACGTTGCAACCCACCTTGAGCAGATCATCAAGTGCTCGGCGGGTCATGCAATGGAGTGCGGCATTCAGGCCGCGGCCTTTCTTCGGAATGAGCATTCTTCACCATCGGTCTGAAGAAGGGTCCCAATAGGAAACGTCCCCCTCCGTTCCCCCCACGGAAGCTGCCTGACCCCCTGAGTTCCTCCAGTGCTTCGTGTCTTGCCCAAGATGACAACAGTTGCAGCTTTTTGTATCACCATCTTCCTAACCACCACATCTAGCTGTGCTAAGTAGAAACAAATAACTGCAGATGCTGGTTTATACCAAAGATAGACACAAAGTGCCCGAGTAACTCCACGGATCAGGCAGTATTTATGGAGAGATGTTTTGGATCGGGACCCGTCTAACTTCACACCGCTGCTTTGAAGATTGACGCGCATGCGGGCTGGCGGGCTCTTTAATCTTACTATTTTAGCATGTCAGGTCAGGCAGCATCCCTGGAAAACATGGATAGGTGACGTTTAGGGTCAGGACCCTTCTTCAGACTTAACCCGAAATGTCACCTATCTATGTTCTCCAGGGATGCTGCCTGACCCGCTGAGTCACTCCAGCATTTTTATTTCCTTGGTACAATTATGTACAAATACACTGCATTAATATTCCTCCTTGAATAAGGTACATGCACTGCCATTGCAGATTTAGTCCATCAAATGCTTCCTCAAACTTCTACACCCTCTCAATTGTATCTCTGGCATTGCACAGGTTTTTTTAGATAGAGCATGTGATTAACTGCTATTCTATAGCATTTCAAAATTGGTTGGTTCTACATCTGCCTTGAAAATAGATACATCATCACGTATCCCTTCATTATTTTGTCTGCCTCTTGTACACATCTGATCGACATAGGCATCTCTAACCCTTTTTCAGGTTTGGATTACTTTGCCTATGCGCCTTTGCTTGCTCATTGATCAGAAGACTTGTCAGGTTTGTCTTCACTCAGTCTCTTGTTGTCAACAGTTAATTTGTACTTTCCCATTGTTTCTCCAAGGCTAACGTACTAAGGTTCAACTAGTTTGAAGTTCACATTCCATGAACAGATGTGCCGGAGTGAAAGCTGTGGTAGTGTGCAGTGTGGTACATCAATAAAATAAATTAAGCAATCTATGATTCATTGTCGAGCTAGGGCAACTTGAAATAGTAGATTCTTCAATATTCAAACAGCTCCTCTGTTGCACTGTAGGATCCACACTGATCTCAGTATCCTCCATGGCCTTCATCTTGGTGAAAACAGATGTGACGTACTAATGTAGCACCTCGCCTACATCATCTGACTCTAAGCGCAAATTTTCTCCTTTATCTTTGAGCGTTAACTAGCACTCTAACTACTTTCTCCCTGGTTACCCTTTTGTTTTTAATGTAGGTATGAAAAGCTTTAATCTGACTCACCAGACCTCTTTTGACCCTTCTAATGACCTGCTTGAGTTCATTTCTCCTTTCCATATATTCCCATTTGCATTTTCCCATTCACTGGGAATTACTTTCACCTTGAGTCTATTTCTGTCCTGTGTGGCCAGTTTTTCTTTTACATTCATAAATTCATACAATCATGTGATGGGAGCAGAATTAGGCCATTTGACCCATCAAGTCTATTCCACCATTCAATCATGGATGATCTATCTCTCCCTCCTAACCCCATCCTCCTGCCTTCTCCCCATATCCTCTGATACCCATACTAATCAAGAACCTATCTACCTCTGTCTTAAATATATTGAATGACTTGCCCTCCACATTCCTTTTTAAGAATAAGACATTAGCTGGGTTTGCAGTGGACCAGTTTGATTCTATGTTTGAAATGTACATTTATCTTACTTGACATTCCTGATAGGAATTCCTGACAAAGTCATAATTGAAAAATGTCTCTAAGCTTGAGTTTTGAATGCCTGTCAGGATACTGAATATATCCTTCAAACTTTATCCGTGCCCCACAGTAATGTAATAAAAAGGAACTGAAGATGCTGGTTTATACCAAGGATAGTATAATCTTTGGTATAAACCAAAGACCTCTGTAGTCATGAAGACACTCGAAAGGCTTGTGCTGGCCAAGCTGAAAAATATCACAAACTCCCTGCTGGACCCTCTGCAGTTTCCATTTTGGGCCAATAGATCTGTGGATGATGCAGTCAACCTGGGCCTGCACTTCATCCTACAGTACCTAGACTGCCAGGGGACCTATGCAAGGATCCTGTTTGTTGGTTTTAGCTCTGCATTCAACACCATTGTGCCAGAGCTACTACACTTCAAACCTTCCGAGTAGACTGTGCCTGAATCCCTCTGTCGGTGGATCACCAACTTCCTGACAGACAGGAAGCAGCATGGGAGGCTGGGAAAGCACATCTCGGACCCGCAAACACTCAGCATAGGAGCACCGCAAGGCTGCATACTGTTTCCTCTACTCTCTCTACACCAACGACTGCACCTCCACAGACACCTCTGTCAATCTTCTCAAGTTTGAGGACGACACAACTCAGATTGGACTGATCCAGGATGGGGAGGAATCTGCCTACAGACAGGAAGTGTCACAGCTCGCGTCCTGGTGCCGTAGCAACAACCTAGAGCTTAATGCTCTTAAGACAGTGGAATTGATTGTAGACTTTAGGAAAGCTCCCCCTCCCCTCACCCCACTCACCATCAACAACACCACAGTCACATCTGTGGAGTCTTTTAAGTTCCTGGGAACCATCATCTCCAAGGACCTTAAGTGGGGGGCTACCATCAACTCCACAGTCAAAAAGGCACAACAAAGGATGTACTTCCTGCGGCAGCTGAGGAAGCACAATCTGCCACAGGCAATGATGGTCCAATTCTACACGGCCATCGTAAAGTCTGTTCTTACCTTCTCCATCATGGTCTGGTTTGGCTCAGCCACCAGCACGACACCTGGAGGTTGCTGTGAATCGTCCGATCAGAAGAGAAGATTATTGGCTGCAACCTTCCCTCCATTGATGAACTGTACTCTGCAAGGGCCAGGAAGCGAGCGGGCAGGATCATCTCTGACCCCTCTCACCCTGGCCACAAATTCTTTCAATCACTGCCCTCTGGAAGGTGACTCCGGACTGTCAAAACTGCCACAGCCGCACATAAAAACTGTTTTTATCCATGAGTAGTTGCTCTACTCAACAGCCAAAAATCTGTAGCCTCCCTTTGATCTGGTATTTTGTTGGTTCACATGCTTGATCAATGGTGTTTTATCATTAATGTTTTATTATTATTATTATTAATGTTTAGTGTTTTCTGAGTCATTCCTAACTGTCACTGTATGTCATGTTGTTACTTGTGGGTAGAGCACCAAGGCAAATTCCTTGTATGGGAATACTTGGCCAATAAACTGCTTACTTACTTACATACAAAATGCTGGAGTAATTCGCAGGTCATAGAGTCATAGAGTGATACAGTGTGGAAACAAGCCCTTCGGGCCAACTTGCCCACAACGTGCAACATGTCCCAGCTAGACTAGTCCTACCTGCCTGCGCTTGGTCCATATTCTGCCAATCCTGTCCTATCCATGTACCTGTCTAACTTTTTCTTGAGGCAGCATCTCTGGAGAAAATGGACAGGTAACGTTTCGAGTCGATACCCATCTTCAGACTTCTTGGCCCACAGTGTTGATCTTACAATGTAATCGCTTACAACTATTTTAAACTCAAGATGCTGGCCATGATAACATAGCTTGCGTTATATTTGTGCTGTTACCTTCAGAAGCTCACACAGGTAGATTATGAAAATTACTCTGCTCCTTGCTAACTTAGGTAACTAAACTTCTCTTTGTAGGAATCCTTACCCATAATAAAACAAACTGATTTTGTACTAACCTACATTAACAATTTATCAATAATCACCAATATAGCTTTACAATCTTGCAGCTTAACATGATGATCATTGATAGCATTGATGCTGTGCAGTTTAAACTCAAGCTTCCCTGCATAGGTTCTGATGTTGCAGAGTTTCCCACACTGATTTCTTAGTGAAGAACAGTATTGCCTGGGAAACATCACTCCTATATTTTCCTGCCTTCTTTGCCCTTTCTAGCAGTTTTGGCCATTTGATTTTGTTTTAAGTTGAAATCCTGCAATGTAAGGATCAAATGTAAGGCTCTTTGTGCTGAAAAGTATAGACTAGATCCTTTAGTCATTCAAACCCCATATGAATCCGTCTCTCAGGTGCATTATAAATACTTTCCAAAATTATGATTGCTTGATAAATGTTTCATCTTGGCAATATGATACTCAGTGTCTCTTCCATTTTCTGGTTGTGGGTGCCAGATTTGTAACTTCCCACCATCTCAAATGACTGTAGTTTAAAGTACTTTTCCAGCTTCTGTATTACCTCAGTAAATGGGATATCTCAATCATGTTGCGGACCAGTTAGGTAAGTGACTGTATAAATTGTTTGAGAGCCAACTTCAGTGAGTAAAAGTATTTTCCTTTGCCCTCTCCCTTCAGCATTCAGTGCCTGTGCAATTTCTGCATGGTTTCCACCTCAATATATTGTTGGCCATAAAAAACATTTCCATCCTTTCCACAAGGCTGTGAATGATTTATGAGCCTTGTCGTACATCCCAGAGCTACCCACAAAGCGTCTCTGCACTTGAGTGGCCATTCTGTTTCCCCACCTATCAGTGACCCACTACTGATGGCAGGTGGCACCACCATTGTGGCAGCCTCGCCAACAGTCTGTGTGTCCTTTCTACTGTTTTTATTACTTTAAGTATGCTCTAAAAGTTTGTTTCAATGTTTCTTGGTTAGTTTATGTGGGGGGGGGGGGGGGGAAATAGGAGGAAACCTTTTTTCAGTCACTTACCTCGGTGGAGATGCGATTTTCTCCGTGTCGCATCTCTGCCCCCCCTTTGCAGCCTAACAACGTGGAGTGGTGCGGCTTTTCCTGGAGATCGGCCCGGAGCTTCAAGCCGCGGACGCGGCGCGTACTTACCATCGTGGAACCGGGGATCCTTTCTTGGACATCGGACCGTTGACAACGGCAAGTGCGGAGAGTTCAAGGTCCAGGCCGTGGGTGAACGAAGAGGAAGATGACTGAACTTCATTGTCTTCCATCACAGTGAGGAATGTTGATTCCACTGTGTGGATGTTTATGTTAAAATTATTTTGTGTGCATTGTGTTCTTTTCACTTAGTATGGCTGTATGGTAACTCAAATTTTACTGGTTAAGTGACAATAAACGCTAACTTGAACTTGGTCTTTCGTGTATATTCTCCTGACTAGTTGCTAATGGGCCTGTCCCACTTAGGCGACTGTAGGAGACTATGCAATCGCCACATGGTCGCCACATGTTCACGGGTGGTCGCCAGGGAGTCGCCTTCATGGTCGTGAGGAGTTCCCGCATTCTGGGAACTAGTCGCGACCTTCCAGTAGTAAATGATTTTCAAGGGTATGATTCTGTTTAAGATCAAAACCTTAATGTTCGGATCCTGGACTGCGAAATTGTGAAGCAGTTTTCTATGTTAGCTTGCCTGCCAAGTTCATTTCATGAGGGAAAAATTAGGACATGACAAAGAAAAATCCTGAGACTCTACATGTATCTAAAGAGTAAAGAACATTAAGGTTTTGATCTTAAACAGAATCATACCCTTGAAAATCATTTACTCCTGGGAATCCCTGGAACAAAACTGGCCAAAGTGGTGGAAAAACATTTAGGACGCACTCCATTTCTCCTGAGGAAGCATGTGCAGATCATGTACAAGAATGTCTTTGACCAAACTTTGCTGGCTTTACCTTGCACTAAACATTATTTTCTTATCATGTATCTATACACTGTAAATCGATTGATTGTAATCATGTATTGTTTTTCTGCTGACTGGTTAGCACAGAACAAAAAAATGTTTTCACCTCAGTACACGTGACAATAAACTAAACTGAACTGAACTGAGCTGAAAAAGCAGGCATTTGCAAGAAACCAATCAACACACCCTCCTAGGCTGTCATGCTCCATTCTACCTCCTACGGCAAGGTCTGGTGATTTATCATAGGAATAGTGGGCCATCCAAAAACCCAGCACAGTCAGCAACATTGCAATATACTACGTTTACTATAACACAAATTGCTGGAGTAACTCAGCGGGTTCAGGCAGCATCTCTGGAGGACATGGATAGGCAACGTTTTGGATCAGAACGCTTTGTGTTACTTTGTGTTACACTCAGCATTCCAGCATCTGGGGTTTCTTGTGTCTATGTGTTTGCTATCCTAAATTTAGGAATGGGAGATTATGCAGCTGAAATTGACTGAAAAGTATGTTTAAAAAATATCAATAGGTAGTGAAATAGTAGCAACAGGAATTGTGCAGACACAACATAAGTAAAATAAATAAATAAGCCTTGGGTTTTTATGTCACACTTAATGAAGAGGTGCTCTCAAATATTAAAAGATGTGAATTTTATTTTTACCATGAATGTATTGCAGCCTTTTGTGGATTAATAAAAGAAACACATTTACATCAAAAGTTTCTTCTTCAAGAGTTGTCACTTTGCATTTGTCTATTAAGGAGTTCTGCACACTGATGTGAAGTTATATTTCAGTGATGTTGCCATTACAGACCTTATTTAATTTAGAGATACAGTGCAGAAACAGGCACTTCAGCCCACCAAATTCATGCCGACCAGCGATCCCCACACTACACACTAGGGGCAATTTACATTTTTACTGAAGCCAATTAACCGCAGACCTGCAAACCTGTACATCTTTGGAGTGTGGGTGGAAACTAGAGCACCCGGAGAAAACCCACACGGTCACGGAGAGAACATTCAAACTCTATACAGACAGCACCCGTAATCAGGATCAAACCCAGTTCTCTGGCTATGTAAAGCAGCAACACTACCACTGCTCCATCATGCCTTATGATGTCAGTAATCCCACTATATGGTTCAACTTCTACTTTGAGGTTGAAAAAGGGTAGAAACTCATATAAAGTAATTCTATTACATAATCGTGCTCAACATTTTCTGTGACACCTCCAACATTCACTTCCATGCAAAGCAATAAATGCAGATTTCAGAAGCATACAGCCATTATTGCAAGTTTAACAGATGTTGTGGGATATAAATTTCTACCTGTTGGTGTTAAAATTGTAGTGAGATAAATACATTATTTATCACATACCTTCTCAGAACTTTTATGGAAGTTGATGGATTCATTTTACTTTTGGACAACCTGTTCCAAATCTTAAAAGCAGATTATTTTTTTATATCAGTGAATGTCTGCACTTGCACAACTCAGTTAAGCTGCATTAAAATCAGTGAGGCACATGCATTCATTAAATAGGCCGTTAGCCTTAGGGCTTCCTTTATAAAGTAGTGTACAAGGTTACCTATATCTTCTCACATATTCTTTCAATAGTCACTGAGCTGCTTTTCGTATTTCTAAGAAAACAGTGACTGTTGAAAGAATGTGTCTTTTTACAACGATTATCCCTATCTCTACTTATAATGTGATTCATTTCAAATTCTGAGGCATCTTTCTTTCCCTAGACCTGACACTGTCCTGAAGAACCTCCATTTTCCTTTCCTTCACCAAACACTATCAAACTATCTTCTAAACCTAACACATTTCTGATCCTTCTTTCTTCCTGATGGTTCTCAAATATATTATTGTTTCTCAACTCCACACACTTCTTCAGAAACTTTCCATCAGTCCATTTGTAGTCGTTTAGATGGAAATGGCATTACCAAGTGCTTGAAGACTTTCTGAATTGGGATCAAAACTTCTCCTTCTCTTTCTACAATGCCCAATCTTCCCAATCTACTTTCTCTATCATTTCAGCTCCGCACAATGTTCCTTCTATTACATTTAATTTATTGATGAGGGGTGGTTAAACCAGGCAAGACCAAATTATTTATCACTCCAAGTTGCCCTGAAACGGCAGGGGTTGGATTTCCCATTAAACTACAACAGTCCTTACAATGATAGTAATCGCACTGTTGAATAGTGAATTGCAGGAAGAAACAGCTTGCATTCACATTGGCTTTAACATTCTTCATGTTGTTAAGGATTTCACAGCCTTGTAAACCCACTACCATTTTGTAGACAAATGAAGCATTAAGGTTGCACACACAAATCTCAGAAACAATAATTAATCAAATAATTGGGTAAATTGTTTCAATGTGGAAACCATGAACAGATCTCAGCTTCATTTCAACATACCATTTGTGTTACTAATTGCATGCTCTACCAAGATATTTATTTTCTTTGATCCCAAAACTAGCACATCCAGATCCTTCTGTCCACAACAGTTCATTAGTTTCTCACCATTTAAAAACAATATTTTCTTGCAAGCAAAATACTCAAGCTTACATTTTCCCATGCTGAGTATCACATATAATCTTACTGATCTTTTGCTTAACCCTGCCCATGTGCTATCATAGACTCTTAATGTCCTCGTAGCACACTTTCCTACAGTCTCTTATCATGAGCAAACGTAGAAGAACAGACATCTTGTAAGTTATGTGTGTTATTTATGTAAGTTATGAACTAATACTCTGCTAGGGACAATCTGCCAAGCTGAAAAAACAGCTAATTTCTTTTTGCTTTTCTCCTTCAATCAATCCATTATCTAGGCTAAAAAGCCACCAAGTGCTGGAGTAACTCAGCAGGTCAGGCAGCATCTCTGGAGAACATAGACAGGTGACGTTTCAGGTTAGAACCCTTCTTCAGACTGGTTTTCATTACTACAATGTTATTCATGGGTTCCGACATTTTTCAACAACCAATGTCAGTTGATTGACCAATGGTCAATGTCGGCGGACATCGTGGTTAGAACCTCTAATCTACTAAGACCTAGGGTTATAGAGTCATACTGCAGGTAAAAGGCCATTCAGCCCAATTTGTCCATGCCAATCATGATGCCCCATTTAAGCCATTGCCATTTAACCATGTTTGCCCCATACCCTTTGAACTTTTCCACATTTTGTCACATTACAACCACAAACGTAACTGTATTTTATTGGGATTTTATGTGAGAGACCAACACAAAGTGGTGCATAATTGTGAAGTGGAAGGAAAATGATAGATGGTTTTCAAATTTTTTTACAAATAAAAAACTGAAAAGTGTAGCGTGCAAAAGTATTCAGCCCCCTTTACTCTGATACCCCTAAATAAAATCCAGTGCAACCAATTGCCTTCAGAAGTCACCTAATTTGTAAATAGAGTCCACTTGTGTGTAATCTAATCTCAGTATAAATACAGCTGTTCTGTGAAGGCTTCAGAGGTTTGCTAGAGAACATTAGTGAACAAACAGCATCATGAAGCCCAAGGAACACACCAGACAGGTCAGGGATAATGTTGTGGAGAAGTTTAAAGCAGGGTTAGGTTATAAAAAAATATCCCAAGCTTTGAACATCTCACGGAGGACTGTTCAATCCATCATCCAAAAATGGAAAGAGTATGGCACAACTGCAAACCTACCAAGACATGGCCGTCCACCTAAACTGACAGGCCGGGCAAGGAGAGCATTGATCAGAGAAGCAGTCAAGAGGCCCATGGTAACTCTGGAGGAGCTGCAGAGATCCACAGCTCAGGTGGGAGAATCTGTCCACAGGACAACTATTGGTCGTGCACTCCACAAATCGGGCCTTTATGGAAGAGTGGCAAGAAGAAAGCCATTGTTGAAACAAAGCGATAAGAAGTCCCGTTTGCAGTTTGCCACAAGCCATGTGGGGGACACAGCAAACATGTGGAGGAAGGTGCTCTGGTCTGATGAGACCAAAATAGTAAGATTAAATGAGAACTTACCAGTTCGAAGTTTGATCCTTATTTTATGAGGAGTTACGTTGAGGGATTACGTGAAGAAGTCCCGCCAGGCGCATGCTCATCATACCTCAAAGCAGCGGCGTGGAAACTCAGAAAACACATATAGCCGAAGTAACATAGTAAGGCTTTAAGAAGACTATAACTACCAGATGATCTCTTAGATTATGAGGGCGGGAGCGGAGGGCACATAATCCCTCAACGTAACTCCTCATAAAATAAGGATCAAACTTCAAACTGGTAAGTTCTCGTTTAATCTAACTATTTTACTTTGGAGTCACGTGAGTGACTATGTGAAGATTTCAAAGCTCTGTGTTTACATACCATAGATGCACTCCATACGACAACTGCTTCGGTTGACATAGTAGTAACAAATAATATATTGAACATTGCTTCAAATTATTCAATAACTATTTTTAATAACAATAATAACAAAACGCAGTAATAACCTCTATATCCCAGGAGGAAATTACAAACAATGATATAAACAAAGCAAATGAATTAAACGGAAACCAAAACAGCACGCCCAAACCGTGGCACTGTCTGTACAGGTTTATCATAAAACTGTGAGAAAGTTGCTTCTCTGCGGCCGCGAGGATTTGGTCTAGTGGCACATCCTGAGCCTTCGGCGCGGATGTGGAAGCCGCCCTGGTGGAGTGAGATTTAAACACATGAGTGTCGCCTCCAGCACAATTGAGAACCTGTTTCAACCATCTAGAAATAGTTTGTACTGACGCTCTTTTATATGGCTTTTTGTGACTAATAAACAGTCCTGTCTCAGAACCCCTGAGATTCCCTGTTAACTCAAGATATCGTCTAAAGTGTTTAACTACACATAACATTTGGTCAACAGGATATGCTTTAAAAGTCACCTTGGTTCCTGCCATACCTGGCCTGCTTTGTTTGATTAAATCATAGACATAAAAAGTAATGTCATCTACAGACAAATGAATACAATCTATTCGTAACAATTGTAATGTTTGTACACGTTGTGCTGAAACCAGCGCCATAAGCATAACTACTTTCAGAGTTAACCTCTGCATAGACAACGACGTAATTGGAGCCCATTGCGAAGCAGTGTGAGAACTACACTGATATCCCAGATTTCTGTATACCTGGGTTTAGGAGGGTTTTTGTTAAAAATTCCTCTCATAAATCGGGATACTAATGGATGAGCCCCGATAGGCTGTTGTCCTGCGGACTGCCCAAAATAAGAGGACAAAGCACTCCCAGCACTGTTAATAGCACTATAACTCAAATGCTCATCAAAATGCAACTTAGCAAGGAACTCCAACACATCACTTATGCTTGCAGTATGATAAGATAAATTTGACTGTAAACAAAACATCTCCCATTTCTTTATATGAACCATATATTGTTTTTTAGTACTATTCCTCCAGGCTGCAGTAATAACCTCCATGGTCCTGTCCAACAATCCAAGGCCTTGGAATGGTCTGTTCAGAACCTGCAGACCAACAAATTGATACGGTCATGTAATGGGTGACTTTCTCCTGTAACCGGATGCACCAACAAATTACTGCAGCTGGGAACCATCATGAATGGCTGAACCATCATTCTGAGTAACAATGGGAACCATGGTTGTGTTGGCCAATCTGGACCACCAAAATGCCTGTGGCGGAGTCAAGCTCTATTTTGGTTAAACATTTCATAATCAGACAAAATGGAGGGAAAGCATAAAAGAATGATTGTCCCCAATGTAATGAAAAAGCATCCACAGCTACTGCTCCTGGATCTGGTTCCCATGAAACATTTTTAAGCAAATGGTGATTCAGTCTGGATGCAAACAGATCAATATCTGGCAATCCAAATCGAGTGACAATTGTTTGAAAAACTTTAGAATTCAACATCCATTCTATATTATCATTGAATTTTCGTGACCTTTGGTCTGCCACCACATTGTCTACCCCTGGCAGATAGATGGCCGAAACCCAAATGTTTCTTGAAATACACCAATGCCATATGAGATTAGTCATGCTGTCACATGAAACTGATCTCGCTCCTCCCATATGATTGATATATGCCACTGCCGTAGTGTTATCAATTTGGAGTTCATTGTGTAAATTATTCATTGTGGAGCAATATGCCTTTAACCCATAAAATGCCCCCAGTAATTCCAAATAATTTATTCCTTGTGTGTGAAGAATCAAACTTTCTTGTTCATTCCATCTACCTCCACAACTGGACTCAATGTCCGTTGCCTCCCCATCCGAGAGCACTCACATCAGTCTGTAAAATCATTGAAGGTTCCTGCACCAAAATGTTATTGGTAGCTTGACTGACATTAACAATCCACCACTGCAACTCTGCTGGAGCTATGGCTGGTAATTGCATAACACAATCAAAATGACCTGCATGCTCTTTTAGTGCTTGTTCTCTTGCTCTTTGCAAATGCTGATAATGCAAAGGCCCAAACTTTACTGCAGGGAAAGCTGCTACCAATTTCCCAATGACCTTAGCAACTTCTCGGATGGAGGGATTAAGCTTTTGTGTGAGACAAGTACAGACCTCAGCAATATCCACAACCTTGACTGTCGGTAATGTTACTGTCATATGAACTGAATCAATAAGAAATCCCAAATACACAATATTTTGGGTTGGATGTAACTTGGATTTAGTTGGATGCACCAAAAACCCTAATGATTCAAACACATTTTTGGTTACTGCAACCGATTCCTCAGCTGACTCTTTAGTGTTGCTGATAATTAAGACATCATCTAAGTAAGCCATGACAATGTGATTACGAGTCCTTAACAGCCCCAGCACAGGTTTAAGCACTTTAGTAAATAGCCTAGGTGCTGAGCTGAGTCCATTAGGCAATGTTTTGTATTGCCACAGCTGTCCCATCCAATTAAATTTCAAGTACCTGCGATAATGAGCATGAATTGGTACTGAATAATACACATCTTGCAAATCAATGGTTGCCATATAACAACCTTGTGAGACCAGCTGTTTTGCAGTAACGAAGGTGTCCATTTTTAAATGTCTATAGAGTACTGAACAATTTAAATGAGTGAGATCCAAAATTACTCTACAACCCCCATCTTTCTTAGGTCTGGGGAAAATATTAGACACTAATTGTTGTGAGTGATTAATGGCTTTTTCAATCACTCCTTTTTTACACAAATTCTTAATCTCTTTGTTAACCTGTTCAGTTTCTGGAGCAGAAAACACCACCATTTTATTTGGTTTGTGCTGCTGAGGTGGATCTAAACTCACTGACACAGTATTTCATATAAACATATCACATGTAATACAGCACCATTCATTGTAAAACAATTGTAATCTACCTCCAATAGGAGGTTGTGCACCAGAACCTTTAACAAAAGTTCCCTGTACCTCTGCAGTTGGCCTGAAAGCCTGCTGTCTGCTCACATTGGGGTAGAAGCCACTTTGTCTTGGTGGGTAATCTCGTTGCACCACTGGCCTCCCCCTGCTCGGTCCAGCACTTGGATCGGATCTTCGAAACACAAACCCAGGTTTACAAAAAGGTGGCCATGATGTATTTGCCTTCATCAAACCAATTGTTTTCGCCTCGTCATCAATATTTCGTATCTGTTTGACAAGGTCCGTTCCAAACAGGAACTCAGTTGTTTGAATATTCGTCGCCTTACACAATGCAGCAAATTTTTGATTAAGAGTTGGTCTGATGGCGATTTTACTAATGCAATTAACTTCAAAGTATGCATTGCATAACAGAGCCAACATGTCTTTTTGTGTTTGATTTATCATGGTCCCTTTGACCATAGTGCCAAATGCAGTAATTGCTGCAGCCACCAGTTGGAGGACATGTTGATGACGAACCTCCTGTCCTCTCATAGCAGAACTCATGGGTGGCCAAATAGCTGGGTTCACTGTAGGCACTTTCAATGCTGCACAATTGACAGGTGTTTTGTACTTGTTGGTAGTCTCTTGCATTATAGCTTGCTGGAGCTGGTGAGACACTAAATAACTAAAGTTATTTGCAAAGTACTCATCCATTGCCTCACCAGTCTCCTCCGGAATAGCAAAACTCATTGCAATATCCGGGACACCCGGAGCATGGCTCTTGTGCTCTGTTGTTTGCACATAAGAAGGGACACCAGACATGGGGTCAGCTGCATCCTGCCCCACTTCTCCCAAGTCATATATTAGGGAGGCATCCTCCAGTCCTAAACAAGGCGCTGGAAGGAAATCCCTTGCTGACATTCCACAGCGTTGAACAGCTGCCTGGGGAATCACTGGGCCCTTAGCCCCTTGTTTTATCAAAGTTTGGAGCATCTTCTCCATATTTTGCATCCTCCCCCACATTATTTTATTATCTGGAAGGCAGTCACATTCTTCTTCTTCAGACTCGTCTGATAACACAGGTCTATTAGATTTTCTTTTAGCCTTTCTATGGCTGTCAGTGGCCCCAGCCTCCTGAGTAACTGGAACTGCCGTGGAAAGTTTACTTTCTAATGCAACTGCTGTCGGTAAAACGGCACCCGGTATCGGAACCGGCGTTGCCTCACTCATCTCCCGACCCAAACGATTAAGTGAATCCGAGGACCCACGCTTAGAACGAACTCTCCTACCTGACCGCTCCATACCACCAACTCCTACTGACTTCTTGAGCCAGCTTTACGGAGTTAAATACTCGCAGGCAAAGTTTTCAAAACCACTTACCTGTGAGTTTGCTACTTACCGCTGGTGGAGCTGTAACCTCCAGCCCGTTCAGTGCGACATACGCGGACATAATGACGCGCATGCGCCTGGCGGAACTTCTTCACGTAGTCACTCACATGACTCTGAATTAAAATTGAAGTTTTTGGCCTAAATGCAAAACGCTATGAGTGGTGGAAAACTAACACTGCACATCACCCTGAACACGCCATCCCCACTGTGAAACATGGTGGTGACAGCATAATGCTGTGGGGATGCTTTTCTTCAGCAGGGACAGGGAAGCTGGTCAGAATTCATGGGAAGATGGATGGAGCCAAATACAGGGTAATCTTGGAAGAAAACCTGTTAGAGTCTGCAAAAGACTTGAGACTGGTGCGGAGGTTCACCTTCCAGCAGGACAACTACCCTAAACATACAGCCAGAGCTACAATGGAATGGTTTAGATCAAAGCATATTCATGTGTTAGAATGGTCCAGTCAAAGTCCAGACCTAAATCCAATTGAGAATCTCTGGCAAGACTTGAAAATTTCTGTTCACAGATGCTCTCCATCCAATCTGACTGAGCTTGAGTTATTTTGCATTGAAGAATGGGCAACAATTTCAGTCTCTAGACGTGCAAAGCTGGTAGAGACATACCCCAAAAGACTTGCAGCTGTAATTGCAGCGAAAGGTGGTTCTACAAAGTATTGACTCAGGGGAGCTGAATACTTTTGCATGCCACACTTTTCAGTTTTTTATTTGTAATAAAATTTGGAAACCATGGATGATTGTCCTTCCACTTCACAATTATGCACCACTTTGTGTTGGTCTATCACATAAAATCCCAATAAAATACATTTAAATTTGTGGTTGTAACATGACAAAATGTGGAAATGTTCAAGGGGTATGAATACTTTTGCAAGCCACTGTACATGTATCTGTCCAAATGTCATTTAAATGTTGTTATTGAACCTGCTTGCTCTGGCAATTCAATCCATGTAATCGACCACCATATGCAAACATTGTCCCTCAGGTTCCTCTTAAATCTTTCCCTTCTTACCTAAATTTCATGCCATTTAGTTCTCAATTTCCCTACCCTGAGAGAAAGGCTCTGTTCATCCAGCTTATGTATTCCCCTCATGATTTTACACATCGTCCTCAGCCACCTAACCTGTCCAACCACTCCCTCCAGCTAGGCCCCTCAAGTCCTTAAAACGCCTCATAAATATTTTGTGTATTTTTTTTAGCTTTAGACAATAGACAATAGGTGCAGGAGTAGGCCATTCGGCCCTTCGATCCAGCACCGTCATTCGATGTGATCATGGCTGATCATCCCCAATCAGTACCCCGTTCCTGCCTTCTCCCCATATCCTGACTCCGCTATTTTTAAAAGCCCTGTCTAGCTCTCTCTTGAAAGCATCCAGAGAACCCATCTCCACCGCCCTCTGAGGCATAGAATTCCACAGAATCTCCACTCTCTGTGAGAAAAAGTGTTTCCTCGTCTCCGTTCTAAATGGCTTGCTCCTTATTCTTAAACTGTGGCCCCTGGTTCTGGACTCCCGCAACATCAGGAACATGTTTCCTGCCTCTAGCGTGTCCAAACCCTTAACAATCTTATATGTTTCAATGAGATGCCCTCTCATCCTTTTAAAGTCCAGAGTGTATAAGCCCAGCTGCTCCATTCTCTCAGGATATGACAGTCCCGCCATCCCGGGAATTAACCTTGTAAACCTACGCTGCACTCCCTCAATAGCAAGAATGTCCTTCCTCAAATTCAGGGACCAAAATTGTACACAATACTCCAGGTGTGGTGTCACGAGGGCTCTGTACAACTGCAGAAGGACCTCTTTGCTCCTATATTCGATTCCTCTGGATATAAAGGCCAACATGCCATTCGCTTTCTTCACTACCTGCTGTACCTGCATGCTTACTTTCATAGAGTAATGTACAAGGACCCCCCAGATCACGTTGTACTTCCCCTTCTCCCAACTTGACACCATTTAGATAGTAATCTGCCTTCCTGTTTTTGCTACCAAAGTGGATAACCTCACATTTATCCGCATTAAACTTCATCTGCCATGCATCTGCCCACTCCCCCAACCTGTCCAAGTCACCCTACATTCACATAGCATCGTCCTCACAGTTCACACTGCCACCCAGCTTTGTGTCATTTGCAAATTTACTAATGTTACTTTGAATCCTGTAGATTGGCTATAGCATGTTAGCCAATCAGAATGCTTAGTAATTATAACCCCGCCTAACAATAAAGTTGCTTGTGTTTCAACCTGTGTGAGTTTGGACTCTTTACATGGTGTCAGAAAAATGGGTCTACCCCACGTCTGTTTACTGCGATTTATTTAGTTTACCAGTTTTTATTTGAATATTTTTTGTGACTTGAGGACATGGCTAACTCTTGTCGAAAGCCCAGCCTGTTAGTGTTTGATTCTGATATCTCTGATCGATGGCAAATGTTTGAGAAGGACTACTCTCATTATATCCGCATCGTTCACCGAAACGATCCTGATGATTTGAAGGCTTCACTACTGTTGAATTTAGTGACTTCCGGTAGGCGGCAGAGCATGGTGGCTGATTAGACACAGAGCTCCGTACAGTCGGATAAATAAACCTCCCCTAAATTCAAAGTAAGCAAGTATTTAAGTTTTAATGGGTACAGTATGAATGGGGGAGTCAAAACAAAGAGCTGAAAGTTGAAGGAAAAGATGCTAGAAAAGCAAGAAACAGAAGGTCTGGCCCGAAGCGACACAGACGACACAGACAAAACCAAAAACAAACAGGCTGGTGGAGACGCTGCAATAGAGGCCCTCCATGAGGGATTAAAAAGCATAAGTACACAAATCTGCAACTTGAGAAGGGAATTAAAAGCGGACTTCACGTCATTCAAAGACGATTTCAAGCGGGATATGAGAGAAGAGCTGGCCGAATTTAAACATGAAATGAATCTTCAGATGGCAGCGAATGCACAAGCAACACAAGACCAAACAAAAAACGGAAGAAGCCAGCACCCGATTAGAGGAGCTGGAAACATGGAGTGTCGCTGCAAACACTATACTCCAAGAAACAATGAAAGACCAGAAGTTACTTGTCGACAAATTGAATGATCTGCAGTCCAGATCCTGAAGATATAATTTGCGGATATACGGCGTGCCAGAGGGTGCGGAAGGTAGCTCAGTACCTCAGTTTGTAGAGAAACTGCTCAGAGGTGAAATGTCAATCCCTGAAATGACAGATTTACAGATTCAACAAGCACACAGATCCCTGGCAGAGAAACCAAGCCCTAGTTCCCCTCCGAGATCCATAATTGTCCACTTTCTCCAGTTTAAAGTTAAAGAGATGGTCCTCAAACAGGCATGGCAAAAGAAGATCCAACTTGGAGAACGAATGCTGTCTTTTGACCATGACTATACTACCACTGTAGTACAACAACGCAAGGCATACAAACATATTAAACGCTTCATAAAAGAGGAAGGAATCCGCTTTCAGACTCCATTTACCAAGATACGTATTCACTGGGAGAGCGGACACCAAACCTACAACAACGCAAGGGAAGCCGTGCGAGAGCTACAACAGAGAGGCTATAAAGTGGAAGAGCTGCGGGGAGACACGGACATGCGGCCACTGCGTGAACAACTTCACCGAACGGCGCGGTGGCAGCTCGTCGAGAGAAACGGAGAATCAGAGACAGTCAGACGGGCATGGGAGCGCCTTCAAGTATTCCAACAAAAGACTCATGCTTGAACTGAGATACGATTATGAAGGTACGCACAGACATGGATAACACAATGGCTTCCACCACAATATGTTAGAATGCTGAGTTCTGATATGTATATTCATAGACAAACCTGTTTATAAGCCTGGTTCTAAAAATATCACCAAGCATCACAGATCTCATGTGAGTGTAATTAATGTTGATTTAATAAAACTTTCTGTATTAGATAAATCCGACTGTTAGGGAGATTAGCGAAATATTAGAGCTAGAATGAATGGAGGGACCCATAGAGGGTTACCCGCCTTCTCCAGGAGAGGGCCCTTTCTTAGTGTTAGGCTTTCCCCCTCAATTTACAAAGGGATTCTGGATCTATGGAGGAGAGAGAATACCCTTTTTTGGGAGTCCATATATGTTTTGATGTTTTGTTTTGTTTTGCCAGGTAAAACACCTTTGTTTGTTCATATGTTTTGGTTTGCCGTTCAGAATGGTTCGGGTGTTGAGTTGAGGGGATACAGTGAAATTAATCACACTAAGTGTAATGATGCAATGTCAAGGACTTAAGCTGATGTCTCTAAATGTTAATGGTTTGGGCAATCCAATTAAGAGGGCTAAAGTCATGACTTAATTGAAAAAAAGTGAAGATGCATATTATTTACTTACAAGAAACCCATTTATCACGACAAGAGCATGAGAAGCTGAAAAGATTTGGATATAAAAACACATATTATAGCTCACATACTTGTAGTCATAAAAGAGGAGTGGCAATCTTGATATCAAACTCAGTTAAATTTGAAATGTTTAACGAAATAAAAGACAAAGAAGGGAGGTATATCATAGTAAAGGGCAAAGTTGATAATAATATCCTGACACTGGTGAATATCTATGCTCCCCCAGAGAGTGATAAACATTTTTTCAAATCCCTATTTGATACTATTGCAATGGAAGCAGAAGGAATTTGTATATGTGGGGGTGATCTGAATGTTGTACTGAATCATAGGCTTGATACGACAAGTAAAAAGAAAAATAAGAACCAGTTAACAAAACTACTAAACACTACCTGTGAAGAATTTGGTTTTCTTGATGTCTGGAGGAATTTTCACCCTCTAGAAAGAGACTATACACATTACTCAATACCACACTCAGTTTACTCCAGAATAGACTATTTCTTAATGCAGAAAGAAGACTGTTATAGGGTAATGGATTGCAGAATCGGTGTGGCAGATGTATCAGACCATAATGCCATATACCTAACAATTCAAATGAACAGTAGAAGGAAAAACACAGTGTGGCGATTAAATGTTGGAATACTGAATGATAAAACAACTGTTAATTATATTAAATTGGAAATCAAAACGTATCTAGAGGAAAATGACAATGGGGAGATGGACCCATCCATACTATGGGACTCCTTGAAGGCTGTAATAAGAGGTAGGTTAATAGCAAGGGCATCACATATTAAAAAGGCCAGAATGAAAACATATAATAAGTTCATAACAGACCTGAGGGATTTAGAACAGAAGTACAAAAATAATAAGGACCAGAGAACTTATAAGCAAATAGAAGATTTGAGTGGACAAATGGATGGAATATTGGGTCAAGAGGTGGAGAAAAAAGCAAGATTTTTTATAACAGGCACATTATGAGCTTGGCCCTAAATCCACTAAAATACTTGCCTGAAGGCTATGCAAACAACAGGCTGACAACACCGTACACAAAATTAAGGACCCCTGTACACAGAATTTGAAGAGTGATCCAAAAGAAATAGAATATATCTTCCAGGAATATTATAAAGAATTATATACACAAACCTCTACAGAAGATGGGGAATCAATGAGGACTTTTTTAAGTACAGTAGATCTGCCCTGTATTGAAGAGACACAAAATAAAATAATCACAGCAGAAATGTCACTGGAGGAGATAGAGAAGACAATTGGTAGGATGAAATCAAACAAGGTCCCAGGCAGCGACGGTTTCCCTGGTATAAAATATTTTGGAATGAGCTGAGCCCACTTCTTCTGAGAACCTTTAAATGGATTATCAAAGAAGGCAAGACACCCCCGTCATGGAAAGAGGCAATTATAACATTAATCCCCAAAGAGAACAAAGACAAGGAAAATTGTAGCAACCACAGACCGATATCAATTCTAAATGTGGACTATAAATTATATTCTTCAATTATCACCAAACGATTTGAAAAGTTCATGCCAGATTTAATTGATGAAGACCAGCCTGGTTTTATAATAGGCAGACAAACACAGGACAGCATTAGAAGAACTGCAAGAGTAAAGGTGAATGGGTCCTTAACTGAGAGATTTGTGTTAGGAAGAGGAACGAGACAGGGATGTTATCTTAGCCCTACCCTGTTTGCTATATAGAACCATTGGCTCAAGCGATTCGTCAAGATAGGGAACTGAGGGTAGTAACTATAAGAGACAGAGAACATAAAATTGGCCTTTTTGCTGATGATGTAATGATGTATCTCACGGAAGTAAACACCTCATTTCCAAGGATGATGGGGATCATAGATGAATTTAATTTTTATGCAGGTTATAAAGTGAATATTTCAAAAACTCAAATCCTCCTATTTAATTGTCCTCCTCCAGAAGAAATCAAACACAATTATAATATTAAATGGAATTCAAAATCAATCAAATACCTAGGGATACATAAAACAAAAAATATATCAATGTTGTATGGGGCTAATTATAATCACATCAACCAAAACATAAGAAAGGATATAGAAAGATGGTCCACCTACCCAATGGATTTTAGTAGTAAGATAAATGTGGTGAAAATGAATATTTTGTCAAGGCTATTGTACTTGTTTCAATCTCTGCCAATTGAGTTACCATTAAAACAATTCACAGAAAGGGATAAATTAATATCTAGATTTATTTGGGGAGGAAAGAAGGCCAGAATTCGATACACTACACTCCAGTTGCCAAAGGACAAAGGTGGAATGGCACTTCCAAATTTTAGGATATATTTCTATGCAGCCCAACTTCAACCACTAATTAATTGGCGTGAGGACAGCTATACAGCTAGGTGGAAAGACATTGAGACATATACCCCTGACTTCCACATCCAAACACTTTTGGGAGAAAAAGCGCTTCCTGGACATATCAGGAGTATAATCGATCCAATAATGATATTTACTTTAGAAACCTGGTTCATTCTTACCAGACAACTTAAACTGAATAAACGACAAAAAGTTTTAAGATGGATAGCTTTGGATGATGAATTTAAACCAGGGATGTATGACTCAACATTTAAAGAGTGGATGAAGAAAGGAATGACTGCGTTTTGTACTGTTATTGAAAATGGAGACCTAAGAAGGATTCAAGATTTGAAGGATAGATTTGCACTTCGGAACCAAGACTTGTTTAGATACCTCCAACTGAGTGATTATTACAATAAAAAGGTAAAAAGGGAGGCACTAGAAGAAAATAATCCAGTGATAGAAGTGATATTAGTGCGTATCATCAAAAAATATTAAGGATTATTTCTAAACTTTATCATAGTTTAATGGAATGTCAAGCTAAAACTACATTTTATGTAAAATTTAAGTGGGAAAAGGAATTGAACATCACAATCTCAGAAGAAGAATTGCATCATATGTGTGTAACACTACAGACATCCACTAATTCACAAAATTGGAGAGAATTTAATTGGAAAATTTGATTTGTTTCTTTATTACGCCTAACATAAAAAGCAAGCAAATTCTAAGGCAGCAAACATGCTGGAGGCAATGTGGTCAAACAGATGCAAATCATGCACATATCTTCTGGAGTTGCCCAAAAATAGAACCATTTTGGGACAGAGTGAATTCAGAATTAACGGAGGTATTAGGATATACAGTCTGCAAGAAGTGTTTCATTTTATACCTGGGTAATATAAATACAGTGGTGCTGAAGGAAGACCATTACTTGGTTAAAATCCTACTCACAGCTGGCAGAAAGGCCATTACAAGAAACTGGCTTGCAGCGGACACACCCAGACTTAGACAATGGTTAGACATAGTACAGGAAATATTTGTCATGGAGAAAATGACATATTCTCTAAGAATGAAAGAAGACGAGTTTAATAGAAAATAGGAAAAATGGATTAGGTATAGAAATAAAGACATCAACACTCTATAATTTTATAGACAATAATGTAAGTTATTGGAAAATATTTTAATGTGAAAATAGTTCTGTATACTGCATCATTAATTGTAAACTGAACCTCCCGCTACACTGATGTACGTTTCACTGTAATGTTGTATGTTTCGTTGTTATATTTGTGTTTTATTTGTATATACATAAAAGCAATAAAAACTAAAGTGGAAAAAAAAAGAATTTAGTGGGTCCGGAGGCGATGATCAACGCTGACTCGTTCGAATTTGCACCTGCTCAACTGGATGGGAATGGCCAGGTATTGGTGCCAGCTGAATCTATTGACAACTCTATGGTGTTGCTGAGGAAGTTTAAAGAACTGTGTGATCTGGCGTTTAACAGAATCATTGAGAGAACAACATTTTTTGCTTGCATGCAACAGGCTGACGAGCCTGTGGAACGATTCATCAGTGACCTGAGACACATCAGCTCTCGATGCAGATTTGGTGAGTTGACAAATTAGTTAGTTCGCGTTAAAATTGTGGGAGGAATGAGTGACCGCAAACTGCGCGTCGAACTGCTGCGGAATGCAGAACTGACTTTAGAGCAAGCAATTCGTACTTGTAGGATGGCTGAGACTGTGGCTGATCCACAAAGATTTCTTTTTTTTTTGTTAAATTTTTTATTAATTAGAAGTATCTACATAATAAAAAGCAATTTGTTAAAGAAGGAACTGCAGATGCTGGAGAATCGAGGGTTACACACAAAGCTGGAGAAACTCAGCGGGTGCAGCAGCATCTAAGGAGTGAAGGAGATAGGCAACGTTTCGGGTCGAGACCCTTCTTCAGACTGGTCAGGGATCAGGGAAACGGGAGACATAGACAGTGATGTGGAGAGATAAAGAACAATGAATGAAAGATATGCAAAAAAGTATTGATGATAAAGGAAACAGGCCATTGTAAGCTGTTTGTAGTGTGAAAATGAGAAGTTAGTGCGACTTGGGTGGGGGGGGGGGGGGGGAGATGGAGAAGGAACGTCAGGGCCCGAGGGCTGAGGGAGAGGTGGGAGGGGGAGGAGGTAGTCTGGGTTAACAGAATTGAGAAAATTCAATGTTTAAGCCCAGAGGATGCAGACTCTCCAAGCGGAATATGAGGTGCTGTTCCTCCAACTTACGGTGTTCATTGCCGACATAATAAAAGGCATTTTGTTCTTTGTAGACATACATTATCAGTATTATTTATATGAACAATTGCATAATAATTGTACTTCTATATATATATATTTTTTCCATTTTTTATAAAGATAGAAATTAATAGAGAAAAATTAAACAAAAAAAGGAGGAAAAGTTGAGAAAGAATGGAATGTTCTGTAGATTATGCATCATTGGAGATATATCCGCATTTTATGAAATGTACTTCTTCATCTATTCTTTGATTCAGGTTTCCGTCGGGTTCTTGTGCCAAAACAGTTTGCCCCTTCAAATATTCAATAAATGGGGACCATATTATTTTAAATAGTTCTTGTTTGTCCATTAAAACAAATCTTAATCTTTCCAAATATAGTGTCTCTGACATTTCTGTGGTCCGCATTTTAATTGTGGGGGTTATAGGGCCTTTCCAAAATTTAAATATTAATTTTTTCCCAATTATTAAACTATAATCAATAAAAGTTCTTTGATTCGAAGTAATGAATTGATATTGTTCTGTTATTTCTAATATTATTAATTTTGAGTCAGGGACCAGTATGGTATTAATGACTTCCGTGATTATCTTAAAAATTTCCATCCAAAAATTATTAATTTTTATACAACTTACGAATGCGTGCATTAGGTTAGCCTCTAAGTGTTGACATTTATCACAAATAGGGGAAACACTTGGAAAAATTCTATTCAATTTGGTTTTTGAATAATGCAATCTATGTAATACTTTAAATTGTATTAAAGAATGATTAGCATTTAACGAACAGTGATGTATATGTTGTGAGCTTTCATCCCAAATTTCTGGCCTTATTGTTTGACCTAATTCGTTTTCCCATGATTGCCTACATAAATCCGTCTTAGGAGTATCGTTATCTAATAGAATATTATAAATATAAGGTATCAATTTTTCTGTGTTCGGATGTTTATTCAAACATTCATCAAAAATTTATTTATTTCTAATTCTATAGTCATTTGTATTTGACTTAACATAGTCTCTGATTTGTAGATATCTAAAGTAATCCTTTGATTGAAGCCTATAGATTTGTTGTAATTCCTGAAATGAGAGAAATGCATTTTTCCTATAGAGATCACCCATCTTTGTAATTCCATGATTTTTCCATTGTAAAAAACCCTTATCCATCAATGAGGGTTTAAATGCGGCATTGTTTACAATAGGACGAGATAGTGGTAAATAATCCATTTTTAAGGTTTTCTTTATTTGTTTCCAAATGCGTATTCCACTGTCTATTATAGGGTTTTCTTTTTAAGTGTTTTTGCTTAATTTAGTAATAGCAAATAGAATTGACCCAATTTCAAAAGATGAACAATCTTCTTTTTCCATTTTTAACCAATCTGGTTGTTGTGTTTTCTTATCTAATCTGTTCAGTAAAGGCGGAAAATTAGATTTAAATAAAGAAGTATATCTCTTTGTTACATAAATTCCAAGATATTTAAGTTTTTCTTTTACTATTTTAAAGGGGAATTGTTGTAAAATATGTGGGTTACTTTCCATTATTGACATGATTTTGGCTTTATTCCAATTAATTCTATATCCTGAAAACGAGCCATATTGAGTTATTAAATTTAGTAAATTTGGGATACTAACTTCAGGTTTAATAATGTAAACTAACACATCATCTGCGTATAATGAGATTTTATTTTCAGTATCTTTGGTTTTATACCCGTATATTTCAGGATTGGACCTCGCGCTTTCTGCTAATGGTTCTATTACAAGTGCAAATAATAACGGCGATAATGGACATCCTTGTCTACAACCTCTGGATAAATTAAATTTAGTTGATAACATTTGATTTGTTGATATTCTAGCTGTTGGATTAGTATATAGAAATTTTATCCATGTACTAAACTTCTCGCCCAGTTGAAAGATTTTCATAACCGAAAATAAATAGGGCCATTCCACCTGGTCAAAATCTTTCTCAGCATCTAACGAAATAATTGCCTGGTCTTTAATAATTTTTCTTTTTGAGTATATAATATTGAATAATCGTCTCAGGTTATATGAAGAATACCTTTTTGGTATAAATCCTGTTTGATCCGAGTGTATTAATTTATTAATCACTATACTTAATCTTTGTGCTAGGATTTTAGTTAATATTTTTTGATCAGTATTTAAAAGAGCTATAGCTCTATATGATCCTGGATCATCCAGATTCGTGTCTATTTTTGGTATAAGTGTTATAATAGATTCATTTAGCGTTTTTGGTAATTTTTGTTCGGTATAGATATGTTCGTACAGTGTCTTTAAATGCGGAACAATCAGATCGTAGAATGTTTTATAAAATTCCGAGCCAATGCCATCTGGTCCCGGGGATTTACCATTTTTTAGTAATCTGATAAACTCTTCAATTTCTTTTACTGTTATTTCAGCGTCTAATAATTCTCTTACTTTGAAATCTAACCCTTTAAGATTGCATTTTTGTAATCAACATTTGAATGTTAATTTGATGCTAATCAACAGTTGAATGTGAATTTGGCTAGTTACTCTCCACAAAGATTTCTCAATGCTTCCAGCAAAGATCAGAACATGCCTAATACGAGGTGCACAAACTGTAACTCTTTCCATCCCAGTGGACGCCAATTTTGCATTACCCATGGGAAAGTATGTAATAATCGCAAAGAATTCAACCACTTTGCTAATTGTTGTCGATCCAGTGGGAGTAAAGCTTCAAGGACGAAGCTGTACCTGATCCAACAAGACCCGTCTAATTCTGATGAACAAGATGAATCCTCCCACTAGAACGACTCTGATAACATAGACACTGAGCCTACCGTACTTTCCCTAAACCTGCGCACCCCAGGCAAAGTGACTGATCCTGCTGTGACCATGATAATCAATAACAAACCCCTGATCGCCAAAGTCGACACCAGCGGCCACGTGAATGTCACGTCACCCAAAGTGTTCAACAAGATAAGAACCACCGAGCGCATGAAAAAAGACTCCTCCACTCTACATGTTTTTGGAGGAGAAATTCTTCACCCGCTGGGTAAAACTGACTTTAAATGTACCATCAATGAACAGACCAAGGACTTGCTATTTTACATTGTTCAGCCAAGTTCTGAAGCCCTGCTAGGCATCGATGCATGCCATGACCTGGGGTTGGTCTATTTCGGGCGTGCTGTCCACAAACTCTGTTTGACAGAGGAACCAACCAGACAGATGCTATCCAACTACAAAGATTTGTTTAACAACAAACTCGGCAAACTACCCACAACATACAAGATCATTGTTGACCATACAGTCACCCCAATTGTGCGTGCCCCTCACCGCGTCCCACATGGTATGCGTGAGCAAATACACGATGAACTGAAACGTATGGTCTCTATCGGAGTTCTTGCCTAAGTCAGTGAACCCTCCGACTGGGTCTCCACTATGGTTGTCACCACAAAGAAAGACAAGGAGTTACACATCTGCATCAATCCTAAAGATTTGAACACCGCAATCAAACACCAACACTACCCGATGAGGACCACCGAAGACGTAACGGCACAAATCCGTAACGCAACGGTGTTCTCAGTCTTGGATGCCAAAAACTCTTTCTGGCAAATCCCGTTAGACTGTGCCTCATCGACGTTAACAACCTTCGCCACCCGTTCGGACGTTACCGATTCCTAAGAATGCCCTTTGGCATCAACTCTGCCAGTGAAGTTTTCCAGCGTGCAATGGCAACAGTTTGCAGAAACATCCTGGTTTATGGCTATGATGCCAACGAACACGATGCCAACCTACGTAAAGTACTAGACCGTGCCAGAGACATCAATTTAAAACTGAACACTCTGAAGTGCACGTTCAGGGTTCCCAAAGTCACCTATGTTGGTCACGTGTTCACCAGCAATGGGCTAAACCCTGATCCGCAGAAGACTGCAGCAATCAACGAGCTGCCGATACCAACTGACGTCACCAGACTGCAACGATTTCTAGGCATGGTCAACTACCTGGGAAAATGTATTCCCAATCTCAGCAAATTGTCAGCCCCCCTGCGTCAACTAACCCATAAGGACAACACCTGGTCCTGGTACAGAAACCACCGGCGAGCTTTCAAAACTTTAAAGCTACAGCTCGCTAGTGCTCCTACCCTGTCTTAATTCAATATCGACCTGCCAGTCACAATTACCTGCGATGCATCCCAGTATGGACTAGGCGCAGCATTTCTGCAGACCTCTTTCAACGGCGATGCTATGCCAGTATCCTACGCTTCACGAACCCTGACGGACACCGAACAGCGCTATGCCCAGATAGAGAAAGAATTGCATGCTGTAGTTTTTGCCTGCTCCAAATTTAAAGACTTTATTTTCGGCAAAACTTTCACGATAGAAACTGATCACCAGCTGTTGGTCACCATCCAGAGCAAGCCGATTCATGCAGCCCCAGCAAGGCTTCAAGGCATGATAATGCAGCTACAACGGTTTGATTTTCGCATCGTCTACAAAAAAGGTAAAGACATGCACATCGAAGGCACTCTATCTCGAGCACCACGCGCCAACAGCGAACAACACCTATTCGAACACGAGGAATCCTCCATTCTGAAAGTTTCCTTCATTCCAACTGACCACCTGCGCCGCCTCGCCGAACACACTGCAGCAGATAAAACCTCCCAGCTGCTAACCTCAATCATTAAAAGCGGCTGGCCAAACAAGCAGTCCAACACTCCTGCTGAACTACGACCTTACTTTTTGGTCCATGGTGAACTGGTGCTACAGGATGGTGTACAGGAAGGGTCACAAGACGGTCACCCCCCCCCCCCCCCCCTCTGCGAAACAAATATTATGAGGAGATCCACGGTGGCCACCCAGGCGTTGAAGCCACCCTACAGCACTCTAAATCAATTATCTATTGGCCTGGAATGACAAAGTACATTTGGGAGAAAACAGAATCATGCGTGATCTGTAACAGACAGGCACCACACCTGCAAAAACAACCGATGCCGTCCCAACATGCACCCACTTTACCTTGGTCATCCGTGGCTGCCGATATCTTCGACTGGCACGGGAAGCACTATCTCATGTTAGTGGACTCGTACTCGGTTGATTTTCTGCCAACCATCTCCTCAGAAATAGTCATCCAGAAACTCCGACAAGACTTCTCCGTACATGGCATTCCAGCCCGCCTTCAGACTGACAACTGGATGCAATTCACCAGCCAAAAGTTCAGAGACTTTGCCAAACGGTGGAACTTTCAACATGTTACCAGCAGCCCAGAATACCCACAGTCCAATGGACTTGCCGAATGCGCTGTTCAAAGTGCTAAACAACACACGGCACACTCCTATCTGGCTAAATCTGACGTCTACCTGGACCTGTTGAACTTGATAAATATCGCCAACGACAATGTTCTAGGCTCTCCAGCCCAGCGACTGATGTCCCACCGGACAAGACCACCACTGCCAGTGACACAGGAACACTTAAAGCCGAAAGTTTCAGACCTGCTGTTGTCCAAAAGTGCGTGCAATCCAACCGAGCCACGCAGAAATGTGCCTACGACAAATCCAGCAAGCCACTTAAGCCACTAATCCAAGGCCAAGTGGTTTGTCTACAGACAGACAAAGGACATACCAAACTAGGGTTCATCCATGGCCCCGCAAAGGAACTACGCTCCTACCTTGTCGATGTCGTTGGTACCATCTACAGACGCATCCGTCAACACCTCCTTCCAGTGAAGGAATGACTTCCGGCGCTCCATGGTCCTGATGCGCCTCCACTGAACTTCAAAGTGATCGCTGATCCAGCTGTTTCAGCACCTGCTGCTGCTACTCCCCATCACTCCCCGCATCGGTCTGCTCCCCCTTCCCCTTTTGTAACCAGTTTACCGGTATACCCGCGACGGTCTTCCCCTATGGTCTCACCTCAGTGCCCCTCGGGCTCACATAAACGTGCCCTCAACTTTTCGGAAGATAGGGTTGACGAGGCAGCTCCTTACCATACGAGGACCGGGCGGGTTAGCAAGCCGCCTGTTAGATATGCCGACTATGTTTAATCAATGGTTAACCGATTATTATTAAATGTAGTATTTTGCAATTAACAATTTATTTACTTATCGTAGTGATACCGCTCCATCTAGTTTTCATTTATAGAAGAAGAGATGTAGATTGGCTATAGCATGTTAGCCAATCAGAATGCTTAGTAATTATAACCCTGCCTAATTAATGTCCTGAACAATAAAGATACCTGTGTTTCAACCTGTGTGAGTTTGGACTCTTTACAAATCCCTTCATCCAAATCATTGATGTATATTATAAATAGCTGCGGTCCCAGCACCGAGCCTTGCGGTACCCCACTAGTCACTGCCTGCCATTCTGAAAGGGACCCGTTAACCCCTACTCTTTCTTTCCTGTCTGCCAACCACTTCTCTATCCATGTCAGCACTCTACCCCCAATACCATGTGCCCTAATTTTGCCCACTAATCACCTATGTGGGACCTTATCAAATGCTTTCTGAAAGTCCAGGTACACTACATCCACTGGCTCTCCCTTGTCTATTTTCCTAGTTACATCTTCAATAAATTCCAGAAGATTAGTCAAGCATGATTTCCCCTTCGTAAATCTATGCTGACTCGGATCGATCCTGTTACTGCTATCCAAATGTGTGGCTATTTCATTTTTTATAATTGACTCTAGCATCTTCCCCACTGATGTCGGGCTAACTGGTCTATAATTCCCTGCCTTTCTTAAAAAGTGGGATAACATTAGCTACCCTCCAATGCACAGGAACTGATCCTGAGTCTATAGAACATTGGAAAATTATCACCAATGCATCCATGAATTCTAGAGCCACTTCCTTAAGTACCCTGGGATGCAGACCATCAGGCCCTGGGGATTTATCAGCCTTCAGTCCCATCAGTCTATCCAACACCATTTCCTGCCTAATGTGGATTTCCTTCAGTTCCTCCGTCACCCCAGATCCTCTGGCCACTACTATATCAGGAAGATTGTTAGTGTCCTCCTTAGTGAAGACAGATCCAAAGTACCTGTTCAACACATCTGCCATTCCCTGGTTCCCCATAATAAATTCACCTTTTTCGGTCTTCAAGGGTCCAACTTTGGTCTTAACTAATTTTTTCCTCTTCACATCCCTAAAGAAGCTTTTACTATCCTGCTATATATTCTTGGCTAGCTTACCTTCGTACCTCATCTTTTCTCCCCGTATTGTCTTTTTGGTTATCTTCTGTTGCTCTTTGAACATTACCCAATCTTCTTGCTTCCCGCTCATCTTTGCTACGTTGTAATTCTTTGCTTTAATTTTTATACCATCCCTCACGTCCCTTGTCAGCCATGGTCATCCCTTTCTCCCCTTGGAAACTTTCTTCCTCCTAGGAATGAACTGATCCTGCACCTTCTGTAATATTCCTAGAAACACCTGCCATTTTTGTTCCACTGTCATCCCTGCTAGTGTATCTTTCCAGTCAACTTTGGCCAGCTCCTCCCTAATGGCCCTCAAAAGCTTTATGGCATCTTTCCAAGAGCAGGATGACCAAAAGTAAACACAATGCTCCAAGTGTGGTCTTGCCAATGACTTGCACAACTGTAACATAATGCCCCCAACTTCTCTACTTAATTCCATGAATGATGAAGGCTAGTTCCAAAAGCCTTTTTCACCACCCAATCTACCTGTGATGCCACTTTCAGGGGAATTAAGTACTTCTATCTCTAGATTCCTCTGCTCTGCAACACTCTCCACAGTCCTACCATTCACTGTGATGGTCCTGCCCTGGATTTACTTCCCAAAATATAGCATCTGACATTTAACTGAATTCAACTTCTTTTGCATTCCTTGGCCGACTTGCTCAACTAATCAAAATAGTACTGCAATATTGGGTAACCATTATTATTGTTTTCACTATTGCCGAGTTTAATGTCATCTACAAACTTACTAATCATGCCTTGTACGTTCTTATCCAAATCGTTGGTAAAGCTGACAAACAGCAAAGGACAGCAGCGATCCCCGAGGCACACCATTCACAGGCCTTCAGTCTGAGAAACAACATTTTACTATCTCTGTCAGCTTACTACCATAAAATGTGGTTACATTTTGCTATTGACTATTATACCCAATATTCTAGCTTACTATATTTTTGGCAACATTATTAGTTTTTTAATTCTAATATACTTAACATCCCAGTTATACACTTAGTTCCACGTGTATAGTTATGAAGAACATTATATTTCTTTAAATGGATTCCTTTGTTCCTTACTACCAAATATTATAATCTGTTATCTCCAAATCTTTTTAAATTTCTTACGGAACTGCTTCTCTTTTGAACTGCACACATCATTTTATTATATTACGACAATGTCTTTTTCAAGTCAAGAGTGTTTTATTGTCGTGTCACAGATAGAAAAAATAAATTCTTACTTGCAGAGGCACATCAGAATATATAAACATAATACACTGTAAGCAATATAATAAATGAGGAAAAAAAGATTCAGTGTGTGTATATATACATATACACACATGTAATGGGATGGAATGGAATACTTTCTTGTCACAAAAGTCTTTGCTTCCATACCCAAGGTATGCAAATATGCGGCACTTATGGCAAAGTTAGAAAGTACCCCCGCCGGCTCCTCTGTTGTTCTACCCCCTCCCTCATGGCGGTCCCCCACACCAGGTCCTCCATTGTTCTTCCCCCTCCTCCCCTCAAGGTGGTTCCCCCACACCCTCATCGACAGCTGCATTGCTGACACTGGGTCGATCCATGAGGTTTCACCACTGCCGCTGTGACTCACCGCCACCGAGGCTCCACCACATATACATACATATATTATATATATATATATATATATATATATATATATATATGTATATGTGTATATATATATATATATATGTGTATATATATATAAAACACAATAATAATCCAAAAAGACAAAACCAATGCCCCCAAGTCTATGTCGTTCAGAGCTTATTTGTAAGCTGATGGCTGTATAGAAGAACCTGTTCCTGAACCTGGACGTTACAGTTTTCAGGCTCCTGTACCTTCTTCCCAATGGCAAGGGTGAAATTAGTGTGTGGCCAGGATGGTGTGGGTCCCTGTTGATGCTGGCTGCCTTTTTGAGGCAGCGACTCAAATTCTTTAATCTAAATAACTCCAAATCTAATGAGCATTCGCAGGGTAGTATCCACAGGAAAATTATTTTCCTATCTAAATAGCTATCATGTGGCCAAAGAACGGGTGAAGGAATTACAGATGGGATTCAACTGGAACAAGTGCAAGTTGTTGCATTTTGGTAAGTCAATCCAGGGCAGGACTTACACAGTAAATGGCAAGGCTCTGGAGAGTGTTGTAAAACAGAGAGACCAAGAGGCACAGTTACAAAGTTCCTGTTCATGTTTCCCATCATCGGTACTGAGCACTGAGTATGGTCATCGGGATGTCATGTTGCAATTGTACTAGTCATTGTGTGCATTCTGGTCTCCCAGCTAGTGGAAGAATGTCGTTAAGCTCGAAAGATCCATAAGGATATTACCAAGATAGGAGAGCTTGAGTCATAAAGAGGCTGGATAGGCTGGATGGCATATATTTAAGGTGAAACGGGAAAGATTTAAAATGCAGCTGGAGGACAACTTTTTCACACACAGAGTGGTGGGTGTATGGAACAAGCAGCCAGAGAAAGCTGTGGGGGTGGGCACAATTACAATTGTCAGAATACATTTGGACAGCTACACCAGTAGAAAAGGTTTAAAGAGATATGAACCAAATACAGGCAAATGTGTTTAGCTCAGATATGCACCTTGGTCAGCATGGACAAGTTGACCTGAATGGTCTGGTTCTGTGCTGCATAACTAAATGACTAAATGCTAATAACAAACACAAATTGCTGGAATAACTCAGTGGGACAGGCAGCATTTCTGAAGAGAAGGAATGGGTGACGTATTGGGCCGAGATTCTTTTTCAGACTGGTTGGGGATAAGGGAAACTCCCTTAACTACCTTTATC
Source organism: Raja brachyura (assembly GCA_963514005.1). The sequence goes on from OY740788.1 coordinate 44,915,030, forward strand.
CCTAACCAGTCTGAAGAAGGGTCTCGACCCGAAAAGTCACCCATTCCTTCTCTCCAGAGATGCTGCCTGTCCTGATGAGTTACTCCAGCTTTTTGTGTCTATGTTCAGTTTAAACCAGCATCTGCAATTCCTTCTTACACATACTAAATGCTGATAGTTCATCAAGCATTTTTAAAAACATTTGTTTTATTTTAATCATTAAAATTATATTTTATTCCCAATTGTTTGCAGAAATAAATTCCATTACACAGCCAATGCTTCAATATAATTGTGAGTGAATTTGTTTCTCTTAATAACACAACATTCTTAAGATCCTTCTTATGTGCTAAAAGATGGGTGAGACTTAAACATGACATGGCTTTCTACACTCTCATATTTCCTTTAATATCATTTTGTGTCTTTAAAATAGTCACTGTCGCAAAAATATTCTAATTTCCATTAATAATAGGAGAAGGTATTGAGATGGTTTATCTTAATGCCACAACCTCAAATTAACAATCAGAACTGGCAGTTCTAATTATAAACTAAGCCATCTGCAAGTGATTTTATAATCATCTCAAACTATTAGCCATATTCCAGTTTTAAATGGCAACAAACTTTACAAGAAATCTATGCTCAATATTGTGAACAATTGGTAGTGGTCTCATGGATATTCTCGCGGCACCAGAAGATACATAATGCCAAAAGGGTCAAACATTACTCGATGTTCTCAATCCTGTCACAACTTTTATAATTTACTCAAGAATATAATTTAACTTTCCACGTGTCGCCAGAGTATGCTTTTGTTTTTTTAATGCAAGTTTCTTTCTGATTATTCTTTCTCCTGTGATATTGGATAAATACACAATATAATTATGACTGAAATTCTATACAGGTATTTTCATTATTAGCATTCTATAATGATATTCCTTAAGGCCAACATTACAGATACATATTACATAATTATTTAACAAATAATTACAGCTGCATGTATTTTAAAATTTAAATACTCTGTCATTGTCTGATAAATTAACCGCAGAATGTTAATTCAGAGAACTAAAACAAGAATATGTCACTGAATAAACTTGTGTATCATATTCAACAACTCGACCTTGCAAAGGCCTTCTCACAAATATCTTAGGACTGTTGCCTAAATTGGGAGAGTTATATTTGGGCTAAACAAGCAACAGCTGCAATCAGAATCCTAACATCCAGACAATGTGCCAGACTCCTCCTGTCACAATACCTGGCTGTATACTTGTTCCACAGGTAGCCCAGATGCACCAGAAGGTGCAGAACCATACTCTACAAGGAGTAAGGGCCTGTCCCACCAGCATGCAACTCTATGCGACGAACGCGATCAAACTAGAAGCGGGGGCCGCGCGGAGGTCGGGTGATCCCCTGTACAGGGCCGTTCCCACCAGCATGCGCCTGCATGCGGCAAGCGCAACCAAACCGGCAGTAGAGGCCGCGCGGAGGTCGGGTGAGTGGCGCAACGTGGCGCAAAGTGAGGCGAACTTGGAGGTAAGTTCGCCAGGACAGAGAGGGGCACACACAGAGGTACACACACACACAGGGCCACTGATCCACACACATAGAGGGTCACGGAGGCACTTACAAATAGGTTCACGGAGGCACGATGTCGGGGCGGTGTGTAAATGTCGAGGCGACTGCGAGCCGACAAGCCGTTGCCGCGCTGAATTTTTGGACATAGTCAGTTTTTCGGAGCCCCGCGCGACGTCGGGACGAACTAGGGACAAACTCCACACAATTCCGCACGGCTCCGGCAATCGAAGTGGGACCGGCCCCGCGACGCCGGACGGCTCAAGCGACCACGTTAGGTCGCGCTAATCGCATAGAGTTGCATGCTGGTGGGACAGGCCCTGTAGGCTTGGGATGTGATAGGCAGAAACCTTCTCCCAACTTCCTGCAGGTGATGACCCAGTGCTTCTCCACATTGAACACTTGGAGGAATAACTGACAGTCACACGAACAAAAAATAAACCCTGAACAAGGGACTTCAATGTCCTGAACCATGGGGCTTGGTGGCACCATCACAGACATAGCTGTCAGACTCGTGAAGGACTTAGTGACCAGAATGGGTCCCTGGCAAGTAGTGAGTGATCCAGCAGGAAGGAATTATTGTAATTGACCTTTTCCTCACTAATCTACCCTCTGGCAGTTGCATCTGTCCATGACAGCATTGGTAGAAATGACCACCTCATAGTCCTTATGGAGGCAAAATTCCATCTTCATGCTGAGAACACCCTCAATCATGCTGTATGGGACTATAATTGTGAAAAACAGGATAGACTCAGAAAACAGCAGCAGAAATACACGCTACCACACCACAACAGACCCAAGCAATCTCACAGTAAACACATTGGATTCCAGCTATGCAATCCTATCACATCCTGTGATGAATAGTAGAGGAAAATGCAGAAACATTTCTATCCTTCAATACATGTTCAATACTGGTTCAATACATGTGATGCTATAAATTAGGCCAAAACATTTACCGCTGCTTTCAATCAGAGGTGCTAAGTGGATGATCCAACTCAGCTTCTTCCTCAAATCCCAACCGCACAGAAACCATTATTCACCCAATTTGAATGTCATGGCACGTAGCGGCCTCATCCGACGCCTGGCAGGAACAAGTTGGGGAGCCAGTCCATCAACTCTTCGCACCTCTGCCTTAGCCCCAGCTGAGTACTGTGCACCCATATGGAGTAGAAGTAGACATATTAGCCTAGTAGACACAAGCCTGAACAGCACTTTGCAAACCATCACTGGGTGCCTTCAACCTACTCCAGTCGAGTAGGTCCCTATACTTACAGGCATTCCGCCTACAGGGATCCAAAGGCAAGCAGCAACTCTGGCACTATCTCGTCGTGCCATGGACCCAGGTCACCTCCTCCATTAGGCTATCAGCAGAGAGCAGAGGCCACCCCGACTGAAGTCCAGTCACTCCTGTGCTCCACATGGAAAACAACTCCTAGCATCCATCCAGCCAACTGAGACAAAAGCACACTGGATAGCTACCAAGTGGTCACAGGAGTGGAAGGCAACCTCATCTCCATTACACAGCTTCATCTCTTCACATGATAAAAGCTGTCCAGGGTCTAACCACCCCAGAGGAGCATGGGTGAAGCTCAACAGACTTCGTACTGGAGTTGGGCGTTTCAATGCCAGCATGTGGAAATGGGGGCTCCACCAGAGCCCAGCCTGTGAATGCAGAGCAGAACAAAAGATAGCCAACCATGTCATCTCTGGGTGCCCGCTCTACCACCCACCAAATGGAGCTCGAGGCCTGGTAGACATTGACGCAGACAACCTGGCTGCTCAACACCCGACTTGAGATCTAACTATTCCTTTGGTTTATGTTTCATTCACAAGAAGAAGAAGAAGACCCAATTTGATTCACTCTATGTCTTACAAGAAGTGGCTGAGTCCACTTAATACAACATGCTCCATTGGATATTTCACACTGCAGAAACTAGATATAGAAAATATTAATGCATAACCTGAGAAGCAGCAAGTATTTATCACAACATACCTGCATAGACAAAATCATCTACATCAAGAAAAAATCACCCCACCTCCCATGACATTCAACGGAAATATCATCACAAATCCTTCATGAGTAAAATCCTGGAGATCACCTTTGACTTGAAACTCAACTGACCAGAGCTTACAATAGCTTCCCATGTCAAGAGTCAAGAGTCGAGAGTGTTTTATTGTCATATGTCCCAGATAGAACAATAATATTCTTACTTGCTGCAGCACAACAGAATATGTAAACATAGTACACTGTAAATACTATGGGTATGCTGCGGAAAATTTTTCACTCCCTGACATCCTAAAGACTTTCCACTGTGTACAAAGACATGTGAGAAGTATGAAGGAATATTCTGCACTTGCCTGGATAACCCCAGCTCGAAACACACAACACCATCCTGGATAAAGCCAATGCTGACTGATACTCCATTTACCACCATTAACAGACATCCCCTTGCTCCACCAGCTCATCTCTCGACTGAGAAATATATTTCTGGTCCCTTATTATTGCTGGTTCCAGGTCCTGAAAATCCCTTTCCACAGCATTATGAGAGTACCTTCACTGAAGGACTGAGACTATTCCAAAAAGTGACTCATCAGCCCCCCTTTCACAAGCAATTAGGCTGGCCACTAAATGCTGTCATCGCCAACACTGTCAAAATTCCAATTTTAAACAAATGATAAAAAAAAAACTGCATTTAGAAATGTTAAACAACAAATCAATATGCATGTATAATAGTAAGATTAAATGAGAACTTACCAGTTTAAAGTTTGATCTTGATTTTATGAGGAGTTACGTTGGTGATTATGTGAAGAAGCCCAGCCAGTCCACATGCACGTCAATCTTCAAAGCAGCGGTATGAAATCACAGATAACCAAAATCAAAGTAAACATAGTGAGATTAGCAACCTGAGAACTACCAGATGATCTTATGAGAGAGGGTTGGGCGTGGAGGGCAAGTAATCACCAACGTAACTCGTCATAAATCAAGATCAAACTTCAAACTGGTAAGTTCTCGTTTAATCTTACTATTTTATTTTGGAGTCACGTGAGTGATTCCAAGAAGGGTTCAAAGCCCTGTGATTTCAGGCCACAGATCCAAATCTCGGCGTCTCACTGCATCGATTGACTCAGGATGAGTAAATAATCAAAAAATGCATTAAGCATGACATTGATGCAAATGTATTAATAGTTTATGTTAATAAAGAAATCAATAGCAACCCCTGTATCTCAGGGGAGGCTAAAGTGGACGCAGAACAGAATTGGCAAAAACCCGGGTCAGTAACTGGCCTATGGTAAGAAATAAAATAAAAATCAATTCAGTTGACCATCCTGCGGTCGCGAGGATATAGTCGATGGGGATGTCCATTGTCCTGGCTGCTGACATTGATGCTGCCCTGGTGGAATGAAATATACAATTGTCAGTGTTAATACCTGCATAACCAGACCTGCTGCAGCCACCTTGAAATAGTCTGAACCGACTAGTCGTTTAATAAACAATGCTGATTCCACACTTCTTAGGATTATGGTGGCCTTGATATAATATAGCAAGCCTGCCCTCCCACATAGACGTGAGTCCGTGGGGTATCCGAAAAATGATCTTAAATCCTGCCACCCCTGGTCTGCTCTGCTTGTTTAGATCAGAAATGTAAAATGTAATGACACCTACAGCCAACTCCATCCTATATAGCCACAGCATTTTCAATGTTTTGCCCTCATTGTGCTGATATTAGTGTCATGACTAAGGGTGTAGCTGGAACCCCCTGGTGAAGTAATGTTAACGCATTTTCAATATCCAAACTGCATATTCTTGTAGTGGGAGAACTTGTGTCAAGATCTGTTTTACAACTCGATATCCGGGGTTGAACCCAATAGAGTGGTTCCCAGTTGTTGCAGCTGTAGTGGCTCTATAACTGAATTATCGTCAAAGACCATTTAAGAATGAACTGGAAGACGTCAGTAATCTGTACCGTATTAAATGTAACATTAACATTTAAACAAAACCGCTTCCAATCCCCTCAGTAGGAATGTACTGCTTTTTTGGATGCTATCCCTGCACTCTGTAGTGAGCACATCCATGGCTTGATGTGACAACCTGAACCATAAGTCAATCCATTCAGAATGTGTAAGTCAATAATTTTATTATCCAGAGTCCGATTTCCTGAACCACAGTTTGAACCAGCAAAGTTTTTGTTTTTTAGAATAACCGTATACCGTTGTATTATTATGCCTCACGAAAGCATGCAACATGGCTGCTTCGTCAGTCCAACAGTACGAAACCTAAAGCGAGGTCTTGCTGACTGTTTTAAGACCCAACTAATGAGGCAAAATGGAGGAAGACATAAAAGAACATTCCTCCTTTTTGTAGCGAGAATGTATTTAACCACACTGTTGTGCCACATATTTTTGCAATCAGTGAATAAACATGAAACCAACATGTCGATATTCAATGTAGCATTGAACCATACTTTCATAATACTTTGAGATCCAATATCTATACTCTGTTGTCATCGATCTGAACTGGATGATACACCAGTGGCAAAGGAGATTAGGTAAATGTTTACAGGATACTTTTACTCGATTGCCATGTGACTAACATATGCCATCACCGTAGTGTAGCAACTTGAAGTAGATCATGTAGATTATGTATATTTGCTCAATAGCCACTTACCCATGGGGTGCATCTAGTGTATATATTTAGTTGATACCAACAACTGAAGAATTGGTAACTCATGCAAATCACCACTATCTCCAACTAGAGATGGTATTCGGAACTTCTCACATTAGAGCCCTTAGCATCCGTTTGTAATAACTGAATTCGACCGACCAAGCTACTGGAGCAATGCTGAGTACTGTTCATTCATCATTGTGACTGAGGTTGCTTCAGCTGGTAATAGCATAAGGTTGTTAACAATGGTCTACATGTCCTTTGAGAGGTCATTACTTTGCACGATATCAGTTCCTTGATTTGCACAGCTGAAACACAGCTACTATATTGAAAATTACTCTTGATGAAATAGAAGCCAGTTTTATAACAGGTTGCTATAACTCCAATCTCTTGCCACAGGGCGGAGTCATAGGTTAATTAATAGTTAAAGGTAAATCCCAATGATCAACAAACAGTTTATCCCTTCCGCAATGTTTTACTGTTATTAGTACGGTTATATTGCCTTTGATAACCTCTGTAATGGGAACTGCATAGAATGGATCTTTGAGACCATTATGAATCTGTTGTTAGTCAGGAAAAGAAGTTTTCATATTTGGAAAGTTCATATGCGACACTCTCCATTTTTCATAATAAACAGGCCACTCCTGCCTTAGTCCATGGGTGCTTTGCATGAGAACTCTGGCCCAATTTCCCAACCTTCTCTTCAAAGACAACCCTGGTCATAATCCAAACTTGCTTGGAATGCTAGTACGGTGCCTCTAAGCAGATGTTTTTATCCTTTGCGTGTTGTACAAAAGTGTAAATATTACAACTTGTGAATAGTGCACTGACCCATGTTTTGGAAGTGCCAGACCCACTTTGTTGAGTAGGGTTGGTAGGGTGCATGGAATTTCTGAGCTATCATGCTGCCCCCAGCTCCAGTGAACCGCCTACTGCCGATGAGCACCTGGGGTGCATTCTGTAATGATGAACCTTTGCCTGCCGTTGGCCTTAATTGATTCATCTGCCAGATTTTCTCCCCTACTGAATAGGCCTACCTGAATAACAGATTCGGCGGCTGGCTCTCACATCCTCCTGTTGGCTCTGTTCACTGCCAGTACATATGTGCTCCAATATGTTCCATCGACTTCTTTAGAGCCTGGAGTCAGTTATATCTTGACCTTTCGCACTCCCCTCCTCAGAGAGGGTGATTTGTAGGCAGCCATAAACAGGCGCTGCCGCAGGCCACAGGGTACCTATGCTGATATGAACCCATTGAACCTATACCCAAATAGAACATTCTGCTGGCAACTTTGTTGTCAGGAAAAGGTACCTCTGACACATGCCCTTCATCCCTTGGGGTATGCCCCATGGCCATACCCAGAGACTCAGCGTCAGCAGGATACTCACCCGTCTTGGTCTCCGCCTCCAAGAGAGAGACCTGTAGCAGCTCTGTCAACTGGCGCTGCTGGTGCGGCCTGCAGAGGTGGAACATCTGGCTCAACCTTACCATCAGAGTCAGGGTCAGAGCTAAGATGACCCATGGTTCGCACCTCCTCATCCATGAGGGTGTTATCAAACAGCTCTCTACTAGGTGCTGCTGCCGCCTTTTTGTTCAGGGTGGCGCTGACACTCCTCTTGCTGCCATGTGCCCTGCTGTGGCACTGTATGCAATAGTTACTGCATTTGGGATAGTCATTCAAACGCACTATCCAGCCCCAGTGAGGAAGCATCCCCCGACTTTGTGGGCCTATTATTTTGCTATCCAGCCCCGGCGGGGAATCTTCCGCCAATTCCGTGGGCCTAGCAGACTTATGTGTTACTTTGAGCAACCCTGTTCCAGGCGTTGCCGGCGCCGCCTCTCATAGAGGCTGGCGCTTTTTAGCATGAAACAGCCCTAACATGAAACAGCTGCTGGTATGGCTCTCCTGTAGGCCGGCAATGTCACAAATGAAACAGCCCTGTCCAAAGCGCTGCTGGCACGGCTCTCCCGTAGGCCGGCGCTTTCATATATGAAGCAGCCCTGCCAGGCGCTGTTGGCGTGGCCTGTCCCATAGGCCCGCACTATTACGGTGTAGGCTCACTAATTCAATTTTTTAGTGTCGAGCTTCACCTGTGAAGGGTTAAAGCAATTTTAACCCTTCGCAGCAACTTGTGCTAAGCAAAGACATTTTTCATTGTCCTGACAGGGACACATGACAATAACTCTTTTGACTTTTGACTTTGACATTAAACACTATAGCATACATGCAAACTTTATTATTAGAGAAAAAACCCTTGCAGCCGGACTCACCCGTGTCACATAGGGCTGAGCAAATCCTTTCTCCACCAATTTTACTCCCTGCCTGGGGATCAACGTCTATGAGCTGATGACTGTCAGTGACTCTGGCATTACTTATTTGGCACTCCACGGCATCACCGCAGGCTGGAAGCAGCCGACTGCCTTGTCAGCGGCTGCTTATCTTAAAACCCGATCTTCCGCAGTCGGACCGGGGATACCCCATAGTCCATAGCCGGCTCACTCGTCGGGCTGTGAATCTGGCAGGAAAACCTCTGTGAAGAGAGGCTCCTGCTCGAAAAACCCCTGGTAAGCAAAAATAACTTACCTTCTAGCTTTAACTTACCGCCGGCAGGAGCGCTGCCCTGCCAGTCCGGTGCTTGCGCCAATGCGGTTGATGTACTGATGCGCATGCGGACTGGCTGGGCTTCTTCATGGAATCACTCGTGTGACTCCGAAGTAAAATTGGGTTTTATCAACAATTTTAAGGTGAGAGATGTAAGATATAATAGGAATCTGAGGGGCAACTTTGTCACACAAAGGGTGGTGGGTATATGGAATGAGCTGCCAGAGGAGACTGGTGCTATCACAACATTTAAAAGATATTTGGACAACGTGCTGGAGTAACTCAGAGGGTTACTCAGAGGACAACATCTCTGAAGAAAAAGGATGGATGACGTTTTGGCTCAAGACCCTTCTTCAAGCTGGACATGTACATGGATACGAGATGTTTAGAAGGATATGGGCTAATCGCAGACAGACGGGACTAATTTAATTAAGTAAGTAAATAAGTGTATTGGCCAAGTATTCACATACAAATAATTTGACTTGGTGCTCCACCCACAAGTAACAACATGACATACAGTGACAATTACGAATGACACAGAAAACATTAAACATTAATAATAATAAAACATTAATGATAAAACAACATTGATCAAGCATGTGAACCAACAAAATACCAGATTAAAGGGAGGCTACAGATTTTTGGCTGTTGAGTAGAGCTACTACTCGTGGATAGTACTAATACTGTTTTTATGTCTGGCTGTGGCAGATTTGACAGTCCGGAGTCGCCTTTCAGAGGGAAGTGATTCAAAGAGTTTGAGGCCAGCGTGAGAGGGGCCAGAGATGATCTTGCCCGCTCGCCTCCTGACCCTTGCAGTGTACAGTTCATCAATGGAGGGAAGGTTGCAGTCAATAACCTTCTCTGCTGATCCGACGATTCGCTGCAGCCTCCAGGTATCATGCTTGTTGGCTGAGCCAAACCAGACCAGGATGGAGAAGGTGAGAACAGACTCTATGATGGCGTGTAGAATTGGACCATCATTGCCTATGGCAGATTGTGCTTCCTCAGCTGCCGTAGGAAGTACATCCACTGTTGTGCCTTCTTGACTGTGGAGTCAATGGTGGCCCCCCCACTTAAGGTCCTTGGAGATGTTGGTTCCTAGGAACTTAAAAGACTCCACAGATGTGACTGTAGTGTTGTTGATGGTGAGTGGGGTGAGGGGAGGGGGAGCTCTCCTAAAGTCAACAATCAATTCTACTGTCTTAAGAGCATTGAGCATTAAATGGGGCATTTTGGTCAGCGTGGGCAAGTGGGGCTGTAGGGCCTGTTTCTCTGCTGTGTGATTCTATGACTCAATTACTCTACTCCTAACTATTATGAACTAATAATAATCTTCCATAATATTTTTATTTTTCCTCTTTCTGGACAACTAAGTTACAATATATGTCACAGATCTGAACATGATACAGTAGCGCGTCTCAGATTGCATACAACCATTTGAAAATATATTCATTTGATCCATTATTATGTGGTTAAACAGCCTCTGCACACATTCTAATATGACGTGGAAGGAAGTTTGTAAGGCACTGCTTCAGGAAATTGTAGAACATTCATCTAACATCTGCTAAATTATTCTTCACTGTTTAAGATTTAAGAACCTGTTTGTACCTCATTACACTGTGATGAGAACTAGAAAGGAAATAACTCTTTTGTAAACTTTTCTTTCATGCAATTGTACAAATCAGAATCCAGTGGAGTGCCAGAAGGCTCCAAATGACCAGACACAACATGAAATTATTCAATGTCTTTGGTCTTTTAAAAGTCCATGATTCGTGTGTTTTGGGAATAGGCTTTAACAAAATAGTTAAATAATCCAGATCTGTACACAATTTAATTGGGTGTACCCTTTCTCTCAATTTTCAGATCCTGATTAATATTAATTGCAGAAGAGTTGTGATCACTGTATTCTATTGTGTAATGAACCATAAACATTTGGATCATAATCCTTAAATAATAATAACCCTATGATATAATTCCTAGCAGAGTTAGAGAACTCTTGAAAACGTTACACTGTAACAAGACTAAGTTATAGCTAAAGAAACTATGATTGTTCCCCTTGGAGTAGAGAAATATTAAGAAAGATGCAATAGACAGTTTCAAAGAATGAATGCCTAAAGTGTAATGCCTCCAAAAGCATGTGACTCAGACTGTTGACTCTTTTGTTTGTTGACCTGCTTTTATAAAATTAATTAGTACATGAGGCCCAAGTTATTGTGCACTATTGAGCAGTCCTTAGCTACTCATGGCTTTACCATCACATGCTCCACGAGTCCAAAGGTAAGGAAATCACACCAATTCTGGTCCAGGGATGGGATTGTTCAGCGACGAGGGGTGTGGAGAAGAGTAACAGGGCAGGTAGCTGGTTAAATGGATTAGGTCGATAGCTGCTTAGTGATCAGGCTGAGTAGAATCTGCAGTCAGGTTGGGTATGGAGCAATGATTTCCAATTGAGGTGTGAGGTCATAAGGTCATTAGGTCATAAGTGATACGAGTAGAATTAGGCTATTTGGCCCATTAAGTCTACCCCACTGATCTATCTCTCCCTCCTAACCACATTCTCTTGCCTTCTCCACATAACTTCTGACACCCATACTAATCAAGAATCTATCTATCTCTGCATTAAAAAATATCCACTGACTTGGCCTCCACAGCCTTCTGTGGCAAAGAATTCCACAGATTCACTGCCCTCTGACTAAACAAATTTCTCCTCATCTCCTTCCCAAAAGAATGTCCTTTAATTCTGAGGCTATGACCTCGAGTCCTAGACTCTCCCACTCGCAGAAAAATCCTCTCCACGTCCACTCTATCCAAGCCTTTCACAATTCGGTATGTTTCAATGAGGTTCCCCCCTTATTCTTCTAAACTCCAGTGAGTACCGACCCAGTGCCAACAAACGCTCATCATAGGTTAACCTACTCATTCCTGGGATGAGGTGGCTGGGTAGGTGACAGTGAGGTTGCCCTAGTAATCAATGAAAGTGATGGCGATTGGTGTTCAGTAGGCAGTGGTAGGGAAGGGGGGTGGTGCAATGAGGAACCAAGTGTAGTTTTGCTGCATCAGTATAATCAGTAGGCAGAGCCCAGGCATGAGCAAAGTTGACAAGTTTGGGACTTTGGCTAGGGAGGGGAGAAATGAAAGTTCAAAAGAGGACCAAGTAAATATACAGTGTACCTTAAAGAGCTCCTTACATGAGTCACATTCCCAGCAACAACTAAGCACCTTGCTCAGGCAGTCCACCTCTAAGCCACAGATGCTGCTTGGGTCTGCTTCGGTCCACATATAGTGCAAACCGATTTAAGTAAAATTTCAATTTTCACAGTTCTTTCAGATATTATTGCCGAGCACAACATTTCTAGGTCAAAATGTTTTAATGGGGAGAGTATGTTTCCATAAATCAGTAGGGTCAATAACCAAATGAAACATTTAAATATACCTGGTGTGATAACCAGAAACAAATGAAAATTATTTGACTCAAGAAGTAGCGATGTGAAATGTACACTCTAGAAGTATTCTGCAGTTCGATTCAATGGTACTTTTAGAAAAGGCAAGTGAATGCATAATCATTTGTTTTTAAAACTGCGGTACCATGAGGAAACACCAGAAGAATATGACTAACCAGTAGTTCTTTCACACAGTAGTTCCTTCTATCTACACATTGTAATGCAATGATTCCATCTCTGATGATGTTCTGCCTTTCTGGAGAAGAAGCTGTCGACATTGTTTTTTTCTCTGAGTGTTTTTGATTTTCCAAATTTTTAACCGAAGCAGACAATGCTGTAAGTGAGTCAAACTGATGAGAGCATATCTCTCGAATGTACTGAATTAGCCGGCCTCTGAGTAGGAGTGGGGATGGTGTTGGTGGAGATAGTTTAGAAACAAAATTGGCCTTAGTATTTGTACATAAAAGACTGCCTGACTGCTCATCCTTGGCAGCACTCCCATGGTTCCTGCTGAAGCTGATGTTTCTGTGAGTGTCAGCATTGGGCTCGATTCCCACATCCTTCCTGCTCAAGTAGCCTGCTGATAGCACTCCTTGGGTTGACACATCGAGCATGATGACTGCAGAAGGACACTGCTTTGGAAATGGTGATTTTGAAAGTTAATTGCAATCTGAATCATTTTTAAAACATAGATGGGTGACTCATGTCTTTCAGCTTGGGGCCTAGCCTATGACTTCTTCCCACCAAAATTCTAGACTGTGCATGACAAAAACCTCACACCATGTGATTGGGACGAAAAGCCCTTGTGGTAACTAAAGATGGGCAATGAATGCTGCTGTTAACAATCACACATCCCAAGGCAAACAATAAAACAGAAAGACTCACTTCAGCTTATGTTGATATAGTCATCTCGCCTGAGGCAGCATTAAGAAGAGTGGTTGACTTCTGGAAGTTCAAGAGATGGCAGATGCTGCTACAGCAACTAAAAAACAAACAGCTGAGGAAACTCAGTGGATCAAGCAGCATCTGTGGCAGAAAACTGTTAGACAACGTTTTGGGTGTTCGGAGAGAAGCAGGGAACCTCTTCATGAAAATAAGCAATTCTCCAGCTGGAGATATGCATGGAATTAATGTATAGGTTTATTGGCCAAGTATTCACATACATAGAAACATAGGAAATAGGTGCAGGAGTAGGCCATTCGGCCCTTCAAGCCTGCACCGCCATTCCAAATGATCATGGCTGATCATCCTGTACCTACCTTCGCTCCATACACCCTGATCCCTTTAGCCACAAGGGCCACATCTAACTCCCTCTTAAATATAGCCAATGAAGTGGCCGCAACTACCTTCTGTGGCAGAGAATTCCACAGATTCACCACTGTCTGTGTGAAAAAATGTTTTTCTCATCTCGGTCCTAAAAGATTTCCCCCTTATCTTTAGACTGCGACCACTTGTTCTGGACTTCCCCAACATCGGGAACAATCTTCCTGCATCTAGCCTGTCCAACCCATTAAGAATTTTGTACGTTTCTATAAGATCCCCCCTCAATCTTCTATATTCTAGTGAGTACAATCTGCGTCTATCCAGTCTTTCTTCATATGAAAGTCCTGACATCCTAGGAATCAGTCTGGTGAACCTTTTCTGTACTCCCTCTATGGAAAGAATGTCTTTCCTCCGATTAGGAGACCAAAACTGTATGCAATACTCCAGGTGTGGCCTCACCAAGACCCTGTACAACTGCAGAAGAACTTCCCTGTTCCTATACTTAAATCCTTTTGCTATGAATGCTAACATACCATTCGCTTTCTTCACTGCCTGCTGCACCTGCATGCCTACTTTCAATGACTGGTGTACCATGACACCCAGATCTCGTTGCATCTCCCCTTTTCCTAATCAGCCACCATTCAGATAATACTTTCCTGTTTTTGCCACCAAAGTGGATAACCTCACATTTATCCACATTATACTGCATCTGCCATGCATTTGCCAACTCACCCAGCCTATCCAAGCCACATTGCAGCCTCCTAGCATCCTTCTCACAGCTAACACTGCCCCCCAGCTTCGTGTGATCCGCAAACTTGGAGATGTTGCATTCAATTCCCTCGTCCAAATCATTAATATATATTATAAATAGCTGGGGTCCCAGCACTGAGCCTTGCTGTACCCCACTAGTCACTGCCTGCCATTCTGAAAAGAACCCGTTTACCTCTACTCTTTGCTTCCTGTCTGCCAGCCAGATCTCTATCCACATCAATACTGAACCGCCAATACCATGTGCTTTAAGTTTGTATACTAATCTCTTATGTGGGACCTTGTCGAAAGCCTTCTGAAAGTCCAGATATAACACATCCACTGGTTCTCCCTTATCCACTCTACTAGTTACATCCTTGAAAAATTCTATAAGATTCGTCGGACATGATTTACCTTTTGTAAATCCGTGCTTGTCCATTGATTTCACCACTTTCCAAATGTGCTGTTAACCCATCTTTAATAACTGACTCTAGCAGTTTCCCCACTACCGATCTTAGACTAACTGGTCTGTAATTCCCCGTTTTCTCTCTCCCTCCCTTTTTTAAAAGTGGGGTTACATTAGCTACCCTCCAATCCTCAGGAACTACTCCCGAATCTAAAGAGTTTTGAAAAATTATCACTAATGCATCCACTATTTCTGCGGCTACTTCCTTAAGTACTCTGGGATGCAGCCTCTCTGGCCCTGGGGATTTATCGGCCTTTAATCCATTCAATTTACCTAACACCACTTCCCGGTTAACCTGGATTTCACTCAGTTCCTCCATCTCATTTGACCCCGGTCCCCTGCTATTTCCCGCAGATTATTTATGTCTTCCTTAGTGAAGACAGAACCAAAGTAGTTATTCAATTGGTCTGCCATGTCCTTGTTCCCCATGATCAATTCACCTGTTTCTGACTGCAAGGGACCTATATTTGTTTTAACTAATCTTTTTCTCTTCACATATCTATAAAAACTTTGCAGTCAGTTTTTATGTTCGCTGACAATTTCCTTTCATAATCTATTTTCCCTTTCCTAATTAAGCCCTTTGTCCTCCTCTGCTGGACTCTGAAATTCTCCCAGTCCTCTGGTATGCTGCTTTTTCTGACTAATTTGCATGCTTCATCTTTTGTTTTGATACTGTCCCTGATTTCCCTTCTTATCCACGGATGCACTACCTTCCCTGATTTATTATTTTGCCAAATTGGGATGAACAATTGTTGTAGTTCATCCATGCAGTCTTTAAACGCCTTCCATTGCACATCCACCGTCAACCCTTTAAGAATCAATTGCCAGTCTATCTTTGCCAATTCACGTCTCTTACCCTCAAAGTTACCTTTCTTTAAGTTCAGAACCCTTGTTTCTGAATTAATTATGTCACTCTCCATCCTAATGAAGAACTCAACCATATTATGGTCACTCTTGCCCAAGGGGCCACGCACAACAAGACTACTAACTAACCCTTCCTCATTACTCAATACCCAGTCTAGAATATCCTGCTCTCTCGTTGGTTCCCCCTACATATTGGTTTAGAAAACTATCCTGCATACATTTCAAGAAATCCTCTTCCTCAGCATCCCTGCCAATTTGATTCACCCAATCTATATGTAGATTGAAGTAACCCATTATAACTGTTTTACCTTTGTTGCACGCATTTCTAATTTCCTGTTTGATGCCATCCCCAACTCCACTACTACTGTTAGGTGGCCTGTACACAACTCCCACTAGCGTTTTCTGCCCCTTAGTGTTTCGCAGCTCTACCCATATCGATTCCACATCCTCCAAGCTGATGTCCTTCCTTTCTATTGCGTTAATCTCCTCTCTAACCAGCAACGCTATCCCACCACCTTTTCCTTTCTGTTTATCCCTCCTGAATATTGAATATCCCTGGATGTTCAGCTCCCAGCCTTGGTCACCTTGGAGCCATGTCTCCGTGATCCCAACTATATCATAGTCATTAATAGCTATCTGCACATTCAACTAATCCACCTTATTACGAATGCTCCTTGCATTGAGACACAAGGCCTTCAGGCTTGTTTTTACAACACTATTACCCCTTATACAATTAAGTTGAAAAGTGGCCCCTTTTGATTTTTGCCCTGGATTTGTCATACAAGGAATTGTCATACGAGGAATTTGCCTTGGTGCTCTGCCCGCAAGTGACAATATGACATACAGTGACAGTTAGGAATGGCACATAAAAGATTAATAATAAAAAGGTAGATATAAAAATGGGGATAGTACTAGGGTCAGTAATGCCATCTGTACACCTGAATAGCCAATCTACATTGTCATGGAACATTAACATTAGCTGCTGAGGTAATATACTAGAGGGATCTGTTTCTTTTTTAAGAAAGGAGGGAGAGAGAAAGCAGGGAATTATAGACCAGTTAACCTGACATCGGTGGTGCGGAAGATGTTGGAGTCGAATATTAAAGATGTAATAGCGGCGCATGTGGATAGCAGTAACAGGATTGGTTCAAATCAGCATGGATTTTGAAGGGGAAATCATGCTTGACTTATCTTCTCAATTTTTTTTGAGGATGTAACAAGTAAAATGGACAAGGGAGAGCCAGTGGATGTAGTGTACCTGGACTTTCAGAAACCCTTTGATAAGGTCCACACAGGAGATTAGTGGACAAAATTTGAGCACATGGTATTGAGGGTAGGGCATTGGCATGGATAGAAAATTGGTTGGTAGGCTGGAAACAAAGTGTAGGGATTATTAGGTCCCTTTCAGAATGGCAGGCAGTGACTAGTGGGATACCGCAAGGCTCGGTGCTGGGACTGCAGCTATTTACAATATAATTAATGATTTGGATGAAGGAATTAAAAGAAACATTAGCAAATTTGCAGATGACACCAAGCTGGGAGGCAAAGTGAACTGTGAAGAGGATGCTATGAGGATGCAGGGTGACTTGGACAGATTGGGTGAGTGGGCAGATGCATGGCAGATGCAGTTTAATGAGGATAAATGTGAGGTAATCGACTTTGGTGGAACGAAAAGGAAGGCAGATCACTATCTGAATGGTATCAGTTTGAGAAAAGGGGAAGTACAAAGAGACCTGGGGGTCCTTGTACATCAGTCACTGAAAGTAAGCATACTTTCAAGGCATTCTTACAAAGGCATATAGATGCGGCATATGAATGGACAAAAAGTTGATACATGTTAAAAACTACGTGGAAAATGTAAGATTGTCCTCTTTCGAAGAAAAACTTAAAAAAAAAACAATTTATTAACGTTGCAGTACAAAGGAGTATGGGTCCTAGAATGTTAGCATGCAAGTAATTTAAAAAGGTAATGAAATGGTAGCCACAATTGCCAGGGCTATGTAGTATAAAAGTAGAGATATTTTGCTGAAAGATATAGGACACTCGTCAACCAGCAACTTGACTACTACTTATCATTTTGCTATCTGTAATTTATGGAGCGGTGTGCTTACATTGGAGGCAGTGCAGAGTTTTGCCAGGCTAATGTCTGTGAAAATAAAAAGTTGACAGAGAAAGATTGGTGAGGGTTGTTGGGGATATGCCGAACTTCCTAAGCCTAAGGAAGTAGAGGCGTTGGTGTGCTTTGTTGGCCATTGCTTTGATGTGGGGATGTGGGGAAGGCAGGAATGTGCTTTTATAGCTAAGATTGGATCACCCATATACTTAGTGGTCCAGCTAACTGGCCTGTTTGTGCTCGTATTTCCAATACAGTGGTGAATTACAGAAATAAATGTACTTCTGATACTGAAAGCCTTCTCTTGTGATTAATATTTAGAAATGGCCAATTTCAATTGCTGACAGAATTGTTCACAAAAAAAACCCACGTATCAATGTTGCAGATGCCCTGCTGATTTGAACTAATTTTAATCCAACAGCTCAGTTATTTGCAAATGTTCTGTAAATTGGGGAGACTCTTAGAAGGTCAAGTAGGGAGGAAAATACTATTAAAAAAAAGGAAAGGCAAAATAAATCTGGATGCGTCTCTTCTTCCTGTATTGTAAGCTGCACCAAGTTCCATTTACCCATTGATTCATTCAAGACCATTAGACATTGGAGCATAATCAGCCATTTAGCTCCTTGAGTCTAATCTGTCATTCAATCATTGCTGATCCATTTTTCCTTTCCAACTCCATTCTCCTGCCTTCTGCCCGTAACATTTGTCACCCTTCTGAATCAATATCTGCCTTAAAAATACCCAATGACGGACTCCACAGCTGCCAGTGGCAATGAATTCCACAGATTCATCACCCTCTGGCCAAAGAAATTCCGCATCATCTCCATTTTGTAGGTAAGTCCTTTTATTCTGAATCTGTGCACTCTGGATCGAGACTCTTCCATTACTGGGATAATACTATCCACATCCACTCTAAGCCTTTCCTTATCCAGTAGGTTTCAAAGAGATTCCCCTTATCCTTCTAAGCTCCAACGAGTACAGTCCCAGATCCTTCAAACGCACCTCATTGATGTACGTTGGTTCCCCCTCCCTACTTATTTCAAATTTAAACCCTGTTGTCCTTGAAATCCTGATAAAGTCTCCTCTCTCCCTGTTTACATAAACTCCACTAACCCATTAAATGTAAGCAAATTGTTTCTCCAAGCGCAGTCTTTAATGCATCTCAGTCTCCCTTCTTTTGTTTGTCCCGAGCTGGGCAGTGCCTAGAATTACTCCACTAGCCTTCTCCATCTGTCCTTTCCTTCTCATTTTGAGATGCATGGCACAGTACACGTGATAATAATAAACCAATACCAGAATAGCTATTCTGTTCTATTCATTTGCTGGATGTTGGACATTTAACCAACATTTATTGCCTATCCCTAATTGCCCGTGAGAAATGGGTGGGATCCATTCTGAAGTCAACAAATTAATCGAGGAAAGGTAATTTAAACTCTCTACAGACAGATGCTTTGCAGAAAAATGTTTGCTTGTCCACATTACCAATTCTCACCTTGGAGCTAAAATTCTCCAGTCTGCAAATATCAACTTAAGTCTTCTTTGTTTCCTTTTAAATGTCCATTGTCCATTTTGTTATCCCATGACCAGAATTGGACACAGCATTCTAACTAAGGCATAATTATTGTTTTATAAAGTCAGAGTGTGGCCTTGTTGCTTCTGAATTCTGTACTGTATCTTGGCTGGTAATGGCAACTATTCCATATGCTTCTTTACCAACCTAGTGTACATCTCCTGCTTGCCTCATGAATCTTAATACAATAGGGGTCCACTGTACCCCTATTCATTCAGCTTGTTTGCCCTTCCAAGATGCATAGGGAGTCATAGAGTCATACAGCGTGGAAACTGGCCTTCGGCCCAACTTGCCCACACCGACAAACATGCCCCACTTGCCTGCGATTGGTCCATATTCCCCTAAACCTGTCATATCCATGCACTTGTCTCAATGTTTCTTAAACATTGTGATAGCACCTGCCTTAACTACCTCCTTCAACAGCTTGTTCCAAATAGCCACCAGCCTTTGTGTAAAAATGTTGCCCGCTCAGTTCCAATCTTTCCCTCCTCATCTTAAAACGATGTCCTCTGGTTCTCGATGCCCCTACTCTGCATAAAAGACTCTGTGCATTTACCCTACCTATTCCTGTCATGATCTTATACACCTCTATAAGATCACCCCTCATCCTCCTGCCCTCACATACCTGCATGCATTATCACATACTTTTCTGGATTGAATTCCATTTGCCATTTTTCTGCCTAGTTTATCAGTCAAGGCATTTTTAATCTTCCACATGTACAGATGTGATATATTACAGAACACATAGTTTAGTGAAACCTGGTTTTCTGAAATTGTGTTAATTTTCAAATAAATATCTTTTATCTAAATATTTCATGATTGGCTGTTTATCATATTGTGACATGCGCACATCCCCTTTGTAGAAGTACTGCTGATGAGCTTGTCTAGAGACCTTTTAATGCTCTTCTGAGCAGTAACACAAAAAAAAACATAGACCTAATTGAAATCATTACAATAGAAGTCCACAATCCCAGAATGGCTTTAAAATATGTCATAAATCATTACGTAATGCAGATTATCTTCTTGATTTGTGATATACAGAGAACCTGTATAAAGATTTATGCAAATACACACCCGGATCTCTCTATTTCTGCACATTCCTTACGAAAGTGCAGTTCAGTTTATTGTCTATCCTAGTTCTTTCTTTCAAAATGTTTCACTGTGCATTTTCCAGTATTACATTTCATCTGTCTGTTATCTGTCTATGTCCCTGCCAATCTCTGCCTTCTTGCAGTCTCTCATTATCTTTTTCACCTTTTACCACATGTTAAAATTCAATGTCATCTGTAAATTTTTACCCTGCAACTCATCTCCAAATCATAATAAAGCCACAGGTCCTCGTACTGACCCTAGGGGAACAACACTGTCTACTGTTGCCGTTGATTCCAAAGTGGTTTTGCCCAAAGCTATTTGAGGCCATTAAAACGAGATTTTCAATCTTTTATTATTTTGATTATTAATCAATATTTTTGCCATCTGGATCTTTCCTTGTAATTTCTGTACTTCATGCCTTCACAAGAGTTCCAGATGTACGGTAACAGTACTGCTATTGTCTAAGGTTTTTATTGCTGTAGCTACTGCTTTCTGAGAATGTATGTGGTGCACCACAGTGCATTTTTACTTGAGGACATTTCAAAACACACCAAAACGCCTCTGAAATAACTTGGCTTCTGTATTCAATAACCAATTTTATCGATGCTCGTGTATAAAACTAAGTACTTAAACAAAAACAATGAGACCTGAAGTCTTTTGAAAGGCTACATTGGATAGCAGCCAATTGCAGCATGAGGAGACCTGTTAACCATTTAGGTCCTTTAGCACATTTAAGTTAAAGGAGTATGTTGCACAAACGGGAGTCCTTTCCAAAAGAAAATTCACAAAATCTTTTTACATTTGAAAAGACTGCATGGATGCTTTAAAATGGGTTGAAAATACATTTCACAATTTCTGTGCAAGAACAACAGAATGATGGGACAAGCAGAGTGATGCAATTATACCAATGGCTACAACTTTTGCCTGGACAGCATTTTAAGAATAAACTGGATTTTGTGCAGACGGAATCGCAACAACTTTGTTCCATTACCAAAGCTTTATCAAAAATAAAAATGATCCCCCCTAAGCCTCAGAGTCCTGGCATTAAGCTCTTTCCCTGCCCCTCAGAGCACTCCATTTCTCACATCTCATGACTTCAATGACCAGCCTTTGTGCCCACCCTTCATCCCTGTGAATTTGTACCTTTGCATTGGCTGCTACTTAAGTCATAATGACATCCTGCACCAGAGCTCCATCATCCAGCATTTCGATTTGGTTACTTTCCTTACAATTTTACTTCAGAGTCACGTGAGAGCACATGCGCGTCATTACGTCTGTCGCATGGCGCACTGACGGGCTGGCAGGCGCGTAGCCCCACTAGCGATAAGTTTAAAACCCGAGGTAAGTGCTTTAAACTTAACTTCGGTTCTTTTGCGGTCTGTAAACTCTTGTCCACAGGAACAAGTCGACCGTGTGAAAATGCTGAAGGGAAAGTCGAGACGGTCCACCACAAAATCGACTACGGTAGACCACGGCCGTCCGATTCCCCTGCAGAGTCACTGGCGGCATGGCCAATGGCTTCCGTCTTGGTGCCATTAGGAGGTACCATGGCTACTCCGGTGGGCCAGAAAACTACGAAAACGTCGGTGCGGCCCGTAGACTCAGATGAGTCGGGCCAGGAGGAACGCCCTCCGATAATGGATGCCGTTTTTGGGCGGCTGTCCAGAATGGAGCTCCTCATGGAGAGGATGCTCCATGCTAACATGCTCGTGGAAGATGAGCCTTATATCCGCGGGTCCCCTCTCGGGCCCATGGCAGCAGTCCCTGTAGAAGGGCTGCTTAATGCACCCCTCATGGAGGAGGAGTGTGCCCAGAGTCAGTTTTGTTCTGACTCCGAGGTCGGGGGTGAACCCAGTGAGCATACCCCCAGACAAGGAGACCAGGAATTTGGGGTGCTAAGCCTGGCATCCAGATTTGCCATTCCAGCTAGAACAGGCTGTCCGCTGAATGAAGATTTGGCCAGGACTATTAATTATATGGTCTCCCACCAGTTGCAAGAACTCACCATGGAGGACACCTCCAAGAAGTACCTAACGCCTACGAATTGTGCTTCCCTTCGAGTTCCGATGGTGAACCACACAATCTGGGGTCACATGGGTGCAGGGGTCAGAGCCCAAGAGTTGAGTCTCCAAAAAGTCCTGAAGCTGCTTGCCTCAGGAATCACGTCATTCACCAGGTCCGTGTATGGTGGGGCTCTCTCTGAAGAACCACAAGATGTACTTCATGCTCTCGTGTATAACGCACACTTTCAGATTAACTGTTTAAGAAAAAGTGCAATCCGCCCCATGTTAAAACCCAAATTTGCTGCACTTTGCAAGACAAGCAATGTGCAGCGCCTAATTTGCTTTTCGGGGAGGACCTGTCCAAACAGGTTTGTGAGTTGGATGATGAGGCGAAGACGGTTGGCCTGATAAAAGCTCAACGGGCCAACAAAAATCCCCCACGGTCCCTGCACCCCAACCAACGGTTTGTTGCTCTGGCTGCAGGCCAAGGACCAAGCTGGTCCCAGCCAACTTTACGCAACTGGCGTTCACCAAATTTCCCCTCGTAATCACGGGGGCAGAAGTATACACCAACTATGGAGGTAGATGCATCTGGTTTGTTTCAGAAATGTATGGGCCAGTCACAAGTTGGTGGGTTACTTTTGTTTTTCAATGAGTGGAGTTGTATAACCTCAGACTTGATTTTATTTCAGAGTCACGTGAGAGAGCAGCAGCAGACTCGCCAAGGGAACTCAGGCACTCCCGCAGTGTCCTTTACGGCACTGGCCATTGCTTCACCTTCTATTGAAGGCAGCATAGGCGACCAGTTCTGGGCTGGTCAAGAAGAGGGGTCGCTGGCTGAAGATGTCCGGAGTACGCAGGATGTGCAGGATCAGGAAGAGCTGCTGGGTGTGGTCAACCGCTACGTAGCCACTCCACGAGCGGGTCAGCCTTTAGCCGAAACTTGCAGCCAGCATTGACCATCTGTCCTCAAAACCCCTACAAGAATGGGTGGTCAATGAGGCTCTTGAATTATATTCAGCCCCAGAAAATTGTACATCACTGAATGTACCAGCTGTAAACAGCCAACTTTGGGGACATTTGGGGCAGAATATCAGGAACCTGGAGTTGAAGCTCCAGAAAACCCTAAAACTCCTGACAGCAGGAATAACTTCATATGCTCGGTCCATAGATGATGTGGACATCACCACAAATCAGCAAGATACATTAGCTCTGCTGTGCGCCACTCAATTTGAGATTAACAATTTACGGAAGGAAATCATCAAGCCTGCCCTCAACCCTAAGTTTGCAGGACTTTGCAAAACACTGGGTTCAGAACCTCCAATTCTGCTCTTTGGAAAGGACCTTCCAAAAAAGGTGAAAGACCTGGAGGAAGAGTCCAAGACCTTTGGTCTCATGAGGGTAGGTTTGGGACCGAGCAGACCTAAGGAACCCAGGTGGCAGTACCCCACAGCGTCCACCTGTTGCCGACTACCATATTAGACTGGTGAAAGCTCGGGGTCCGCAACCATTCCCCGTAAGCCTTTTTTAGGCCTGGGCCCAGAGTGGACCCCATGGAAAATGTGCCAGCCCCAACATCAACATCAACAGCAGCCCTCTACAGCCCAGCAGAGACCTCATCGTCCAGCGAAGAGGCAGAAGAAGCACCAGTAACCATGGAGGTAGGTGGGTCTGGTTCATCTCAACATATGAGCAGTAGGGGCTCTATACTAACAGGGGGGAGATTGCACTTGTTTTTGGATGCATGGGAGTCTATCACTAATGACAAATATATACTCAGCAGCATTCATGGCTATAAAATTGACTTTGTTCATGAAAACATGCCGCCAGTTCAGCATATACCCCAGAGGGTATTCACCCTCTCAGTCAAAGAGAAACAAGAGGGTCAAGCTGAACTGACGAGGCTACAAGCAAAAGGTGTCATTGATCAAAACATGAACCTTTGGAATTTGTGTCTAATATTTTCACTAAAACCAAAAAAGATGGTGGATGTCGCATCATCATTGACTTAACTTCTTTAAACGAATCTGTTAAGTATATACATTTCAAGATGGAAACTTTTGAAACAGCCAGACAATTGATTTCTAGAGGGTACTTTCTGGCAAGCATTGATTTAAAAGATGCCTACTACTCAGTATCCATGCACAAGGAGCATTGTAAATACCTAAAGTTTATCTGGATGAAACAGCTATGGCAATTTAAAGCCTTACCAAATGGGCTAACCTCAGCTCCAAGGTTGTTCACAAAAATCTTAAAACCTGCCTTGGCATTATTGAGGAAACAAAAGCATATAGTCATGGCGTACTTAGACATTTTAATAGTAGGGAAAACCTTGGAGACAGCCATTTCGGCAGTAGCAGCCACCAAACGTTTGTTTGAAACTTGGGGTTTGTCATACATCCAGATAAATCCAATTTGACACCGTCCACAACCATGGACTATCTTGGATTTACAAATTTCACTATTCACATGACTGTAACTCTGCCGAAGGGGAAAGCATCAGAGTTGGCACAATCATGCAACAAACTAATGGTTAATCATCACCCAACCATACAGCAGGTAGCTAGTGTCATTGGGAAAATGGTAGCAGCCTTTCCAGCTGTACAATTTGGGCCTCTGCACTATCAAAATTTACAAAGAGCAAAAGTGCACGCGCTAAAGAAAAACTCAGGTCACTTTGACCGAGTTATGAATTTAACTGCTGAATCCATTCCAGAGTTACAATGGTGGACAAGGAACATTAGGCTTAGCTCCAGTCCTATAATAATCACCAACCCAGTATTAACCATTCAAACGGATGCCAGTGCTTTGGGCTGGGGAGCAACTAACATGCAATCCAGCACATGGGGCAGATGGACTAATTTTGAATCATCTTGCCTACAGACACGGGGTATTAACTATTTAGAAATGTTGGGTGCATTTTATGGTTTAAAAGCATATTCATCTAATACGCATCACCCATATGTCTGGTTGCAATTAGATAATACCACGGTGGTGGCTTATATCAACCACATGGGTGGTGTAAAGTCGATATCATGTGAAAATTTGGTCAACCTAATCTGGCAATGGTGTGTCGAGAGACATATTTGGTTATCAGCAACTTACCTACCAGGTAAGCAAAATACAGTGGCAGACACCAGGTCACACAAATTTAACGATAACATCAAATGGGTGTTAAATCCCAAAGTATTTGCTGAAATTACAAAGCAATATGGCACACCAGATATTGATCTATTTGCATCTAGGCTGAATCACCAGGTACCAACGTATGTCACTTGGGAACCAGACCCTGAGGCAGCAGCAGTTGATGCATTCACACTGCATTGGGGGTAAAATTCTTCTATGCTTTTCCTCCCTTCTGCCTCATCAGTTGGGTATTACGCAAGATTCAATTGGATTCCACTTCAGGAATCTTGATAATACCCGACTGGCCTACACAGCCATGGTTCCCAGTGGCCCTCGACATGGCTGTCAAAACACCGTTGGAATTCCCCAGCAGTCCAGAATTATGAATCCACCCAGTGTCAGGCATTAGTCACCCGTGCCATGACAGAGTCAATCTCCTGGCTTGCAGATTCTAAAAAGACCTCTACTGGGCCTGGGACTGTCTGAGGCCGGCATCAACATGATGACCGCATCCCACCGGGAGTCCACCAGGAGACAATACCTGACCAACATAAGGAAATGGGAACGGTATTGCTCCAAAACAGGAACTACATACTCAACAGCAACAGCTACCAGTGTTGTGGAGTTCCTGGTTGGATTACAATGGGATGGACTCAGCTACAGTGCCATCAATACAGCCAGGAGTGCGTTGTCAGCTTATTTGGTTCCAGCTGCTGGAACAACTTACCCTGAAATCAGTCATGCTCATGGCACTAGGTCAGCAATAAGGGTACAGTCTCTCCACCTTCTGAGGCTGGACAGCATGACAGAGTCATTGGACTGTATTACATTCCATATTCACGGTCTGGTCAAACAAACTAGACCAGGAACCATGCCTCCAGTTATGGAGTTCCGGGCATATTTATCTGACCCATGGCTGTGTGCCAAGACCCATGTCACCATTTACATAGACACAACATACAACTTAAGAGGGAGAGAAAAAGCCTTATGGATAAGCCACAAGAAGCCCCATGTTCAGGTGACGAGCCAAACCATTTCAAGGTGGCTCAAGCAGGTGCTTAAGTCCGCGGGAATCAACACTAATGTTTACAAATTTCATTCCACCAGGGCTGCATCCACATCGGCGGCCAGGCGAATGGATGTGCCTATGGACCATATTCTGGCCAGAGCAGGATGGTCCTCGGAAAGAACTTTCCAAAGGTTTTATTATAAGCCGCTGGCGGAACCTGCTCCATTTGCAGACAGAATTTTAGAGTCTGCAGATAATATTTAATTTAAGCCTGGGGGAGCTCTCTGTTTTTGCTGTTATTAATAAACTTTTTTGTTAACAAACAGGTTATTGTTGGCTGTGATAACATACTTCCTCCCTCAAAGGCCTTCAGACAGTGAGTGAAGCATGAACTGGTACATGGTTCGGAATCACAGAGCTTTGAAGTCTTCACGTAGTCACTCACGTGACTCTGAAATAAAATAGTAAGATTAAATGAGAACTTACCAGTTCAAAGTTTGATCTGTATTTTATGAGGAGTTACGATGAGGGATTACGTGTCCTCCGCTCCCACCCTCTATTATACAGATCAACTGGTAATTAAGTTCTTATTTTTTCTTTACTATATTTATTTCAATCTTTGTGTTTTTTTCTGTGAATCCACACCGCTGTTTTGAAGAATGTCGCGCATGCATGCTGGACGGGGTCTTCACGTAATCCCTCATCGTAACTCCTCATAAAATACAGATCAAACTTCGAACTGGTAAGTTATCATTTAATCTTACTATTATACTGCACAGTATACTAGGTTTCCAAATTGAGTTTATTTTCAAATTATGTCCACCCACACAGCATACACCTAAACAGATGTACTGTTTTTCACAACAATAGTCTTTAAATGTTCAAGCTGAAATCGAAACACTAGCTTAAAAAGGGGTAATTGTGAAATCTTTTCATCAATCTCACCACTTTGTGTCTAATATATTCCCTACGCAAAAGAAAGATGATGCGAGTCACATCATTCTGGATCTGAATCGGCTTAACTCCTATGTGCAGTATAAACATTTCAAAATGGAAAAAATTGTTACTGCTAAACAACTGGTTTCCAAAGGATGCTATATGGCATGCATAGATCTCAAAGATGCATACTATTCAGTACCCATTCATCATAATCACCAGAGATATTTGAAATGTAACTGGATTTAGCAATTATGGCAGTTTAAGGCATTGCCTTATGGTTTAAGTTCGGTTCCCAGGCTCTTTACAAAGTTATTAAAACCAGTGTTGGGTCTACTCCGGGCTCAGTATCATATTGTCATGGCCTACTTGGATGATATCCTAATCATAGGTAGAACTAAACAGTCACCTGAATTATCTGTTTCAGCTACCAAACTGATGTTTGAAAGAATGGGATTTCTTATCCATCCAGTTAAGTCCAAATTGATATTTAGAGTCATCGATTATTTGGGTTTCACCATTAACTCAATTCACATGTCTGTGACTCTGCCTCCAGGCAAGAGGTCAGAATTAATAGAAGCTTGTAACAACCTCGTTGATGAGTAACAAGCTTCTATTCAGCATGTGGCTAGTATAATTGGCAAATTTGTAGCAGCATTTCCAGCCGCACAGTTCGGACCTTTACCTTATCAAAATTTGCAACGTGCAAAGGAGCAGGCACTCATAAAGCATGCAGGTAATTTTGATAGGCCTATGCAATTACCAGCTAAAGCTGTTGCTGTTACAATGGTGGATAACAAACATTCCTCACTGCTCCAACAAAATTTGGGTTAATGCACCTTCAGTAATTTTACAAACTGATGTAAGTGCTCTAGGATGGGGAGCTATTGATACTATCTCCAGCTGTGGCGGCAGGTGGGATATGCATGAAGCATTAATCCTTCAATCCCGTGCATTAACTATTTAGAATTGTTGGGAGCACTCTATGGGTTAAAAGTGCATTGTACTACTATGCATGACTTGCATGTGCAGCTTCAGACAACACTACAGCAGTAGCATATGTTAAGCACATGGGTGGAATCAAGTTGGTATCATGTGATAACTTGACTAACCTTATCTGGCATTGGTGTATTACAAGAAACATCTGGATTTTAGCCACCTACTTACCAGGTAGATTTAACATGGTGGCAGACACCAGATCACGAAAATTTAATGACAACACAGAATGGATGTTGAATTGTGAAATACTCAATGATATTGTCGCTCGGTATGGCGTACCAGAGATTGACTTGTTTGCATCCAGATTGAATCACCAGTTACCAAAATATGTCTCATGGGAACCAGACCCTGTAGATGCATTCTCGTTACACTGGGGTGGAATGGTTTTATATGCATTTCCCCCATTTTGCCTCATCAGCCGGTGCTTGACTAAAATCGAGCAGGACTCAGCCTCAGGTATTCTGGTAGTCCCTCACTGGCCTACGCAGCCATGGTTTCCACTAGTTCTGAGACTAATAACACAGCCTTTTATGGTGATCCCCAAAAGCAGTAATCTGTTGGTTCATCCTGTAACTGGGGAGAATCATCCACTACATGATCGTATTAATCTATTGATTTGCAGATTCTGAGGAGACCGTTCCTGGGGCTCGGACTATCAGGGCATATGGTGGATGTGAATACTGCGGCCTGGAGGGATAGTACTAAAAAACAACATATTTCTCATATCAAGAAATAGGAGGTGTTCTGCTTGCAGTCGAACATTTCATATCATACGGCAAGCGAGCCTGATGTGTTGGAATTTCTTTCCATGCTATATTTTGATGAGCGGCTTAGATGAGTGCCATCAATAGTGCCAGAAGTGCCTTATCGTCCTACCTATGGCAAGGAAGGGGACAACAATCTGTTGGGTCTCACCCTTTAATATCTCGGTTCATGAAGGGTATTTTTAACTGTAATCCCCCCAGGCCCAGGTACACGGAAATCTGGGATGTGAGTGTGGTTCTCGTGTTGCTTCGTCAATGGGCCCCAGTAACATCTCTGTCATTGCCCAGACTCACTCTTAAAGTGGTTATGCTCATGGCGCTGATTTCAGCGCAACGTGTCCAGACATTGCAGAAACTCAGACTGGACAGGATGGTCTCATCTGTCAACAACATAACCTTTTATGTTTATGATTTACTTAAACAGAGCAGGCCAGGGACATCAGCGCTTAAACTTGATTTTAGGGCATACCCCATGGATCTTCGCCTATGTGTAGTTAAGCACTTACGGCGGTATATTGAGGTCACCAAGTGCCTCAGAGGCCCCGAATTGGCGTTATTTATCAGTCACAAAAAGCCTCATAAAAAGGTGTCGGCACAGACCATCTCAAGGCGGCTGAAACAGGTTCTGGCTTCCGCCGGAGTTGACACTGATATTTTTAAACCTCACTCCATCAGGGCGGCATCAACGTCAGCAGCGAGGGCACTGGACGTCCCTCTAGACCAAGTCCTCGCGGCCGCAGGATGGTCCAATTAAATGACTTTTGAACCACAAACCGCATGCCACACCAGGGGGGTATGCCCATTCTATTTTGAGTTCTGTTTTGTGGCTTCCCTCTGCGAGAGAGGGGTCGCTATTGGTTTTTCTTTTGTTAAATAAAGCTTCAATATGTTTAATTCTGTATCATGTTTGAATGCATTATTTGTTATTAGTCGTCCTGTGTCAACCGAGACAGTGTGTCTTATGGACTCGTATCCACGGCATGAAATCACGTGACTCCGAAGCAAGTAAGTAAGATTAAACGAGAACTTACCAGTTTGAAGTTTGATCTTTATTTTATGGGGAGTTACGATGAGCGTACGTGCCCACCACTCCCAACCCTCATATCACAAAGGTCTTCTGGTAGTTTCTAGATTTCTAATCTTACTATATTACTTCAATTACCGTTATCTATGATTTCACGCGGCTGCTTTGAAGATTGACGCGCATACGCTCTGGTGGGACTTCTTCATGTAATCGTTCATCGTAACTCCTCATAAAATAAAGATCAAACTTCAAACTGATAAGTTCTTGTTTAATCTTACTATTTTCCATAACTTCTTAAGGGACCATTGCTTTTGCTACATTTTCTACTGATCATCCTTTCCAGATCTTTTCCCTCAACAACAGGAGACAGTGTGTGCAGGTGATGGTGACGTATACTCTTTCCAGATCTCCATGAGAAACCTAGCTGGAAAACTAAGAATCATTGGATAGGATGACAATATTGAAAAGTAGAGTTTAGAAAACTTGAGATTATGTAATTGTTGTTTGATTTAGTTTAGTTGAGAGACACAGCGTGGAAACAGACCCTTCAACCACCGTGCCCGCACCGATCAGCGATCCCCGTACTTTAACACAAAGCTACACAGACTAGGGACAATTTATATTTATACCTTGCCAATTAACACAAACCTGTACATCTTTGGAGTGTGGGAGAAAACCAAAGATCTCGGAGAAAACCCACACAGGTCACGGGGAGAATATGCTAACTCCGTACAGTACAGCACCCATAGGCAGGATCAAACCCGGGTCTCTAGTGCTGTAAGGCAGAAACTCTACAGCTGTGCCATCGTGCAACCGTGCCATCCAATTGATGCTTGTAATTATGTGATGTTGTTAATGTAAAAACACTCACAGGACTGAACTAAAGAAGAATATTCAAGAAGGTTAGTATTAAGGCAGGTAAAGAGGAAAGAGGGTGTCTGAAAAAGGGTCTTGACCCGAAACGTCACCCATTCCTTCGCTCCAGAGATGTTGCCTGTCTCGCTGAGTTACTCCAGCTTTTTGTGTCTATCTTCGATTAAAAGATGGTGTTGTTTAGAAAGGAAATTCTGAAGCTGAGGGCCCAGATGGATGGTTGCATTGCAGCTTGTGATGGGATGAAGTTAGTAATGGGCCTGTCCCACTTAGGCAACGTTTTAGGCGACTGCAGGAGATTATGCAGTCGCCACATGTTCGCCACATGTTCGCGGGTGGTTGCCAGGCAGTCGCCTTCATGGTCGTGAGGAGTTCCCACATTCTGGGAACTAGTCGCGGCCTCATTATGGACGCCGTGAAATTTTCAACATGTTAAAAAATTAGCGACGACTAGAATGAAACCGCCATGGAGAGTAGCGAGAATTCACGTGCCATAGGTGGGTCGCCAGGAGGTCCTAGTGGGTTGCAAGGTGAAAGGTTCTCGTAGGTTCTCGTAGGTTGTAGCCGGTGCTGACCGGTGAATTTCATTGACTCATTGGGAAAAAAACCGTAAGCAGTAGTTTTCAGAACCATGGATAACCGACCAGTAATGTTAATGTCCGCCGAGCTTCACAGCCGTGTATCTCTGGCTTCTTAAGAGTTGTCTCCACTCCTCTCCCCTTCTCCTCCCTCTCCCCTTCTCCCCCCCTTCTCCCCCCTCTCCCCCTCCCCCATCTCCCCCCCTCTTTTAAAGACTTACCATACACTGTGCTTAGTGGTATCGCCTTGGCTTTGCATTTCACTCAGACAGCGCTCCCCCAGTTGCCCTGTAAAGAGTCAAGACAAAAGTCAAGATTCAAGAGAGATTTATTGTCATCTGCCCCAGATAGGACAATGAAATTCTTGCTTGCTGCAGCACAACAGAATATGTAAACATAATACAGAACAGCAGATAAAAGTGTAGTGTGTCTATATATCATAGACCATATATATACACAATAAATAAACAGATAAAGTGCAATAGGCTGTTATTGTTCAGAGTTTGTTTGATGGTGAGTTTAATAACATGATGGCTGTGGGGAAGAAGCTGTTCCTGAACCTGGATGTTCCAGATTTCAAGCTCCTATACCATCTTCCCGATATCAACGGAGAGATGAGTGTGTGGCCAGGATGGTGTGGGTCTTTGATGATGTTGGCAGCCTTTTTGAGGCAGCAACTGCAATAGATCCCTTCAATGGTGGGGAGGTCAGAGCCAATGATGGACTGGGCAGTGGTGACAACTTTTTGCAATCTTTTCCGCTCCTGGACATTCAAGTTACCGAACCAAGCAATGATGCAACCAGTCAGTAGGCTTTCTACTGTGCACTTGTAGAACTTCGAGAGAGTCGAGAGAGTCGTCCTTGACATACCGACTCTCCGTAATCTTCTCAGGAAGTAGAGACACTAATGTGCCTTACTTATGATTGCATCAGTGTGCCGGGACCAGGAAAGATCTTCGGAAATAAGCACGCCCAGGTATTTGAAGTTCTTGACCCTTTCCACCATTGTCCCATTGATATAAACGGGAATGTGGGTCCCTATCCTACCCCTTCCAAAGTCCACAATCATTTCCTTGGTGTTGCTGCTGTAGAGAGTCAGGTTGTTTTGCTGGCACCATTTGGTCAATCGGTCAATCTCACTTCTATACTCTGACTCATCACCCTCAGTGATTCATCCCACAACAGGTGTCTTCGGCGAACTTCATGATGGAGTTCGCACTATGTCCGGCTATACTCATGTCCGGTCATGAGTATAGAGTGAGTACAGCAGGGGGCTGAGCACGCAGCCTTGAGGTGCTCCCGTGCTGATTGTTAATGAGGATGACACATTTCCACCAACACGGACAGACTGTGGTCTGGGGATGAGGAAATGGAGGATCCAATGAGGAAGGCGAGGTCCCCTGCCTGCATAATGGGCTGGTGAAGGAAGCGATGTGTGTGTGTGTGTTACACTCTGACAGTCACCATTCCAGTTGCTGGTTTTTCAGGCGACTGCCAGCAACTTGACAGTCGCCGGCAGTCACCTGAAAAATCGCCGACGTGGGACAGGCCTATAAAGGATGTACAAGAGAATGCAGATATCGTACAGGTTATTTCAGAACTTTCAGTTATTCATAACTATATCCCTGATTATTAATCAGCCCGGATTTTGCCATGAATGCCATGTGCCATTTTATGCCTTTTTTGATTATTTCACCAGGATAATGCCTTTTTCACGATCGAGTGCCTAAATCAGTATC
Organism: Raja brachyura; assembly: GCA_963514005.1. Next base: position 44,948,444 of record OY740788.1, read on the forward strand.
TTGGCCGTTTTGCTAAAATGTTGTGCTATTTTCACTAGTTGTACTGTGATTACAATTATGTTTTCTATGTTAACACATTAATATTAATGTTATTATTAAGGTGTTAACATAGCATAACTTACAAGAAAACTTCCACCACCGGGGCAAAACCAGGGGCACCGCCATCGGTCGTTCATTCGTTCGTTCCGCTGCCCGCTGATTCAGTTTGCAGACCTGCAACAACCTATGACGGGTGCCGGCATCACCAAAAAAATCACGAGTTAGCGGGACAGGCCCTTTATATGATTATTTTTAACCATATTTTGGTGGTGGAAATAAATGCCTTGTTATGCCTTTTTTTGCAATAAATGCCTTTTTCGCGCATTTTTTAAAATTTATTTTGCCTTTTTGCCTGCCTATTTCAGGCTTTTTTTAGTGCCTAAACATCCTGGCTCTACTGATTAATTTACACTAGATGAATAAATGTCCATGTGTACATCGTGCAAATATATGAATATGCTAAAAATCTGAAATGAAACATAAAATGCTGGAAACAGCATCAGTGAAGAGAGAAGCAGAATTAACATTTCAGGCCAAGGGCCCTTTATCAGAACAGGAATGGGAGTGGGAAATTTGATCACTTGAACAATTTTCATATGCACCTGGACCAGAACAATAACATTCTTACTTGCTACACATTTATAGGCATGTTAATGGCTATAATACAACAATGAAAGGGGTGGGGAGCGGGACAGGGAGATGGGGTGGGAGTGTGGGGTTGGAGAAAACAGAGGGAATGTTAGGCTGGCCAATTAAAGTTGTCAGGGTAACAACTACTTTAAAAACTAACAGTCAGAAACAGAAGAGAAAAATTAAATTAATTCAAACAAAAGGTTAGTCAGAGAGAGAGAGAGAGAGAGAGAGGGGGGGGGGGGAACAAGAGAGAGAGACAGAGACAGAGACAGAGATGCCACATCCAGATAAAGTCATAGAGTGATGGATTTAAACATCATGGAAACAGGCCCTTTGGGGAAACAACTGTGGCCATTCACTTTGTCAACACCACTCATAATTTTATATACCTCTGTAAGGTCACTCCTCAATCTTCCACACATCAGGGAAAAAATACATAATATATTCACTCTCTTTAGAACTCAAGCCCTCCAGTTGAATCTTGAATCTTTTTTGCATCCTTTCAAATTAATTACATCCTTCCTATAGCTGGGCGACCAGATTTGCACACAATACACCTAGTGTGGTCTCACCAATGAATTGTACAGTTGCAACATTTTTCAAACCTCTAACAGTGGCAAATTTAAAGATGAAGCTGGAGCATTGTCTGCACAGCGCGACCATTCCTGAGCATAGAGAGAGTAGAGTAAGGGACTGAGCACACAGCTGAAGGCTGAAGAAGGGTGTTGACCCGAAACGTCACCCATTCCTTCTCTTCAGAGATGCTGCCTGGCCCACTGAGTTGCTCCCGCTGGTTTAAACCAGCATCTGCAGTTCCTTCCTACACAAATTTATTCTTGCATGGAGGTGTTCTGCAAAGTAGTCTCTCAGCTACATTTGGATTTCAAACATAATGGAGACTATATTATAAGAATTGACTGTAGAAAGCACTAAATGAGAAGAAATGCAAGTTAACTGTGGCTTAGAACAATCAATGGTGGGATGCGAGGAAGTAAAAGTAGAAAAAAAAGTAAAAGTTTTAATTCCAATAGACAATATGTGCAGGAGTAGGCCATTCCCATCTTATTACAGCTGAAATAGTCTTCTATTTTACTGTTTGCTATTTCTATGTCATTTTAGAATATTGACATAACATTTTTCATAACTGTACAAACATTGACTTTTATATTGTTAAAACTCACCCCTCTATGGTTTGGTATTGATTATCGTATTCCAGATATGGAAGTAATTGGGACTCTAACTATCAAAATATATATATTTTTTAATGTGTTAAGGCACACAGTATTTCTGACCTCAAGGTGGATATTTGCAACTTTTCAGAAAATAGCTGAAATCAGATAGAGCTTGAGATCTAGTTAGACCAAACCCTCCGGCATTGAAGTAATAATGTTAAAGGAACAGACCAGATTAACAACCAAGCAACACATCTGCAATGCAGATGCCATGCAACCTGTGTGCTACACATGGGAGATCAACTTAAAAAGAAATAAGGCTAACTTTGAAATCTGATTATTTATTTAGGACCAGTTAAGAAGAGTTGTTCAACATAATAAATTGAATTAATAACTATGCAATAATAGTGCACACATTGTTCTTGAGCACTTTTGTAATATTTGTTATTTTAAATGTATTTACTGATTCAAATCCCTTAACACAGTAGGATTCAGCATCAGTTCTCAGCCAATTTCACGCTAACACCTTTCATTACTCAACGGGCAAACAAAAATATTCAAAATTCCGTACAGAAATAAGCATAAAAACATGAACCCTGATTTAGCTTAGCATTCTTGGGTGGTTTTTACAAGAAAATCCTTCTTCATCATCCAAGTATGTGAAATTACCAAGCCCAGTGCAGCTTTTCACTAAATTGTACTCTTTGCAGTTCTACCTCAAGACCAGTGCATATGCTGCACATGCTTACTCACTAACCTGTTGCCAACGTCAGCAATGCCTTGCTTCTGGGCTGCACACCAAGGAAAGTGCAATACACCACCTGAAAACTCAGGGAGACCTGGACTGAAGTGTTTGCCTGAGATTTTCCATACAATCAGCTCCTCATTTTAGTTTAGTTTAGAGATACAGTGCGGAAACAAGCCTTTCTGCCCACCGAGACCACACCGACCAACAATCCCCGCACATTAACACTACCCTACACACTAGCAACAATTTACACTTATACCAAGCCAATTAATCTACAAACCTGTATGTCTTTGGAGTGTGAGAGGAAACCGAAGATCTCGGAGAAAACCTTTCCGGTCACGGGGAAAACATACAAACTCCATATAGACAGCACCCATAGTCAGGATCGAACCCAGGTCTCCGGAACTGCAAGGGCTGTAAGGCAGCAACTCTACTGCTGCGCCACCATGCCGCCAAATCCTAGCATCGCAAAGGCTGAACAAGGAAGAGAACTAAAGTGCGTACCATCAATAACAATTTGAAAACTGCATTTTATTCATTCAAAAACAAAAGTATTTGCAATATTGTTGCAATATTAGCCTTTGCAATGAGAAGGCTTTATCGGGGAATTAACAGCTTTTGTTTGAAGTACCGGACATTATAATTTCCAAGTGTTTTTTTCTCCCCATCACACTTCAAATGTGTTTGTAATTAAAGTTAAAGGTGGCTGTGTGTTGCTTTCTGTACAGTGTGAAGGACTTCTCTCACTTGTAAAGGAACCAGCTGTTTTTACAGTCAATCCATATACTGAAATGTGAGAATTGAATTCAAGGAACCAACGTATACAGTGTCTTTAACATGCAAGATGTCCTGTGGCTCTTTACAAGAAAGCAGTAAGAGGACCAGATGCCTGGCCATGGAATGAAACAGCATCAGGTGGTTTGAGGGCAATATGTGCAGATGGACTTCAAGGAACGGTTTAAGAAATGACCAAGAAGAGGTATTAATTAGCGAATATGTTGAGCAGAAGCAAACAAATGTATGCCTAGGAATGATGGAAAACTTGTTGAATAGGAATCATACCTCCTGGTCAACACAAAGGCCGTCCCCATAGCAGAAGCGTCCACATCGCGGGGCTGGAAACTGGAAGTATCCCGAGCTAATTCTGCTACCACCATCATCTATTGCCACAAGTGATGGCCACACTGATTGTCGCTGGAAGCTTGCGTCCTTTTCATGACGGTCGATGACAGCGAGGTCAACATTTGTCACAAGATGGACACGAAAAGAAGAGAACACAGAGGCCAATGTCCAACTAAACAAATGTTAAGAAGAAGTGATCAAACTATGGGCTGGACTTCAAAACAAACCGTTTCAGACTCCACCTTCATGTTCATATGAAGGAAGGTGTCCTCCATTGTGACTGGATGTCAGAAATGGTCATGGAATTGAGGATGTGATGTTAAAGTAAACCTGCACATGGAAGCCTGGATGTTTATTGGACACTTTCCATTGGCTCAAGAAAGTTGGGCTGAGATTTGTCCTTTGCTCTTCTCCCTTCAAACATTGGTTCAGCCATAGAAATGGGATTTTTCACAATATTACCAATCATTCTGCTTAGGCCCCATTGAAATATCAGATCTTAACCTTGTCAGAGAGACTATACCTTTGATCATTACTGCCAGTCTTTCATTGCCCCACCCACAGCTTCTAGTTCCTCAATCTTTACAAAATACTGTCAAACTTATATATTTGAGACATGTCATTGTATTTACTTCAGAAGATTATCAGAAAAAAATATTTTCATAGATGGAGCTGACAGAACATTTTCAAAGGATGGAAATGTCAAATTCTAGAGGGCCCTACTACAAGATTGGAAGGTGAAAGTTTGAATGAGATAGTCATAGTGTCATACATCATGGAAACAGGCTCTTCAGCCTAATTTGCCCACATCAACCAACATGTCCCATCTACACTAGTCCCAATTGGCTGTATTAGTCCCATATCCCTCTAAACCGATCCTATCCATGTACCTGTCTAAATGTTTCTTAAATGTTGCAGTAGTCCCTACCTCAACTACCTCCTCCGGCAGCTCATTCCATACACCCACCACCCTTTGTGTAGAGGTCACCCTCAGGTTCCTATTAAATCTTTCCACCTCACCTTAAACCTATTTCTTCCGGTTCTCGATTCCGCTACTCTGGGCAAGAGACTCTGTGCTTTTACCCAATCTATTCCTCTCATGATTTATGAGAATTTATGAGATTCATGTCCACTTCTATAAGATCACCCCCTCGTCCTTCTGTGCACCAAGGAATAAAGTCTTAGCCTGCTCAACCTCTCCCTATAGCTCAGATCCTCGAGCACTGGCGGCATCCTTTTAAATCTTCTCTGCAACCTTTCCAGCCTGACATCATGTTTACTGTAACATGGTTCCCAAAACTGAACAAAATACTCTAAATGTGACCTCACCAACATCTTATATCACTGCAACATGACCTCCCAACACAATACTCTGATTGACGAAGGCCAATGTGCTGAAAGATGCGTGGGGCATGTGTTTTACACAGGGAGAGGTGGCCAACAAGGGTGGTAATGGAAGTAATGTAGATGCGATAGGGGCATCTGAGATGCTTTTAGATAAACACATGAATATATACAGGGAATGGAAGGATATGGAGCAAGTGCAGGCAGAAAGAATTGCTTTAATTTGTCATCATGTTCAGCACAGGCATCATGGCCTGAAGTGGAGTAGACTAAGTCTGAAGAAGTTTGAAGAAGGGTCTCGACCCGAAACGTCGCCTATTTCCTTCGCTCCTTAGATGCTGCTGCACCCGCTGAGTTTCTACAGCTTTTTGTGTAACCCATGGGCTGAAGTGGTCCTGTTCCACAGTATGTTCTGTATTATTTTTTCCCAATAATTGTGCCACGCCAAGTTTGAAATGAACATGACTATTGATATCTCAGCATTACTACTGTCCTAATTGACTATTTCTACTCCCATCAGAGTATTGGTTGGTACAATCAGTGCTTTTTTTGGGACAATACAAGCCTCTGAAAAGTTAAAAGCTATATTGATGTACAGCAGTCAACAGTGCTGTGTGAAATGTACAAGAGTATTGGCACCTTCTTGCCTTCACGTAAAAGCACTGGATGTGGTTACTTCCTTATTCCTAGTTTATGCATGATGCTGTAAAGAGTTTCAATCAACGTCATTCACTGCAAGCAAAAGAAAAGTATTTGTTACAATGGAATTCTCAGATGGTTGATTAAACTTTAAAATGCTGGTCTCTTTGTTATCATTACAGTCAAAACCTTACTACAAATACCTGATGATTCAAAATGTTTCAGCATTACATTTCCACTCTGCTATATAATATTTATGGGATAATTTATTTTTTTTATGGAAAATCATTTATCAACTCGAGAGCCCTGTCATGTTTATTCATAAACTGAGGGATTAAAAGTTTTGATTTAAAAGTCACTGTCTGGCTTCCTGCACAGGAGGCGTCATTACCTCCTTTGGAATGAGTTATCAAGGCAGAATGGGATAGGGAAGATATAATCAGTTAAAGTAATGGTGCTCAGGCAGTAACTATTTTGTTAAGTATTTGGGTCAATACCATTACATTCTTTCACACATAACTGGAAGCTCTCAAAGAGAGCTTTTCTTTATATAAAAAGTATAGCCATTGTTTATTTTGGACCAGTCTCTTTTTCAGCTATTGATGGTGACCAAGGCATTAGCTCACAATTGGAAGCTAAACTGTTTTCTGTTTCCACTCTTAAAAGTATTACCTTCCTTGTAAAAACTCCAGCACATAATGGATGGCACTCTACCAGAAAGATGACTCAAAATATTGTTAGGCTCCATGTATGTGTCACTTTGTGTCTCTGTGTGTCTGAGAGAATGTGCTGATTCTGAATAAGTATTAGAGTGTGTATTAAATTAAAAATGTGAAGATTGTTTAAAGTGTTCAGATACAGACACATGCCTTATTTTTGTGTTATGCTGATGTTGATTCTGTGAAGTGATAATCTCTTGCAATGAAGTCCTAACATGGAAGGAATTTCACTCTGGAAGAGCAATATATATTGGTTTGGACTGCCAGTTTCCAATGATCATTAGTTTCCAGGCAAAATTCCTGCAGATACTTACGGCCCGACCTTGGATGTAAAGTGAAACTTCAGATAACCACCTCATTCCCTCCACCCTTCCCCTCCCCAAAACAATTTGAATGGGCAAGATTTCCATTTTTTAAAAATAAACTGGAGGGATCACAATGCAATGCAATATGATGTAATTCCATCAATCCTACCGTTCGAAACTTTGCTCCATTCCAACCTAGTGCTGGCACACACTCTCAAATAATGCACGCACTTCCATCACTGCTAATTGAAATCCGATTAACATTACTACAATATTTAATGCTCTTATTTAGTGATGATTTATGACAATATTTCCTGTAAATTGATTGAATGCAAAATACAGTTTACATTTCGATTAGATTCACGATTAGATTCAACTTAATTGTCATTGTGCAGAGTACAAGTACAGAGACAACGAAATGCAGTTATCATCTAACCAGAAGTGCCAAAACAATGCATGTGGTGGAATAATACCTACGAAAGTGCAGTAGAGCAGCATAGGCAATAAGAGTAGGATATATACAGTAGTCTATAGATAAGGGTACACTATAGGTGGGGAAATATATAATGGGACATTGTAGTATGGATACACTGGGTGGGATATATGCAGTATAGACAGAAGTATTAGTGCAGTAAGCATTAAGTACGTTGTGGATGGATATATACAGTATAAACAGAGGTTGAATATTTACATACAGTAGCAGTAGTGTAAGGAGTGGTGTAGAGCAGTATAAACAGTAGAATATATATATATACAGTAGCAGTAGTGCGATGTTTGGGGGGGTGGGAGGGGAAGGAATGTGCGGAGTGTCCGGGGGGGTGGGTGATGGCTGGCAATCACCAAGGTGCAGAGTTAAGTAGGGTGATAGCAGGGAAGAAGCTGTTCCTGAACCTGCTGGTTCTGGAACAGAGAGACCTGTAGCACCTCCCATCTGTGAGGAGGGTAAACAGTCTGTGGTTGAGGTGAGAGCAGTCCTTGACGATGCTACGCGCCCTTCGCAGACATCGCTTGCTCTGGACCGCCTCAATGGTGGGGAGTGAGGAACTGGTGATGCATTGAGCAGTTTTCACCACCCTCTGCGGTGATTTACGGTCGGAGACAGAGCAGTTGCCATACCATACTGTGATACAGTTAGTTAGGATGCTCCTGATGGTGCAGCGGTAGAAGTTCACCAGAATCTGAGGAGACAGATCGACCTTCTTTAGTCTCCTCAGGTAGAAGAGACGCTGGTGAGCCTTCTTGATCAGAGTTGAGGTACTGTGGGTCCAAGAGAGGTCTTCAGAGATGTTGACACCCAGAAACCTGAAGTTGGCAACACGCTCCACCCCCGTCCCGTTGATATGGATGGGGGTGTGTGTTCCACCTTCAGTCTTTTTGTAATTCACAATGAGCTCCTTGGTCTTCTTGGTGTTAAGGCCCAGGTTATTGTTGGCGCACCACGCTGCTAGGAGCTGGACCTCCTCCCTGTATGCCGACTCATCGTTGTCGCTGATGAGGCCCATTTTAGTTTAATTGTCGCATGTACCGAGGTATAGTGAAAAGCGTTTGTTGCGTGCTAACCAGTCAGCAGAAAGACAATGCATGATTACAATAGAGCCATTTACAGTGTATAGATATGTGATAAGGGAATAACGGTTAGTGCATGGTAAAGCTCGCAAAGTTCGATCAAGGATAGTCTGAGGGTCACTAAAGAGGTAGATCGTAGTTCAGCACTGTTCTCTGGTTATGGTAGGATGATTCAGTTGCCTGATAACAGCTGGGAAGAAATTGTCCCTAGTCTGGAGGTGTGTGTTTTCATACTTCTATGCCTTTTGCCTAATGGGAGAGAGGAGAAGAGGGCTTGGCCAGGGCGTGACTCACCCTTGATTATGCTGCTGGCCTTGCCAAGCCAGCATGAGGCATAAATTGAGTCAATAGAAGGGAGGTTGGTTTGTGTGATGGTCTGGGCTGCGGCCACAATTTTTTGCAATTTCTTGCAGTCTTGGATGGAGCTGTTCCCAAACCAGGCTGTGATACATCTTCACCATCTCAAATCCTTTGGTGTAGAGGGCTCACTTCATTCCTGGATAACTAGGTTTTTAACTGACAGGGAGTAGTCAGTTGTAGTCCAGGGAACATCCTCAAAACCAGCCCATGTCGACTCTGGCGTACCACAGGGCACTGTGCTGGGACCGGTGCTGTTTTTAGTCCACATTAACAATCTCCCAGATAACATCACATCTTAGGTCTGCCACTTTGCCGACGATTGTGTGGTTTATCGACCGATCAAGTCTCTTGATTATTGCCTGACGCTTCAAAAATATCTGTGCTCAGTGGAGAGATGGGAGAAGAAATGGCAAATTATGTTCAAACCAGAAAAGTGTAATGTCATGCGTTTTTACTAGGAAACCTAAACCAATCCATCATTCCTATACACTCTGGACATCAGCTAGAGGCAGTTTCTAGTCATAAATACTTAGGAGTTACTTTGTCTGAAAACATGAAATGGAACAAGCATGTGAAACGGGCAACAGCTAAAGCAAGCAGAGTCATCGGCTTTCTACGTCACAATCTGCAAAATGCACCCAAAGAAGTTAAGGTCTAAGCATATAAAAGCCTTGTATGTCCACATTGAATATTGTTGCTCCGTGTGGGATCCTTTCACTCAAGGGAACATTAATAAGATCCAGGCAGTGCAAAACAGAGCAGCAAGGTTCATATCTAACAACTACAAGTGGCAGAGTTCAGTCTCCAGCATGATAAAGGACCTTAAACTTCATCCACCTACTACTCAGCACAAGTTCATCAGACTGACAACATTCCACAAGATCAAGAATACCACTATTGATTTAAAGATGGAGGACCACATCCAGTTAATCCAAGCACCCATAGGCATGTCAACCAGAAGCTACCAAACTGGAAATTGTATAATTCCGCACGGCACTTCATTGGCACTTTCCTACTCGTTTTTCTTCAAGACAAGAAGGGATTGGAATACCCTACCAGCCAGCATCAGAGATCTCCAAAACATCAACACATACAAAGATGCACTGACTCCAAAAGCATCTCCATCTCCACTAGCATGTCCACCACCATCATAGTGCTGAGTGATGCTCTAACTAGAGCTTTTCAGCATATTACATCCAGATCCAGATCCAGAAAATACTTTCTATGGTGCTTATATAGTAGTTGGTGAGAGTTGTAAGGGACATGCCAAACTTCCTAAACATTCTAAGGAAGTAGAGGCGTTGGTGTGCTTTCTTGGTCGTCACTTCAATGTGGGTGGTCCAGGAGAAGATGTTGGTGATATTAACTCCTAGGAATCTGAAGTTTTCAACCATCTCTACTTTGGCACTGTCAAAGCAAATTGGGGTGTCTGTACCGCTTCACTTCCCAAAGTCGATCACTATCTGCTTTGTTTTGCTGACATTGAGAGTGAGGTTGTTATCTCGACTCCAGGACACGAGGTTCTCGATCTCCTTCCAATACTCCGTCTCATCATTGTTAGTAAGATTAAACAAGAACTTACCAGTTTGAAGTTTGATCTTTATTTTATGAGGAGTTGCGATGAGGGATTTCGTGAAGACCCCGCCAGCACGCATGCGCGACATTCTTCAAAGCAGCGGTGTGGAATCACAGATAACAACAATGACTGAAGATAGTAAGATTAAAGAACTCGAATATACCAGTTGACCTCATGATAGAAGGTTGGGAGCTTAGGGTACGAAATCCCTCATCGCAACGCCTCATAAAATAAAGATCAAACTTCAAACTGGTAAGTTCTTGTTTAATCTTACTATGTTACTTCGGAGTCACGTGAGTGACTTCGTGAAGATTTCAATGCTCTGTGATTTCATGCCCTGGACAACATCCATGCTGTCACACTGCCGCAATACTGATGGAGGAAGTTTGTTAATGCATTCCAGACTTGAACAGGCTGAAAAATTAATGAGTATTTATTAATACAAATAATAACAAAAACCCCTAACTCGGGGATAAATTATACTACGGAATGGCTCTCAGCACTGCTTCCGCAAATGTTGCGGGGCCACCGGCTTATTGTAGAAGCGCTGGAAGGTGGCCTCACTGGCCCAGCCCGCGGTAGCGAGGACATGATCCATAGGCACCTCCATGGTCCTCGCCGCTGATGTGGATGTAGCCCTGGTAGAATGAGATTTAAAAATGTTAGTGTCTATACCTGCTGCACCCAACACCACCCTGAGCCACCTGGCAATAGTCTGCACAGTCACCCGGTGATATCGAGCGGTAACCTTGTCATGGGGAACCAGCTTCTCAGTAGGGTCAATACAACCCCAACATCCCAGCCTCAAAGACAGATGTGTACAGCAATTTGTTCTTTCCACGCACTGTTAAGGCATGGAATATTCTCCACCAAGCCACGGTTGCCCAGCCAGCTGCAACTAAATTTAAAGTGGCACTTTCTTCCCAATAACCCTCTCTGGCTAAACCCCTCCCTTCACTACCTCCAGTTTAAATTCCAGTTGGAATATTTTGGAGTACCAAGTAACCAAGAACCAACCAAGATGTTGTATCTGAGTCGTGGAGGGTTTGTATTAAATACACCCCTCATAAATTTAGACACCAATTGGTGTGAGCCCACACCAATGTTGAGGTATGAGGATAACGCAATCCTGGCGCTATTGATGGCAATGTAGCTGAGACCCTCATCAGAATGAAGGCCCGCGAGAAATTCCAGGACGTCAGGGATCGTGGCAGAGTTGTAGGTCGTATTGGTTCGTGTGCAGTAGGCCTCCCTGGTGAGGTACTGCTTTCTGGTAGATGCCCTGCATGATGCTGTGATGAGGTCCATGGCCCTGAGTGATATGCCAGCCTCCAATAGTGGCCTCCTTAGAACCTGCAAGCCAACGGGTTTAAGTGACCATGCCACGGGTGAATTTCCCCAGTAATGGGGTTTGTGATCAAATTGGGGTTTTTAGCAATTTTTAACATATGGAGGACCACCAGGTACCATGGTTGTGTAGGCCAGTCAGGTATGATCAGTATGCCTGAAGCAGAATCCAGTTCAATTTTCTGCAATACCCAACTGATGAGGCAGAATGGGGGAAATGCGTAGCAGAACCATTTCCCTCAATGGAGAGAAAATGCACCCATTGCTACTGCCCCAGGGTCTGGTTCCCAAGACACATATGTTGGTATCTGATGGTTCAACCTAGATGCAAAAAGGTCGATATCTGGTGTACCAAATTTAGCTATAATTTCAGCAAATATTTGGGGATTCAACATCCACTCGATGTTATCATTGAATACTCGTGACCTGGTGTCCGCCACTGTATTGAACTTCCCTGGAAGGTATGTTGCTGATATCCAAATATTTCTTTCAATACACCAGAGCCAAATTGTGCTTACCAATTCGTCACAAGACATTGACCTGATACCACCCATATGGTTTATGTAAGCCACCACCGTGGTATTATCTATTTGAAGACGGACATGTGTATGATGGAAATTTGTGCAGTAAGTCCGCAGCCCATGAGAAGCTCCTAGCATCTCCAAATAGTTTATTCCTTGTGACTCAAGAAGAGTGGACTCATGAGAATCCCATCTGCCACCACAACTGGACGTTGTGTGAGTTGCTCCCCAGCCTTGGGCACTTGCATTGGTTTGTAACACGACTGATGGGTTGCAGATAATGATGGGCTTGTAACATTCACTAATATTGTTAGCCCACCATCGTAGCTCAATTTTAGCCTTGATCGGCAGCTACATTGGTCTGTCAAAATGTCCAGCATTTGATCTTAATGCTGACATTTTTGCTCTTTGCAAATTTTGATCATGTAATGGCCCGAATTGCGCAGCTGGAAATGTAGCTACGAGTTTCCCAATCACCTTAGCAGCATGTCTGATGGTCGGCACCCTGGCGCAAGCAAAGCTGTTGCATGCCTCTTTTATGGCTAATGCTTTGCCGGCTGGGATAGTGACAATCATTTGGTTGGTGTTAATAGTGAATCCCAGGTAGTCCATGACTTCAGATGGGGTGAACTTGGATTTGTCTGGATGGATGACAAATCCTAATGTCTTGAATAATAATCTGGTAGCTGTGACTGCCAGCTCAGCCAATTCAAGGGTTTTCCCCACTATTAATATATCGTCCAAGTATGCCATAACGATATAATTTTGTTGTCTAAGGGACGCCAAAATAGGTTTGATAATTTTTGTAAATAGCCCAGGGGCTGTTGTAATTCCAATGGGCAAGGCTTTATATTGCCATAAGTGACCCCTCCAGACAAATTTTAAGAATTTCCTGTGATGCTCTATAATAGGGACTGTATAGTATGCATCTTTTAAATCGATGCAGGCCATAAATTACCCTTGACAAATCAGCTGTTTAGCCGTTTCAAACTTTTCCATTTTGAAATGGGTATATTGTACAAAAGTATTCAGATGGGTTAGGTCTATGATAATCCGACATCCACCATCTTTTTTAGTTTTTGTAAAGATGTTGGACACAAACTCAAGAGGTTCATGTGTCATTTTTTCTATCACCCCTTTGGCTGCCAGCCTTAAAATATCTACATGTCCTTCCTCTATCTCTTTTTGAGAGAGCGCAAACTTGCAATGAGGTACATGCTGCGTAGGGGGAAGTTTCCCATTAATAAACTCTATTGCATAACCCTGAATACTTTGTAGAATAAAGGGATCTGAGGTTATCGCACCCCATGCTCCCCAAAATGCCCGCAACCGTCCTCCTACTTGTGAAGTTACAATTGCTTCTTTCTTGAAAGAATCAGACCCCCTTACTCCATGGTTAATGGCGGGGTCTGGTGTGTTGTGGCTTTGGAGGCCGTTGTGGTGCTGGGTAGGACTGTTGCAGCATTTTCCATGCGGGCTTCTGCTGGCCCTGCCCTAAAAAAATCTTCTGCTGTTGGGGAGTGGGTGGCGGATAAGTTCTTGGTGCCCTATCCGGCTGACCCCGAGGTTTGGAGGTAGGATAAGGCTGTGGTCTTCGGTATGCCTGTACCCTACATGATAATGGTGGTTTCACCAGCCCCATGGTTTTGGCTTCCTCATCTAGTTCTTTGACCTGCTTGGGTAGGTCCTCCCCAAACAGCTGTCTTGGTGGTGGTATGGTGGAGGTACGACACAACTCAGCGAATTTTGGGTTGAGGGTGGGCCGGATGGAGCTTTTCCGAAATCAGTTTATTTCGAACTGCATGTTGCATAGTAGGGCAAGAGCATCCTGCTGCTCTTCGGTTACATTAGCCCCATCGAGGGTCCTGGCGAACGCCGTAATGCCCAACGTCAACAGTTTCAGCATTTTCTGAATTTTCAGCTCCTGTGCCCTAATACTGGGACTGATGTTCCCCCAGATAGGCCTGTTGACAGTTGGGACATTCAGGGTAACACAATTCTCCAGAGCCTTGTATTTCTCCATGGCCTCTGTGAGTACCTGGTCTTGGAGCTGGTGAGTGGCCAGAAAATTGATGCTCGCCGCCAGTTTAGAGTGCAGTGATTTCCCTGAACGTACAGGCTTAGCAAACTTTGAAACTACATCCAGCAGATCTTCTTCTGGTTCTGGAGTAGTGGGCTCTTCTAACACGGCCTCTTCGTCAAAGTCGGCCATCTGCCGGCTTCTAGCACTGCTGGCGGATGAAGGTGAGATGCTAGGCGGCCACATGATCTGGCTCTTAGACCGCTCGGACCCTCGCTCTTCTCGCTCCAGGTCTCACTAGAGTAGTTGCTCCACCATTAGCTCTATCCTGGCCATGCGACCGCCGCCGCTAAACGCGGACGACAAGTCGACTTCCCCAGGTTCTCCTGAAACACTGGGGCTTCTGCCAGCGAACCGCACCTCGTCGAGGTGATGACAAGGGTCCGCTGGCAGGTAGTCATCGGCTGCCGCTCCTGCGGGGCCGTATGACTACCACGCGGACATGCCGCTAGTCCGCCATTGATCGGACTGTAGCGGTCCCCCTGCCTGATGGGAAGGCAGCGGGAATGAGTTGGTGCCGGTTCCCGTAGCCGGGCTTCCCAATATCCGCGCAGGCTTACCGCCACTTCTGACCACATGGGTCCATGACGGTGCATGGTCGGCGTTACCCGCCTCAGCGGGGGTGCCCGACCTAAATCTGCTGCCACCGGTCTGCGCTCCGGCAGCCTGTTCCGGTGGTATGCCGGTACCTCCTGCTCCTGCAGGGCTCCCCGACTCTCCAGCAGCTCTGCTGCTGGCCTGCAATCTGGCAGGTTTCCCCAGTGGCTTGTCGATGTCTGCCGAGGCTGCGGGGCTCGACTTTGGCGCAGCTCTTCCCCGGGTCTGCCCTCTGGGGACCTGTAAAAGAGGGGAAGTAGCGCTGGCCGGTGTGCGAGGCACGTTAGGTCGTACCTGCTTACTACCAGCCCTGACTTTGGGCGATGGTAGTATGAAGTCAGGGTCTGCTATACCCTGCTCCTGTGCAGAGGTCCGTCCAAGCTGTTGTGGAGGAGAGTCGGGCCCTACTAACTCCGTAGGGTTCCCCAACATCTGCACCTTTTTCCCCGGCCGTGATACGGGTGCTGTCGGTGTTGCGGGCAGTTCCGACGATGTTGGCTGCTGGCTTCTTAAAGTCCCGCGGCCCTTGGAAAGTTTGGCTTTCCCTTTTCCTTCCATCACGAATCTGTAGATAGAAACAAACTACCTACAAAAAACAGCTCAAGGTTAGTATTTACTTACCTTAAGCGTCCTTTTGAAGGAGCTGTTGGGGAAGTGCACTCCCCCCCCAGCTTGTCGACAGCAAACGCGAGCGACGATATGTCGCGCATGCGTGCTGGCGGGGTCTTCACGAAGTCACTAACGTGATTCCGAAGTAAAATTGATATTTGTCCCACAATAGTGGTGTCATCTGCGAATTTGAAAATTGAATTAGATTTGTACATGGCTGCACAGTTGTGGGTGCACGAGGAGTAAAGAAGGGGGCTGAGAACGCTTCCTTGTGGAGCCCCCGTGTTGAGGATTATTGTAGAGGATGCCAAGTCCCCTATCCTCACTGATTGGGGTCTGTTGGCCAGGACTCACTGATCGGTGTCTATTGGTCAGGATACAAAGGTGCTTCAGTTTAAAAAATGTATAATGAACATTTTATTTGAACATGAATGAGGAGCAAAACCATATTGAAATAATGAAATCAATTAATTATTTTTTCAACCTATATTCTTAATCAAATGTACTGTTGTGGAAATTATTTGTTTAGATCAAGATATATTCTCCACTGAATGATGTTGTGAATGGACTTCCCATTTTACAGCTTCCTTTCCTCATTATTAAGAAAGTGTTTTGATTTTCTCATGTGTTTCGCATTGTACATAACAATGAAATTTAACTGGATTAGAACAAAGAAATGCGCATAAAGGCAACTTATGTTTCATTCATGCAGCATCGGAAAGTAACATTTCTTAGGTTATTCTTTCAGGAACATACAGCCAACGTAGAAAATAAGTTGTGCACAGAAATTAAATAAAATATAACATGTTTGTTATTGAACAATCTAATATTAACAAAAATGTTGCTCGTCATGGTGCATGTCCCTTCAAAAGAATCTGTTATTTTAAGGTGGTGGTTGATACCACCATGAAGGCATGGTACATGGATTTGTTTTGTAAGGATGTTTGCCTACCATCTAATTGAAGAACAAATGCCACAGCAGCATTTGTCTTTTACTTGAAGCTGTGTTTAAGTAAATGAATGAGCAGAAGTGGTACTCAGCTTTAGACCAAATCAGAAGAAGCCGCAACATATCGCATTGGCAATGACAGCATTTATAGACCTCTTGGGTATTTATATAAGACTGGGCGAGTTTATAAATTTACAAAAGCATAACCAAAAAGAGGCCACATGGAAAATCTACTAAAGTATAAACGATGTTCCATGTTTACTTGGAGTATTTGTCTTAAAGACTAATATAACATATTAAAGGTTGCAGGCAGCTGTGTTAGAAAACAGAACAAAGTGATTCACAATTGGGAGTAAGCAACATTATCAGTAGACATGGCTCCTATGCAAAGCCACACAAACAAATTTATTGATGACACAAGAGTGCTATAAACATTTCATCTGCTGAAATGATTGCAAAGCTTAAAGCGCACTTCAAGCAAGCTTCATCCAAAATGTTTCAGCTTCAGGTTTTGAATTCATAACCCAAATCCATAAAAGGTGATCGGGGATTGCATTATTAATCTGAGGGATTCAGGAAGACAATCACTTCAGAACTTGAACAATGTACTGAGAATGGGTCGATTCAACTATTCTACTTTGATAAAGGCATGAATTGAAGTTTAGTTGGAAATATCACTGTGAAAAGGATGTGTTTCACACGGTGAACATGGTGCAGACATGTGTTTACTGGGTAAAGATACCAGCAGTAATTGTGCTGTCAGCCATGTTGTCTCTTTCAAGACCTGTCACATGGACAATAAGGTTGGTTGCAGCAGGGAAACAGCTAATCACAAAATCAAGAGCAGAGGCAAGAATCATTTATTGATATCAGGGAAACCATGTCACTTTCATTCTGCTCATTTAAACCAACACAATATTGCAATTTTACTTCTGAGTCACTTGAGTGACTATGTGAAGAAGCCCCACCAGGCACATGCGTGTCATTACGTCCGAAGCATGGCGCACCGACGGGCTGGAGAGCGCAGCTCCACCACCAATAATTAGTAAATCCGCAGGTACAGTAAATGATTTTAAAACTTTTCCTGCGGGTATTTAAACTCTGGGAGTCTGGCTCGGGAGCCAGCAGGAGTTGTTAGTAATGGAGCAAGTTGAGAAGCGATCTGTCCGTGGTAGGAGTGTAACGCGCGGGTCCGCGGTTAGCGCTCGCAGATCGGGTCGGGACATACCGGCTGCAGTAACGCCGGCTCCGACACTGGCTGCTGATCTATTGGCAGCTCAACTGCCTCCGTTAGTTCCAGTGCTTCAGGGCACTAAGGCCACTCCACCAGGGAGGAAGGCTAAAAGAAAATCTCTCAGGCCCGTCTTATCCGACGGGTCTGACGAGGAAGACTCCCCTCCTTCTAATAAAAAGGTATGGTGATGGCTCGACCAGATGGAAAAAATGCTCCAAACTTTAATGAGCCATGAAATATTTCAATCGGGGTCGAATGCCCCTAGGATTCCCCAGACAGCCTCACGTAGAGGCTCATATAGTGAAGAAGACTATACTGCTTATGAATATCAGTGGGAATCACCCTCGCCAGCACCTTGTTTAGGGCTGGTAGTGACCTCCCTGGAGCAAGACTCGGGAGAGCCAGGGCAGGAAGAGTCTGATCCTGAAGTTGGTGGCACTGCTTTTGGGCACACACCAAAGCACATGAGCCATGCTCCAGGTGTCCCGGATGTAGCAAGAAGCTTTGCCATTCCAGAAGGTACTGGTGAGGCCATGGAGGAAAACCTGGCGGCCAACATCAACTACATGGCCTCTCACCAACTACAAGATTCTATAATGGAACAAACAGCCACCCAATATATAACACCTGTGAATTGTGCGTCACTCAAAGTGCCCACTGTGAACTCTGCTATCTGGGCACAAATGAGTGCAACGATGCATGGACAAGAAATCCGATTCCAGCGAGTCCTCAAATTGGTGGGAGCAGGCATCACGGCTTTTGGCAAAATGGCCCTGCTGTGTAATGCATATTTTGAAGTAAATTGCATCCAGAAGATAGCTATAAAGCTGACACTAAAACCGCGATTTGCAGCTCTATGCAGGTCGACCAATATTCAAGCGAATTTTTTTTTATTTGGCGAGCACCTGCTTAAACAAGTTAAAGACCTGGAAGAAGAGGCGAAGACAATAGGCCTCATGAAGACTTACGTCCCTTTCGCCAGGATGCCACCTCGCAGATCGTTTTCAACACGACGGAGGTCAGATCCGGGGGCAGGGCCAAGCAGAGTGGGGCCAGTGGGACGGCGTTACTACCCACCTGTATACGCCAACTACAACCCTAGCATGGCGAAAAGGATAAGAACTCCAAGGTTGACTATGGAGGTACGGGTGATTCATTCAGTCCTGGATAAATCTTCTGGGGAATAACCTCCAGTTGGGGGTAGGGTACGGTTATTTTATGATGAGTGGTGCTGCATAACATCTGATCTGTTTATACTGGACACTGTCTCAGGGTCTCGAATAGAGTTTATGTCAGGAATTCATCCACCTGCACAAAATATGCCTAGTCGGGTATTGGTTTTTCTGGACCAGAAACTCGGCAGGTAAATGAAGAAATTGGTCAAGTTTACCCAATGGGTTAATCACAGCTCCTAGGTTGTTCACAAAATGGTTAAAACCATTTCTAGCGCTACTTCGTGCCCAGAATCACATCGTGATGGCTTATCTAGATGATATTTTAATTATAAGCAATACTCAGGAAACAGCTGAGGAGTTGGTTTCAGCAACCAAACACCTGTTTGAGAGGTTATGGTTTATTGTCCATCCAACAAAATCCAGGCGAGAGCCATCCCTAAAAAAGTTGATTATTTGGGGTTTGTCATTGATTCAGTTGATATGTCAGTGAGTTTGCCTACAGCCAAGGCTGTTGAAATCAGGGAGCTCTGTACCAGTCTCGCTGAAAAACACCAACCCTCCATCCGGGAAGTAGCCAGTGTTATTGGTAAATTGGTGGCGGCTTTCCCTGCAGTGGAGTTTGGACCCCTGCACTATCAAAGTCTGCAACGAGCTAGAGAAGAAGCACCTAAAGAACATGCAGGTCATTTTGATAGACCTATGCAGTTGCCAGCCAAAGCCATCGCTGAATTACAATGGTGGATCATCACTATTGCACAAACTACCAAAAACATTTTGCTTCAACAACCTTCAGTGGTTTTATGAACAGATGTGAGTGCTTTGGGATGGGGAGCCACGGACAGCGAATCTAGCTGTGGTGGTAGATGGAGTGTGCAAGAGGATTTAATCCTGTACAGGCATGGTATAAATTACTTAGAATTGCTGGGTGCATTCTATGGATTAAAAGCTTATTGTTCAGCAATGAATAATTTACATGTTCAGCTCCAGATTGACAATACCACGGCTGTTGCCTATATCAATCACATGGGAGGAATATGGTCAGTATCATGTGATAATCTGGCTAACCTCATTTGGGACAGGTGTATTTACAGAAATATCTGGTTCTGAGGTGGCAGATAACAGGTCACGGAAATTTAATGACAACATAGAATGGATGGTAAATCCTGATGTTTTCAAAATGATTGTCAGCCGCTATGGTTTGCCAGATATTGATCTGTTTGCATCCAGGCTAAATTACCAGTTGCCTAAATACGTTTTGTGGGAACCAGATCCAGGAGCAGTAGCGGTGGATGCATTCTCGCTACATTGGGGATGTACGTTCTTCTACGGTTTTCCCCCATTCTGCCTCATTAGGCAATGTCTCACCAAAATAGAGCAGTTTTAGTGGTTCCGGACTGGCCTACACAGCCATGGTTCCCATTGGTGCTGAGAATGATGACTCAGCCATTCATGGCTGTCCCCAACTGCAGTAATTTGTTGGTGCATCCAGTAACAGGAGAAAGTCATCCGTTACATGATTGTATGAATTTGTTAATCTGCAGGATCTGGGCTTGGACTGACCATGGATGTGATAACTGCAGCTTGGAGAGATAGCACTAAAAAACAATATGTGTCTCATATTAAGAAATGGGAGATGTTTTGCTTGCAGTCAGATATATCTTATCACACTGCAAGCATACTGGTTGTATTTGAGTTCCTAGCTACATTGCATTTTGATGAACACTTGAGCTATAGTGCCATTAATAGTGCTCAGAGTGCTTTGTCCTCCTATTTAGGGCAGTTTTCAGAACAACAATCTATCGGGTCTCATCCGTTAGTTTCCCGATTCATGAGAGGAATCTTTAACAAGAACCATCCTAAGCCTAGATATACATAAATCTGGGATGTTAGTATAGTTCTCACACTGCTTCGACAATGGGCACCAATTACGTCACTGTCTTTTCAGAAATTAACACTTAAAGTCTAAGGAGGCGACCTTCTCCAAATTTTATGATAAACCTATACTGAAAGTGCAAGGTTTTGGGCATGCAGTTTTGTATTCAGTTTGATTTCTTTTTCCCCCTGGGACAGAGGGTTTTTTACTGTTTTGTTTGTTATTATTATTAAAAATGATTATTGGTTAATTCGAAGCAATGTTCAATACATTATCTATTCACTACTGTGTCAACTGAAGCAGTGTGTCATATGGAATGGATCTATGGCATGAAATCACAGAGCTTTGAAATCTTCACGTAGTCACTCATGTGACTCCGAAGTAAAATAGTAAGATTAAACGACCTTACCAGTTTGAAGTTTGATCTTTATTTTATAAGGAGTTATGATGAGGGATTACATGCCCTCCGCTCCCGGCCCTTATAATAGCAAAGATCATCTGGTAGTTCTAGTCTTCTGAGTCTTACGATATCACTTCGACTATAGCTACTGTGTTTTCATGGCACTGCTTTTAAGTATGACGCGCATGCGCCTGGGGGGACTTCTTCACGTAATCCCTCATCATAAATTAAAGAGCAAACTTCAAACTGGTAAGTTCTCATTTAATCTTACTATTAAATTGGATACTTGACATTGGATTGCAAATGCATGGAAATATTCCACTCGTGTACCCAGAGGGATGCTTGAAGTTCCTATTGAGAAGTGCATGATGAACGACATCTACTCCACAGGTGACAAGAGATTGCAGCGACTTCAGAACTACCATTAAAATAAATGGACAGTGTAGAGAGCTGTACAGACACAGTCTGGTGTTCACATGCAATAACCAATCTACACAGGATATTGTAATGAGTAGTGATGCCCCTGGGCACAATTTTGAATAGGCCCCACCGATAAAAAGTAATGTTCAAATATGCACTTACTTTGGAGACGTGTGAACACAAGGAGAAAAGAGGCAGAGCATGGCTCAACAATAAAGATTTTGCGCTAGCAATAATTGTAATATACCACATGTAGAAACAACTGTGTGTTGGTCAGGAAGTGAAATAGACCACCTGTCTCTAACATATTCTGCTCAAGCCCAATGCACACTGGAACGGAGAGACATTAAGAATAAACTGACTCGTCCTTTCCTCTGAAATCACATGCTTTGCCCTTGATTTGGCACAGGGAGAGAGAGGGAGACAAATGCCCACATGGAAGGCACCATATCTGAGGAAGGATGTGCTGGTTCTGGAGAGGGTCCAGAGGAGGTTTACAAAAATCATCACAGGAACAAGTAGGTTAACCTACGATGTTTGTCGGCACTGGGCCTATACTCGCTGGAATTTAGAAGAATGAGAGGGGAACCTCATTGAAACATACAGAATAGTGAAAGGCTTCAATAGATTGGATGTGGACAGGATGTTTCCACTAGTGGGAGAGTCTAGGATTAGAGGTCATAGCCTCAGAATTAAAGGACGTTCTTTCAGAAAGAAGATCACCCGATTGTCCAAATGGTGCCAAGACACCAACCTGGCTCTTGACATCAGTAAAACCAAGGAACTGATTGTGGACTTTGGTTGGGGAAGGATGAGGACCCACAATCCTGTTCACATCAACAGGAAGATTGTGGAGAGGGTCAAAAACTTCAAATTCTTGGGCGTGCATATTTCCGAAGAACTTTCCTGGACCCAGCACATTGATGCAATTATAAAGAAGGCACATCAGCGACTCTACTTCCTGAGAAGATTACGGAGATTCGGCATGTCAAAGAGGATTCTCCTGAACTTCTACAGGTGCACAGTAGAGAGCATATTGACTGGTTGCATCCTGGCCTAGTTCGGCAACTTGAACATCCAGGAGCGGAAAAGGCTTCAAAAAGTCTTGAAACAACACTGCCCAGTCCATCAACGGCTTTGACCTCCCCACCATCGAAGGGATCTATCGAAGTCACTGCCTCAAAAAGGCAGCCAACATCATCAAAGACCCACACCATCCTGGCCACTCACTCATTTCACCATTGCCATCGGGAAGAAGGTATAGTAGCCTGAAAACTGTAATGTCCAGGTTCAGGCACAGCTTTTTCCCTACAGCCATCGGGCTATTAAATACGACAATAAATAAGCTCTGAACTGCAACAGATTATTATTATTATTGCACTATATTTGTTATTTATTGAGTATATGTGCATGTGTATATACACACACTGAACTTTTTTTCTTCTCATAGTTGTGTACTATGTTTACATATTCTGTTGTGCTGCAGCAAGTAAGAATGCCATTGTCCTATCTGGGACATATGTCAATAAAACACACTTAACTCTTGATTCTTGAGCAATATAATGAATCTGTGGAATTATGTGCCACAGAAGGCTGTGGAAGCCAAGTCAGTGGATATTTTTAAGGAAGAAATAGATAGATTATTGATTAGCACATTAGGTGTCAGAGGTTATGGGAGAAGGCGGGAGAAATAGGTTAGGAGTGAGAGATAGATCAGCCATGATTGAAAGGCGGAGTAGACGTGAAGGGCCGAATGGCCTAATTCTATTCCTATTCCTTATGACATGACCTGAAAGCAGATAGCACAGGGATATACATTTCAGTGTCTTCATTCAGTGCATAGATTGATTCCAGGTGATCCAGCCACTTTTATTATTTTTTTCAATTTTAATGTGATGATTAAGATACCACAGTGTGGTTTGCTGGACCATTTCATTGAGAGGTTAAGGGTCAGCCATGCGGCTGAGATCTGGGAGTCACATACTGGTTGAACCAAGTAAGGACGGCATATTTTCTTCCCTGGAGGTAAGGAGAACTGGATGGAAAGCATGGTCCACAACAAGGCTGATGGGGATTACAGACAAAGATCAAAGCAAAGTTTATAGCAAACACTAGATACTGAGGCAAGTGACTATTTCAATACATGCTGAGACACAATCAATGCATTTACTCTCAATTAGATTGTTACTATTTATAGAGCTTCTTAATAAACAAGGTCAAATTGAGAGAAGAATGCATAACATTGCAGCACTAACACTGAGATTTCCTTAATGTCCAGAAAGCATCTCCACTAAGATGGAGGATTGAATAGTGCTGATAACGTCTGCTCAATGTAGCTTCATCCATACCCAACATATTGGCCGTTAACTGTTGCCTGCAGTGTACCTGTAGTGGAATTAAATATAATCTCAGTTCTACTAATGTAAATACTGGGAAGAATGGATGATTCATGAGAAAGAAAATATGTCTGTATCGTTTTGTTAACTGTGTTTATGTGAGTGTGTAGTTACAAATCAAGATAATATCAGGAAATAACTCAAGAGACCCCTAACTGCAAATAGACACAAAATACTGGAGAAACTCAGCGGGTCAGGCAGCATCTTTGGAGAAATGGAATAGGTGACGTTTCGGGTCGGAGCTCTTTTTCAGACCATCTTCTTCTTCAGTCTGAAAAAGTGTTCCAACCTGCAACATTACCTACTCCAGCATTTTATGTCTATTTTCAGTATAAACCAACATCTGCATATCCTTCCTACATACAGTAGATATATCTGTATTTTAATAATAATAATAATATCTTTTATTGTCATTACACATAAGTGCAACGAGATTTGGTTTGCAACTTCGAGATTTCGGTTTGCAACCACCGAGAACAAGGTTTGTAAAAACAAACATTTGACCAATAACATCAACACAGACTAAAGTACGAGGCCGGGGGAGACAGTCCATGGGGGTGGGGGGGGTTACTCAGCAGGGCCGATTCAGAGCCACTATAGCTCAGGGAATTAAGCTGTTCCTGAGTCTGGTAGTGCGGGCGTAGAAGGCCTTGTAACGTCTGCTGGAAGGGAGTAGTTCAAACAGTCCATTACAGTCCATTACAACAGTCCATTATAACCATCCTCCCCGGTTCCTTCCTAATCAAGAATTACTCACGGTAACCAATCACTCCTACCGATCAAGGGTCCATCTACCTCTGTTTCAAGAATATTCAATTACATTCCAAGACTCCTTCAGGAAGAAAATGTTCACCTCAGCTTGGTCTTTATTCTCATCGAGTGACCCCTGGTACTGGATTCACCCACAAAAATAAATGCTCTCTCTACATTTATCCCATCAAGATTTCTCAAGATTTTATATATTTCAAGATGGGTGGTACGATGGCGCAGCGGTAGAGTCTGTACGGAGTTTGTATATTCTCCCTGTGACCTGCATGGGTTTTGTCCGAGAACTTTGGTTTCATCCCACACTCCAAAGACATACAGGTATGTAGGTAAATTGGCTTGGTAAATGTAAAAAACGTCCCTAGTGTGTGAAGGATAGTGTTAATATGTGGGGATCGCAGGTCGGCGTGGACACAGTGGGCCGAAGGGCCTGTTTCCACACTGTATCTCTAAACTAAACTAAGATCCACAATCTGGAAACTGGAAAAAACAAGAATACAGAATTCTGTGACTGTAACCTTATTCCGAAGTGGGAAAATGTTCCTTGAGCTTGAATTGGTCTGTATTGGAGCAGAGAAAGTAGCCAAGGACAGGGTGGTCAGAAAGGGAGTGAGATGTTGAATTACATACAAATCATTTACATGAAATCCTACATCTCACTCGCATTCTCACTCCCTCATCTCACTCCCATTCTCACTCCCTAATTGGAAGCTCGGAGTCATACTTGTGGACTGACAGGAGGTGTCCTGAAAAGTGGTCTCCCAATGTGTGCATGATTTCTCCAGTTTAGAGAAGATCGCAGCTCGAGCACCAAATGCAAAAGAACAAATTGGAGAAAGTACAAATGAATCATTGCTTCACCTGCCAGAAGCAAGTTTGGCATCATCATCAGAGTAGACATGATGGGCCAAGGTGTCTGTTCCTATGCTGTACTGTTTAATGTTGTATAAAAGTACAGAACCATTTTACAATTAAAATCCTGGAAGAATATGGCAGAAGGAATATTGAAGCCAAATTAAAATGCTGTTGTTTTTTCAAAGGACTAATATTGAACAGGAAGCTCAGGCTCACCTTTGCAGATTGAATGGAGATGTTCCACAAAACAGTCTCCCAATCTGCTTTGAATTGCTTCAACATAAAGGTGACAGCAATATGCACACCGAAGAGAGAATATTGAGTGGATCACTCTTTGTAGACCTAAGCTTGCAAAACCTAGACTTTGGAATTTTGAACTACAATTTTGGCACAAGGTGAATAATGTTTTCAACAGAACACAGGCACCTGAAAAGCTATTTAATAGTATCTTGAAAATGACCCTTTGTCCAGCGTCCGCTGCTGTTGCCAACTACTTGCACCTTCCTCCCCAGTTCCCAGTCATCGGTGGGGGGGGTGGGAGGTGAGCCTCAGGTGGGTTCCCAATTCTGCGGTGAGCGAGCCAGGCCTGCTGTCGAGGTGTGGCCGTGGCTAGCCAGGAGCTTCTGCCGCCCCTTGCCACTCACCGGTAACTTTGCAGATGCATTATCAGATATTTGATTAGATATTAAACCAGGCTCCATCCTCGCATTCAAACATATACCACATGGTGTAATAAACTCACTGTAAATACTTTATTGAAAAATGAAAGAGTTTATTGGTTTGAAAAGTGAGAGTGATATATTCCTAGATCAGGTGGAGCATTCTGAAGCAGGGTAACCCCAACCGGGAGTGCTATTGGTGACAGATATGATAGTGGTGTTTAAGAGACTTTTAGCTCGGCACATGGATATGCAGGGAATGGAGATATGGATCATGCGCAGACAGGTCATAAGGTCATAAAGTCATAAGGAATAGGAGTAGAATGAGGCCATTCAGCCCATGAAGTCTACTCCATCATTCAATCATAGCTGATCTATCTCTCCCCCCCCAACCCCTCCTGCCTTCTCCCCAGGTGAGATTAGTTTACCTTGGCATCATGTTCAGCACAGATATTGTTGGCTGGAGAGACTGTTCCTGTGAATATTTATTAAATATTTAAGTTCACAGTCCAAGGCCAAAGTGATGTCCACTGATCCTGTAACAAGTAGGGTGGGAGGCATTCAATGGGGAAGAGGTTGGGGTTATTTGGAAGGTGCTGCTCTCACGCTATCAACTGGTGGATCAGTACTATTTATCCATCTTTTGTCCTTTTTTTTAGTGTAATTCCAAATTAGTACAGATTTGTGCTGTGGCCAGTGTTCAGCGGGAAATGGAATGAACGCACTCTAACCCAATTCACGTGGGACCTTTTGTGCTCCCAGAGACTTTTACCGCCTTAATCTAGGATGGATTAAAACTCAGATTCCCAAAGTAAAAGGCAGATATTTTTGGCAAGGCCAAATTATCTTTGGCAGAGAACGTACAAGACATCATCCTAATTTACAAACTGTCTGGGCATAAGCTGATCATGATCTTGTTGTCCGTTGGTAACAAGATCAACCATTTCCTGGCCTGCAGTTACCGCCAACTATTTTTCACCATGTGCCTTCAGATAGTAAATAAATGAAAGTCTGGAAAACTTTAATAAAGTTGAATTCCAGATCCAATTTAAATCATCTTTGTTTACAGCTGCTTAAATTGAAGTGTCCATCATAAATCATGAGATTCTTGTGGTTTAGGTCATTCCAAAGTCACCGTTGACTATTTGATAATGACCTCTTGTTCTTAGTCAGTCCATCAGGGTCAAAAGTGACTTGATTGCATTCGTGTTCTGGGGATTTTGAGACGACTGATAAAGTCGCTGGTTTTATGTGCTACATGTGGGGCAGGTGTGAAATGCCAGGTGTGTGGATTTTTTGCAAGGATTTGTGCTCTTGCCATTTACGCTTCATCGTCACTCGCTGTCTGAAACTCAAAATGCTCCGAGCCTTCTCGGATGAGAAACAATCAAAGGCTCTGTTAATGATGGAAGAGGGAAAGCCATGGTTTCCGGAAAAAGGGACATCTCAGAGGCACCCATGTGGAAAGTCATGTCACCAGAGCAGATTCAATGGAAACAGATGTTTGAGTGGAGTCCATAGATGAAACAGTGGGAGAAAATCTAGTCAAGATAGCTGTGGGAATCTGTGGACTTTAATGGATGATTGTTGCTTGCATATCCTCTGAGATGGAGTAGAGAGACCCAGAAAGGCAAGGATAGAATCAGAATTGGACCATGTGTAGTTAAATGCAGGATATAAATTGGCAGCAAAAGCAATTAAACTAACAACTCTGTCCATGGAGGAAAGAACACCAATACGGTTATCAAGGTACTTGATCTAAAGTCAAAATATTGGGCCCGAGTGGACTGAAGTAAAAATTGTTCCATGCATCCTACAAAAAGACAGGTGTAGGTGTGTCCTTGTAGGATCCGAGTGCTACACCCTTTTTCTGGAGAAAGTGAATGAAATTGAAGAAGTTGTTCAATGTGAGAATGAATCAGTCAAATCAATGAGATGGTTGGGCCTATGTTCATGGAGGAAATGAGGACTCTCAGACCACTCTTGTTTTATCCGTGGTGGAGGTCTGTGAACTTTGCTTTGGAAAAATCAAATGCACCTCCGATGATCGCTCTGCAGTGCACCTGCATCCACTGTCTGCCATTTTAGTTCTCTATTCCCCTCCTACTCTGACTTATCTGTCTATGGCCTTCTGCACTGTGTAAATGTTTTAGCCTTCTGGACTCAATCTGTTTGATTCAGAACGTAGACACAAAATGCTGTAGTAACTCAATGGGATAGGCAGCATCTCTGGAGAGAAGGAATGGGTGGCGTTTTGGGTCGAAACCTTTCTTCAGACTGATGTCAGGGGAGTGGGCAGGGTAGAGATAGAAAGTAGTTGGAGACAGTAAGACTGGTGGGAGAACTGGAAAGGGGAAGGGATGGAGAGAGAAGAAAAGCAAGGGCTATTTGAAGTTAGAGAAGTCAATGTTCATACTGCTGGGGTGTAAGCTACCCAAGCAAAATATGAGGTGCTGTTCCTCCAATTTGCGCTGGGCCTCACTCTGACAATGGATGAGGCCCAGGACAGAAAGATCAGATTGGGAATGGGAGGGGGAGTTAAAGTGCTCAGCAACTGGGAGATCAGGTAGGTTAAGGCGGACAGAGCAGAGTGTTCAGGGAAATGATCGCCGAGCCTGTGCTTGGTCTCACCGATGTACAGGAGTTGACACCTGGAACAGCAGATACAATAGATGAGGTTGGAGGAGGTGCAAGTTTGATTCAGAGCTTCTGTTTACCATCTGCAATTTTAATTTCATTTCCCTCTCTTCACTAACATGCACATTATACAGAAGAATGGAGACACAAGAGATTGCAGATGCTGGAATCTTGAGCAAAATCACAAAATGCTGGAGTAACTCAGCGGGTCAGGAAGCATCTGTGGAGGGAATAGAAGGGCGATGTTTCGGGTGAGGAAGTAGGGTCATAACTCAAAACATCAACTATAAATTCTCTCCACAGGTGCTGCCTGACCCCTTGGGTTGCTCCAGCACTTTGTGCTATATATAAGTATGCCCTGGTCCGAAATTGGTGAACAATAAACACAATGCGGCCATAGGCCATGCCCATACCATTGAAGAATGTGTTCTGAAAGGTTTGATGGTACTTTCAACTGATTCATTTGTTCAGTCTGAAGAAGGGTCTCGACCCGAAACGTCACCCATTCCTTCTCTCCAGAGACGCTACCTGCACCGCTGAGTTACTCCAGCATTTTGTGCCTAATTAGTTTGTTTGGGCTACTCATAAAGGAATGGTTTTCACAATCCCTGTGAGTTCATATACATGCTCGGTTGACACTTGGTTATTGCAGAAGATCAGCCCAATTTTAGATTTTACATCTAAAATCATCCTGATAAACACCATCAATGTTTACCTCAAATCCAATGACAGAGCATATGTACCAATGCTCCCTGCCACATGTTATACTTTCTGAGCTACTGTGTCTTTGTTGTTCGCCTTCTCCATTTTGATCATTCTCAATGACAAGTTGCAGCTCTCAATATTTTTGAAAGTATTTATCTGATATGCACTCTCTAATGGCCCTGTCTCACGGTGCGAGTCCACCCAAGAGTGACCCCAAGTGAAAGAAAAAGAACAGACTCGTGGTTATGCACGAGATTCAAAGTTTATGGTCAAGTGTTTAACCGAGTTCCCACGGGCGTGTTATTTATGCGATGTTCCAAGGTGCTCTCCCGAGTTACCAAATTCCTCTACCGTTACACTTGAGCCAACCGTGAATGAAGTTATGTTTTAATAAAGCAACAATGTTAAAGAAAACATCTCCATCCTGCGGCTTTGAGTTAAAGATAGAAATCGGTAGAGCTGCATTTATTAATATGACCTACAGAGGGAAAATGCGCATCAGATTGTTGGGAGACGGAGCTCAGGGTTCGCCTCCTGAGCTGCTTTGGTGCCCAGGCGTGAGGGAGGTTGGGGAGGGGGGGGGGGGGGGGCTCATTAATCTGTCTGGGATGACAAGGCTTTTGGGTTAGGAGTGGTGTGCAAGGGAGTGGTGTGCAAGGGGGGCTTAATTCTCTCCAGTCTCTCTGAAGCCCCGGACGAGAACAAAGGAAACCTATCTTGCCAGCGCGTACAAGCCCGTTGTATATAAGGGTTTCGACCCGAAACGTTACCTATCTCCTTCACTCCTTCACTCCTTAGATGCTGCTGCACCTGCTGAGTTTCTCTTAAGGAAGAAGGGTCTCGACCCGAAATATCGCCTATCTCCTTCGCTCCTTAGATGCTGCTGCACCCGCTGAGTTTCTCCATCCTTTTGTATACCCCCGTTGTATATAACTTTGCTGCTGACGCGCACACGCACTCTCTCTCTCTCCCTCTCTCTCTCTCTCTCTCTCTGCTCTCTCTCACTGCAGCTAAGAGCCCAACCTCGCCATCCTATAGTGGTAACATTCACAATGGGTCCCCTCCACACCCACACCCCCTCTCTCCGACACAAGGCAACAGGCAGCGTGAGAGACAGAGAGTTTGTAGGGTGTTGGTTTTGTATAAGGATTTATTTTTTAATTATTAGCCAAGGTCGCATTTACTTATTTTAAACAAAGTTTTCAGTGCTTGACAATACTTTTTTTTTCTCTTTGCACTCGTTTTCAGAAAGGGTTCAGACCCCACTTGGCTCGTTGCCCCCTTTGAACCAAGCCCTGCGAGAGGGAGGGAGGGAGGGAAGGTGTGAGTGAACAAGAGCGCCGAGGAGGAGAGGGAAATGGAGGGGGTGGGGGGGGGGGGGGGTGGAGGAGAAATAGTGAAGAAGTTAGTTCAGATCAGAAACCTGTAGGCTGGGAGCCATAATGGTGAAGAGCACACCCAGTTCTTCTGAGGAGTGCATAAGAGACATCGATCCGAAGCAATGTTCCTCTAGAACTATAACTGAAACCGTGTCCACATCATCTCCTTTTGGCTGGACCACAAGACCCAGGGTTACCGGTCAGCGCTCTCCGCCACAAAGGAATCTCAAGAGGGCAATGCCAATGTAAACCACGGCATCTCCTAAAATATGCCTATTCACACACACATTAATTCTCTCTCTCTTTTTTTTTTTTTTTTTTTTTTTTTCATTTCAAAAACTTTATTCAACACAAATCATAAAATACAACACATCAAAACACAATCAAAAATCACACTATAATGAACAGATCATTGTAGTACAGCAGTACATTCATTTATAATCGCCTCAACCCCACGCGGCGACCAGCGCTGACGGAAGGCCTCCAGAGTCCCCGTGAACACCGCGTGTTCCCTCTCTCTCTCTCTCTCTCTCTCTCTCTCTCTCTCTCTCTCTCTCTCTTTTTTTTTTTTTTTTTTTTCATTTCAAAAACTTTATTCAACACAAATCATAAAATACAACACATCAAAACACAATCAAAAATCACACTATAATGAACAGATCATTGTAGTACAGCAGTACATTCATTTATAATCGCCTCAACCCCACGCGGCGACCAGCGCTGACGGAAGGCCTCCAGAGTCCCCGTGAACACCGCGTGTTCCCTCTCTCTCTCTCTCTCTCTCTCTCTCTCTCTCTCTCTCTCTCTCTCTCTCTCTCTCTCTCTCTCTCTCTCTCTCTCTCTTACACACACAAACAATATCATCCAAGACTGTTCGTGTAGAAGGCAACATTTTCCCAGAAGACGCTAAGAAAGGAATAAAGTGTACGACAGGAGCTGCCTGCAGATGCTGGTTTAAACCGAAGATAGACACAAAAAGCTGGAGCTGACAGGGGGCGATCAAACAGCACAATGTCACCCCGTCACCAATTCCTTCTCTCCAGTGATGCTGCCTGCCCGCTGAGTAAAAAAAGAGCGAAAATGTGATCTGAGAGGAAAGATAGTGGAGAGAAGTGAATCGTAAACTGATGGAAGGGGAGGAAAGGCGCCTGAGCAAAAGATAGAGCAGAGAAAACCCAGCAATCGATTTATAGAACGTATTTGGAAGAGGAAAAACAAAATCCCTTTGTGAATACTCTATTCACGCTGATGGTGTTAGTTCGGACTGATCAACGTGGGCTGTGACCGAGCGATGGTTGTGATCGTTTACAGGCTGTAAATCAGGAAACTTGTGATCTTGTAATCGCTAGTGGTTGTAAATCTACGCGAGAGGAAAATCCAATGCTCATTGATTCATCTCCATGGTTTTTATAGCTGATTTTCCAATAAATAACTGCAGTAATCACCGCCCGAAAGGGTAGGATAGGGCTGAAGCCCAGTGTTTAGACGTTGGAATGTTTTTTTTTTATCATTCTAATAGAATGATTTTCCAACTCCTGTGGTAATTAAACTTTTTTTTCACTCCTAGTTTTTTTAACATATTTTTAGGATGTTAAAGCTGAATAAAATAAACACTTACGAAATGAGTTCATTCATGTATTTTGCTCATGTGACACAAATACATTATATATAAAATTGTACACATGGGAAAATAAGATGAAAATTACCAAAAAAACAAAGAATATTTAGTCGAGGGTGAATTAAATTTTGTGATTAAGACTCGAGCGTGAATGGTACTGAAATAATTTAATGAGTTCCCATGGTAGACTCACAAATCACTAAGTTAAACGCACGGGCCCTATGTTCTTACAACAAGTCTAAATGTTTTAATTTTAAACTTGAACACTAAATTTGACTCGTGGAAAAAGTCAAACATGTTTGGCTTTTTTCACGAGTTCACAAGTTTCACGGGTACCTGCCGTTAGCGCCACGAGCGGACAAGTTGATCGCGCGAGGTCCGACGTTCCCGCCACGTTGGCTGTACGTGATCACCACGAGTGAAAACTTGGGGTCACTCGTGGGCCAACTTGCACCTTGAGACAGGGGTTTAAGTCATCATTGTAGTGTAATAAGCTTCAATAAGTGATTTTACAAATTTACATTACAATTACATTATCCAGCTCTTAGTGAAAACAATGGTGCATTGCAGATACAATTACAGTAATTGTAGCTGTATACTTTAAATTAGCACATTTGTTCCACTTCACCTTCGAGAATATGCATTTGTCCCTGCAATTTTCAAAACTGACATTTCATGACATTTGCAGCATTCCAGTGCCAAGTGTTCATTTTAAATCCCAGAACCAAATTATCAGAACTACTCCGGTCCAGAGTATTCATCCATTGACATTTCAAACATCATCAGTCGTATACAATCTGAGCAATTCAGAAAATCTCTGTGAATTTAAAAACAGTGGACTAATTTATCCCTTTGAAATTGCTCATGCCACAGTCAAGACCCATCTTTTTAAATTACCAGTGTTTGCTCATTGCCGTTGCTTTAATTCCTTCCCTTTCAAATGGCAAATGTTTGTAAAGTAAATTTCCATATCTGAAATTTGTCTGGAGAAAAACGATGGGTCCGAAGAAGGGTTCTGTCCTGAAACATCACCCATCCATTTTCTCCAGAGATGCTGCCTGACCAGCTGTGTCTATCTTTGCCCTAAACTAGCATTTGCAGTTCCACCATACACATAGCGTGGTATTGTTGTTGATTTATGTATCAAGCAAATACCAGACAGATCCAACTAGTTGATCGTTGTACCAATATCACATATTGTAGCCTAGTTTGTAGCGTGTGCCACAAGACTTGTTGAAGCAGAGATTCTCCTAATTTTCCACAGCAAATTTGATAGATGACGACAACAGATATTTAAATTGTTTACCTGCTAAGTTATAAGGGGAAACTTGGAGAATAACCATTGAAATTTGGAATGCAACCCACAGCATGCACCTCCATGTTTGATTCCTTTTCCTGACCATTCCTTGTTTTTTTATTTTTTTCAATAAAAGTGGTGAAAATTGACAGTGCAGTGTAAATTTGATTGGCTACTTTTGGTCAATAGCCTACAATTTATTAATGTGACTCAACTAATGTAACAAATGGCATTACTGGAAAAATTGTTGAGCAGCATCTGAAAGACCAAATAATGTTCAAAGCTTCGAAGCATTAAATTTGATTTTTTTTCTAAATGAACTGTCATGTATTTCTATCATTTTTTGTTTGTCCTTCCATATTAATAGATACAGTATATATTATCTGACAATAACTAGTTTTCGTCTCATTTTAAAAGTCTGCAGCGTAACAAAAAGTAGTTATTGGGAAAACAAGAATGTTAAAAAGGTAATTGAAAATGTATTTCTACCTTAATATGTTCATGTTTCCTGCCTGTTGCATGTCCAAATCCTTAACAATCTTATATGTTTCAATAAGATCCCATTTCTTCCTCCTAAACTCCAGAATGTACAAGCTCAGCTGCTCCATTCTCTCAGCATATGACAGTCCCGCCATCCGGGAATTAACCTTGTAAACCTACGCTGCACTCCCTCAATAGCAAGAATGTCCTTCCTCAAATTAGGGGACCAAAACTGCACACAATACTCCAGGTGTGGTCTCACTATGGCCCTGCACAACTGCAGAAGTAACTCATTGCTCCTATACTCGACTCCTCTTGTTATAAAGGCCAACGTGTCATTCGCTTTCTTCACTGCCTGCTGTACCTGCATGCTTACTTTTATAGACTGATGAACAAGGACCCACAGATCCCGTTGTACTCCCCCTTGTCCCAACTTGACGCCGTTTAGATAGTAATCTGCCTTCCTGTTTTTGATACCAAAGTGGATAACCTCACATTTATCCACATTAAACTTCATCTGCCATGCATCTGCTCACTCCCCCAAACTGTCCAAGTCACCCTGCATTCTCTTAGCATCCTCCTCACAGTTCACACTGCCACCCAGCTTTGTGCCATCTGCAAATTAGCTAATGTTACTTTGAAGCCCTTCATCCAAATCATTGATGTATATTGTAGCTGCAGTCCCAGCACCGAGCCTTGCGGTATCCCACTAGTCACTGCCTGCTATTCTGAAAGAGACCCGTTAATCCCTACTCTTTGTTTCCTGTCTACCGACCAATTTTCTATCCATGTCAGCACTCTACCCCCAATACCATGTGCCCTAATTTTGCCCACTAATCTCCTATGTGGGACCTTATCCAATGCTTTCTGAAATTCCAGGTACACTACTTCCACTGGCTCTCCCTTGTCCATTTTCCTAGTTACATCTTCAAAAAATTCCAGAAGTTTAGTCAAGCATGATTTCCCCTTTGTAAATCCATGCTGACTCAGGCCGATCCTGTTATTGCTATCCAAATGTGCGGCTATTTCATCTTTTATAATTGACTCCAGCATCTTCCCCACCACTGATGTCAGGCTAACTGGTCTATAATTCCCTGTTTTCTCTCTCCCACCTTTCTTAAAAAGTGGGATAATATTAGCTACCCTCCAATCCACAGGAACTGATCCTGAGTCTATGGAACATTTGAAAATTATCACCAATGCATCCACGATTTCTAGAGCCACTTCCTTAAGTACACTGGAATGCAGACCATCCGGCCCTGGGGATTTGTCAGCCTTCAGTCCCATTAGTCTACCCAACAACATTTCCTGCCTAATGTGGATTTCCTTCAGTTCCTCCGTCAACCCAGATCCCAGCCACTACTATATCAGGAAGAATATTTGTGTCCTCCTTAGTGAAGATGGATCCAAAGTACCTGTTCAACACATCTGCCATTTCTTTGTTCCCCATAATAAATTCAGCTTTTTCGGTCTTCAAAGGTCCAACTTTGGTCTTAAGTAATTTTTTCCTCTTCACATACCTAAAGAAGCATTTACCATCCTCCTTTATATTCTTGGCTAGCTTTCCTTTGTACCTCATCTTTTCACCCCGTATTATCTTTTTAGTTATCTTCTGTGGCTCTTTAAACATTAACCAATCCTCTTGCTTCCCGCTCTTGCTTCCCGCTCATCTTTGCTACGTTGTACTTCTTCTCTTTTATTTTTATACTGTCCCTGCTGTTCCTTGTCAGCCACGCTCACCCATTACTCCCCTTGGAATCTTTCTTCCTCCTGGGAATGAACTGATAACAACCACAGCATTACCTTTGCTACATGACAATTTTAACTCCTGATTCAACTTGTTTGGGGCCTGTAGATAAGTCCCATTAGGGTCTTTTAACCCTTACAATTTCTTAGTTCTATCCATACTGACTCCACATCTTCTGTTTCAATGTCACCCCTTGCAAGGGACTGAATTTCATTCCTCACCAACTGAGCTACCCCACCCCCTCTGCCCACCTGTCTGTCTTTTCAATAGGAGGTATACTCTTGGGTATTCAGATGGCCCTGACATTCCTATTATATATTTTCCCTCTCACCTTAAAGCCATGCCCCCTTGTTCTTGATTCCCCTACTCTGGGTAAAAGCCCTTCTGCATCATCACAATCTATTCCATTGTTATTGTTTACTTTCTTCTCAGCCTCAATGATAATTTTACTCGTACAAACAATATATTTTTGAACTTGACATGAAACATGCTGATATAATGGAAATGGACCATTGAAATCCGGCAAAGAAAGATGTTCACAAAGCATCATTTGAAAATCACTGTCTAAGCAGTAAAGCTGGCCAACAATATTAATGCAGTTTAGTGCTGCTGCTTTTTAAATCATTATCAGCTGATTCCAGCATCACTGCATTTGGCTTTAATTATTATATCCTTAACCAAATGTTTGCCTCCTTGTAATATTTGTCGGTTAACCACAGAAACTTGTGCTACATGAAGCATTAGATGCAAGACAAGTTACTGAACAAAACCCTCGAAATCTGCCTGCCAAATTTATGAAACTTGCAGCCATCATTTCATCAAAGCACAAAGGAAAAACTGCCAGCAGATTTAATGCCATGGAAAAAAGCAGAACCCGTATCAAATACAAATGTTGGACCTCAGCCAATTTCCCAGACCTTGCTACTCAGATTTTCAACAAAAAAATATATATTTTTAATGGCACACCCAGAGTCATGCAATACTCAGTTGTTTTGACCAACATTTGGTTTGTGGATTTGGGTCACTTTGGGAGCAAATTCCTGCACTGGGAGGTGACTAGAATTGTTTTCTTGCTAAGCTAAATGCAAAAAAAGTTAAGCTAACCTATATAGAACGTAATTTATAAGATGCAGTTTAATACTCAGTAGCCTACTAACATGTTTTTAATGTAACTGAGTTGAGCATGAGTAAATGGTTCAAGTATGACTTTCACTTTATAATCCTCTCTATATTCTGCTCTTTACAATAACAGTTATGTGACTAGAAGGTTATATCTGGATGTTAATGTGCAATCGAACATAGAGCGCAGAACAGTCCAGTAGAGTACATGAACAGGCCCTTCAGCCCTCAATGTCTGGGAAGAAATGATTCCAAATTAAACAATCTTTTTATTGGCACATGATCTACAGTTTGTCCCAGCATTTCCTGCTTATTCATGTGCCTATCTAAAAGCCTTTGAAATGCCATTATCATATTTGCTTCCACCACCATTCTTGGCAGTGTGTCCAGGCATCTACACAGTGTAAAAAATAACTTGCCCCGCAAATCTCCTTTAAACGTCCCCCCTCTCATCATTAAACTGTGCCTAGTATTTGACTTTTCCACCCTGGATAAAAAATCTGACTTTCTACCCTTTGTATGCCTGACACTGTTTTTTTAAACTTCAACAGGTCTCCCCTCAATCTCTGATTGTCCAGATAAAATAATCCATATTATATCTAATACCTGCTAATTTAGGTAGCATTCTGGAAACCCTCTTCTGTACCCTCTCCAAAGCCTTCTCATCTTTCCTATAATGGGGAGACCAGAGCTAAGCATAATACTCCAGATGAGGGCTAACCAAGGTTTCAATACCACAAAGAGTTGAGGCCCAAAATGCACCCCTCCCCTTCCCTAACTCTCAATTCTCAATTCTGCCACAATAATGTAAGAAGTGCTAAGCTAAAGCTAAGGCAGTGGCCAGGCTTATTTCTTTAATGGAACCGGGAGCATGTGAAAACAAACTCTGCTTTCCACTTGAACCTCCAGTAGACCCCAGTCACCACTTGTCTTATAGTTTATTGGAACAGAAATTCTTTAGTTCCTAAAATCAACTATGAATATTGTGGGAAAAGAGCAGTATCAAAGTCAAAAGTCAAGTCAAACGAGTTTATTGTCATGTGTCCCTGTCAAGACAATGAAATTCTTTCTTTGCTTCAGCACAACAGAACATAGTAGGCATTGACTACAAACAGATCAGTGTGTCCATATACCATTATATACGTAAATACACACATGAATAGATAAATTGATAAAGTGCAAATAACATATAAAGGGGTATTAATGTTCAGAGTTTTGTCCGAGCCAAGTTTAATAGCCTGATGGCTGTGGGGAAGTAGCTATTCCTGAACCTGGTTGTTGCAGTCCTCAAGCTCCTGTACCTTCTACCTGAAGGTAGCAGGGAGATGAGTGTGTGGCCAGGATGGTGTGGGTCCTTGATGATGCTGCCAGCCTTTTTGAGGCAGCGACTGCGATAGATCCCCTCGATGGAAGGGAGGTCAGAGCCGATGATGGACTGGGCAGTGTTTACTACTTTTTGTAGTCTTTTCCTCACCAGGGCGCTCAAGTAGCCGAACCAAGCCAAGATGCAACCGGTCAGCATGCTCTCTACTGTGCACCTGTAGAAGTTAGAGAGAGTCCTCCTTGACAGACCGACTCACCGTAATCTCAGGAAGCAGAGGCGCTGATAAGCTTTCTTAATAATTGCATCTGTGTTCTCGGACCAGGAAAGATCTTCAGAGATGTGCACGCCCAGGAATTTGAATCTCTTGACCCTTTCAACCATCGACCCTTTGATATAAACAGGACTGTGGGTCCCCATCCTACGCCTTCCAAAGTCCACAATCAGTTCCTTGGTTTTCCTGGTGTTGAGGGCCAGGTTATTGTGCTGGCACCATATGGACAGTCGCTCGATCCCTCTTCTATACTCTGACTCATTTCCATCAGTGATACGCCCCACAACAGTGGTGTCATTGGCGAACTTGATGATGAAGCTCGGACAATGACCGGCTATGCAGTCATGAGTATAGAGTGAGTATAGCAGGGGGCTGAGCATGCAGCCTTGAGGTGCTCCCGTGCTGATTGTTATCGAGTCTGACACATTTCCACCAATACGAACAGACCGTGGTCTGTGAATGAGGAAGGCGAGGATCCAATTGCAGAGGGATGCACAGAGACCCAGTATTCCCATTTTACTGCAATACAATTTCATTTTCGCTTCATTCTGGAATGAGATAATTACAAAAGCAAGTGGAATTTACCTAAATTTTAAATTACAAATAAAACACAAAAGACTTGTGCTATAATTCCAGGATAAGCGCTTAACCAAAAAAACAAGCCCAAATCCAAAGAATTACATAGAAACATAGAAATGTGGTGCAGGAGTAGGCCATTCGCCCCTTCGAGCCTGCACTGCCATTCAATATGATCATGGCTGATCATCCAACTCAGTATCCCGTACCTGCCTTCTCTCCATATCCTCTGATCCCCTTAGCCACAAGGGCCACATCTAACTCCCTCTTAAATATAGCTAATGAACTGGCCTCAACTACCCTATGTGGCAGAGAGTTCCAGAGACCCACCACTCTCGGTGTGAAAAAAGTCCTTCTCATCTCGGTCCTAAAGGATTTCCCCCTTATCCTTAAGCTGTGACCCCTTGTCAGTGATACCTAATTATTACCGAACTATCTAGCAAAATATACCAACATGCAATAAATATCTCCGTAAGCAAAAAACAGCTACCTGCATATTAACTAGCTCTTTAAAAAAAAACAATTCCTGTAGATGCAAGTATATCAGTGGGGTTATCAAGCGTCGAGTTAGAAACAAGGAACTGAAGATACAGGTTTATGAAAAAAACACTAAAATTGCTGGTGTAATTCAACGGGTGAGGCAGCATCCCTGGAGAACATGGAGAGTTGACGCTTCGGGTCGGGATCGTTCTTCATACTGATTGTGCGGTGGGGGGGAGAAACCTGGAAGAGACGAGGGGCAGGTGGCAGGTGCACAGGCATATGGCCACAGACATAAAATAAACAGAATGTGTGAGATAAAAGGATTGAAGAGGTGTGAAATGTGAAATATATTATTACTTAATATATTTTGCATGAAGGTATCTAGTACCGGACACACATTTTTTATTCAACCCTCTGCAAGTGTAATAATTGGAGGGATAAAAGGGTAAATTTTGGGAACTTTTGTGATGTTTCTTTCATTTTTTCAGCTTTGAGGGAGCGAACCATGATCCATGGCCACCACAAAAAGCTGCATCAAAATTTAAAATCCACGTAGACAACACTGGAGGTCAGGATTAAACCCAGGATAGTTGAAACTATGAAGTGGCAACCAAACCTACTGCTCATTATGCTGTCCACTTATTTTATTTAAATGTTTTAAATTAAAGTACAGAATTTAAGGTCTTTTAATTCTACGTCTTTTTTAATAACTATGCTTAAAATGTGGTAAGTCTATTCCAATAGGTGTTAAATCTCCCTGATTGTCCGAGTCATTAAAAAATATTTCAGAGATCTCTGACAGAATGAGCTGTCAAAGACAGTCAATGTATCTAGGATGGATCATGGGATCGGATGCCTGAGGCCTTGTTGCCACTCTTTGCCTCAAGGAAAGTCTCTCTGGCAGTGGAAAGTTATGAGAACTAAGCACAGAACTAGTAGGCCTCTTGGTCTCTGAAACCTGGTTAGCCTTCCAATAAGATGTGGCTGATCGAACATTGGCCTTAATGGCACTAGTCCACGTTTTCCCTCTACCCTTTCATCTGCTCGTGATTTCACTATTTGTCCTCCATCTTGTACACATTCCATATGTTTGCCTCAATAGCTCACTGGAGTAAAGGATCACAGTCATGACTCTCTGAGAGAGAGAAAAAATATTTGTATCTTTCTCTCTTAAATGGACAACTCTTTATTCTGAAATTAACCCCCTAATTCTAGATCCGCTCACTTGGGGAAAC
Source organism: Raja brachyura (assembly GCA_963514005.1). The sequence continues at coordinate 44,989,418 of OY740788.1, forward strand.
ATCCTCTCTACATCCATCCTGTCCATCTCCCTTACAACCTTGTACGTTTCATCAAGCTCACCTGACATTCCTCTATATTCATAAGATCATAAGAGATAGGAGCAGAATTAGGTCAATCGGCCCATCAAGCCTACTCCGCCATTCAATCATGGCTGATCTATCGCTCCCTCCTAACCCCATTCTCCTGCCTTTTCCCAGTATTCCAATGGGATAAATGCCCAAACTGCTCCACCTTTCTTCACACATCAACTCCCACATCCTGAAATCAACTTAATGAGTCTGCATTGTTTCCAATGTGAGCACATCCATCCTTATATATTAAGACCAAAATTGTACACACCACTCCAAGTGGGGTCCTATAAGTAATGCATAAAAGTTGGACAAAACTCCTTTACTTTTATATTCGATATATCTTTTAAGGGCGGCACCATGGTGCAGCTGGTAGAGCTACAGTCTTGCAGAGCCAGAGACCCAGGCTTGATCCTGACTTCGGGTGCTGTCTTTGTGGAGTTTCCTGCAGGTGCTCCAGTTTCCTACCACACCCCAAAGACATGTGGATTTGTAGGTTAAATAGCCTCTTAAATTGCCCTGAAGGAGTGGATGAGAAAGCGGGATAACATAGTTGTGAACGGGTGATGAGTGATCGGAATGGACTCAGTGGATCGAAGGGCCAGTTTCATTACTGTATCTCTGAAGTAAAATCCAATTAGCGTTCCTATTGCTCTACCTGGATTTCTTTTTCACATAATTGGCCTCCTAGATCTCCTCTGTACCGTTCAGCCAGCCCTCTGTTACAGTTGTCAGAGAGCGAGCTTGGACGGTGTGCTGGATCCAGGGTGATCTGTCCAAAACTCAGCATTGCTATGTAATGCTCAGATATATTTTATTCTATATATATAATTTGGCAATGATAATTTTATTGAACATTTATTTTTAAAGAAACACCATATGAAATAGGCTTCACATTTCAATGTCATGAATCAAGACCAATATTATTCAAGGTATTATTTCATTAATGTTACCAGACAGAATGAAATAAATAGATACATTAAAACATGAGATTTGTATATTTTTAAATGATTTAAAATTACATTTAGTCATAATTTTGCCAATTATGCTGTGTGGTTTGGAGCAGGCCTTTTCACTGCATTTTCAGAAGGCATTTTCCGTGAAATTTGTCAAGTTCCTTATTAGAAAACTGTACTTTATTTGGAGAAATCTACAATGACATAGATGAATTGGGTTTGAAAAATAAACAAAAATATTTCATTTCTAATCAGTCAGTGACATATATTTCCAATATATGTAATGGTTAAACAGTCAGGAAACATCCTGCCCTCCAATAAAAATAGTCCCAAGGTTTTTTTCCTCTTAAACGCTAGTTAGACAGTTCAAATTACATCTTATGAACTAGATTTGCTTGGAGCTTGGACAGACCACTGTTTAAACCTTGGCATGGAAAAACTCAGTGAAAAATAAAATGAACGAAGGAAAGCAGAAGTTGTGGAAGGCATGGTGTTGTGGCACTCACTATTTCCAACCGCCTGTCAATTTTGTAAATTGCAGTTTATTCCACATGTTTATTTTTTCATTTATTCTTGGGATGCGGGTATCAGAGGTAAATCATGCCCTCTATTCCAATGGCATGGCTAACTGCCCCAGTTCAGCCAATAGTTAAGAAGCATCTGCATCACCCTAGCCCTCAAGTCGCGTACAAGCTAAGGACAGCAGATTTCCATCCCTAAAGTATAGCAGATGTCTTTTTTTTAAACCGCAATCTAGTAGTTTCATGGTCATCATTACTGATTCCGCTTTTTGAATTCATATTTATTTAATAAACTGCATTTCAACTCTTACCGTGAGTTTTGAACACAAGGCTCCAGATCATTAGTCCTGTGACATAACCAGGATGGCATTGTGGCGCAGCGGTAGTGTTGCTGCCTTACAGCACCAGCAGCGCCTGAGACCCGCGTTCAATCCCAACTATGGGTGCTGTCTGTACGGAATTTGTATGTTGTCCCTGTGACCACATGAGTTTTCTCTGTGCAGTTTCTTCCGACACTCCAAAAACGTACAGGTTTGTAGGTTAATTGGCTTGGTATATGTGTAAAAAGTCCTTAGTATGTGTAGGATAGGGTAAAATGTGTGGGAATCACTGGTCGGTGCAGACTCAGTGGGTCGAAGGGTCTGCTTCCAAGCTGTATGTCCACACTAAACTAAAGTACACCAGTTCTCAGATTGTGAGGGACTTTGGGATGAGTCATGGTCATTTTCACCAATCATTGCCTTTCTGAAAAATTACAACCTTGTGAGTGTGTGTGAACAGTGCTGGGTTGGAGAAGCAAGCATTGTGTGTCACTTTGGGAGCAGGCAGCCTGTAAATCAACATTGATTAACTCCATGGATTTGATAACTCAGTGCTTATTTTGCTGCAATTTTTTCAGGAATGGGAGTACATCGAAAGTAATATATCCAGAATTTATTTGGCAAGTTTTATTCTTCCATTTACTGAATTTATTGACGCATTTTATTGGATTGCCACAAAATAAAGGTAATAATTGCTGAAAGGATGACAATGGAAACTGTATGATAAAACATTCAGTTTTTATTCATATGTAAACTAGAAGCATTGATTGCTTCTTTACCAATATGACCTTGTCTTTTCACTTGATGTCAAAACAACATTTGTGCATCGAAGCAAAAAAAATCTACATAGACATATGAAAAGTATCTCCAATATTCAAATGCACACTGCATTACATAGTTTGCATTTCAAGGCACCATTCCCCAATTGGAAGTTAACAGAGGAACACCTTTAACTTTAACCACAATCGTTTGGTAAGATTGCCACACCCACTGCCAAGATCCCAAATCAGGAGACAATTTCAATGTGCATATTTTTCTGAGAGTGTAGGAAGGAACCGCAGATGCTGGCTTTGACATAAAGTGCTGGAGTTAATCAGCGGATCAGGCAGCATCTCTGGAGAAAAAGAATGGGTGACGTTTCGGGTCGAAACCTTTCTTGAGACTGAAAACAGAACTCTTAAGGGCCTGGCCCACTAGCATGCAACTCTATGCGATGTACGCGATCAAACTAGAAGCGGGGGCTGCGTGGAGGTCGGGTGATCCCCTGTACTGGGCCGTTCCCACCAGCATGCGCCTGCATGCGGCAAGCGCAACCAAACCGGCAGTAGGGGCCGCGCGGAGGTCGGGTGAGTGGCGCAACGCAGCGCAAAGTGAGGTGAACTTGGAGCAAAGTCTAAGGTAAGTTCGCCAGGACTGAGAGGGGCACATAGAGAGGGGCACAGAGGCACACACACACAGAGGGCCACGGAGCCACACACATAGAGGGTCACGGAGGCACCTACAGATAGGTTCACGGAGGCGCGATGTCGGGGCGGTGTGTAAACGTCGAGGCGACTGCGAGCCGACAAGCCATTGCCACGCGGAATTTTTGGACATAGTCAGTTTTTCGGAGCCGCATGCGGTGTCGGGACGAACTCAGGACGAACTCCGCACAATTCCGCACGGCTCTGGCAATCGGTGGGACCGGCCCCGCGACGCCGGACGGCTCAAGTGACCACGTTAGGTCGTGTTAATCGCATAGAGTTACATGCTGGTGGGACAGGCCCTTTACATATCTCATTGATGTTGAAAATACCGTCTCTGGGAGGAGTTTGTTCCATGGGAGTGAAGTGTCATAGGCCACTGAAGAAGAATTAAGCAATAAGGACTGCTGCGCATCAGAACATAAATGAAGGAAATCAACAGTGAGTGGCTCAGTGATGCAGCTAGTAGAGGCGATAGGTACAGATTCAATCCTGATCACTGATGCTGCCTGCATGGAGTTTGAAACCGTGTGTGACCACATATGTTTCCTCTGGGTGCTCCAATTCCCATGCCCATCCCAAACATATGTGAATTGATAGGTTAATTGGCCAATGAAAAATGGCCCCTATCATCGGTGAGCAGTCGAGCCTGATTTGGGGAGATGGCGGAAGAGAGACACAAGGCAATGTGGGGAGAATAAAGTGGGTTAAGGCAAACAGGTGCTTGATGTTCATTGTGGACTCATTGGGCTGAACACCTATTTCTCTTCCTCTTCCTCTCTTATCATCTGATTGCTGAAATAAATAAAATAACAACATCATGCATGATTTGAATCACAGCAAGGCTAAAATGGAAACATTTATAAATTGTATAATAAATTAAAGATGCATAATTAAATGAATTATTGGAAGAATAAAGGTAAAAGCTACAACTGTTAAGAATCCATAGAAATTTTAAAACTATTGATAATACCCAAGAAGGCCAACCTGGATAACAGTGGGGTAAAAGTTTTAAACCTGACAATTTAATTCAAAGATTTTTGCCAGGAACCATTTCCTTTCAGAGCCAGTGATCGAACCAAACAGCAGAGGCACAGAAAAAGTAAATGGTGCCTCAATTCCAGAATCCAGTGATAATACTTGTTCTTTTTCTCTCTCCAAGATGTTTCAAGGGAACTATTATTATCCTCAATTTTGATCATAACATTGATGACTTATTTTTAAGAAAATATTTAATAATATCCCTATAGCTGCAGAACATAACTTAATAATTGGAGGAGATTTTAATTGTACTTTGGATAATTATTTAGATAGATCGTCAACAAAAAGTAAATCTATTTCTAAGTCAAGCATACTTATAAATTCCTTTATTAGTACAGCAAACGTTAAGGACATCTGGAGAATAGATAATCCAATAGGACGAGAATATTCATTTTTCTCATCTGTATTTGGAACTTACTCGAGGATAGACTATTTTTTAATAGATTCAAAATTACTTCCATTTACATATGATTCAAAATATCATAATATTATTATTTCAGATCACGCTCCATTAACTTTTAAGATAAAATTAAAAGATATAATTATAAAATCTAATAATTGGAGGTTTAATCCCGAAATATTAAAGGATAAGGCTTGTTATGATTATCTGGTAAAACAGATTAAATTATTCTTTGAAACTAATGACAAACCTGAAGTTTCACCATCATTACTTTGGGATACATTTAAAGCATTTATGCGCGGAGCTATAATATCGGCACAAGCATACTTTAATAAAGAAAATAGAAAGACGGAACAAAACTTGGAAAAAGAGATAAAACAATTAGATATGGAGAATACAAAACAGCCCTCTAAATTGTTAAGTAATAAAATTGCAATATTAAAATATAAACTAAATAAAATATATTCCAATCAAGTAATTAAACTTTATCAACAAACTAAACAAGTGCACTTTGAATTTGGAGATAAACCGCAAAAATTGTTGGCTCGACAACTTAGAAAGCGAGAGGACGAAAAAATGATACATAGAATTAGATCTGAGAATGGCAATATATCGACCTTACCAAAAGATATCAATGATATATTTTTACAATATTATCAAAGTCTTTATTCATCAAAAATAACAGGACAAATGGATGAAATGGATACATTTCTACAAAAATGTAATATTAACAGCTTAGATCAGGGAGGTAGAGACTTGTTAAATGCGGATATATCAATAAAAGATATTGAGGAGTCAATCGGATCATTAAATAATGGAAAAGCAGCGGGCCCGGATGGCCTGAGTACAGAATTTTATAAGAAATTTCAAGATCTGATCTCCCCAAGATTACATGCAGTGTATAAATATACATATGAACAAGGAAAATTGCCGGAATCCCTAAATGAATCTACAATTACACTAATTCCTAAGGTTGACAAGGACTTGGAAGACCCAGGATCATATAGAGCAATTGCTCTTTTAAATACAGATCAAAAAATTTTAGCTAAAGTTTTATCACGAAGATTAAGTTTGGTGATTACTAAAATAATACACCATGATCAAACAGGTTTTATCCCAAAGCGTTACTCATCTTATAATTTGAGACGATTATTTAATATCATATATTCAAAAAGAGTTGGGGATAGGGATTTAGCTGTTATGTCCTTAGATGCAGAAAAAGCATTCGATCAGGTTGAATGGCCATATTTATTTAGAATAATGGAGAAATTCCAATTGGGGGATAGATTTTGTAAATGGATAAGAATTCTATATTCGAATCCCACTGCAAGAATATTAACTAACCAAATATTGTCAGCTAAATTTAAGCTTCATAGGGGTTGTAGACAAGGATGTCCGCTGTCGCCTTTGTTATTCGCTATGGTGATAGAGCCTTTAGCTGAAAGGATTAGATCTGAACCAGAAATATATGGATATAATACTGATACTACAACTAATAAAATATCTTTATATGCAGATGATGTATTAATTTATATTACAAAACCAGAGATCAGTATACCCAAGCTATTTAATGTTATAACTAAATTTGGCAGATTTTCTGGATATAGAATTAACTGGAATAAAAGTGAGATTATGCCTATAACCGGAATAAGATCAAATATATTGCAACAATATCCACTAAAAATAGTTACGGATAAATTTAAATATTTAGGTATTAATGTATCTAAATCCTATAACTCATTAATTAAATCTAATTATCCCCTATTATTAGATAAACTTAGAAAAAATATTTTATACTGGAAAACACTTCCTATATCTATGATTGGTAGAATAAATGCTATAAAAATGATCTTTTTACCACAACTGCTATACTTGTTTCAAGCTATTCCTTTCTATCTCCCAAAGAGTTTTTTTAAAAAAATAGATAACATTGTCAATAGTTTTATTTGGGATTATAAAAATCATAGAATAAGTAAAAAACATTTATGTAAATCAAAAATAAATGGAGGATTAGCACTTCCAAATTTTTTGTACTATTTTTGGGCAGTCCAGATTAAGAATATGAATTTTTGGTGGGTAAATTTGGATTACGAACCAACGTGGTTAAAGATGGAAAAGGAAGATTGTTTACCTTTTAATGTAAGTTCAATTCTTTTTGCGCCAAGAGAAATACAAAATAAAATTTATAGGAACAACCCTATAATTTATAGCAATAGACGTATTTGGAAACAAATAGTCAAGACTTTATGTTTGGATAATTTGTCACTTAAACTACCAATTATGAATAACCCTTTATTTAAACCCTCTATATTAGATAGGGGGTTTAGACAATGGGAGGATTTAGGAATTTATAGGATTGAACATCTGTATAGAAAGGGAAAATTTCTTTTATTTCATGAGTTACAAGAAATTTATGGGTTACCACCGCATAATTTGTTTAGGTATCTACAAATTAGAGATTATATTAAGTCTAACACACAAGATTATAAAATTAAAGAACCAGGATTATTAGATGAAGTATTTAATAAACATCCAAATTCAGAAAAATTTATAGCTTATATATATAATCTTATTTTGGATAGGGAGAATCCAACAACAGAAATATACCGTCAAGCATGGGAAAATGAAATTGGTTTATCTATAACAAAAGAATCTTGGGAAGAAAGTTTACAACGCATACATCGCTGTTCATTAAACGCGAGGCATACATTGATACAATTTAAAGTTTTATATAGGTTACATTATTCAAAAACCAAATTAAATAGAATTTTTCCTAATGTCTCTCCTATTTGTGATAAATGTCAGAATTTAGAGGCTAATTTAATACATAGTTTTGTAACGTGTTCAAAACTTAGTTATTATTGGACAGAAATCTTTAGAGTTATATCTGAAGTTCTTAGAGTTAAACTGGATCCAGAACCAAAGTTAATAATATTAGGAATTCCGGATTCACAATGCGTATTAACAGTAAATCAAAGAATTTTCTTAGATTACTGTTTGATAATAGGGAAAAAAATAATATTGAAATTTTGGAAGGGAACATTAACCCCCATAATTAAAATGTGGACAGCAGAGATGTTGGAGACTTTGTATTTGGAAAGAATCAGATTTGTCCTAATGGACAAATGTGAAATCTTTGAACAAATATGGTCTCCATATATACAATATTTGAAGGGCTAGCTGTTCTTGGCATTACTACTCAATGGGTACTAGACAGGATTTGACGAGAAAAATATGGATTTTCTAATTGGGTTTTGTGTACACGTCTCCGCAATACGACGTTATAATTACAATACATTTTGTTGTTTCTATCTTAAATATTCATATTATACCATATATTGTTCATAAAGGGGAATTATATATATATACTGAATAGATATATACTAAGTAGTGTTTGTTTTCTTTTTCTTTTTTTTTTTGTTTTTTTTTCTTTGACTTTTTATCTTTTTTTATTATTCAAACACAATCATTTTTTTTTCTTTTTTTTTTCGATTTAAAGTCTATTCCTTTTTTCTTATTCTTTCTTTATTTCTAAAAAACAGAAGATAATAATAGCGAATATGATAGTTGTACATTTACTGAATTACTTTGGTATTTGTAAATTTGTTTTGACTACTTGGAAATTACTACATCTAATAAAAATATTATTAACAAAAAAAAAAAAAAAAAAAAAAACAAAAAAAAAAAAACATTGATGACTCCAATCATATAAATCCTCTGGAAGATAATGCCTGTTACCCATACTCTAAAATCACTATCTCTTAACTGAGGCAAAGTAAAAGCGTAACTCAGCGGAGTTATATTTGTTTTTGGTTAATCAGCAAAATCTTAAGTTTCAAAATGTTTTAGTTATAGAGAGTGCAAACATGCCCTTCGGCCCGCCGAGTCTGACCAGCGATCCCCATGCACTAACACTGTCAATTAACTTACAAACCTGCACGTCTTTGGAGCGTGGGAGGAAACTGGAGCATGCAGGGAAAACCCACGTGGTGACAGGGAGAACGTACACACTCTGTACAGACAGCACCCATAATTAGTATCAAACGCTGCCACTATAATGAAGTAACACTACCGCTACACCACTGTGCTGCCAAATGCAGACAGGATTTATGATTAAACTGTACACACTCTCCAGTAATAATATCCAATCTTATGTCTTACCTTATGCTTGTAATATATTTAAATTGTCTTGCATTTTTATAAGAACCATTTAGAGGTGAAATATCAACAAGGGCTAAGAATGTGCAGTTAATGGATTTGTTGTTTGAGTTCAATCCCTTAACTTGGGGATCATGCCTTACTTAAACACTCTCTGTGATGACCAAGGAGTCGTGAACATTTACCACTAGATTCCACTTTTCCGCTTTGTGATTCCACATTTTTCCACTGCTGCTCTAGATTTCACAGCAGTAGATTTGTGTCCTTTCTTCATCATTCTTTTTAGATCGTGACTGCATTAGTTTCTGCACCGTTTGATATAATTAAATTAATCGGCTGGCCCTATCACGGACTCGCTGACCATGGTATCCACCCACCAACTCTCCCCTTTGCTGGGCATAGTGGGCTGAACACGGAGCCTAAAGGGCCTGTCCCACTTAGGCTTCATTTACACGATATCATTTACGCGACATCATTTACGCGTCACGACACACGATGCGCGCGTTGTGACACGGACATGATGCGCGCATGGTGCGCATTACGTGCGCGTGGTGCATGGTGACGTTGGCAGTGACGCACAATCATGCGCAGCGCCCCAGGAATTTGGAATGTACAAAATCTTTGCGAGCTATCTGCGTGACACACAAATGACACCCAAGTGGGACAGGCCCGTGAGACGTAGCTTAGACATGGCAGGCTATGGGAGGTAACTGGACATCAAGAGCCATATTCTATGGACCTCAATAGTGCTTTATTTGTCACACATGTAACTGCACAGTGACATTCCTTCTGCATATATTACACATGCAGGCACTGCAAACTTTTGACACATTTCCAAGTCCAAAGTCCGTTCGGCCCGCACGCTCAATGTACTGGAGCAGTTCCTGCAAACCAATGTGCCTCTCCTCATTTGGCCATTTTTGTGTCCTGGAGGCTCCTCTTACAGCCAAACCTGAAGGCGCTGAAGGCATTACCCAGGTTCACCCTAATACCGTGCCTTGTTCTTTGCATCTGACGTCCCCAGCTCCCTCCCAGTCCCGCAGTCCGCCGCGCCTTCCCCAGAAAGATCTAATAGTTCACCACTGTCCTCGGAAACATTTAAAAACTCTTCAAATAATTTTAGATTTTAAAAAGTACTTGAAAAACTAATCAAACTAAATGGGATCCAAATGCTGGTCTCTGGGTCAGTGATGCAGAACTGCATCTGTTAATCCAGAAATTTAACTACCACATCCCAGAGAATTGTGGGTTTCGAGGTTAATTGGCCCCTGCAAAAGTGCCCCTTGTGGATGGAGAAGTAGCATAACAGCATAACTAATGTGAATGGGTGATCGATGGTCGGGGTGAACCAAAGGGCCTGTTTCCATGCTATATCTTTCAATCCATCTATGAAACTACCATACCACTAATATGAGATTACAGCAACTTCATAAAATGCACTGGCAGGTTAAGGGTTGTTTGCCATTACATAAAGCTGAGTGAAAAGCAAATTAGTTCACTATCTTGTGGATATATGCTTTTCAGAGAAATATCTCTTTCTAACCACATTGATGACTTACATGCATATAAATAGTGCCTTACCTCATTCCCACAATGTTGTACTATTTACCTGCTACTTTAACTTGTTTAACACATGACTTACATGGTTATTTTCTCTACAACACCTCTTAAATTGCATCATAAATATCCACCTCCTGCTCCAATACAAACATCAGTTTAATTCAGTGATACCAAAGACTAGATCCCAAGGAACAACATTAATTTTGTTTCACCCTGGTTGGAACAGCATAAAGATTAAACAACTTGCACCCAGTTTGACGCATGCAAGAAGTAACTTGGGGGAACGTTTAAGGAATCAGTGCGAAAGGCTTGCATGGGCTTCTTTTAAGTATTTCGTGCAGGTTTTTTGAAGAGCCACATTGCATTTCACAGGATTGGCAGCACCTCTAGCCCACAGAGTTAACCACACCCATAAAACCCGAGTGCTTCAGTGATGGAGCACACAAGTCTTGTTTTGTTGTACTTTTGGCTGCATTGCAAAATGTGAGTTTTGTTTCTGTTATTAGCATTTACAAGGTTCCCTATTAATTATTATGCCTCTATCATTTACTCTCCCTGGTGCTGACCTTTAGCAGAACCCTAATGTTTGTCCCATTATTTTTCTGCTTGCACTGCCGAAGACAATTGTTTACAAAGGTTGGGAGGCGGAACAGGGTTATGTCAATGTCCACTCACCTGCATGAACTGCGTGTGGACACTTTGGAAAAGCACTCTGGGGACTTAGTGTCAGATTGCATCTCTACTTTAATTCTAAATTCAGAACAGGTCCTCCTGAGTCATGGAGAAATGCAACATAGAGACAGGCTTATCGCCACTGAGTCTGCCCCAACCATAACCACTCACTTGCACTAATCCATTTTTTATTCTCCCCACATTCTCATCAATTCGCCCCAGATTCTACCACCCACATGCACACTTGATGCAATTTATGATGAGCAATTAACCCACCAACTTACATGTCTTTGGGATGTGGGAGGAACCATATATGGTCATGGGGAACTTTAAGATGTATGATAGAGAGCATATTGACTGGTTACATTACAGTCTGGTTGGTAACTCAAATCCCCAGCAATAAACAAAGGAGATTACAGAGAGGTATAAACACTGCCTGGTCCATCACACGTACTGCCCTCCCCACTATGGAAGGGATCTATCTATAGGAGGCACTGCCTCAAAAAAACAGCCAGTATCATCAAAGACCCACATCACCCTGGCCATGCTCTCATTAAACTTCTACCATTGGGAAGAAGGGATATGAGTCTGAAAACAATGGCCACTATGTTCAAGGATACTTCCTTCCAATAACTATCAAACTCTTGAACACTACACAACCCTAACCTCAACTATGAACAATGGATTGTCTTTGGTTGCACTGTGGACTTTGGCACTAGTATTGAGGTTATTGATTTATTGCATATTTGTTTATTAAGTAAGTGGCACAATGGCACAGCAGTAGAGTAGCTGCCTTACAGCATCAGAGACATGGGTTTGATCCTCACTATGGGTGCTGTCAGTATGGAGTTTGTACGTTTTCCCTGTGAGTATGTGGGTTTTCTCTGGGTGCTTTGGTTTCCTCCCACATACCAAAAACATGCAGGTTTGAAGGTTAATTATCTTTTGTAAGTTGTCCCTAGTGCATAGGATAAAACTAATGTATGGTTATTTGTTGATTAGCGTGGACTCGGTTTGGCCGAAGGGCTTGTTTCCATGCTGTATCTCTAAACTAATCTAAACATATTATCTGTGTATTACATTTACAGGCCTGTTATGTTGCTGCATGTAAGAACTTAATTGTTCAATTGTCAGTGCATATGACAATGAAACATAGAAACATAGAAACATAGAAATTAGGTGCAGGAATAGGACATTCGGCCCTTCGAGCCTGCACCGCCATTCAATATGATCATGGCTGATCATCCAACTCAGTATCCCGTACCTGCCTTCTCTCCATACCCTCTGATCCCCTTAGCCACAAGGGCCACATCTAACTCCCTCTTAAATATATCCAATGAACTGGACTCAACTACCCTCTGTGGCAGAGAATTCCAGAGACCCACCACTCTCTGTGTGAAAAAATTCCTTCTCATCTCGGTCCTAAAGGATTTCCCCCTTATCCTTAAGCTGTGACCCCTTGTCCTGGACGTCCCCAAAATCGGGAACAATCTTCCTGCATCTAGCCTGTCCAACCCCTTAAGAATCTTGTAAGTTTCTATAAGATCCCCTCTCAATCTCCTAAATTCTAGAGAGTATAAACCGAGTCTATGCAGTCTTTGTTCATAAGACAGTCCTGACATCCCAGGAATCAGTCTGGTGAACCTTCACTGCACTCCCTCTATGGCAATAATGTCCTTCCTCAGAATTGGAGACCAGAACTGTACGCAATACTCCAGGTGTGGCCTCACCAAGACCCTATACAACTGAAGTAGAACCTCCCTGCTCCTATACTCAAATCCTTTTGCTATGAAAGCTAACATACCATTGGCTTTCTTCACTGCCTGCTGTACCTGCATGCCTACTTTCAATGACTGGTGTACCATGACACCCAGGTCGCTCTGCATCTCCCCTTTTCCTAATCGGCCACCATTTAGATAGTAGTCGGTTTTCCTATTTTTGCCACCAAAGTGGATAACCTCACATTTATCCACATTATACTGCATCTGCCAAACATTTGCCCACTCACCCAGCCTATCCAAGTCACCTTGCATTCTCCTAGCATCCTCCTCACAGCTAACACTGCCCCCCAGCTTAGTGTCATCCACAAACTTGGAGATATTGCCTTCAATTCCCTCATCCAGATCATTTATGTATATTGTAAATAGCTGGGGTCCCAGCACTGAGCCTTGCGGTACCCCACTAGTCACTGCCTGCCATTGTGAAAACGACCCGTTAACTCCTACTCTTTGCTTCCTGTTTGCCAGCCAGTTCTCTATCCACATCAATACTGAACCCCCAATGCCATATGCTTTAAGTTTATATACTAATCGCTTATGTGGGACCTTGTCGAAAGCCTTCTGGAAGTCCAGATACAGCACATCCACTGGTTCTCCCCCATCCACGCTACTAGTTACATCCTCGAAAAATTCCACAAGATTCGTCAGACATGATTTACCTTTCGTAAATCCATGCTGACTTTGCCCAATGATTTCACCACTTTCCAAATGTGCTGCTATCCCATCTTTAATAACTGACTCTAGCAGTTTCCCCACTACCGATGTTAGACTAACTGGTCTGTAATTCCCCGTTTTCTCTCTCCCCCCCCTTCTTAAAAAGAGGGGTTACGTTTGCTACCCGCCAATCCTCAGGAACTACTCCAGAATCTAAAGAGTTTTGAAAGATTACCACTAATGCATCCACTATTTCCGGAGCTACTTCCTTAAATACTCTGGGATGCAGCCTATCTGGCCCTGGGGATTTATCGGCCTTTAATCCATTCAATTTACCCAACACCACTTCCCGACTAACCTGGATTTCACTCAAGTACTCCTTTGACCTGCGGTCCCCTGCTATTTCCGGCAGATTATTTATGTCTTCCTTAGTGAAGACGGAACCAAAGTAGTTATTCAATTGGTCCGCCATATCCTTGTTCCCCATGATCAACTCACTGCAAGGGACCTACATTTCTGACTGCAAGGGACCTACATTTGTTTTAACTAATCTCTTTCTCTTCGCATATCTATAAAAACTTTTGCAGTCAGTTTTTATGTTCCCTGCCAGTTTTCTTTCATAATCTATTTTTCCTTTCCTAATCAAGCCCTTTGTCCTTCTCTGCTGGTCTCTGAATTTCTCCCAGTCCTCTGGTATGCTGATTTTTCTGGCTACTTTGTACGCATCATCCTTTGCTTTGATACTATCCCTGATTTCCCTTGTTATCCACGGATGCACTACCTTCCCTGATCTATTCTTTTGCCAAATTGCGATGAACAATTTTTGTAGTTCATCCATGCAGTCTTTAAATGTCTTCCATTGCGTATCCACCGTCAACCCTTTTAGAATTGATTGCCAGTCAATCTTGGCCAATTCACGTCTCATACCCTCAAAGTTACCTTTCCTTAAGTTCAGAACCATTGTTTCTGAATTAACAATGTCACTCTCCATCCTAATGAAGAACTCGACCATATTATGGTCACTCTTGCCCAAGGGGGCACACACAATAAGACTGCTAACTAACCCTTCCTCATTACTCAATACCCAGTCTAAAATAGCCTGCTCTCTCGTTGGTTCCTCTACATGTTGATTTAGATAACTATCCCTCATACTTTCCAAAAAATCCTCTTCCTCAGCGCCCCTGCCAATTTGATTCACCCAATCTATATGTAGATTGAAGTCACCCATTATAACTGTTTTGCCTTTGTCGCACGCATTTCTAATTTCCTGTTTTATACCATCCCCAACTTCACTACTACTGTTAGGTGGCCTGTACACAACTCCCACTAGCGTTTTCTGCCCCTTAGTGTTTTGCAGCTCTACCCATACCGATTCCATATGCTCCAAGCTAATGTCCTTCCTTTCCATTGCGTTAATCTCCTCTCTAACCAGCAACGCTACCCCACCTCCTTTTCCTTTCTCTCTATCCCTCCTGAATATTGAATACCCCTGGATGTTCAGCTCCCAGCCTTGGTCACCCTGGAGCCATGTCTCCGTGATCCCAACTATATCATACTCATTAATAGCTATCTGCACGTTCAACTCATCCACCTTATTACGAATACTCCTTGCATTGAGACACAAGGCCTTCAGGCTTGTTTTTACAACGCTCTTACCCCTTTTACTTTTCACCTTGCTCCCTATTGCTTCCACCCTCGTTTTACACCCACCTGCGTCTCTGCTCTTGTACCCATCCCCCTGCCACATTAGTTTAAATCCTCCCCGACAGCACTAGCAAACACTCCCCCAAGGACATTGGTTCCATTCCAGCCCAGGTGCAGACCGTCCTGTTTGTACTGGTCCCACCTCCCCCAGAAATGGTTCCAGTGCCCTAAAAATTTGAATCCCTCCCCCTTGCACCATTTTTCAAGCCACGTATTCATCTGCAATATCCTCCGATTTCTACTCTGACTGGCCCGTGGTACTGTTAATAATCCAGAGATTATTATCTTTGAGGTCCTACTTTTGAGTTTATCTCCTAGCTCCCTAAATTCACCTTGTAGGACCTCATCCCTTTTTTTCCCTATATCGTTGGTGCCAATATGCACCACGACAACTGGCTGTTCACCCTCCCCCTCCAGAATGTTCTGCAGCCGTTCAGTAACACCCCTGACCTTTGCACCAGGGAGGCAACATACCATCCTGGAGTCTCTTTTGCGGCCGCAGAAACGCCTATCTATTCCCCTGACAATTGAATCCCCTATTACAATAGTAATACAATAGAAAGAGTCTTGACTCTTGAGTACGTGCAAACCTCACATAGACTGCACCCAAACTCTGGACTGAACCCAGGTTTCTGGTTTGGTGAGTCAGTGGCTATTCTAGATATACCATGTGAAAAGCCTAAAAAAGAATTCCAAATGTAAGTTTAGTTTGGTGATTTTGTGAAGACACAGATGGGTAGACCATCTGTGGGTAGAAATGCCAATGATCACTGTTGAAAACCTCACTTGTGTCAGAGGCCCGAGGCTGAGGCCTTGGGTGTAAATCACCACCTTTCACCCATTTTCAGAAGCAACACGTGATTTTGGTATTCATCACAGAGGGGCCAGGATTACAGGACCATGTCGGCAACACTCTGTTCTTTCCAACCTTCTTCCAACAGAGTGTTGCTGTAATCCTGTAATCTGGCCCCTGTTGGAAGGTTGGAAGGGAGGAATGTCACTGGAGCTTGGATAGTTGGAAAGTGAGGGCAAGGGAATGTTGCAAGAATGTTTTCTTTCAACATTCCCTTGCCCGCACATTCCAACCATCCATGCTCCAGTGACATCCCTCTTCCTCTAATAGAAATCAGGAGACCAGAATTATATCAGGTGAATTGCGGGCCAGCATCAACTGAGGCAGCATTGGGGACTGGTATTTACAGAGGAGGGTGAGGAATAGGGAACCTGTATTACGGGGCTGGGAGCACTGGTGCTGGCGATTGGTATCAATGAGACCTGATGTTGGGATCTGTTAGTTCAGAGAAGGTGGAGGTGGGGGGGGGGTTGTTATTTATTCAGAGAGGATGTCCAGAGTGGAGATCGGTGTCTGTAGAGCGAGCGGATTGAGGACTCGTATCTACACAGACTGGGGGGAAGGAATGTGCAGAGGGATAATGGAGACTGATATCTGCACATGGGAGAAGGAAGGATGGGGTCTTGTATCTACAGAGGAACGGTGTGGGGGAAATGGGAAGTGTTATCTACAGAGGCGAGATATTGGATTGGTATACATATAGAGTGGGACACAAACTGGCCCTTCAATCCACAATGTCCCTGCTGAACGTGATGCCAGGTTCAACAATCTCCTATAACTGCACGTGTTCTAAGTGCACTTGACTTTTACCTGATTGTATCTGTGTAGGTATATCTGACCTGTTTGGATAGGTTGCAAAACAGCTTTTCACTGTTCCTCAGTACATGCAAGAATACTAAATCTGAATCTAAATCACATCCCTCCATCCCCTACATATCCATGTGTCATCTAAAAGACTCTTAGATGCCAGTATCATATCTGCATGCATAGAGAATGCCCGTTATGATAGGAAATGTCCTAAGGCAATAAAACAAGCATTCTGAATAAAACAAGTAATTTAATATTTTGGCATGTTTTTTTTAATGTAGATGATATTTTTGCAAACTCATTCAAAATCAACACTTCCAATAGCTCATAAAAATGTCTTCTAATCATTTTTGCAATTTTGTTCTTGATGGTTTCAGGTTTCACATTGCCAGCTTTGAAAAACTTTTGAAGAACTTTGTATAAGGTTTTTTTCACGGTTTGCTTGTTACTTTCTGGTAGCTGTTTGAATTTAAAGGTTTGCCTATGATAACTTTTTGTTTTCGTTTTGTGAGAATTGTAAGCATAACTGATTGGATATGAATCAGTAAAAACAAATGGCATGTGGCACTTTTAACAACTGTTGCCTTTGATATAATGGCTTTTCTACATTTTATTAGTCTTCGCATGGCAGATCCATCATTATTTCAGCAAATAAACAGAAGAATTCAGCACTCATTTTGTTCTCATTCTTTTGTAATACCAACTAGTTAATTTCTCATTATTCATTCTAATCTTTCTTAAATGTTCTGCATTCTGACTTCAATAAACTGCAGTGATTACTCATGAAATCAAGCTATGAAGCCAACCAACTCTTATATCCAATCTAATTTCACCAGTTTCTGAACTTACACTATTTTGTATACAGGCAATGCCGTATCTGGACAGCATGGTGGCGCAGCAGTAGAGACCCGGGCACTACCCTGACTACGGGTGCTGTCTGTTCAGTTGCGGAGACCTGCGTGGGTTTTTCTCCTGGAACTCTGGTTTCCCTCCATATTTCAAAAAGTATAGGTTTGTAGGTTAATTAGTTTGGTAAAATTGTAAAATTGTCCCTTGTGTGTGTAGGACAGTGTTAGCGTGCGGGGATCGCTGGTCGATGTGAACTCATTGGGCCGAAGGGCCTGTTTCCGCACTATATCTCTAAACAACTAAACTAAACTAAACTAATTGTTCTAAGGTTATTTCTGTTCCACATTAGGTATTTTAAAATTCACAACAAAACAACGTAAGGATGTACGACTTTGTATATCACTATGTGCTTCACACCTCACTGGGTTGATTATTGTACAATGATCTATTCAACTTGCAACTGTTCTACAAATGGAACAGTCTAGGCTTGCACATAGCAAGACCGAGGCAACATTCAGGCATGAGCTGAAAGATGGCAAGTATCACTTGTGTCATATAGGAAGTGACCATCTCCAACAAGAGAGAGTTTAACCACTTACTCTTGATGTTCAATGGTATCCCCAATACTGAGCCTGCCTGCATGAACTTCCTAGCGTCACCAATCACCAGAAACTATTGTACAAAGGGGGCATGGTGGCGCAGCGGTAGAGATGATCCCTTACAGCACCGGAGACCTGGGTTCGATCCTGACCATGGGTGCTGTCTGTTACCGAGTGCGTTTTATCCTAGATCTTCGGTTTCATTATCTAAATGGTGGCCGATTAGGAAAAGGGGAGATGCAGCGAGATCTGGGTGTCATGGTACACCAGTCATTGTAAGTAGGCATGCAGGTGCAGCAGGCAGTGAAGAAAGTGAATGGCATGTTAGCTTTCATAGCAAAAGGATTTGAGTATTGGAGCAGGGAGGTTCTACTTCAGTTGTATAGGGTCTTGGTGAGACCACACCTGGAGTATTGCGTACAGTTGTGGTCTCCAAATCTAAGGAAGGACATTATAGCCATAGAGGGAGTGCAGAGAAGGTTCACCAGACTGATTCCTGGGATGTCAGGACAGTCTTATGAAGAAAGACTGGATAGACTCGGTTTATACTCTCTAGAATTTCGGAGATTGAGAGGGGATCTTATACAAAATTCTTAAGGGGTTGGACAGGCTAGATGCAGGAAGATTGTTCCCAATGTTGGGGAGATCCAGGAAAAAGGGGTCACAGCTTAAGGATAAGGGGGAAATCCTTTAAGACCGAGATGAGAAATACTTTTTTCACACGGAGAGTGGTGAGTCTCTGGAACTCTCTGCCACAGTTCATTGGCTATATTTAAGAGGGAGTTAGATGTGGCCCTTGTGGCTAAGGGGATCAGAGGGTATGGAGAGAAGGCAGGTACGGGATACTGAGTTGGATGATCAGCCATGATCATATTGAGTGGCGGTGCAGGCTCTAAGGGCCAAATGGCCTACTCCTGCATCTAATTTCTATGTTTCTATGTTTCTATGTTACAAGACACATAAACACTGTGGCTGCAAGAACAGGTCAGTGACTCACTCCTGAGGGCAGAGATGCACCCTCTCTATGTCTCCCTCCAATATGCACAGCATTCAGACCTGCAAATGTGTTGCAGGGCCACCCATATGATGCTAATGAAAGCCATGTAATGTCCACACCTTCCCTCCCCATCCGCACTGGAGAATTATCTTCACTGGAAGGAGTGCAGTGGTTAAAGAATTCCCCTCATCATCACCTTCAATGGCACTTGGAGAAAGGGTAATAAACACTGGCCAACTGCCAGTAGTGCCCAGGTCACAAAAAATGAAGTAAAACTATCTTGCTTGTTTCCCTCCCCTGTGCCGCCGCTTCAGCTGATATTTCATGGTGGCTAACACTACACAGCAGTTGGATTTAACTTTAATTCAAGTCAAATGATGTTGATTTTATCGTCACATGCACAAGAATGGTGAGGTACAGGTACAATGAAAATCTAGCTTACTGCAGTATAGCTGGCACACAGACCCAGATAAAAACACATAAAAACATAAATTATACATAAGTTACCTGTAAATTTCTGCAAGAAAGTTTTTAAAAAGTGTGCAAATAGACAAGAATTAGTGCAAAACACAATTAGCAAAAAAACAAGTCCTTGGTTGTGCAAGAGGAGGCGCATAGTATTGTGTTGCCTAACTCAAGATACTTTCAGTTAGCAAAGTAGCCATTTCTTCACTCTCAGGATCAATAATGTATAAATGCAATGACAATTAACCTCGCTGCTAGGGGAAAAAAAGATTACAAATGTTGTTGTGTTGCAGAACTGCCAAAAGTAAATGTCGTAGAAATATGAGTGTTAAAACACTAAAACAAAAAACTGTTGTATCAAACATGTGTCTTGCATACAGTCAGCCAGCTTACATCTGCTTCTGGGCTCTAAGCAGGTGCTTGCATATCTGGTAATCAAGAACTACAAAAAAGATTAAAGGGCGTTTCTGTATTAAAAGAAATTGCCACAGAGTTGACATTTTATTCTTTCCAGCAATAGTTTCCCAGGCTCTAGGTTCCATATCCTGTGGAGTTTTGACAGTTCATCAGTCTGGCTTTATGAGTTTGACATCAAAACCCCAATGATCCCTGAAAAGAATATATATTTTGAAGCTCTACAGTTTCGCGAGTCATTATGTAGCCTTGCCTACATTTTATAAGCTTAATAAAGTTAAACAAGTGTATGACTATTCTGCAGAATCATGATCATTATATGTGGTTAAATTTCCAATCTAGCCTCTGAGGTATGGGACTTTTGAAAGTTTTATCTAAGATATATGTGTTCTGGATATATTCATGTAATATAAAATGGATGAAGATTAAGTGTAATATCCATATGAAATGGGACACTTGTTGACTGAAATAATTCGCTGAGTGGAACCTCAGAGGAGCATTGATGCTTATTGAAAGCCAAGGAGATGGATGTTTTAGTTCAGGTATATTTTATATCATATAGAAATGGATAAGGTCATCACTGGAGCAAAGAAAAAGAGTCAGACTGATGACTCTTGCAAATGGTGAGTGTCACCTCTTGTTTCAGCATGGAGCCAGTAGAATTTCTTCCCATGTGGATAGCATTTCCCGGGAAATAACAGTTGGGGACACCACAAGCTAATCCAGTTTGAATGGACAAAATTGATGAAATCTGAATCTTAATTGTAAACTGAATCCTTTGATAATAGCTGCTAAATACATTTGCACAATGTTTCACTCTTTACATGCTTAATGGAATGCACGTGTGTATAAAAAAAATTACCTGAACATAATCTCTAGATTATATAACCATAACTTTAGAGGGGCAGAGAGACATGAATGTTTGGAGACTTATGTGGGTTGGTAAAACTATTAAAGAAGTATAAGATTCTTGATTTTATGAGAATCATATGAACTAGTGTAGATTGGGTATCTTGGTTGGCATGAGCAAGTTGGGCTGAAGGGCCTGTTTCCATGCTGTATGACTCTATGAAAAACTATTTTGTATCGGTGCAACAGTACACCTACAGCAAATGTGCAGAATTGTGATGACAGAGAGCTGCATCATTTTATTGCATAAAAAGAAATCAACCCTATAAGCAGTGAAACACAAAGTGCAGGGGTAACTCAGTGAGTCAGGCAGCATCTCTGGAGGGAATGGGCAGGCACCGTTTCAGGTCAGGACACTTCTTCAGACACTTCCACTTGTAACGTTATTCAATCATACCCATCACCGACGCTGTCTGACCCGTTGAGTTATTCCAGCACTTTGTCTTTCATTCAACATCCCAGCATCTGCAGTTTGTTGTGTCTCACCCCTTCATATATCTAGTTTGTTGAGTTTAAATGAAAAACCTAAGACATTGGGCTGGAAAGAGAGCGGTGACGTGAAGAGGCAGGCGCTCAAAGTGCAATGGTGGCAGCGCGTGCACGTGCGGGCGGAAGAGGACAGAACGGGGAGAGATCCCGGCGAGCTGCACGGCGGCAGAAACTCCCGGTAAGCCAACACCATACCCCTACTGCCGGCCTGGCTCACCCACCACAGACGAGGAACCTGCCTGGAGTCATCAGAGGCTCATCTCCTGTTTAGTCCCTGAAGACCAGGGAGGAGGGTGGGGAGTGTCGGCAATGGTGGCATACGCTGGGCGAAGGGCCGATTTCAAAATGGAGGAGAGGATGAGAGGACAACAGGCCTTTAAGGCCAAGATACGTCTGCACTCTGAAGAACTTTGACACTTTGTTAGAGCCAGAAACGGCGACTCTTTGTGTGCTGCCTCAGTGAAGTCTATTACATTACGATCGTTGCAACTTTGTACTGATTTATCATTGTACTTATCTATAGTATGATTTTACTGGATTATATGGAAAACAAAGAAATTCACTGTACGCAGGTGCATAGATGTGACAATAAAGTATCATTGAGTATTATTGAGATTTGAGTAGAAATTGCATTAAAATCTTGTTAAACAACTTTGCAGAGTCACCCTTATGCTGCTTATGAAAGTCACCTAATATTGAGATCTTTAATTAACAGAACAGCATGTTGGATTCCCTCATCATTTACAGTGAGTGATCCCCACTGAAGCATTTCAAGTTTCAGCAGTTGCTGACATCTAGAATAGCAAATGTTTTCTCTGCAGGTAGCTCTTGATGGATAATCATCAAGAAAATGCATTACCATTCCACTATAGGAGAGTGCGGTGCTTGATTGAACAGATGTTGGTACAGTGGCATAGCTGGTAGAGTAGCTATCTCACAGCGTAAGATACATGGTTTCATTCCTGACCTCAGGTGCTGTCAGTGTGGAGTTTGCACGTTCTCCCCGTGACCGAGTGGCTGTCCTCTGGGTGCTCGGATTTCCTCCCACATCCCAAAAGACATGTGGGTTTATAGGTTTAGTGGCCTCTGTAAATTGCCCCGGGTGTGTACAGAGTGAGTGAGAAAGTGGGATAACAGAGAACTAGTGTGAACGAGCGATCGATAGTCGACTTGGACTCGATGGGCCGAATGGCCGGTTTCTATGCTGTATCTTTCAATCAATAAAGTGAATAGAGAGGAAGAGTAATCCGGAGACACTGGAGAGGTTCAGCCTCGTCAGTAAAGGACAGTGCTCACAAATAGCATGTTCTTCATGTGTTGGAGCCAAGGAGACCCCCTGGGCTACAGCCAAGCATTCCTGCCGGTAGATTGCCAGAGATGTCTTTAAGCAAAGTCTCTGATGGTGAAACTTTGGAAAAGCATGCAGTGCAGCTAAGTTACCATATTTTCATTGCATCCTCCTGGAGGCTGAGAGAAGTGCAGATGAATCCTCTCAACTTGGACGCCCTCCCCATTGCCTTAGTGAGCTGCAACTGTGAGATCAACAATTTGATTGACCTTGATGCTGGGAACCTGAGAGCAAACGTGGCCCTTTAAATGGCACAGTTTCAGGGTCAGTAAAACATGGCTGTTCTCTGAGAAAATTAGAAAAGTATTTTTTTCAGATCATTGAGATTGAAAATCGCACCACTGATGAATTTGTGCTTTGTGCTACTGTTAACAATGTGTGTATGTGTCTGTATGTGCATGTGTGTGTTCAAGTTCAAGTTTATTCGTCACATACACCAACTAAGGTATAGTGAAATTAATTTGCCATGCAGCGATGCCATTGAAAAAAGAACACACAATACACAATCAAATTTAACATATACATCCACCACAGCATTCTTCACTGCGTTGGAAGGCAACAAAGTTCAGTCGGTCCTCCTCCTTTGTTCATCCTCCTGTGCATGTTGGTGTGCGTGTGCATGTTGGTGTGCGTGCATGTGCGTGTGTGAGGTCTAGGAGGGGCGGTGGTTCTAGAGGGGCAGACAAATATCCTGCAAAAAATTAAAGGTCAAATTTCCTGAAGGGTGCCGCCGCACCCAGAAATGTGTGAAACACTCCTCAGTTCCAGACCCATTCCTTCTCTCCAGAGATTCTGCCTGTCCTGCTGAGTCACTCCAGCATTTTGTGTCTATCTTTAAACCAATTTTTAACCGCACGATACTTTGGTTTGAAGTTGGCTCTATGAATTTCTGTGCCACCAACTGTATTCCTCTCGCCTATCTGCTGGTTGACCTGCTGAGTGCTTCCAGTGATCACTGCATTGAACATTGTCAGCAGTTCTGCAGCAGTTTATTTTTACAAATGGATTGGTTTGATGCCTGATGAACGTATAAAATAAGATCCCAATTCATCATTTGATTATTGACACTTTTACGTGTAGCCTCTGCTAACACTATTGCATTCTTAGGATTGGCACGTTTCAATCCCCCAGCTGCACGAACGGATTTCAAATTTGGGGAAAAATGATGGACATTTAATATGACTCAAACAGAGAAATCATGGTCCCTTGGTAACTTTGGTTTATTTTTCTGCCACACAATAAAATCTGTTTTCTACAATCACACCCCCAAGCCTCTGCTAATTCTTTGTTTATACTTCCAACTTAATACTGTTTATTTCGGTAGTTTGGCCAGATGCCCACGTGTAACACATGAGTAATGACAATTATGAGAAAATTAATGGGAAAAACAGATTTTGTATGCTGTAAAACACATATACTGTATATACACAGTGCTGCCCTTCAGTGGACCATGAAGCAGAATAAAGCGTATTATTAAATACTGCAAAACACTCCAGATTTCTTCTTTGGATTCCCCACTCAACAAAATTGGGAGGTTCTATTCATTCTCTTCTTACCTTTCCTTCAAGTTTCAATATTGTTTGAGCAATGACAATAAATGGCAGAATTGATCCAGTATAGTAGAAACAAGGAACTCATGATGCTGGTTTATCAAGGAAAGACACAAAATCCAGGGGCAAATCAGCGGGTCAAGACAGCATCACTGGAGAACATGATGCCCTTCAGTCTTCATTGACTTCTCTAACTTCAAGTAACCCTTGCTTCCCCCCTCTCTCCATCCCTCCCCTTTCCCAGTTCTTTGACCAGTCTTACTGTGTCCGACTACATTTATCTCTTTGCTTTGTTGTTCCCTTACCACAGCTAACAATGATCTATTCTACATTTTCCTTGATCTTCATTCCCCTTGTCCTATTTCACACCTTACAGTCCTTATCTATGTATCTCCCTCACCCGACATCAGTCCGAAAAGGCTCTCGACCTGAAACATCATCCATTCCTCTCTCCAGTGATGCTGCCTCTCCCGCTGAGTTACTTCAGAATTTTGTGTCTATCTTTGGGTTGGTGGGTTAATTGGCTTGGTGGGTAACTTTCCAACAGAATTTTCCCTTGACCTCCTTTGATCCAAAGATCCTATAGCGGAGCAAGATGGACCACACCTGCTAAATGCAATGGGCTGTAGTATGCAACGGAACGAAACGTGGGCCTTTGTTTTCATCCATTTCGGTAACCTGACCCAACCTTCTCGCAGTGTAATCAGCGTTGCGGGGGAACAGTTTGTGTGTGTGATATAGGGTTAGATTCATAATTCTGTTCATTCAAATTCTGTTAAATGGTGTTAAAGATTAATATGTTAACAAATTATGATTCTGTTAAATGTCTTTTTTAATGTTGGAATGTTCTTTAATGTTCCTTAATGTTTTTTTGTGTCTATGGAATTGTTTTTCAACAATAAAATTGGTCTGGTCTTCCCAATAGCCAGAGAGTGGAATGAGATCTGTCTGTAATGGTGGGGTTATCTAAATGAAGTATTTAACAAAATAAAATTTGTTTTGAGCTAGATTAAAAAATGATGTATAACTTAAGGATGATTTTATTCAGCGACCATACAACTGATTAGATTGTGTAGGAAAAGAACACACATGCACACACACATATATGAATGTGATATAGATGTATATAATCATATATCACACACATATATATTTCTCCAGAATTTTATATATAATGATAAACTTTATTTCGGACTCAAGGCCCAGACAAGGGACAACATTACATAAAAATACATTGCAAACCTCCCCGCAACTTTACCCTGGCGTCCCAGCCATGCTGATCCGAGCCAGACTTTCCACACACTGTGGAAGGAACATAGGCATCTTTTTGCTTTTTATTGTGGCAGAGAGGCAGAAAGAAAATGAGGCAAAGATTTTTACCTAAGTTGTTTGATTTATACGAGGATGTTTCCGTAACCGGCTTCTGTCTCCGCACTAGTATATTTGCTCCACTATGGCGGACAAAGATAGCGGAGCCAGTTACGGAAATGAGGCTGAAGATTACCCATGAATCTGCCCATGACCGTACTACGTCTTTTTCGTCGAGTGGATTAGATTGCGAACTTCCTTGATGTCAAGAGCAGCTACTCACATCTCTGTGGATTGTCCCTATAGCATATAAATGGTAGAATCTGGGGAAAGTTGAAGAGAAAGTAGGGCAAATAAAATAAAGATTACTGAAAATGTGCAGACACAAAGTGCTAGAGTAACGCAGCGGGTCAGGCAGCATCTCTGGAGAAAAAGGATAAGACACATAATTTATCCTTTTTCTCCAGAGCCGCTTAGTTACTCCAGCACTTTGTGTCTATCTTTGGCATAAACCATCATCTGCAGTTCTTTGTTTCCACATACTGTTAATGGTGGTTGATGTTCTGTGCAGCCAAAGAGCTTGTTTCTGTGCAGTTTCTGTTCATGACTCCATGAGAATACAATTCTTAGAAACTCCTGCAGTGTTAAGGTAGAACTGTGGTGAACAGCTTCCACAACCATGACTAACCTGTAATTTTACGTTTTGCATCCAGTGGAATTTTGCCTTGAACTTCATTGGCCTGTTTTGCAAGCTTACCTCAATGCTGGACTTGATTGCAAGCTTCATTGATCTGTAGGGCAGCTACTCATAACTCCGCTGCCATTTATTCCTGGTCACTTCCCTCACACAGAATCATGTTCTTTTGCAAACACAGGGTCAACCACAACCTAAAATTCCTCTCTCAGCGAAATATAACAATAGCCCTTTAAGAGTTGTAAATGGCTCGATTGCAATCATGTATTGCCTTTCTGCTGACTGGTTAGCACGCAACAAAAGCATTTCACTTTAACTCGGTATTTGTGACAATAAAATATACTCAACTCAACCCGAGTCTTTGGTAGTGCTGCTGCCTCACAGCACCGGAGACCCAGGTTGAGTCTCTAGACTAATCTAGAAATTAGTGACAATTGTTGGGGACATGTAGAACTTCCTAAGCCTTCTAAGGAAGTAAAGGCATTGGTGTGCTTTCTTGGCCTTTGCTTCAATATGCGTGGTCCAGAGGAAATTGTTGGTGATATTTACTCCTAGGAATTTGAAGCTTTCAACCATCTCTACTTTGGCATTGTCAATAAAAACCGGGATATGTGTACTGCTTCGTTTCCAGAAGCCGAACTTCAATCCTGACCTTGGTGCTGTCTGTGTGGGGTTTGCATGTTCACCCTGTGACCAAGTGCGTTTCCTCCAGGTGCTCCAGATTCCTCCCAAATACCAAAGAAGTGCATATTTGCAGATTAAATGGTTTCTATAAATTATCCCTCGTGTGGAGGGAATGGATATGAATGTTTGATAACAGAACTAGTGTCAACAGGTAGTCAGCATGGAGTCGCTGGGCTGAAGGGTCTTTAATCAAGCTGTTTCGTTCAATCAATCAAAATGGGATGAGTGTAGATATGTACACTAGGAAATGGTGAGCTCTCTCTCCCTCCCTCTCTCTGTCTCTCTCCGCCCTCTCCCTCCCTCTTTCTCTCTCTCTCACCCCTCTCTCTCACCCCTCTCTCTCCCCCCTCTCCCTCCCGCTCTCTCTCCCTCTCCATCTTCCCCCTCCATCTCTCCCTGCATAGGCATCTACTATTAATTCCCCCATTTGTGCACAATCTTCTCCTCGTGCCTTTTCACTCCAGACACATAATGAGGCAGCAATGCTGAAGATGCATCATCAGGAGGTCTCACACAACAAGCCAGCAGTTTGGATGTTGTAATTCAGATGATGGCAGAGAGGCAATGGGAAGGACACCAGGTATGAGGAGTCTACATTCAGGGCAGAGGAGCTAGGTTAGCAAAAATGCCAGCTCAAGTGTCAAGTCAAGTCAAGTCAAGTTTATTCGTCTCATACACATACGACATGAGCACTGAAATGAAAAGTGGCAATGCTCGAGGACTTCGTGCAAAAAAACCAACACACTACAAACAGAATAGAACAGAATCACATATTCTTTTACATATTAAATATTGTGGGCAGAAGGAAAAAGGGGAAAAAAAACAGCAATTTAAAAAAAAGCAGTAGAGTGGTAAAGTTAGTCCCTGGTGAGATAGGAGTTTACGGTCCTAATGGCCTCAGGGAAGAAACTCCTTCTCAACCTCTCCATTCTCACACCATGGCAATGGAGGCGTTTGCCTGACCGTAGCAGCTGGAACAGTTGAATTGAATTGAATTGAATTTATTTGTCATTCAGACCTTTCCGTCTGAACTAAATTTCGTTCCCCTGTAGTCATACATATAATTTAAAAAATGACAGAAACACCCAATAAACACAAATTTAACGTCCACCACAGTGAGTTCAACAAACACCTCCTCACTGTGATGGAAGGCAAAGTCTTAAAGTCTCTGTCTCTCCCTTCTTTCCCTCTGCGCCGAGGCAATCCAGGCTTCAGATGCTGTGACCCCACCGGGTGATGGGAAGTAAGTCAGTCCCACGGTTCAACCGAGCTCCGCGAACTGGCCGGTTCAACTCCGCGGCCCGGGGTGGTTGAAGCTGCAACCCTCCAGACCAGCGGGCGAAGCTGTTGTTGCGGGAGCTCGTAAAAACAGGTCACCAGCCTGTGAGCTGCGAGCTCCCGACGATGTCGTCCACTGGGCCTGTGGTCGCGGTCGGGCCGCTGCCACTGCCGCCGCCACCGCTCCGGACCGAGTTGGGTCGCCGCTGCCGCTACCGTTGGAACAGCTCCGGGGCCGAGTCGGGTCGCCGCTGCTGTTGCTGCTGCTGGAACCACTCCGGGACCAAGTCGGGTTGCCGCTGCTGCTGCCGCTGGAACAGTTCTGGGACCGAGTCCGGTCGCCGCTGCTGCTGCCGCTGGAACAGCTCCGGGACCGAGTCAGCGCAGACAGAGACAAAGACGGGGAATACGGCATAAAAGTCCCCCCCCGAAGGAAGAGACCCAGGCATGTTTCTCCCCCCCACCCACATACACACACAATCTAATAAAACAAAACCAACTAAAAACTAAATAAAATAACAGACGGACTGTAGGCGGGCCGCAGCTGTTAAGCCAGCGCCGCCATTTTGGAAGTGGTCTCCCATGATCTTATTGGCTCTGGAGTTGCACCTCCTGATGTATTGTTCCTGCAGAGGGGCAAGTGAAGTTCCCATAGTATGTTCGGCTGAACGCACTACTCTCTGCAGAGCCTTTTTGTCCTAGGCAGAGCAATTCCAAACCAGATTGTATTATTTCCGGACAAGATGCTTTCCACAGCTGCTGAGTAGAAGCACTGGTGGATCGTCGGAGACCCTCGGAGAGGGCAAATTCACCCACAAGCTCTGCGATGGAGGGCTTGGATATGGCAGGTAGTGGAACATGCAGAGTGGACATGTTGGCACTTTTGGAAATCTGTCAATACTGCAAGGAGAGTGAAGATGTCCAGAGCAACCTGCCACAGGCATTTGTGCAGAATGAAATGTCGTTAGCTCTCTCTAATAAAATGATCTTCCATGTGCAACAGCAGACAATGAGATATTGCAAACAATATCGGGAACTGGCATCTGTGCTCCCCATAACCAGAATCTTTATCAGATCAGAATATAATGAGAGAGGCTTCGATTCCCAATAACTGCTGCTGACACACTAATTCTCTGATTAGCTCAGAAAAGAACCTGTTACCTTAAATATCCCTTTCAGACATAATGAATTAAAGGATATTAAGTTGCATCTTGGTTTGGGAATGTCCTTACTGTATGGACACAACAGATCTCATTCCACTTTTCAATAATGGGGATTCTCAATTTCCACTCAACTAATTCTTGACAAAACCATAAGATATACTGGTTCATTCATCTCATTGCCGTTAGTTAGTTGTGAAGATGCAGACATTTGGAGCATAAAATTGTACATTAATTCTTTTTTTAACAATAGAAGGACATAAAATGGTAAATATAAATCCTTTTACTTTAATTTATATTTTTTATATTACTCAATTCCTGATACATTATCCTCAAATTTGTACATTTTCCTTGCTCGATGTAAATTTATTTCACAGATATCCCAAATGAAAACATGGTTTGATTCCATTATTTTAGACATATGCCATGGCACTGTTCTGATAGATTATTTACAATCAACTTTAGTCCTTTGTGATTCTGCAAGCTATGTGCAATTATATTGCTGCCAAAAATCCAGCAAGGCTGTAGAGAAACTATTGTGCCCGCATGGTAATATGATCAATTTGGCCACCCTGAAGTACAAAGTTTTGTTTAAACATTTCATAAAAACATAAACAGTAGCACTGTTTAATTGAAACACAAATATGTCACCGATACATCACCATAAGTTTTTTAAATACTCTTTTTGCCAATGAGAAGTTTAAGCGAGCAAAGTAGAATGATCTTGTGTTTGTTAAATTAAGTGGCAATACCAAGAATCTTAATGTAAATCCCAGAAATGTACATTTTACAAGCTCATTTCCACACAAAAAAAAATTCACAAAATGTAGCACATAATAAATTAAACTTGAATGCATTTTCAGAAGTGAGCAATGAGTGACTGCTCTTGACATTGAGGCAGCATTTGACAAAGTGTGGAATCAAGGAGTTCGGGTAAAATTGAAGTCAATGAGCATCAAAGGGAAAACACTCTAATGGTTGGTCACACATAACTAGTCACATATAGCGCAGAGCAAACTATCTGCGTGGTCGTTAAAGTCATTCATTCCAGCCACAGAACATTGCTGAAGGTATATCAATGCATCATCTGAGGCCAAATGCCTTTAGCTGTTTATCAATGATATTCCCTCCATTATAAGGTCAGGGATATAGATGATCACTGATAATTGCACAATGATCAGCTACATTTACAAATCCAAAGTGAGATCCATGCAGTATTTAGGCAAGGGCTGATGTGGTTAGTCCCAGTGGCTGGGAATGATCATCTTCATTGAGAGAGAGTGCAGTCGCCTCCCACTGACATTCTCTGACATTGCCCTCACATGTTTCCCCACCATCAACATCCAGCCAGTAAGCAGAAATTCAACTGAATCTGTGACATGTATTTTGCAACTGCAAGAGCAACTGCAAGGGCAGCAACAAAATACACCCCAAATGGTTTTGAATTTGCTTGGATGAATGCAGATCCAAT
The DNA here is from genome assembly GCA_963514005.1 of Raja brachyura. Next base: position 45,020,589 of record OY740788.1, read on the forward strand.
AATACTCAAAAAAGTCAATCCCATCTCAAACAAAGCATATATATGGATAGATTGGTTGGCTGCTCTGGAAAGGTTAGGTCATATGGGATCCAAGGAGAACTAGCCGATTAGATAGAAAATTGGCTTAAGGAAAGAAGCAGAGGATGATGGTGGAAAGTTGTTTTATGGATTGAAAGTCTGAGGCTAATGGTGTGCCTCAGTGTTCGGTGCTGGGACCAGAGCTGTTGTCATCTATATATATGACTTGGATGAGAACGTATAAATCATGATTAGTAATTTTGCAGAGTTTTCAAGAGAGAGTTAGATTTAGTTCTTAGGGCTAACAGAATCAATGGATATGGGGAAAAAGCAGGAACGGGATACTGATTTTGGATGATCAGCCATGATCATGTTGAATGGCGGTGCTGGCTCCAAGGGCCGAATGGCCTACTCCTGCAACTATTTTCTATGTTTCTATGACCTGCTTGTTTGCCACACCAACTACCACATTAAATATGCACATCCTCCATGCTTGGTACACACTGGCATGTATCATCTACAAAATGCACTGCAGTTACTCAACTGTGCCACTCTGGCAGAGCTACACAAACCCACAAGATCTACCACCAAGAGAGACAAAGGACAGCAATTGTATGAAAACACCACCAAATGAGAGGGGATCACATTGAAACACACCGAATAGTGAAGGGTCTGGATAGAGTGGATGTGGAGAGGATGTTGCCACTAGTGGAAGAATCTAGGACCAGAGACCATAGGCTCAGAATAAAAGGATGTACCTTTAGAAAGGAGATATGGAGGAATTGCTTTAGTCAGAGGGTGGTCAATCTGTGGAATTCATTGCCACAGAAGGCTGTGGAGGCCAAGTCAATGGATATTTTTAAGACTGAGGTAGATAGCTTCTTGATTAGTACGGGTGTCAAGGGTTATGAGGAGAAGTCAGGAGAATGGGGTTGAGAGGGAAAAATAGATCAGCTATAATTGAATGGCAGAATAGACGGTGGATTGAATGGCCTAATTCTACTCCTAGAACTTATGAACCTACAGTTTCCCCTCCAGGTTGCACGAACTGGGAAATAAATCATTGTTCCTTCATCTTTGTTGGGATCAAATGCTGGAACATCCTTCCCAAGAGCAGTTGTAGGCGTGCACCCACCAGAACGATTGCAGTGGTTCATGAAGATTGATCATCAAAAACCTTCTCAAGGCGAGTTAGAGATGGCCCATAATTGCCAGTATGGCCAATGATACCCATGTCCCAAGAATAAATAGGTAAAAAAGGGGAATTCTAGAAATAACATGGCCCAAAAAGGTGATAATGGTAAAGTTTGAACTGAAATTAGTCTTGAGCGTTCAGAGATAAGCCATTTTTTTACAAATTGCCCCTAACCTTCTGCAGAAGCGCCAGAATTTACATTTTAACTATATGTAAGTCTGTTTCCCAGACAGATGCAAACGTTGTAGCAAGCATAAGGTATATTCCAATTAATTTATTTAATTAAATGCATTTAATTATTTTGATATTTTATTTGACAATTAATGGTATAATTATTTTTTTTTAATACAGAGGGGACAAAAAGGCAAGACGCTGTTGATGCTGAATCGTTGAATTTGTTCGAGGCCGATGTACAGAGATTTTTGGTTTAAGGGAAGTTAAGAGTTAAAGGGGATGGGCAGGAAAGTGGAGCTACTGTAAGTCCAAGATCAGATCAGCCACGATGTTGTTCGATGGCGATGTAACTAGAGGTGCCATGAGGCCAAGTCTTGCTCCTATTTCTTATCCTCGTATAAAGTAATAAAAAGGAACTGCAGATGCTGGTTTATACCAAAGATAGATGTAATGGCAGATTATTATATCATTCAAGGAATCTTTCCCCTAGCCACTATGATTGAAGACAGGGGTGAGGAGATAATTTCAATATGCAACAACGGCATTGAATGTCTCGTGGAAAGCTCGTGAGTTAAGCTAAATGGCTACTACAATAGACACAAAACGTTGGAGTAACTCAACGGGTCAGGCAGCATCTTTGGAGAAAATGGATAGGTGACATTTTGGATCTGGAATCTTTCTCTCAATGTCAGCATGACATTGGAGATAGTGATCGACATCAGGAAATGAAGCAGTACATATACCCCGCTCTGCATTAATGGCTCGATTGTAATCATGTATTGCCTTTCCGCTGACTGGTTAACACCAAATAAAAGCTTTTCACTGTATCTTGGTACATGGCACAATAAATTAAACTAAATTAAATTAAACCCGTATTTACTCCAGCATTTTTTGTCTATCTTATCTTATGTAAATTGTTATCATAACATTTTTCAAATTTGGATTCACTGATAATAACAAATTGTTTTCCTGACTGCCCATTATATTAATTTGTGGTCTGAACAATTTTTGAAATGGCAGCTTTATCAATGCATGTTTTTATATACTTGCAGATACAGGAAGATGTTGATAACCTCTTATTGAAACTGGCTTACAAGTATGGATTTGTAAAATGGAGTACTTCGCTGAAAGACATTGGAATTGCGTTCTACATTATTTAGTTTGACCTGTGGGGCCACATGGCCCACTCTAGCTCCTATTTCTTATTTCTTATGACAGTTAAGCTGAAGCATTGGAGGTTCCAGTTGCAGTTACACTGAAATTCAAAAAGGCAAACACACTGAAGTCTCCACGGATTCTGTATCAACAAAACCTCCTGCCTTTGGCAGGTCATGCTATCAGTTTTATTAATCACGCAGACATTTATCACAGAGGAAATAGTAAAGATGTTTATGGAGCTCCTAAAAGAATGATGTTATGCTTAATATGTCACTTATTCTCTTCAGTAGATGAGAAATCACAGCTGGCACTTAGTGAATTCATTGTTGAACCCTGCCCAAAACTGGTTTACTTAAAAATTATCCGGAGCCTCTGCTGACTCAATTGCTTATGTTTTTAACCTGGTAGATCCTGGATAAAGCTAGGTGCATACACTGATGCATTGTTAGAAATATTGTGTTTTGGGTGAAACATTAAGTTAAGGCCTCTTCTGCTTTTTCATTTGAATATATATCTTGTGGCTCTATCAGAGGATGAACTGCGGAGTTCTCTACCTGCAACTTCCTTCTTTTTTGTTCTTCACCTCAATGACTGCTATAAAGATGCATTCATTAGACAGATATTAGGGAAGCATTGCAATTCTTACGATGTGAGACTCTAGTAGCTATCCTAGAGTCATGTTATAGCAAATGGTCAAATGTTACAGTTCTGAAAGGTTACCCTTCTTTCTTTCTTTAACTGATGCAGCTTAACCTGATAAGTATCTCCAATGTTCTGTATTCACTTCATTATCATTGTCATCTTTGCACGCATGCAAATATGTACCTTGCTCAGTCATGACAGATACTTGGTTTCCAATGCTGGAGAGTAAACTCAAAAGGCATTTCTTGTTTTACTCACCTATTTATTGCATGTCAGCTTCAACTGCTTACATTGTAACATGCGGCACCTTCACCAAAAACAGAGAGTGGACAAGCTTTCACAACCTCTGAAAGTCCTAAACCACTTTATAAATATGGAAGTGATTTTGCAGTGAATTCTAGATGTTATGTAGAAATGCAGCTCCTAAGAAGAAGAGCTCACTAATTATTCCAAAAAAACCTCTGGAGAATAAAGGAAGAAAAATCACCATAAACATAAAAAAGTTTGCTGAGTGTCTTAATGAGATGAATGAACAATCAGAATTAAATTTTGTTATGATTTTAATTTGGAATAAAATTACTGCTACGTATATATATATATATATAAATATATCCTTTATACGTTTGCCTTTTTAAATGACAGGATATGAATGCATTGTTCTGTGTAATCTCTTAGTAATTCCAATGATTGTAGCTAGGATGGTTTGAACTTCCTGAGATTTTGGAAACTTAAAAATTAACTTGGATTGGAAGTTAATGTAATCAAACTCCAGGCATTGTTACTGAGGATGGCGGTTTTGTTTCTGTCATTTACAAGGATATTGCCAGGATTTGAGGGCCTGAGCTGGAGGGAGAGGTTCGGTAGGCTAGGACTTTATTCCTTGGAGGCTATGGAATGATCTTATAGAGATGTATAAAATCATGAGGACAGTAGATCTATTGGCTTCAGTGAATTTCCCCTAGAGTGTAAGATAGAACTAGTTGCAGACCCGGGTGGGCCAAAGGGACTGTTTCCATGCTGCATATCCAAAACTAAAATAACTAAAACTAACTTGCATTAATTTTACCTAAACCCTAAACTGATCTCTGGAACACCTAAACAGCAAAGACTCATGTATTATGCTCCTGGTTGTTGACTACAGCTCCACATGGAACACCATGATCCCTTCCAAAAACATCTCCAAACTCCTGGACCTAGGAATCAGCACCCCCCCTTGCCTTTCTGACCCACAGACCACTATCAGTAAGGATAGGTGACAACACCTCCACAATAATTCTCAACACCGTTGCCCTGCATAAATCCATTCTCAGTTCCTACTATATAAACTATACACCCATCACAATATGGCCAAATGTGGCACTAACTCAATATACAGATTTGCAGATTACACCACTGTGGTGGGCCAAATCAGAGAACAGTGATGAGACAGAGTACATGAAGGAGATAGAGAACTTTATAACATGGTGTCAGGACAACAGCCTCCCCCTCAATGTCAGCAGGATGAAGGTGCTAGTTATCAACTTCAGGCAACATGATGGAGTAAATGCCCCAATCAGCATCAACAGTACGGAAGTGGAAATTGTTGAGAGCTTCAATTTTCTTGGCATTAATATTACCAACGACTTGTCGTGGACCAACCACATTGATGCAACAGCCAAGAAGGCACACCACCTTTACATCCTAAAAAGAATGATGAAGTTCAGCATGTCTCCTGTGATTCTTACAAATTTCTACAGGTACACCATAGAAAGGCTACTGTCGGTTTGCATCGCATCTTGGTTTGGGAACAGCTCTGTCCAATAATACAGGAAATTGCAAAGAGTTGTGGATGTAGCCCAGTCCATCATACAGACCAGACTCCCCAACCATTGACTCCAACTACTCTTCATGCTGCGTCAGAAAAACAGCCAAAGACTTGTCCCATCCGTTATTCCTTCTTCGCCTTGCTCCCATCTGGCAGACCGTACAAATGCTTGAAAGTAGGCACCACTGGAATCAGGAACAACTTCTTCCCATCTGTTATCAGGCTTCCATAAGCCAGGGTGCTGTTCAATTCACCTCTGCCCCACTGTGCATATTGCACTTTGTCTATGGAACTGTTGCGCTACAATATTGCGAGCTATATTCTGCATTCTGTATCTTCCCCTTTGCTCTCTCTACTATACTTCAATTTCATTTAATTATATAGAAGTATTGTGCATCTGATCTATTTGGATTGCATGCAAATCAAAGATTGTCTCTGTATCTCAGTACACGTGACAATAATAAACCTAAATCTTAATCAAAATGTAGAATGGAAATTAAAATACTCCACCTCCTCCCTCCACCTCCGTCCCTTGTATGCAAACACATATCCTCATCTGTTAGGCAGCATGATGGTACAGCGGTAGAATTGCTGCCTTGCAGCACCAGGGAACCTGGGGTCGATCCTGACTACGAGTGCTGTCTGTACAAAGTTTGTACATTCTTCCCATGACCTGTGTGGTTTTCTCTAGGTGCTCCGGTTTCCTCACACACTCCTAAAGATGTGCAGGTTTGTAGGCTAATTGGCTTTGGTAAAATTGTAAAAAATTGTAAACTGTTCCTAGTGTGCATACGGATAGTGTCAGTTTGTGGGGATCGCTGGCCGATGTGGACTCGGTGGACTGAAGGGCCTGCTTCCGTGTGTATCTCTAAACTAAACTAAATCCAACAGAACAAATAGACAATCGACAATAGACAATAGGTGCAGGAGTAGGCCATTTGGCCCTTCAAGCCAGCACCGCCATTCAATGTGATCATGGCTAATCATCCCCAATCAGTACCCCGTTCCTGTCTTCTCCCCATATCCCCTGACTCCGCTATTTTTAAGAGCCCTATCTAGCTCTCTCTTGAAAGCATCCAGAGAACCTGCCTACACCACCCTCTGAGGCAGAGAATTCCACTGACTCACCACTCTCTGTGAGAAAACGTGTTTCCTCGTCTCCGTTCTAAATGGCTTAGTCCTTCTTCTTAAAATCATACTGGTTACCTAGCTAAATGGGAAAGCCTTAAAGTTGTTCTTTATGTTGAGTTCTTTATCACTATTCAACCCTTAATACTGAGTTGCTGAAATACGTCTCTAAACTGCTAGCAGGGGGATATTCTTTACTTGATAAATACTTGGATTTATGTCAATGTTTATTCAAAAAACACTTAAGTAGTTGAAGAAAATTTCAATTATCTATAAAGCATCCTGATCTTCCAATGATTTTGTACATTGTTCTTTCTTGTGTGACAAAATAATCTATAACATAATGCTTTTGTTCCTGTCAGATTGGTTAAATTATTTGGATGAAAATCTCATACCATCTTTGATTGTTATTGCTTCTAATTTATCCTAAATGCATAAAAGAAAGAGGGCAATAGATAAGTCAAAACAACACTTCCTGTCAGGAAACAGTTGCTAGAAATGTTATCTTAGCCTGTGGTTCCGGAGGATAGTACAAACGCCTTACAACAGGCGAGAAAACATAACATTCGTCACCAGATTCAACCATCTTCGGGTTCCAATTTGTGATTTGCAAGATTGAAGAAAATGTAATAAGACTGTATCGAGAGTGCCGGTGGAGTGCTATGATTTAGCCCAGTCAGTCATTGTTAAACGACAAAACCTATTCCTATTTTAAAACATATTCCTTTACTCCAGAGCTGTCTGACCGTTGAGCTACTCAGCATTTTGTGTCTATCTTCATTTTTACAGTACAGAAGGTAATTCAAAGTGAAAGGACTTCACTTCTACTGGATTTTGAGAATACAATCAACATCTTAAACAGAACAAGTATTTGAAATGTTAAATACACTTTATCGATTTAATACATTTGGCGCAAATCCAAATTATTTCTTGAATGCAGTAGAGTTATGCAACTTTCTGCTATGGCCCTGTGCAAAGCACCCCATGCTGACCTATCTTGAGCAAAAGTAGACTGGATGGATTAGCCTATAATGAACATGTGAAGCAGGCAGCTGCCAAGACCAAAGTCAGAGGTCAATCTAGTGCAGGAGCTGGGAAACAACTGTTGAGAACATCAACATAAGGTTCATGCACAACAATGCTGGTACATACATAATTTGTACTTGAGTATTGTGCTCTTGAATAGACCCAAAGAAGACAAGCTTGACTTATGGACAACTATCTAATCATTCAAGTCAACCCTGACAACTTACTGTCCATTTTGCACATCCTTACTCCATGCAGTTATCCCAAAGCAGCACTCCTGCAGAAATTCCAGCAAAATGTGGAAAATAAGTGTCTCCCCACTCACTGGGCTGTCAAAAAATCCCCCGATCATTGTTCAAACTCTTTCAGGATCCAGGTATTTAATGATCTTCCATATTCCAACATGAACTATGAAGCAGCCTGAAATACCAATTGGAGTTCAGAAGATGTCACGAAGAACAATCATGAAACAGACCCCAGGTCCTTGTTTTTGACATTACATGATGGGCAACACTAAGCAGAATGCACTTAAACTATGAGAGCTGCTGAAACATGGCTCACAAAGGAAAGGTTGGAAACTTTTGAGTATATAGCTACGGCCACAACAAAGAAATCTGTGCCTGATCCACAAATACGAAGAAAGGATCACAGTGATGCATTCAGCAATTCCTATTGCAAGAGTCTCCTTGACCACCCAAATGTAACATTAGGTTTGCATTGCTGTGACACCACATCTAAAATATCTTAATGAATTATGTGGCATTAATTTGATTCTTTAAATATTTTAATAATTATTTGGGGAGCCAATAATCTCTAGTGGATTGGCAAAGCCAAAAATATTTAATAAATGTTTATAAATTATTAAGATTACTAATAAGAATAAAGAGAAATAGCTTCAGACTGATGAGTCAGTAACTAGGTCAACAATTTAAAGTTGGCACATCAAGACGAAATAAAAAAATCTTTAGAGAGTTGTTTAAGCAAGGAAAGCTTTGTTGCTACAGCAAAAGTGGATAAATAGTTGAAGCAAAGGAAGACTGAGTGTTTTTTTCATTTTCTGGATCCAAGAGTCACTGGCAAACACTACTTTCACTTGTGGGAGTGGCTGAATTTAGCCGAGATTGGTATATGCAGCAACTTCCACAGAGCTGCACACTGTCGCGGCTATCATGCGTTTGGCACTCTAGGCTATTGGATGATATAAACTCCCAACCATAAGGTTGTGTACGCTGTTGTTGTGGTCACAAGCACTGTGCTGGTTGCATACAGTTGTCATCTAGGGAACAATAGCTGAATCCTTCACTGTAGCCTTGAAATAGAGAAAGGCTGAACAAACATTGCACGCCTGTATCTCAGACGGCCCACTTATTCACTTAATGGGTTTGATGCAACAAATGTTCAGCCCCAACAACTTTCCCCCGTGAGGTACAGTGTGCACATTCATACATTCTCCAGATGCCAATCCTATGGTGCTCCCTCACTCTGCCAACAACATTACTGCCTTATAATATCGCCAGGACAACAAGCAGCATTGGAGAAACAGTTTTGGCCATGATTGTATATTGCTGTCTGCAGGATAACAATGACACATCGCAGTGACCAGGCGTTCACATCCAAGTAACATTTATCAACTACTGCAGGACTCCAGGGGGAAAAAAGCAGAGATATCCCAGCTAGAAAGATAATTTATATAAATTGAGATAGATTAAATTCTGTTCAGCTGTTCAGAGACAGAAAAGTTTTCATTCTGTACAAGCAAAAGGGAAAATCTTGGTTTTAGAGTTTTCAAATGCTAAGATTCTTGGGATCGATGTTGGCAACAGGGTTGGACCCTATTCCAAGTTTCTATCACAAAATAAATCTTAGGATGAGTTCTTTGAAAGATCTGGATAAATCAGGGGCTGATTCTTTTCTGCCCATCAGACAGTTTTAGATCAATTACCATCAACTCTTTCACCTTAAATGAAGGCCATTCAATAGGCACGTGCCCCATACTATTAAACCATATGGACAACTTATAAAATAAGTGAATCTTTGTTCGAGTCAGATGTCGAGGGGAGCTTACCTCTATAATGTCCTTTTCCAATTCCCACCTCAAGCACATTGTCCCAATCCATTGTTGCCCTTCCCACTGGTGCTGCTATATTGGACTGGAGCAGCTCTGACAAGTCATTAAACACCTTCCCCCACCCTCTGCCCATATGTTCCATGCCTGGAGTTTAAATCCACTGCATATGTTTTTGAAGTTATTGGCAATGATATAGTGCTTACACAGCTAGAACTAGCAACAATTAAAATAATCTTGGCTTTGGAAACGACATAGGTTTGGGGCACAGTTCACTTACAGATGGGTGTCATGTTTTGTGCCTCGCTCCTCCTGTCCTCACTCCCACCATAATCCCATGCAGATAAAAAATACACAGCTGGCAATAGGGAAGAAATACGTCTGCTTGAAACCACAGGCTCCTGCTAGTCGCACATGCAGCACCCGTTTAGCACACCAAGTGCAAAGCAGAAGTGGCATTGTTTGCCAGGCTACAATCCTCCAGCCTTGGTGCATTGCTCTGGGACAATCATTCCCAAACCATTTTCATTCCATGTCTCTCTCTCGCTGCTTTTAAATTGGAATTCAATGACTACCGTAGTGTTCGCAACATAGGACGGAATTAGCAGATATTGGTATAATAGCTTTTACCCCAGTGTGTACACTCAAAGGATCATTCTAAAAATATTCACAAACTTGCTAAAGAATATAGATTTTCCAGACCTTTAAGTCCCTTTTGAGAAGGGAAAATAACTTTTTGATTCACATGAACTGAGGAATAATTATCACCCACCCACATACTAATGGATACTGAAGAAAGTGACTCATTTACATAAATATTAGCACGTTGAATAATATTATCATAGATTGGAAGGCATTGTCAAGAGTAATCTTCTACTCTGGAATGACTGCACTAATATCGCTAATTTTAGATCTTCCAGTGAACAGCAGAACTAAACTTGAGTGGCTGAGACCAAAGGATTTGAATGTTTTGCACATTAAACTGATTTTATGCTGAAGGGTGTGTTGAATGTGAATCTAACAGGTCATTAAATACTCTAATCACAATAATCCTTGAAATTCAGAGTAGGTGTAGCATAACTGAAACCTTTCTATGTTTGACACTGACGCAAATGAGGTCTGACTGACACTGGAAAATTCTAACCTTCAACATGATGAAAACAGTTATCATATTCCATTAGGAGGCATTGCCAATTGGTTTCCCCAGCTCCTGACATTATCATGATTGAATGGCTTACATGACATTTCTGAAAAAAACGTTTAAGCACTTATTCCATTAACCTGGTCTTAACAGAAAGATTTTCTGGAACTGTTGTTTGTTTAAGAGTTTCTACTGATTAATGGCTGTGTGCCAAATAAACTTTGACCTCTCACCTGGGAAGGTTAATTGCTAAAAGGAAGTAGAGCTGCTTAAAATTACTTAGAGCATGCACACACGCCCAAGTCGTATCTTTTACAGTTTGCTTCTTTTTAGAATTATTAATTTAGAAATGTTTTTACCTTTGACATTTGTACATGAATAACTTCACTGTGGTGTTACTCATGCTTCAGAATATTTATCTAAATAGAAATCCATCCATTATAGCACTGCCTCAGTTATTATATGGTTTGTTTCACTGCCGTGAGAGGAAAACTAGATACTTAATCAAACATTTAAATTGTTTTTTTGTTTTTTAATGGGGGCACAAGAGACTACAGATGCTGGAATGTTAAGGAAAAAACACGCTGCTTGAAGAATTCATTGGGTCAGGCAGCACCTGTGGAGGGAAAACAACTTATTTAGACTGATGGAGTAAAGGAGGGCAAGCTGGTGGAAAGGTGAGGGGTAGGAGTGAGAGGAGCTGGCTAGTGATGGGTAGATTGATTCTGCATCAATTTTGTCTATTGCATTCAGTATTTTCAATATGGCCTCCTTTACATCAGTGAGACCAAGCATATACTAGGCAACCACTTCACTGATCACTGGTGCTCTGTCTGCCAGGGCCAGTTGTAAATCTCACAGCCGGGCATTTTAATTCCCCTTCCCATTTCCATACTGAGTTTTCTATCCTCAGCCTCCTACACTACTGGAGTGAGGCCATATGCAGACTGGATGAACTATACCTTATATTCCACTTGGGTACCTTACAACCCAACGGCATGAACATGAAGTGCAAACTAGGAACTGCAGACGTTGGTTGACAAAGTGCTGGAATAACTCAACAGGTCATGCAGCAAGTCGGGAGGAAATGGACAGGTGACTTTCCGAGTCGATACCTTTCTTTGGACTGAATGCACATTGGAGGCATGAACATTGAATTTGCCAAGTTCAGGTAGACCCCATCTCTCTTTCTCCTCTCCTATCCCCACCCTCTCTCATCCACATCCACACTCCTTTGCACTTCCCTTCACCTGTTACTATGTTTATTACCCCCTCTTCCACCACTGCCTCCATGCACTCCTCTTCTATCCCCCCCTATCCCAGGTACTGCATTTTTATCCTCCCCTTCCCTCTGTCCCCTTTCACTCATCATCTCTCCTGCTTGTTCTACATTTTACTCCTCACCTTCCTTCCTTATTCGTTCTCTTCTTCTTCTTCTTTCGTGTGGCGTGCACAGCCTAACGTTGGTGGACAACTTGTTCCATTTGATCTTCGGTTTGTGCACGTCGAGTTGATTGCATTAGTCGAAACAGTGCGGACCACGTGAAGGTTGCAATCTTCCACCACATTCGTCCTCCATTTGCTCCTTTGTGTCTTCTCTGCCTCCAGCCTCGGTTACCATCTTCATTCTTCTCCCATACCCCACCTCACACATCTCAGACTCATCCACCAATCATCTTGGATCCACCTATCACCAGCCATTTCTTCCCCTACCCCTTCCCGCCACCTCCCTCCCAGATAATACATGTACTCTGAAGTGACTGGAAGCAAAGCTCCTCCATTAATCTGACGAAGGACCAAAACATTGTCTGTCTATTTCCCTCCACTGAAGCTGCCCAACCCATTGGATTCGTCCAGCAATTTGTTTTTTCTTCACATTTTTAGTGTCATCCAGAATGTATTTTCCATAAAAGTAATTTAGTGATAATAGTGGCAAATAATTTACTTACAGGCCTGGGTTTTGTCTGCCCACAAACATCACCCCGTGTTGCCCAGTACAAGCTTGCATCATTGGTATGATAGGTGTGGCTCTAAATAGCACAAGAGCTTAGGCTTCAGGTCACACGTGAGCCCTGCAGAAACCCTGCAGTGAGAATGCTGAGTTAACCTTTGGCACAGAACAAGTCACGCCTTGTTTTTATCAGCTATCAAAGCAGCCAAAAGATCTATGGATGACTTTGTAACATCCCTGATATGTAGAAAAATTCAAACACTATTAAAAAGGACAAGTGAACCATTCTACCACAACTAGAGAACAGTGCTGAACTCCAATATCTACCTCATTGGAGACCCTTGGACTATCTTTGATCAGACTTTACTGGTTTATCTTGCACTAAACATTATTCAAGGTATTCCCTTTATCACGTATCTGTACACTGTGAATGGCTCGATTGCAATCATGAATTGTCTTGCCACTGACTGGTTAGCACGCAACAAAAACTTTTCACTGTACCTCGGTACACGCGGCAATAAACTAAACAAACTAACTAAACAAATGACCTATTATTATTTTACTAAAAAATAAATACTATCGCCCAACAAAAATGTTTTTAAGTGTTGGGAAATATTACCAAGTACATAGTTAACTAAAGGACTGTAAGCTACATTATTCTTCCATTGCTTCCTTTCTTGCAGCCATAAGATCTCTGTTGGCGTGAATGGGTCCTAAATTGGCATCATTTTATCCCGCCTGGTAGCCAAACATTCTCACAATATTTCTGTTTCCCTGCTGGACCTGTAAGTGCATGGATTTCATGCGGAGTCCAGTGGCAAAGGGTATTAACAGATTCACCAGATGGGGTCTGTTGGCAAGTTCAGAACTTCTATGGGTGAATGGTGACAGGTTCGAGCCAAACTATTGTCATTTTTAGTCTCTCGCATTTTCCAAGTAAAAGTATCCACTTAATATAACTAAATTTATAGTCTGAAAAAGGGTGTAGACCCGAAACGTCACCCATTCGTTCTCTCCATAGATGCTGCTGCCTGACCTGCTGAGTTACTCCAGCATTTTGTGTCTATATTCGGTTTAAACCAGCATCTGTGGAAAGTTTTATATTGATAAATGATTATACAAAGCCAAACAATAACCATTGGGATTTAACCAAAATTAAACAGAATTACTTGGAATAGGCAGCAATAAACAGGTCACTTGATCTAAAAAATCTACATTAACATTAATGTTCTCTTTTGTTCTTTCCTCACTTGATCTCTTCAGCTGTATCATCAATTTACTCTCCCTTATATACTAAACAGCTTTTCGTGAAATAGTTTATGCAGACAACCCACTTGGTAATGACTTCCCCAATTTTCATAATTCTCAAGATATGGACGTTTCTTCTGATTTGTCTATTTGATTTCAAAAGCAAAAATAAAATATAGATGCTGGAAATCTGAAATAAAACAGCATAATTGGAGAACATTAAGTTTGTCTGGCAATACCTCAGTAGTGTCAAGCGGCAAGAAAGTTTAATTGCCATATATACTGGCAAAGGAACAATGTCATTCTTATTTGCTGCAGTTTAACATGTCCATTAAAATAACTCCACACATCTTTAGTCACCGGATTCATGGTGGTGAATCTGTGGAATTCTTTGCCACATAAGGCTGTGGAGGCAAAGTCAGTGGATATATTTATCGCAGAGATGGGTAGATTCCTCATTAGTATGGGTGTCAGAGGTTATGGAGAGAAGGCAGGAGAATGGGGTTAGGAGGGAGAGATAGACCAGCCATGATTGAATGACGGAGTAGACTTGATGGGCAGAATGGCCTAATTCTACTCCTATCACTTATTATCTTATAATCTTATGAGATAGATATATAATAATCAATAATACAATAAATGATTAACAGTACTACTCGGTAAACATAATTGCGCAAAAAAAGTACGACGAGCAATCAAAGACACAGTCCATAGATGATTATAGGTACTGAGATAGTGGTTAGTTATTTTCTAATGTTCAGAATCATGATGGTTGCTGGGAAGCAGTTATTCTAGAATGGTCTTCAGTCTCCTATACCTTCTTCCCAAAGGTGGTAATGAAATGAGAGCATGGTCAGTGTGGTGTAGGTCTTTGTTGATATTGGCTGCCTTTTTGAGGCAGGTTATCCTCCAAGGATAAGGGGGAAGTCTTTTAGGACCTAGATGAGGAAAAACATTTTTCACACAGAGTGGTGAATCTGTGGAATTCTCTGCCACAGAAGGTTGTTGAGGCCAGTTCATTGGCTATATTTAAGAGGGAGTTAGATGTGGCCCATGTGGCTAAAGGGATCAGGGGGTATGGAGAGAAGGCAGGTACAGGATACTGAGTTGGATGATCAGTCATGATCATATTGAATGACGGTGCAGGCTCGAAGGGCCGAATGGCCTACTCCTGCACCTATTTTCTATGTTTCTATGTTTAGATTCCATTGATGGTAGGAGGTCAGTACCTGTGATGGATTGGGCAGCATCTACCACTCTCTGCAGCCTCCTTTATACCTGGGCTTTTGAGTTGCCAAACCAGGCTGTGATGTAACCAGTCAGTGTGCTCTCTACCATATCCCTATCGTATCTGAGGAGAGAGGACCACAATAACCATCACAGATCATTATCATCAATTTATCATCAATTGTCATTATCATCAATTTATTATCAAACCGGTCTGAAGAAGGGTCTCGACCTGAAACGTCGCCTTTTCTTTGCTCCATAGATGCTGCCTCACCCGCTGAGTTTCTTCAGCTTTTGATCTCTTATACTGTCAGCTTTCAGTTTTGCTCATTTCCACTTCCTTCAATGTCTATTCTGTCTAACCTCTCCTAGTTTTAATAACTTTTATTAAGACATCTCTCAGTCTTCTTTCTACAAGAGCAGGCTTACCCAACCGGAATAACTTTGCAGATTTGGCATTAACCTTTTTTTCATTCTCCATATTCTATACCTTGACTATAATATGGTGATAGGAACTGTACTCTAAACATAGGCTAACCGATAAAATAATAATATATTTTCCCTACTTACTTAATGTATTCCCCAGAAACAGACCTGTGCTTGTTTGAGCTTTGTTACTACTTTTAGTGATTTATGTGTTTGTAATCCCAAAGTCCCTAATGAAAAATAGAAAATACAAGTCAGATACACACTGCTGGGCATGAAGCAAAATCAACACATCAAGCCAATGACCTTAACTATATTAACATTAAAGCACTAGCTTATTGAATATTCCTGGTACTAATCAATCTCCTTATTTCTCTTGTCAAATGTTAAGGCTGATACTAACCGGTGTTGAAATTAATTTGCAAATTAAATGCCTCTTCTACAAGGCCTCTTGTGATTTGTTACATGGGTGATTAATAAACCTCCCCCTGAAACCTTCATCTCACCCCCAACAGACGACGGTCACAGTGGCGCATCGATAGAGTTGCTGCCTTACAGCGCTTGCAGCACCGGAGACCCGGGTTCGATCTTTGACCACGGGTGCCGTCTGTACGGCGTTTGTACGTTCTCCCCATGACCTGCATGAGTTATTGCCGAGATCTTCAGTTTCCTCCCACACTCCAATGACGTACAGGCTTGTTGGTAAATTGGCTTGGTAAAAGTGTAAATTGTCCCCAGTGTGTTTAGGATTGTGTTAATATGCGGGGATCGCTGGTCGGTGCGGACTCGGTGGGCTGAAGGGTCCGACTCCGCGCTGTATCTCTAAACTAGACTAAGCTAAACTAAGATGTCATCCACAAAGCCAGAAGCTGTGCTGCTGATCCCTGATTAAAAATGTAATGCCAGAAAATTGTACCAACATGCTTCATGGCTGTGCAATCAGACAAAAAAAAGATTATATCAAATCAGCGGAGGTATTCAGAGTAAAAACTTGGATAAATCATTGGATCCAGGAAGCAGTTGGAAAGGAACATTTTGGAGATGGAAAGCTGAAGGCTTTAGTGAGATCTGGGTGAAGATTTGCTGGAGGCTGTAGGTTGTATAAAAGCACAAAAGATCCAGAGACGGGAACATGCAGGGCCATGAACGGTTTTGAACAAGGGTGAGAAAGTTAAATTCGATACATCAGAGAGAAAAAGGCCACATAAATGAATGAGAACAGACAGGTGTCACGGTCGAAGAGTCTTTGGAAAATAGTGACCAGAATGCAATATAATTTTGTATATTAACATTAAAAATACTTCACTCTAAAACCAACTGTTGTGACCAGTTGTTACTAGGAGGCTGAAGCTGAAAATAAAAGTTTTTTATTAAGAACTTTAAGTTCTTTATGAAGATAAAAGTTCTTTATTTTGACCTTTGGAGACACTCTGAGTTGAATTTCCAAACTCAAAGCACATTGAGAATCCATATTTTTAAATAGACAAAAATACATGACTAACTACAGTTTTAATGGTTATGATTACCTATTTAACTTTCATATTTTGAGTGCAGACATGTACCTTTACTGAATTACCAATTGACAATGGGAGCTTATCCCAACTGGCAGAGCAGATTCCTTTGAATATGCTGGCTGGGCTGAAGGATCTGAGCACAAAACACTAGACACTCAAAATGTACCTCCTTTGTTACACTGTCGAGGTTTGGCTCCGTAGATACACAAACAGCAGAATATTAAGTGTCAGGACAGACATGTACCATACTGTGCATTAAATGTCAGCACCTTCAACAATGTGCTCATACATCAGATGGCCATTTAATGCCTTCTCTGATCCCATCATAAAGGTTTCAACGAGGGCCAATTAACATGAACACTCGTCTACTGTTCTCCTCTGCACCCTGTGTAGTTATAATGGTACAGGATCACCCAATAAATTGATTCAATGGCCTTGAAGTATCATTGCAAGTTAAATTGTGAACAGTTTGCATTTCTAATTTGGAAGATGGATTCTCATTTTAATTAATATCTCCTTTCCACATGCGGCGTCACACGCACAAACCATACCCACACACACGCTAACTACACCCCCTATATTAATATTATTAAGAGAGAGGGGGGGTAGAGAGTGAGGACAGAGAGAGAATGGGCAGAGAGAGAATGGGCAGACAGAGAGAGAGTGGGGCAGAGACAGAAGGGCATGACAGAGAGAGGGGGGTGGAGGGGAGGAGGAGAAGGAGCGTGGGGAGAGATGGGAGGAAAGAGGGGAGGAGAGAGAGGGGAGGAGAGAGAGGAGGGAGGGGGGCTGAGAGACGGGGTAGGGGAGGGCAGAAGGGGGTTTAGGGGAGGGAGCACAGGGAGGTGGGGAGAGGAAGGCAGGAGGTAGAGGGGGAGAGATAGAGGGAGGGAGAGAGAGGGGGAGAGAGAGAGGGGGAGAGAGAGGGGGAGAGAGAGGGGGAGAGAGAGGGGGAGAGAGAGGGGGAGAGAGAGGGGGAGAGAGAGGGGGAGAGAGAGGGGGGGAGAGGGGGGGGAGAAGGGGGGGAAGGGGGGGAAGGGGGGGGAGAAGGGGGGAGAAGGGGGGGAAGGGGGGGAAGGGGGGGAAGGGGGGGGGAGAAGGGGGGAGAAAGGGGGGGGAGGGGGGGAGAGGGGGGAGGGGGGGAGAGGGAGAGGGGGGAGGGAGAGGGGGGAGGGAGAGGGGGGAGGGAGAGGGGAGAGGGGGGAGGGAGAGGGGGAGAGAGACGGGGGAGAGGAGGAGAGATAGGGGAGGGGAGGAGAGATAGGGGAGGGGGAGACAGTGGGGGGGAGGGGGAGACAGTGGGGGGGGAGGGGGAGAGAGGGAGAGTGTGGGTGGGGAGGGGGAGAGAGGTGGGAGGGGGAGAGAGGGAGAGACTGGAGACGGGAAGAGAGTGGGCGGGCATGGTCCCGAGTGAGCCTGCGGTCCGCCAGCGACGCATGGAGCGATGTGAGGACGGTGAAAAACAGCCGGGGGGGGGGCAACCGATCGTGGCTTCCGCCAGCATGACAGAGCCGGGGGTGTAAGTGGAGGAGGCGTTATCATCGCACGGGGCACGCGATGAAAAGGTGGCCTTGGCGGCCATTACTCCCTCTGGATCTTTGGTTCGCAGCACAGCGGGAGGCGAAAAAATGGCTGAGGGGGAGGACGGTGGAAAATGCGCCTGCGCATTGAGAGCATCTGCTTTAATCGAGAGCGGGCGGTGCCGCGAGCAAGGGCAGCTGCCACAGTGGATTTTTGAAAAATAATCCGTTTTGTGAACAACTTCATTAAAGATGTGGGGAAATAATTGATCAAATTTAGGGAGGAGTCGATTTCCGAAATCGCAAGTTAAATCGGCAACGAAATTGTAAAAATCTCCGCGTTTTTGCGTCAGGTTTTAGAGGAAATACATTTCAAAGGCAAAATGCCGTATGTACACACACAGTTTTAAAAGTATATAGATAGATGGGGCGAAGGTAGGAGAATGAGGTTGAGAGGGAGAGATAGATCAGCCATGATTGAATGGCGGAGCAGAGTTGATGGGCCGAATGGCCTAATTCTGCTCCTACAACTTATGACCTTATGAACATGAATTAATTACAATTATGCATCTCTTTAAGAAAGAGAATCCCAACAGGAAATTAGTGCAAACATGTGTAACAAGTCAAAGATAGTATTAGATAGAAGAAAAGGGCTCATAATTTGCCAAAAAAACCCAGTAAGCTTGAGGATTGGAAACATTTAGCAAAGAACACAACGATACATTAACGCTCTGGATTAGGGAATTGAAGGCAATATCTCCAAGTTTGCGGATGACACTAAGCTGGGGGGCAGTGTTAGCTGTGAGGAGGATGCTAGGAGACTGCAAGGTGACTTGGATAGGCTGGGTGAGTGGGCAAATGTTTGGCAGATGCAGTATAATGTGGATAAATGTGAGGTTATCCACTTTGGTGGCAAAAACAGGAAAGAAGACTATTATCTAAATGGTGGCCGATTAGGAAAAGGGGAGATGCAGCACGACCTGGGTGTCATGGTACACCAGTCATTGAAAGTAGGCATGCAGGTGTAGCAGGCAGTGAAGAAAGCGAATGGTATGTTAGCTTTCATAGCAAAAGGATTTGAGTATAGGAGCAGGGAGGTTCTACTTCAGTTGTATAGGGTCTTGGTGAGACCATAGAAACATAGAAACATAGAAAATAGGTGCAGGAGTAGGCCATTCGACCCTTCGAGCCTGCACCGCCATTCAATGTGATCATGGCTGATCATCCAACTCAGTATCCCGTACCTGCCTTCTCTCCATACCCCCTGATCCCTTTAGCCACAAGTGCCACATCTAACGCCCTCTTAAATATAGCCAATGAACTGGCCTCAACTACCTTCTGTGGCAGAGAATTCCAGAGACTCACCACTCTCTGTGTAAAGAATGTTTTCCTCATTTCGGTCCTAAAGGAATTCCCCCTTATCCTTAGACTGTGACCCCTTGTTCTGGACTCCCCCAACATCGGGAACAATCTTCCAGCATCTAGCTTGTCCAACCCCTTAAGAATTTTGTAAGTTTCTATAAGATCCCCCCTCAATCTTCTAAATTCCTGCGAGTACAAGCCGAGTCTATCCAATCTTTCCTCATATGAAAGTCCTGACATCCCAGGAATGTCACTCCACACCTGGAGTATTGCGTACAGTTCTGGTCTCCAAACCTGAGGAAGGACATTATAGCCATAGAGGGAGTGCAGAGAAGGTTCACCAGACTGATTCCTGGGATGTCAGGACTATCTTATGAAGAAAGACTGGATAGACTCGGTTTATACTCTCTAGAATTTAGGAGATTGAGAATTATAGAAACTTACAAAATTCTTAAGGGGTTGGGCAGGTTAGATGCAGGAAGATTGTTCCCGATGTTGGGGAGGTCCAGGACAAAGGGTCACAGCTTAAGGATAAGGGGGAAATCCTTTAGAACCGACATGAGAAGGACTTTTTTTCACTCAGAGGGTGGTGGGTCTCTGGAAATCTCTGCCACAGAGGGTAGTTGAGGCCAGTTCATTGGCTATATTTAAGAGGGAGTTAGATGTGGCTAAGGGGATCAGAGGGTATGGAGAGAAGGCAGGTACGGGATACTGATTTGGATGATCAGCCATGATCATATTGAATGGCGGTGCAGGTTCGAAGGGCCGAATGGCCTACTCCTGCACCTAATTTCTATGTTTCTATATTGATTCAGAATGGAACGGGGAATACAAACTAGTCTAGTGAGGCAGAATTGTGTTACATTTGTGAAGTCTAGTGAACTGTAGAATATTTTATAGATCTGTAAAATAGAAAAATATTATAAAATTAAGATGGCCCTTTAGAGGCTGAAGCCGAAACTGGAGAAATTATTTGGCAAAATAAGAAAATAGCAGAGAAACTAAATACCATTTCTGGCAAGAAGACACAAAAAAACTCTTTGAAATAAGGGAGAGCAAGGGGTGTGGACTGTATGTATTATGGTTAGATATCCACATGGAATTTGATATGAGTCGTGCATCCAAGATGCGTGTGCCGGCAAGGAGATTATTGGAACTGCAGATGCTGGTTTAAACCGAAGATAGACACATAAAGCTGGAATAACTCAGAGGGTCAGACAGCATCTCTGGAGAAAAGGAATAGGTGATGTTTCAAGTCGAGACCCTTCTTCAGACTGAAATATTTGAATAGGTGTGTTTGGGGAAAGCATTAGCATGGATGAGGGCTACATGCAGCAGATGGTTGTAACGCACAGTGGAGTTGGACAATATTACTGAGGTGTTACCTCCTCTTTTCAAAGTTCTCGAACTTGTTGGAACCTCCACCCAGTATTCTCACAGCTCCAATATGATATGGTAGTAAACCATGGCTTTGGGTGACAACTATGTGCCAAAACTCCTGCATGCTAACTAATGAGACCAGCAAGTGTTGCATGCAGCATTTGGCATTGATGGATATCATTCACAGTTTAATCATTCTGAGATCAATGTTAGAGCTTGCAGTGTTGACAAATTAAATTGAGATACCTCCCATTGAATGAAATATGATCATAAATATTCCAAAACTATTACGGCTTGGAGGTTTTTGTAGGACACCATGCCTGAGAGAACTGGATTCTTCTGCATTGGTATACTCTTATGTTTAAGATTAATCTGATACCAACAAATTATACTTATTGTGTCCAGTTGTCAGTAATGGTGCAATAGCCATCTGTAGCTTGAAACTGCTGCAACAGAACTTTATTCAAGTGAAATAACCAATCATAATATTGAGATGTTTCATTTTCTGTTCCATTCACTGTCATCTTATATTGAAATGTTGAAGTAGAACAGCGTACGATGGCAGGAAAATTAGTATACAAGATGCATTTAGCAGAATAAAGATAAAGTTAGGCATCGGTACAGGGAATGTATAGATGGTTATTCAGGCTGGGACCCTTCTCAAAATTGATGGAACAGGGTAGGAGAAAACGGGAAAAGAGAGGAATGGGGAAGAGCTGGCAAGTGATAGTTGGAGACAGATGAGGAGGTGGTACAAGTAAATAGTTCCCCGAAAATGGTGAGACTTCAGCATAGAAGGTTGAAGGGTGATCGTAGAGAGGTATATAGAATCAGGAAGGATACATACATTTGGTAACTCAAATATCACTGTACCTATAGTCATGCCTACTATGTTCTGTTGTGCTGAAACAAAGCAAGAATTTAATTGTCCTATCAGGGACACATGACACATGACAGGAACTCTCTTGAATCTTGAATCTTGAAATGTGAGCTTGATCTTCAACCCGAACTTGGACACGAACTTGAACTTGAACCCGAACTTGAACTTATGGTGGGTGGTCACAGTCTAAAACAAGAGGGCAAAATTTAAGGTGAGATAGAAAAGATTTAAAAGGATACTGAAGGGGAAAATCTTTCACACAGAGGCTGGCAAGTGCATGAAATGAACTGCCAGAGGAAGCTGTAGAAGTGGGTACAATTACAATGCTTTAAAATACATCCAGAGGCCCGGGGAGCCGTTGGAGACAGAGGGTGGAGCTACCTGCGCTGTGAGTATAAAGCTAGCGCGGGGCTTGCTTTTCACAGAGGCCCGGGGAGCCGTTGGAGACAGAGGGTGGAGCTACCTGCTGTGAGTATAAAGCTAGCGCGGGGCTTGCTTTTCACAGAGGCCCGGGGAGCTGTTGGAGACAGAGGGTGGAGCTACCTGTACTGTGAGTATAAAGCTAGCGCGGGGCTTGCTTTTCACAGAGGCCCGGGGAGCCGTTGGAGACAGAGGGTGGAGCTACCTGCTGTGAGTATAAAGCTAGCGCGGGGCTTGCTTTTCACAGAGGCCCGGGGAGCCGTTGGAGACAGAGGGTGGAACTACCTGCGCTGTGAGTATAAAGCTAGCGCGGGGCTTGCTTTTCACAGAGGCCCGGGGAGCCGTTGGAGACAGAGGGTGGAGCGACCTGCGCTGTGAGTATAAAGCTAGCGTGGGGCTTGCTTTTCACAGAGGCCCGGGGAGCCTTTGGAGACAGAGGGTGGAGCTACCTGCGCTGTGAGTATAAAGCTAGCGCGGGGCTTGCTTTTCACAGAGGCCCGGGGAGCCGTTGGAGACAGAGGGTGGAGCTACCTGCTGTGAGTATAAAGTTAGCGCGGGGCTTGCTTTTCACAGAGGCCCGGGGAGCTGTTGGAGACAGGGTGGAGCTACCTGCGCTGTGAGTATAAAGCTAGCGCGGGGCTTGCTTTTCACAGAGGCCCGGAGAGCCGTTGGAGACAGAGGGTGGATCTACCTGCGCTGTGAGTATAAACCTAGCGCGGGGCTTGCTTTTCACAGAGGCCCGGGGAGCCGTTGGAGACAGAGGGTGGAGCTACCTGCGCTGTGAGTAGACCAGGAGCTGCAACGTTCCATCTTCCAGTGAGGAAATCTGGTGGAAGGTTCTGATTGGTTGAAGAGGACCAGAGGAAGCAGCTGATTGGCTGCAACCCGGGGTTTACGTTTCTACATTTCTGCCTACAGGTTTAAGGATTCTGGGTGCTAAGGATTCTGGGTGCTAAGGATTCAGTATTTATTAGTAAAGTTTAAAGAATAAAGTTTTGTGTTTAATAAAAAATAAAATATATATATATATATATATATATATATATATATATATATATATATATATATATATATATATATATATATATATATATATATATATATATATATATATATATATATTATTTATTTAATAGAGTAATTTGGGAGTAAGATGTCAGTGGAGATTGGCCCCATGGTTTGCTCAGCCTGCAACATGTGGGAGATCAGGGATATGGTCGGTGTCCCTGATGACTACATTTGCAGGAAGTGTGTCCAGCTGCAGCTCCTGGCAGACCGCATTGAACGATTGGAGCTGCGGCTGGATTCATACTGGAGCATCCACGATGCAGAGAAAGTCGTGGACAGCACATACAGCGAGTCGGTCACGCCACACGTAAAAGGTAAGAGGACAGAAAGGGAGTGGGTGGCCAATAGCCAGCAAAGCAGTAGGCAGATAGTGCAGGAGTCCCCTGCGGTCATCACCCTACTCAACAGATTTACCATTTTGGATACTGTTGAGGGAGATGGCTCATCAGGGGAATGCAGCAGCAGGAAAGTTCATGGCACCATGGGTAGCTCTGCAGCACATGGTGGGGGAAAAAAGAGGGGAAGGGCTATTGTAATAGGGGATTCAATTGTCAGGGGAATAGATAGGCGTTTCTGCGGCCGCTAAAGAGACTCCAGGATGGTATGTTGCCTCCCTGGTGCAAAGGTCAGGGATGTTACTGAACGGCTGCAGAACATTCTGGAGGGGGAGGGTGAACAGCCAGTTGTCGTGGTGCATATTGGCACCAACGATATAGGGGAAAAAAAGGGATGAGGTCCTACAAGGTGAATTTAGGGAGCTAGGAGATAAACTTAAAAGTAGGACCTCAAAGGTAATAATCTCTGGATTATTAACAGTACCACGGGCCAGTCAGAGTAGAAATAGGAGGATATTGCAGATGAATACGTGGCTTGAAAAATGGTGCAAGGGGGAGGGATTCAAATTTTTAGGGCACTGGAACCATTTCTGGGGGAGGTGGGACCAGTACAAACAGGACGGTCTGCACCTGGGCTGGAATGGAACCAATGTCCTTGGGGGAGTGTTTGCTAGTGCTGTCGGGGAGGATTTAAACTAATGTGGCAGGGGGATGGGTACAAGAGCAGAGAGGCAGGTGGGTGTAAAACGAGGGTGGAAGCAATAGGGAGCAAGGTGAAAAGTAAAAGGGGTAAGAGCGTTGTAAAAACAAGCCTGAAGGCCTTGTGTCTCAATGCAAGGAGTATTCGTAATAAGGTGGATGAGTTGAACTTGCAGATAGCTATTAATGAGTATGATATAGTTGGGATCACGGAGACATGGCTCCAGGGTGACCAAGGCTGGGAGCTGAACATCCAGGGGTATTCAATATTCAGGAGGGATAGAGAGAAAGGAAAAGGAGGTGGGGTAGCGTTGCTGGTTAGAGAGGAGATTAACGCAATGGAAAGGAAGGACATTGGCTTGGAGCATGTGGAATCGGTATGGGTAGAGCTGCAAAACACTAAGGGGCAGAAAACGCTAGTGGGAGTTGTGTACAGGCCACCTAACAGTAGTAGTGAAGTTGGGGATGGTATAAAACAGGAAATTAGAAATGCGTGCGACAAAGGCAAAACAGTTATAATGGGTGACTTCAATCTACATATAGATTGGGTGAATCAAATTGGCAGGGGCGCTGAGGAAGAGGATTTTTTGGAAAGTATGAGGGATAGTTATCTAAATCAACATGTAGAGGAACCAACGAGAGAGCAGGCTATTTTAGACTGGGTATTGAGTAATGAGGAAGGGTTAGTTAGCAGTCTTATTGTGCGTGCCCCCTTGGGCAAGAGTGACCATAATATGGTCGAGTTCTTCATTAGGATGGAGAGTGACATTGTTAATTCAGAAACAATGGTTCTGAACTTAAGGAAAGGTAACTTGGAGGGTATGAAACGTGAATTGGCCAAGATTGACTGGCAATCAATTCTAAAAGGGTTGACAGTGGATATGCAATGGAAGACATTTAAAGACTGCATGGATGAACTACAAAAATTGTTCATCCCAATTTGGCAAAAGAATAGATCAGGGAAGGTAGTGCATCCGTGGATAACAAGGGAAATCAGGGATAGTATCAAAGCAAAGGATGATGTGTACAAAGTAGCCAGAAAAAGCAGCATACCAGAGGACTGGGAGAAATTCAGAGACCAGCAGAGAAGGACAAAGGGCTTGATTAGGAAAGGAAAAATAGATTATGAAAGAAAACTGGCAGGGAACATAAAAACTGACTGCAAAAGTTTTTATAGATATGTGAAGAGAAATAGATTAGTTAAAACAAATGTAGGTCCCTTGCAGTCAGAAACAGTGAGTTGATCATGGCGAACAAGGATATGGCGGACCAATTGAATAACTACTTTGGTTCCGTCTTCACTAAGGAAGACATAAATAATATAGCAGGGGACTGCAGGTCAAAGGAGTACTTGAGTGAAATCCAGGTTAGTCGGGAAGTGGTGTTTGGTAAATTGAATGGATTAAAGGCCGATAAATCCCCAGGGCCAGATAGGCTGCATCCCAGAGTACTTAAGGAAGTAGCTCCGGAAATAGTGGATGCATTAGTGATAATCTTTCAAAACTCTTTAGATTCTGGAGTAGTTCCTGAGGATTGGCGGGTAGCAAACGTAACCCCTCTTTTTAAGAAGGGGGGGAGAGAGAAAACGGGGAATTACAGACCAGTTAGTCTAACATCGGTAGTGGGGAAACTGCTAGAGTCAGTTATTAAAGATGGGATAGCAGCACATTTGGACAGTGGTGAAATCATTGGACAAAGTCAGCATGGATTTACGAAAGGTAAATCATGTCTGACGAATCTTGTGGAATTTTTCGAGGATGTAACTAGTAGCGTGGATGGGGGGATCCAGTGGATGTGGTGTATCTGGACTTCCAGAAGGCTTTCGACAAGGTCCCACATAAGCGATTAGTATATAAACTTAAAGGATATGGCATTGGGGGTTCAGTATTGATGTGGACAGAGAACTGGCTGGCAAACAGGAAGCAAAGAGTAGGAGTTAACGGGTCGTTTTCACAATGGCAGGCAGTGACTAGTGGGGTACCGCAAGGCTCAGTGCTGGGACCCCAGCTATTTACAATATACATAAATGATCTGGATGAGGGAATTGAAGGCAATATCTCCAAGTTTGCGGATGACACTAAGCTGGGGGGCAGTGTTAGCTGTGAGGAGGATGCTAGGAGAATGCAAGGTGACTTGGATAGGCTGGGTGAGTGGGCAAATGTTTGGCAGATGCAGTATAATGTGGATAAATGTGAGGTTATCCACTTTGGTGGCAAAAATAGGAAAACCGACTACTATCTAAATGGTGGCCGATTAGGAAAAGGGGAGATGCAGCGCGACCTGGGTGTCATGGTACACCAGTCATTGAAAGTAGGCATGCAGGTACAGCAGGCAGTGAAGAAAGCCAATGGTATGTTAGCTTTCATAGCAAAAGGATTTGAGTATAGGAGCAGGGAGGTTCTACTTCAGTTGTATAGGGTCTTGGTGAGGCCACACCTGGAGTATTGCGTACAGTTCTGGTCTCCAAATCTGAGGAAGGACATTATTGCCATAGAGGGAGTGCAGCGAAGGTTCACCAGACTGATTCCTGGGATGTCAGGACTGTCTTATGAACAAAGACTGCATAGACTCGGTTTATACTCTCTAGAATTTAGGAGATTGAGAGGGGATCTTATAGAAACTTACAAGATTCTTAAGGGGTTGGACAGGCTAGATGCAGGAAGATTGTTCCCGATGTTGGGGAGGTCCAGGACAAGGGGTCACAGCTTAAGGATAAGGGGGAAATCCTTTAGGACCGAGATGAGAAGGAATTTGTTCACACAGAGAGTGGTGGGTCTCTGGAACTCTCTGCTACAGAGGGTAGTTGAGGCCAGTTCATTGGCTATATTTAAGAGGGAGTTAGATGTGGCCCTTGTGGCTAAGGGGATCAGAGGGTATGGAGAGAAGGCAGGTACGGGATACTGAGTTGGATGATCAGCCATGATCATATTGAATGGCGGTGCAGGCTCGAAGGGCCGAATGGCCTACTCCTGCACCTAATTTCTATGTTTCTATCCAGACAATATCTGTATAAAAAAGGTTTAAAGAGATCTGGGTCAAATACAGGCGAGATGGGCATCTTGGAAAAGTAGGTGTGGATGAGTGAGCCGCCAGTCTTGTTTCCATGCTGTATGAATCCATGAAACCATGGCTATATTCAAATAAAGCAATGTTTAATCTTAGTCCACATCTCCCCTGAATAAAAAATGATTAGCAACAGTCTACCTTCCTCACATCAGATCAATTTATCTTCCTATGCAGTGGGTCCTACAAAGTCTAAATGGAGATTTCCTGACTACAACTCAATTTCATAGTACATCCTACTCAACCAAAGTGGGCAGAAAGAAAGACATAAAATTGGATTTGGTTTGGATAGTAACTATTGTGGTTAGAACTCTCGAAGAAAGCAAAGAGTTGCTTTCATCCCTTTATTTTGCCACAAACATGCATCCTAATTGATTAGGAAGAAAAATGATGGGAATGCTCCACCTTTAAAGTGACTCTGCAAACATTTCACGCATTCACAATGTTAATGTATAATGGCACGAGCAAGGTTTGTGAGAACTAGGCTTTCACTTTATGCCAGTAAGATTATAGTAATTGCTCTTGATGAACAGCCATTGCCAGATCATGAGTCAACATCATAAATCTGTTATTAATGTTTGCAAAAATAATCTCTAATTTTTTTTTAATATTCAGGGCAGGCACACTGATAGCTCCACCTGCTTAGTGCCAAGCACCCATTCCAAGAAATTAGTAGGCTGTGTTCTCTTTACACTTTTAACAAGAGATCTTTAACTCAATGAAAAGCAACAGGGATGAGTCAATTTCACATCAACAAAACATCATATTCAGCACACAATGAACAATCATTTATTTGCAGATGGCATAGATATTGCAATTAAAGTTTAATCCTGGAACAATTCAATGTGATTATTTTCCTCTATGCGATATGAGGAGTGGTAGTATTCTGACATTTCTACCAGCTTGTCAATTCCTCAATTAGTGAACACATGTTATGGAACCTACCAGATGATGGCTCTATCAGCTCTCATCAGTCTTGTAGGAAAACATAAGATGGTGTTTGTTCTGACAAGGATCATCTGGAGTTGAATCACAACAACTCTGGGAGAATGAATCCAGGGCGTTACAACAAAGTGAAATGTTCACTGAATGTGTGTTTAATAGTAAGATTAAATGAGAACTTACCAGTTTGAAGTTTGATCTTTATTTTATGAGGAGTTACGTTGAGGGATTACGTGAAGACCAGTCAGTCCGCATGCGCGACAATCTCCAAAGTAGCGGTGTGAAATCATAGATAACAGTTGTTGAACTGAACATAGTAAGATTAGAGAACTAAATACCAGCTGACCTTTATGATAGAGGGTTGGGAGTGGAGGGCATGTAATCCCTCAACGTAACTCCTCATAAAATAAATATCAAACTTCAAACTGGTAAGTTCTCGTTTAATCTTAGTATTTTACTTCGGAGTCACACGATTGACAACGTGAAGATTTCAAAGCTCTGGATTTCATGCCGCAGAACGAGTCCATGCATCACACACTGAATCAGTTGACCAATGATGAGTGAACATTAATAATGCATTCAGGCATGACATAGATATAGACACGTTGATGCTTTTTAATGAACAAATAATGATAATAGTAACCTCCCTCAACCGGGAAGAAACTATAACAGAAACTAAATAGAGTTGGCAAATACCCCCGGTCTGGTAATGGGTTAGTTCTAAAATGTTTTGGATAGATTGTTCGTTTGACCATCCTGTCACTGCTAGGATGTGGTCCCACGAAACGTCGATAACCCTGCTGCTGATGTTGCAGCCTCGGTAGAGTGAGATTTGAAATGTCAGTGTGCACTCCTGTATAAGCCAGAACCCATTTTAATCATCTGGAGATGGACTGTAGTGATACCTTCTTATGAGGCCTAATGTAACTTACAAATATTGTCAGTTCAGAGTCTCTAAGTCTCTTAGTGACCTTAGCATACTAGTGGAGGTGTGTGACCACACACAACCGAAGGTCTATGGGATATGCCAACAATCTAGTTTGAGACCTGATGCCCCTGGTTTACTCTGCTTGACTAAGTCATAAACATAAATGCTATTTTGCCTGCAGATATAATCATCCTGTCCAGTCACAGCTATGCAATGACTGGACCCGTTGTGCTGAATTCAGCACCATGAGCATAACCACTTTGTGAGTCTGACCAAGAATAGGGATGTAGCTGGAGCTAACCGGCGTAGCGGCGTAGCACAATGTTAACATCCCATATCATTGCGTAGCTGGGCCTGGGAGGCTTCAAGTTGAAGATACCTTTCATGATCTAGATATCAGATGGTCCGACCCGACAGAGTAGATCTTGCTCCCCGCTGCCAATATGAGGAGAAGGCACATCAGGCACAGTAAAAGGCAGTTTAACTTAATGATTGTCAAATCCCATATAAACTGAATTTTAAGACGTCAGTTATCTGTGCCGAATATATATAATATAAGTATAAACAAAATATTTCCTATCTCCTTATGAGGAAAAGTACTGCTTATTTGGTGCTATCCCTGCAATCTGCAGTGAGTACATCCATGCTTTGGTTTAACAACCCGAGCTGCAGGAACGGTCTGCTAAGAGTCTGCAAGTCAATGAATGATTTTATCATGCAGAGGAGTCACGGCTAAACCAGCAACGGCAAATTTTTGTGCCTAGAAATAACCATATAAGGTTATATTATCATTCCCAACATCAGCAGGAACTATGTCTGTATAGGCCAGTCAGGCACTACAAAAAAGCCTGAAGTGGGAACTTGCTGAATTTTTGCAAGACCTGTCTGATGAGGTAAAATGGAGGAAGATATAAAAGAACATTCCTCCCCAGCGTAGCGAGAACGCATCCATCGCCACTGATATGTCACATATTTTTGCAACTGGTGATTGAGCCTGGATGTAAACATCTCGATCTTTTAGTGTTCCATCGAGCCACAATGTCATTAAATACTTGTGATCAACATCCATTCTGTGTTGTCATTGATTTTACATGATGATACACCAGTGCCAAATGAGGTTAAGTAAACTATCGCCGGATACTTTGACTTGAATTCACCCAAGCGATTAACATATACCACCACTAAAGTGTATCAACTTGGACTTGAGCATGCAGATATGCAAATTCGCACAAACCTTCAATCCACATAATGCACCTAGTGTCTATAGGTAGTTGATACCATATAAATGACAAATTGGTAACTCATGCAAATCCCATCTGCCTCCGTAACCAGAGAAGGTATGAGTAATTTTCCATCTTTGAGCAAAGTTAGTGGAGCAATGCAGAATACTGTTCATCCACCATGGTGACTTTGATAGTTTCAGCTGGGAGTTGTTATAGGTCTGGTAACAGTGAGCTACATGGTACTCCTTTGCACGCTGTAGTTCTGATGATGCAAAGCCCAAATAGCACAGCTGAAGCCAATATATTGCCAATTACACTTGAATATAAGGCTGCCTGTTAACATAAGGCTGTTACAGGCTTCACTTAATTCCAATCTCTTGCCTAATAGAGTTAAAGGTAAATCCCAATAACCAAATTTCAGTTGGCATCAACTTAAATTTAACTGGACAGATGAGAAACCCAATTCCACAAATATAGTTTTGTGGCTGATACAGCGAATTTAGCAATATACAGCATTTAGAATATCATCCAGATAGGCCACCACAATTGTTTTTTAGCTCTGAGCAGCTGAAACACTGGTTTTAGTAATCTGGTAAATAACCTGGGAGCTAAAGTGAGCCCATTTAGCAATGCTTTAGCTGTTATCGTTGCCCCATCCAGCTAAATTTCAAATACCTCCGGTGAGCCCTGTGAGTGGAAACTGATCCTCAGTTGTTAGACAGTAATGAAGTTTCCTATTCAGTAATGTCTATACTGCACATGCGAGTTGAACAGGTATCCTCCATTATGACAATGAACAGGCCGCAACTGCGAGCCTGTCTTGAAAGGCAACTCCGGCCGTATTTCGAGAACTCTGGCCAATTCCCGCATCTGATCGCTTGTATACTGTGCAGTATAAAACTAATCTCATGTTATCATTTTATAAATAGATCATATGCACAAAACAAGTGTAAATTTTACCAACTTGTACATGGTCCACGTACCTCATATTTCGGAAAGAACCAGACCCACCTACCTTCATGGTTATCGGTGGTCTTATGGTAAGCCCAAAGGCCCCTGATGCGGGTTCTATTTCTGTCCTAGATTTGGAGAGTAGGATTGCTGGGGTGCGTGGCTCCCATATTTTTCCTGAGGACCAGTTTGGGCTTTGGCCTGAAAGACCTGTGCCTAGCTTTGAAGCTGCCACCAGCTTCAGTGAACCGCTTACTACCGGTAGAGGCATGGGTTTTTTATTGTTGCCGTGGTACCTTGATTAGCCGGACAGCTTTGATTCTTCATCCAGGTCTTACCTGTTTGGACAGGTTTCCTGAAGAGAAGATTCAGCGGCTGGACATTGCTGGCCATACATGAGCTTGAAAATTTGGAATTTAAGGCAGGTCCGATGGCGTTCTTCTGGAAGCAGTTCATTTTGACGTGTGCATTGCACATCAACATCAGGCCAGTGATCTTTGAAATTTGTTGGAGTTTTCATGCTGCCTCCAATATTATCCCACATAGCGCTGTTCACTGCCAGTACTTTCAGGAACACTTTTACAGGTACATGGTATCTCACAGCCGGCACCTGTTCCTGTAATGATGTGACGTGAGGCAACTCTGGCCCTTCCAGGCTTTCCGCCAATAGATGGAAGCGAACTCTTCCAGCAGGAGCTCCTTCATTAGCTAAGATCTTGATGACATGACAGAAATTTCTGGAACCTCAGTCCTGTATACCAATATGTTCCCTGGACATACTTCCGAGTTTGGAGTCAGCTACCCACTGACCCCTCACACTCCACTTCACACAGAGGGAGATTTGTATGCATCCCTGAAATAGGTGCTGCCGCAGGCCCCTAGGGGTCCTGCGCTGATATGGCCCTCCATGGACCACATCAGGATGGAGCACCTCAATGGGATGAGCGCCCTGTGGATGCTATCCATTCTCCACCTGGGTATAAACGTCCAAGGACGTACCCATGTCGGAGGCGAACCCTCCTGGCCTGACTCGTCCTAGTCCAGGCCTTTCAGACTACGTTTTGGCTGAACCCCTATCCGGGCTGCCGGAGTCTGAAATCGCCGCCGGCTACCTGCACTTCTGCGGTCCGCAGCCATGTCTTCCCACAGTCCACATAGCCGGGTTCCCTGCGGTATTCCCACGGTCCCCCCCTGCTGGGATTCCCCGAGCCGGGTTCACTCCGCGGCTTGTATCTTCCCGCGGTCCCCACAGCCGGGCTTCCCCGAGCCAGGTTCCCCGCAGTTTATGTAGCCGGGGCTCCCCGCGGTCCCCACAGCTGGGTTTCCCTGAGTCGGGTTCACCCCACGGCTTGTATATTCCCGCAGTCCCCGCAGCCGGACTTCCCCGATCCAGGTGCACTCAGCGGCTTGTATCTTCCCACGGTCCCCACAGCCGGACTTCCCCGATCCGGGTTCCCCGCAGTTTATGTAGCTGGGGCTCCCCGCGGTCCCTGTAGGCGGGATTCCCCGTGGTGTTCGTAGTCACCCCGTGGAGTCTGTTGTCGGGTTTCCTCCCCAAAGCCGGGTATCCCCGCAGTTTCCGCAGCCAGGAATCCCCTGCGGTCCCTGAAAACGGGATTCCCCGTGATGTCCCTGGTCGGGTTTCTCCGAGCTGGGTGGAAAGTCTTCAGGAGGAACTCTGTAAGAGCTTCCTGCAAGGAGAAACAGACCTGGAAATAATTTTAAAAACTTACCTTCAGGTTTGAAACTTACCGCTTGTGGAGCAGCGCGCCCCCAGCCCGTCGTTTGCGCAATGCGATAGACGAATTGTCGCGCATGCGGGCTGGCGGGGTCTTCACGTAGTCACTCACGTGACTCCGATGTAAAATTGATATATTTAAGGCACAAGGAGCGGGCAGGTAGGAGAGGGACCGGGGTATTGCCTCCAGCGCCATCAAGGTTGGCTGCAGGAAGCTCACCCCCAGGGACACATAGGAGGTCGGGTTGAGGAGAGGGACGCTGGGTTGCGGGGCTGCAGCAGCTTGGGGCTTACCTGGACTAACCTGGGCTTACCTAGGACAAACCCCTGGATCCAGGGCACTCCAGTACTCCAACATATGCGCCAGACTTTGGACTTTGGGCTGTTTCGTTTTCTTCGTAAACGGCACCAAAATATGGTGACTGTGCACTTGTGAGTTGTGCAAAAGAATTTCACTGTGCAGTGCATACTTGACAACAAAAAACATTAAACCATTTCATTAGTGAATTGATATACTTCACTGATTTGTAAAATAAAGTTTACAACTGTTATAAAACCAGTAAAAATCCATATACTAATTAACTCTGATGGAATCGTAATGTTAATACAATCTGTTATTTAATTAGCTTTGGTAATAATTTTAACAATTGTAAACAATCTATTATATATTTTAACATTTTTGAAATTAAACACAGATGTAGCAAAATTCTGCTCAAAAGCATCAGTTGTTATTTCCACAGAATTTTTTCAATGGACCAACAATAAGTTTTATTTTTGTAACATCTCTAAGACAGCAAAATGTCACAAGATATTTCACAAATTAATTTTGAAAGTCAGTCTAAGGAACATTTTAGTGTCAGGTAGACAGGAAGAGGAATTTATGGAAAGTATTCTGGAGCTTAAGGCTTTGGCAGCTAAAGTCACAGCCATGACGGAGCCGTCAGTGGATTTGAACTGAACTTAGACACAAAATGCCGGAGTAAGTCAGCGGGACAGGCAGCATCTCTGGAGAGAAGAAATGGGTGACGTTTTGGGTAATATAGAAACTGAACCATAGTGCTTATGTTGACTGAGATGTGCCAGTTTATTTCTCAACTAGAACTATTTTACAAGATTCATGGGCCAGAATTAACTAGATATGTTTTTCATTCTCTGTAGAGATTGTAGACTGAGCAGAATAGGTAACGGGGAACATAAAATATTTGCTCCATTTAGCTGAATTTTTGGGTGAAATGTTTAACGTAGATTGTTTTACCAAAATGAATCATAGAATTCCTTTTACATTACAAAGCTTTGAGATAATTTGTCTCTTTAAGATGTGGTTATACTAAGCATCCCCTTTACACATTACAAAGTTGGTGGTGTGGCAGAAGTTGGTGGTGTGGCAGATGGTGAAGAACGTTATCTAAGATCACAGCATGTTGTAGATCATCTGTGAAAGTGGGCAAAACAATGGCAGACAGAAGTTTACAGACAAATGTTAGTATGAGAAGATAAACATGCATTTGATTTAGTTTAGTTTAGTTTTGTTTACAATACAGCGCGGAAACAGGCCCTTCATCCCATCAGATCCGCGCCGACCAGAGATCCCCGCACACTAACACTATCCTACACCCACTAGGGACAATTTTTACATTTACCAATCCAATTAACCTATAAACTTGTATGTCTTTGGAGTGTGGGAGGAAACCGAAGATCTCGGAAAACCCACGCAGGTCACGGGGAGAATGTACAAACTCCGTACAGACAGCACCCATAGTTGTGATCGAATCTGGGTATCCGGCGCTGCATTCACTGTAAGGCAGCAACTCTACCGCTGCGCCAGCATGACCGCCCTAAGGACATACAAGGAATAATAACAGATAGTCAGTATTTTTTTTAATTCATGACGGTTCATGACTCACAAATTGTATTACTTTTTTTGAAGATGTGACTGAGCAGATTGATGAGGACAGGATTGTAGACATAGTCTTTCATAAGATTTGGCGTTGTATACTGCTCTGGAAGGTTAGATGACATGGGATCCAGGGAGAGATAGTTAACTGACTACAGAAGTGACCACTTAATAGGAAACAAAGGGTAGTGGTGGAAGGTTGTTTTTCAGACTGGAGGCCTGTAACTAGTGGTGTGCCTCATGGATCAGTGGCTGGGCCCATTGCTATTGTCACAGATTATTCATGGATTAGACATTACGTCAAAGTCGTGGCCTTTAATTAAAAACAAGAACCTGTCTTCAGAATATCTGTTCATAATATGCACTCAAATAATGCATATTGGAATCAGTAATCAGTTTGTAATTAAAAGGACAGTTTTGCAGACAGACAGGTTGTCTACTCAAATTACATGGCTCGTTATAGTATTAATTAGCAAAATGTAATACAATGAGTATGGGTCTTCAACAAACCAGAAATCTTCAGCTTAAGATAGACACAAAATGCTGGAGTAACTCAGCGGCACAGGCAGCATCTCTGGAGAGAAGGCATGGGTGACATTTTGGGTCGAGACCCTTCTACAGCTTAAGTTACTTCACAGCATTGTGATACAGATGAAAGAAGCCTCCAGACCAGACTTATTTGTCACTTGGCATATCAAACATGGCCATAGGCGTATATGTCAGTCTTTCAATAATTGTGGTATTTGTGCACTAAAAAGTGTCAGCTCTCACAGGACTCATTTTGGTTCTCTGGCCTCAAATGCTTCTAGATCATACATCTGAATTACTTCATCCCAGCAAGTGGTTGAATATTTAGGGGTGTATTGGCAGCTATAATATGCAACCATTGTAAATATGGTACATTCAAAATGTTAAAGCTTAGTGGATAATATAGCCATTGGGACTGTAGCTAATTATTTATTGTAATCTTTATGTGCCACTGAAACTGTAGCTAACCATTTATAGTTGTGTGTAAAATACAAATAAACAATGTACTTTGGGTGCAGAGATTCTACCAAGAAGGTCTCCAAGAAAATGTTTGTTTTTCTTGAATGGCTGTTTCTTCATCTGTTCTGGAAGCATCTTTTATATCAACCAGCTTCAGCTCCGAGCAGCTTACTTCACAAGTTACAACACTGTTTGTCATCAATATCAACCATTTGGATGAAAATGTACAAAGCATGATTAGTAAATCTGCAGATGATACTAAGATACCTGGGGATACTGTAGGCAGTGAAGTTTTAATCAAGAATTGCAGCAGGATCTTAATCAGCTGGGCAAGTGGGCCGAGGAAAAGCAAGAGGGTAAGGGGGAGATGTTGCATTTTAGGAAGCTAAACCAAGCCAGGACCTTCACAGTGAATGATAGGACCCTCGGCCATGTTTGGAGCAAAGGGATCTAGGAATACAAGTTCTGAGTTTCCTGGAAGTGGCATCCTAGATGGATAAGATGTGGGGAAGGCATTTGGCTTGATGGCCTTCATCGTTCAGGGAACTGAGCATAGAAATTGGGATGTTATGTGAAAATTGTACAAAATGGTGGGGAGGCAATACTTCAATTGTGTTCAGTGTTGGACAGCCTGGTATAGGAAAGATGCCATCAAGCTGGAAGCAGTGCAGAGAATATTTATGAGAATGTTGCAAGGGGTCAAAGGCCTGAGTTATAAGGAGAAGTTGGACAGGCTGGGACTTTGTTCCTTGAGTGCAGGAGGCTGCGGGATAATCTTATAGAGGTATAAAAATCATGAAGGGAATAGTTAGGGTAAATGTACGCAACCTTTTTTGCAAGGTAGGCTAGGGCATAGGTTTAAGGTAAGAGAGGGAAAATTTAATGAGAAATTGAGGAGCAACTTTTTCACACAGTGGGTGGTGGGTTATCGAACAAGCTTCTAGATGAAGTCTTTGCGGCTGGTCCAATAAGAAGAGTTAAAAGACATTTGGGCAGATACATGGATTAAGAAGGTTTAGAGGGATATGGACCAGGCACAGATAAATGAGATTGGCTTGGATGGGGCATCATGGCCGGTGTAGATGAGTTGGACCGAAAGGCCTGTTTCCATGCTATATGGCTCTATGGCTCTCTGACTCTAAGTGTGAGGTGCTGCATTTTGGTACGTTAAACAACAGTAGGACTTACACAGTACATGACAGGGTTGTGAAGTTTGAATCATATTGTAACACAACAATCCAATACATTTATATCGAATAGAAGGAAAATGATTTCCTTTTAAGAGGTAAATGTAGAATAAATGGAAAGATAAAAGGAGGAGGGGGGAGGGGGCAGAAACAGAGAAAACAAACTGAGTGTGACATCCCTAGTTAATGGCCAGAGAATTAATATATTTCTTTAAACAATAGTAGAATGCCATGAAAATTAATAGAGAGATTAAATGAGAACTTACCAGTTTGAAGTTTGATCTTTATTTTATGAAGCTGCGATGAGGGATTACGTGAAGACGCCTGCCAGACGACAAGCGTGTCAATCTTCAAAGTAGCTGCATGAACCCACAGAATAGTTGCTGAACCTAAGCTATAGAGAGATTAAAGGCGAGAACTACCGAATGATCTTCATATAAACATAGAAAATAGGTACAGGAGTAGGCCATTCGGCCCTTCAAACCTGCACCGCCATTTAATATGATCATGGCTGATCATCCAACTCAGTATCCTGTACCTGCCTTCTCTCCATATTGCCTGATCCCTTTAGCCACAAGGGCCAGATCTAACTCCCTCTTAAATATAGCCAATGAACTGGCCTCAACTACCTTCTGTGGCAGAGAATTCCACAGTTTCACCACTCTCTGTGTGAAAAATGATTTTCTCATCTCGGTCCTAAAAAACTTCCCCTTTAACCTTAAACTGTGACCCCTTGTTCTGGACTTCCCCAACATCGGGAGCAATCTTCCTGCATCTAGCCTGTCCAACCCCTTAAGAATGTTGTAAGTCTCTATAAGATCCCCCCTCAATCTTATAAATTCTAGCGAGTACAAACCGAATCTATCCAGTCTTTCTTCATATGCCATCCCAGGAATCAGTCTGGTGAACCTTCTCTGTACTCCCTCTATGGCAAGAATGTCTTTCCTCAGATTAGGAGACCAAAACTGTACGCAATACTCCAGGTGTAGCCTCACCAAGACCCTGTACAACTGCAGTAGAACCTCCCTGTTCTTATATTCAAGTCCTTTTGCTATGAATGCTGACATACCATTCGCTTTCTTCACTGCCTGATGCACCTGCATGCCTACTTTCAATGACTGGTGTACCATGACACCCAGGTCTTGTTGCACCCTCCCTTTTCCTAATTGGCCACCATTCAGATAATAGTCTACTTTCATGTTTTTGCCATTAAAGTGGATAATGCACATTTATCTACATTATACTGCATATGTCATGCATTTTCCAACTCACCCAACCTATCCAAGTCACCTTGCAGCCTCCTAGCATCCTCCTCACAGCTAACACTGCCCCCCAACTTTGTGTCATCACAAACTTGGAGATGATGCATTCAATTCCCTCATCCAGAACATTAATATATATTGTAAATAGCTGGGGTCCCAGCACTGAGCCTTGCGGTACCCCACTAGTCACTGCCTGCCATTCCTAAAAGGACCCGTTTAATCCTACTCTTTGCTTCCTGTCTGCCAGCCAGTTCTCTATCCACATCAATACTGAACTGCCAATACCATGTGCTTTAAGTTTGCATAGTAACCTCTTATGTGAGACCTTGTTGAAAGCCTTCTGAAATTCCAGATATAACACATCCACTGGTTTTCCCTTATCCACTCTACTAGTTACATCCTCGAAAAATTCTATAAGATTTGTCAGACATGATTTACATTTCATAAATCCATGCTGACTTTGTCCAATGATTTCACCACTTTCCAAATGTGCTGCTATCCCATCTTTAATAACTGACTCTAGCATTTTCCCCACTACCGATGTTAGACTAACTGGTCTGTAATTCCCCGTTTTCTCTCTCCCTATTTCTGGGGCTACTTCCTTAAGTGCTCTGGGATGCAGCCTCTCTGGCCCTGGGGATTTATCGGCCTTTAATCCATTCAATTTACCAAACACCACTTCCCGGCTAGCCTGGATTTCAGCCAGTTCCTCCATCTCATTTGACCCCCGGTCGCCTTCTATTTCCGGCAGATTATTTATGTCTTCCTTAGTGAAGACAGAACCAAAGTAGTTATTCAATTGGTCTGCCATGTCCTTGTTCCCCATGATCAATTCACCAGTTTCTGACTGCAAGGGACCTACATTTGTTTTAACTAATCTTTTTCTCTTCACATATCTATAAAAACCTTTGCAGTCAATTTTTATGTTCCTTGCCAGTTTTCTTTAATAATCTATTTTCCCTTTCCTAATTAAGCCCTTTGGCCTCCTCTGCTGGACTCTGAAATTCTCCCAGTCCTCTGGTAGGCTGCTTTTTCTGGCTAATTTGTATGCATCATGTTTTGTTTTGACACTATCCCTGATTTCCCTTGTTATCCACGGATGCACTACCTTCCCTGATTTATTCTTTTGCAAAACTGGGATGATAAATTGTTGTAGTTCATCCATGCAGTCTTTAAATGCCTTCCATTGCATATCCACCATCATCCCTTTTAGAATCACTTGCCAGTCTATCTCGGCCAATTCACGTCTCATACCCTCAGTTACTTTTCTTTAAGTTCAGAACCCTTGTTTCCGAATTAACAATATCACTCTCCATGCTAATGAAGAACTCAACCATATTATGGTCACTCTCACCCAAGGGGCCACGCACAACAAGACTGCTAACTAACCCTTCCTCATTACTCAATACCCAGTCTAGAATACACTGCTCTCTCATTGGTTCCTCTACATGGTGCTTTAGAAAACTGTCCCGCATACATTCCAAGAAATCCTCTTCCTCAGCACCCCTGCCAATTTAATTCACCCAATCTATATGTAGATTGAAGTCACCCATTATAACCGTTTTACCTTTGTTGCACGCATTTCTAATTTCCTGTTTGATGCCATCCCCAACTCCATTACTGCTGTTAGTGGTTAGTGGTGAAACCTACCCACGAGTGTTTTCTGCCCCTTAGTGTTTCGCAGCTCTACCCATATCGATTCACATCCTCCAAGCTAATGTCCTTCCTTTCTATTGCGTTAATCTCCTCTCTAACCAGCACCACTACCCCACTGCCTTTTCCTTTCTGTCTATCCCTCCTGAATATTGAATATCCCTGGATGTTCAGATTCCAGTCTTGGTCACCCTGGAGCCATGTCTCTGTGATCCCAACTATATCATACTCATTAATAGCTATCTGCACGTTCAACTCATCCACTTTATTACGAATACTCCTTGCTCGAGACACAAAGCCTTCAGACTTGTTTTTACAACACTCTTACCCCTTATACAATTATGTTGAAAGGTGGCCCTTTTTGATTTTTGCCTTAGATTTTTCTGCCTGCCACTTTTACTTTTCACCTTGCGACCTATTGCTGCTACCCTCGTTTTACATCCCTCTGTCTCTCCGCTCGTGCTCCCATCCCCCTGTCACATTAGTTTAAATCCTCCCTGACAGCACTAGCAAACACTCCCTCAAGGACATTGGTTCCATTCCAGCCCAGCTGCAGGCCATCCTGTTTGTACAGCTCCCACCTCCCCCAGAACTGGTTCCAATGCCCTAGAAATTTGAATCCCTCCACCTTGCACCATTTTTCAAGCCACGTATTCATCTGCAATATCCTCCTATTTTTACTCTGACTAGCACGTGGCACTGGTAGTAATCCAGAGATTATTACCTTTGAGGTCCTACTTTTAAGTTTATCTCCTAGCTCCCTAAATTCGCCTTGTAGGACCTCATCCCATTTTTTACCTATATTGTTCATGCCAATATGCACCATGACAGCTGGCTGTTCACCCTCCCCCTCCATAATGTTCTGCTGTATGAGAATAGGGTTGGGAGTGGAGGGCACGTAATCCTTCATCGCAACTTCTCATAAAAAAAGTTCAAACTGGTGAGTTCTCGTTGAATCTCACTATTTTATTTCGAAGTCACGTGAGTGACTACGTGAACATTTCAAAGCTCTGTGGTTTCATACTGTGACATAATCTGTGTGTAAAACACTAAAACAGATAAACCATTAATGGCAGGAAAACATGAGGCATTAACATCACGATGCTAACTTGGAAACATGGCCATTGCTCTAAACTGGCCTGTAGTCCAATAGATTGTTGAGTTAGACAATAACTTATGCAACAATGCGCATAATTCTATCTGCAAACATCCAGACATATTCCACCAAATTTTATAATTTATTAAGCTGCATTATGTAAACCTCATGCTGCATGATGAAAGTGAAAACCATTGTACTGACTGCTAATGAGCCATCAGCAATATCTTGAGAGTATTGAAAGAAAATAACTATCTTCCATATCGTAGGCACTAGCAACTGAGTGCACTTGTATGCCTAATGACATCCCTGATCTCTGCTGTGGTGGGTATGCTGTCAACCTCAAATGCACACAATCCTGCTCATTTGCTTATGAGATTATTTCTATAACAAGCTACCCTAATGTCAGTATGACGTGGAGACTAAGCCAGAGATTGAGCAAGGATGTGTTCTTAATGCGGAGATCAGCTGCTGAAAGCATCATTTTAAGATACTGGTTCCCATTAGGGAAATTTTGAGGAATATTTGCACAACAAATTACTGATATACATCGCACACTACAATGAGTGAGGCTATTGCATGGTGAAATAAAAGACACCCTGCATAACGTTAGACAAGAACTAATGGGTGAAGAACTAATCATTTACTTCCCACTTATCGTATAGCAGACATGATAAAGCAGCACAGGAACTCTCAATTGTGCTGTCCCATAAAGTTTCTCTAGGCTCAATCTGGAAGCCACACAACCTTTGTTACGTCCGTAAAGAATTGACTCACACATGTTGTTCACAAGCTTCTCATACAATCGTGCAGAGCTAGCTGGCCGAGAAGACAGGCTGTCCCAGCCGTCACACGTGAAGGAGTAAATAAGAGTTGCTTCAGCTGTCTACCATGGCGTGACTGAATAGGCAAACTGGTACTGTTAAATTCCATGTTGCCTTAAATGTAATATTGCCAAAAATATCTACTGACGATACATAAGATTTGTCATTTGCAATTTTACATAATACCCAAAACTTGGTGACATAATACCGTTAATCTGAAAAGGGTAGCATAGGCTTTCAGCACTAGCTTTGTTATAAACGGCAGAAACTGTGCCTATGTGTATAGATATGACAGAGTATGCAACTACAAGATCGATTCTCTGAGTTAGTTAAATTGCAGACACGCAATCATCCATCTTAAACTGAGTAAGTGAACCCACAATTTGATTAGCCTAATGGTATCCTGATTCGGCCTGCATCATATTTCTGTAATCTTGAGAAATATACCCCTCTAGTCCTTTGTCAGACCACACATCCTTGGATGAGTTAGAAACATAGAAACATAGAAAAATAGGTGCAGGAGTAGGCCATTTGGCCCTTCGAGCCTGCACCGCCATTCAATGTGATCATGGCTGATCATCCAACTCAGTATCTCGTACCTGCCTTCTCTCCATACCCCCTGATCCCTTTAGCCCCAAGTGCCACATCTAATGCCCTCTTAAATATAGCCAATGAACTGGCCTCAACTACCTTCTGTGGCAGAGAATTCCAGAGACTCACCACTCTCTATGTAAAGAATGTTTTCCTCATCTCGGTGCTAAAGGAATTCCCCCTTATCCTTAGACTGTGACCCGTTGTTCCGGAGTTGTCACTGAATGTACTTCGAACTGCTGTTCCTCTGTAGATCCTATGGACTGAATTTTTGTGGGGGTCCGCTACCCGCGGAAGATGCATATCTAGCTATTCGTACATATCGCTGATAATATAATCAGCAGCTAATGACTAGAGCTGAACCCACAGTTTTCCTTAGATGTGAGAAAACTAGTTCCCTGTCAACTCTTGACTAAGAACCAAGATGAATATGAAGCGTTTCTCTTCAGAGTGGAGATTAGTATAATGCAAAGCTGAATCAAGAATCGCCTCGCAGACCTTTGACTGAGACCACATGTCTAAATCTCCAGAGTGCATAACACAATCTGTTGGACGCACCACTCAATCAGGAATAGTGATATGAGAACCTATGGATTATTATGAATACATTGTTGATTCACAACATGACCTGCAGGTCAGAAAAAGTTATAATATATTGCAGACAAGCTTTTTGCTGGTAACTATCTGTCCCAGAGAAAATGGCAATGGAGATTCCAATGAACCAGTAACTCTATTAAATGAGGAGAAATAAACCATATGTTGAGAAAACATATTTCTATTGCCCAGTCTGATATCGCTCATAGATTATGAAGCAGTGCTTCTCTAGTCACTATGACTCATATAGCAAGCCAGTTTTATGATGCCCTGATGCAGGGTAACCAAACTGTTCCCAATTGGAACCTACAGAGGTTATGGTGTAAGGCACCTTGCCAATGTCTCTATATCAACCTGATGTTATCCCAGAGACAGTGAAAAAATGACTAGACAGCCCATGCTGGTAGTAAACCTCAAGCTGGGCTGACAGACTGCTCCATTTTGGAGTTTGCGGAGGTTAATAAGGAGACCTACTTACCAGCGTCTCTAACCCCATGTCGCTTACCTTTGTTGGAGCTTCAGCGAAGTTCCATTTGCAGACTCTGTCCATCATGTTTGTCATTTCTGTTAGATAGCTGATGCTGCTAGCCAACTTCTCTTGTAGTGGCTAGTCCGTCCCCGACGGAGCAGCAATTTTAGAGGCAAAAGCACACCGCTTTTCCTCATGCGATTGTCGTACATTATGCATTAAAGCATGGGATCCCGTCACACAGTCATGTTCGGGATCATGTTTGGAGTTAGTCCGTACTGACCTTTGACACTCTCTTAGAGTGGGAGTAAAATTTCACCCTGAACTAGGTGTTGCCATATCCGTATGCCTCGAACTGTCTGTGCATGCTTCTATACCGAGCATATTTTGCGACACCATCTCCGATAGTCTTTCGGGTGGGAGGAAAATGCAAACCTTGAAACCAAGGCAGCTGCAGGACTATGACTTGAACTGCCTGTGTATGCTTCCGTAATATGGGGCATAATATATATGGCTCCATCTTTATACTTCATACATCCAAATGGGAGGACTTCTACATACCTGAACCAGGAGCTGGCTCAGACATGTGTGCATATACTTTAGCACCATCTCCATCACCACGTTCAACTGAGTGGAAGGAATTGCAACCCTGAACCAGGCATTGCTTCAGGCATATGTGCATATACTTTAGCACCATCTCCACCACTCCGTTCATTTGAGTGGGAAGAAAATTTGAATGATATTGCCAAGAATAAAACCTTGAACTGATATTATAAACCAAAGGATACCAGCAAAATGGTGCAGCTGGTTGAGCTAATGCCAGAGACAAGGGTTCACCAGACCTGACCACAGATAGATCTGTGTGGAGTTTGCACCTCATAAATGCTATCGGCTATGGTAGTCACAAATGTGACCCTGTGGCAACTGTTATAAATGCCAACTCGATTATAGCCGTCCAATTAAAAGAATACACTATATGTGCTATAACATAGCTGTAGCAGCAACTCAGTTAAATTAGTTTGGTGCTACAG
Organism: Raja brachyura; assembly: GCA_963514005.1. The sequence continues at coordinate 45,065,403 of OY740788.1, forward strand.
CAGGCTGAACTTATCTAAATGGTATTTAAAAAACTCACCTGCTGCTGGAAATCTCCTGCAGTAACACCCACAATTTATGAATGTAAGCTCCTGAATTTGTAACTCTGGCTGCCTGCTCCCGAATGGAGCTGTGATGTTGGCAGCCTCTATTATTAGGGCCGTCTGCTGAAGACTATAACAGCTACAGCCGTAAACCCAGCTTTAATGAGCCTATCGGTCTCGAAATGGGTCATCTCCTGCTGTACAGACTAACAGCAACAGCTGCATGAAGCTCTATAACTTAAGCCGCTTGCTCACGTTGGAGACTGCGGCGAAAATATACCCTACGCTAGCTCCAGTGGAGCGGATACTATTTTGGGGGCCCGCTATAGAACAGCCCAAAGAAAACTGACTTACTTTGCAGAGCAGCGCGTGAACTGCTCTGACTAGCACCATGCGCTAGACGTATTGACACGCATGCAGTCTGGCGGGCTTCTTCACGTAGTCACTCACGTGACTTTGAAATAAATTTACCAATAAATGAACAAGCTCTTCTAGCCATCTTCACAATAATTTGTTTTAATTCAGCATCTTCCAGTCAATACAGATAGAGCCAGATTATTTGAGTCACAGTAGGTCCTTGGGAAGTTTGGCAAACACATTTGTGATTGTAGTCTTGGCTTCACCGACTGTCTGCATTGTCATAAAACAGAAATGCGTTTGATAAATTTCATGGTGGGCAGGTGATCAAAGAGCTAAGTGCATGCAAAGGAACATTTAACAATCTGCAGTTTGAAAATATTCACAACTGACTTCATGTTATTCTTGTAGATTGTGGAAAATAATTGTAATAACCTGTAAGTAGCACTTCCTTGTGTTTTCGATTAGCAAAATGATTATTTTTACTTTATTCCATATGTCACCACTTTGGCATCAGAAAGCACCACAAGCACACAACCCCAATACTGCCCTGATATGCAGTTACCAGATATTATATTACTAAAGTAATACCACAGAGAAAATCAGCCCAACCAGTGGAACCGGTAATTATAGTTCACTCAATTCTCTTACCATCCTACCTTGCTTAACTGCAGCAGCGCAAGAACATAACAGTATAAGAAATAGAAGCAGGAGTAAGCAATTTAGCCCCCAGTACCACCTCTGCCATTCAATTAGATCATATCTCGTCTTTTCTCCTCAGTGTTTTTCTTCACTCACTCCGTACACTTTGATTCCCATCACATCTAAAAAATATTGATCTTTGCTTTGAACAACTGCTTCTTTCAATTGTCTGGAAGACCAGAGTTGGTGGGTGTTATGGTCAGTGTGGAAAGTTGCCCAAGACCAGCAGGATATAGATCAAATGGAAAGTTTGGTGGGCCATTGTCAGATGGACTTTAATCTTGATAGGTGCAAAGAGATGTATTTTAGGGGTGAAACAGGGATAGGATATATGTAGGAAGGAACTGCTGAAGCTGATTTAAACCGAAGAGAGACACAAAATGCTGGAATAACTCATTGGGCCAGGCACCATCTCTGATGTTTAGGAATATTAAGGAATGGTGATGAGCCATGAGATACAAGTCTATGTTTCTCTGAAGATGGCCACACAGATACATAAGGTGGTGAAGAGAGTATGTGGCGTGCTTGTCGTTTTAGGTGATGGGGGAAAAAATAACATTTGGATGTTTTGATACAACTTTACTAAACATTGGTTAGACCACACTTGGAATATTGTGTGCACTATAGGAAGGGGGATGGGAATGCTGGAGAGGGTACTGAGGAACCACACCAGGATGATGCAGTCCCTTTCCCCTGACTCTCATTCTGAAGAAGGGTTGCAACCCAAAACATCAACTATTCCTTTTCTCCAGAGTTGCTGTCTGACCCGCTGAGTTACTCTAGCTATTTGTGTCTATCTACACCAGGATGTTAGTTATGGGGAGATATTGGAGGACTGGAGTTATGGGGAGATATTTGAGGAGAGATTGGATAGACTAGGTTTGTTTTACCTGGACCAAAGGAATCTAAGCAGTGATCCGATAGAAGTTTATAAAATTAGAAGAGGTGTAAATAGGTTAAATAGTCTGAATCTTTTCCCTATGTTTAATGCATCTAAAACAAGGGGGTGAACGTTCAAGAGAAGAGGAAGGAAGTTCAAAGTCAATTTAAGGGAAAAATATTTTTGCACAGAGAGAGAAGGTGACATTTGGGACACATTAACGGTGGCACAGTAATGCAGTAGAGTTGCTCCCTTAAAGCACCAGAGACCCAGGTTTGATCCTGACTATGGGTGTGTTCTGTATGGAAATCTCCCTGTGACTGTGTGGGTTTTCTCCGGGTGCTCTGGTTTGCTCCCACAGGTTTGTAGGTTAATTAACTTTGTTAGAAAAAATGGTGACTTGTCCTTGGTGTGCAGAATAGTGCTAGTGTATGGGAATCGCTGTGGGCGCGGAAATGGTGAGCCAAAGGCCTATTTCTGCTCACTAGGTGGTGGAGTCAAATATAATCAGTACGTTTAAGATATACCAGACTAAGTGGGACCCATCGGGTCCCAGCATCACACGGGGGGGCTGGTCCCCCAACGCAATATTCCACCACTCCACCAATTCCAATATTGGAGGCCAGTGGGTGGGGGGGGGGTTGGATTCTTGGGCTGGTGGCTCAGCCACTCAAGCCTGCTGTGCTGGCAGCTCACTCACTCACGGCTAGTGGACTGGCAGTTGACTCATGGCTTTTCCTTGAAATTCCATTTCAGGCAGAGTGCAAGACCACCAAATTCACGTGCAGTTCCTTACCATTTCAAGGAGGGTGCAAGGCCACTAAAGTCAGCGAGTTGTGACCTCTCCCTCCTCCATCTTGCAGAGACTGAGCCACGTCCACAATTCTGGGTTTTATAGTCCCTCCCCCTCCCACCAGAGGGAACGTGGTTTTCATGGCGTGATTGACATGAGAGAGAATCTCAACATTTGTTAAACACTAATAACTCTTTTATTTTTTTTAATCGATGGGAAAAATCCTCGTCACCTGATGAGCAGATGGGGACTCTAAGATGGCCAAAAATCACATCCGTACGTGGTAGCGTTTTTTCTAAAATGAATAGAAAACGCAAACAGGAAGTGGTCAAGATTAGACTTTTAATTATATAAGAAGGCAAGGCAACTTTAATAATGCAAGGCAACTTTAATTAGGCAACACAGCTTTAGCATTGCCAAACCAAAGGCAACACAGCTTTAGCATTTCCAAACCAAAGGCAACACAGCTTTAGCATTTCCAAACCAAAGGCAACACAGCTTTATCATTTTCAAACCAAAGGCAACACAGGTTTAGCATTTCCAAACTATATTTTCAAAACACATTAAGGGCACTGACCAGTCAGTAAAACCACTCACAGTTTTGTGGACACGTGTTCAGTGTTTTTCACAGCTCTAACTGAGTGACGTGACCCTTTCGCTCCCCCATGCTGCAAAGACTGACTGAGGCACTCAACACTTCCGGGTTTTATAGTCCCTCTGGAAGGGGCATGGCCTTCAGGAGAGAGAATCTCAACATTTTTTAAACACTAATAAGTCTTTTATTTTTAATCAATGGGAAAAATCCTCTTGTCCTGCGCAGCGGAGGGGGACTCTGAGTAAGATGGCCAAAAATCACAGGCGTAAGTGGCAGCGTTTTTTTTAACATCAATATACAGAACAACAGGAAATGGTCAAGATCAGACTTTTAGTAATACAGATTTACACAGACAGTTAAATTGACATTGTAAAGAGGGATATGGACCTAGTGTGAGAAAATGTGAATAGTATAGATGGGCAACAAAGTGGGTACATTTCTGTTCTGTAAATGTGTGACTCCAGAAAGTGACTACTCCTCCACTGTGAGAAAGTGACTACTCCTCCACTGTGAGCAGCGATTGCCAGGAGTCAGTGAGAATGTTGGAATTGTTCAAGGAGGCTTTGAGCACATCCTTGAATCTTTCCCTCTGACGTAATCTTTTCCATGGCAGAGTTCAGAACACATTGTCTGTTAAGGAATCTGGCTTTAGGCGTTCAAATGATATTGCTTTCTTTATGAAATCAAATCAATGTGACTGCAATCTCAGTGCACGGGCTATTACTCTGGGAGAGGACACTGACACTTCCCCTTTTCTTGCCAGTGAATTTGGAGTGCCAGTACCTTTCCAGTGCCTTGATGTACCTGCATATAGGACAGAAATCACCAAATATTGTGTAAGATCAGAGAATGTTTTAATCACCCTTTTCTTCAATCCATCAAGGCTGTACTGAGGCATTGAGGCAGAGGCACCTCCGATATCCACACTCACTCAGCAGTGGTTCTTGAGACCAGAGATATGCCCACATTTCCCACAAATCTTTGTTGCAGTGTTTTACAGTGAAAACAGGTTGGTTGGGGAACTTTGGTTAACGTTTGGACAGATACATAGGACCAGAAAGGCTGAGAGGGATATGGGCCAAACACAGGTAGGTGGGACTAGTGTAGATGGAGCAGCTTGGTCGGCACGGGCAAGTTAAGTAGAAGGACCTGCTTCTGTGCTCTATGTCTCTACGACTGTGTCTAAAATATTGGGTGTCATGCCCATCCGCTTCAATGCTTCAATTAGCAAATCACAACGGTATAACAGTCAACAGCCACACGGTGGGCCAAACATGGTTCCAGAGTGTATTTCCTTTTGTTCTGAAGATTAGATTGGGCGGCATGGGACCTGACTATGGGTGCCATCTATATGGAGTTTGAACGTTCTTCCTGTGACCGGGTAGATTGTCTGTGGGTGCTCGCTGGACATTTATTGGGGGTGAGATGCAGCATTGCTGGGAGAAAGGCCGAGAAAATAATTGGAGCAGCGATGAAGCCTCGCGACGATGGGGCCTCGGCGGTGGTGAAGCCTCATGGGTCGACCTGTGGTCGACGGTCGATGAGAACATGGAGGACCGCCATGAGGGGGAGGGAAAGAACAATGGGCTAGCGTGGGGGGGACTGCCATGAAGAAGGAGGAGAACAACAATGAAGGACCCGGCATGGGGGGACTGGTGGGGGGGGGGGGGGGGGGGGGGTTGCGGGTCAAAAGGGGGAGCCGGCATGATTTGTAACTTTGTCAGTGCCGTAGGCGGCTGCTATTTTTATACATTGGGTATGCAAGTAAAGAATTTCACTGTGCCTAGTCACAATCACAATCACAATCACAATCAATCACAATAATACTTTATTAGCCAAATATGTTGAGCAACATACGAGGAATTTCATTTGCCAAGTCAGCAATACAAATAAAAAGCACTGGCAACACACAAAACACATTTTAACATAAACATCCACCACAGTGACTCCTCCACATTCCTCACTGTGATGGAAGGCAAAAACGAACACAATTTCAATCTCTTCCCTTGTCAGCTCCCCCGCACCAGCGATCAAACCCCGCGTCGGGGCTGGTCAAGCCTCTGCATTTGTTGGAGCTCCCGACTAGCCTCTCCCGAGACTGCGAGTGTGATGGTGAAGTCCGTAGGCTGCGGTTGGAGCAATTCCAGGCAAGGGATCGACTCCGATGTTAAGTCCACACCCCGCGGGGGGACTCAAGGTCAGTCCGAGGAGGCCTCCAGCTTCATCGATGGTAGACCGCAGAGCGACCAGAGACATGATCCGGAAAGTAATCGCATCTCCGGCACGGTAAGAAACTAAAAAAATGTTTCCCCCGACCCCCACATGAAACAAACATGAACCTTTTAGAATGCACTAAAATGTTAAAAAAGATTAAAAAAACAGACAGACTGTTGGCAGGGCTGCCAATCGTTCGGTGCCCATGTTGGTTTCTCACGTGTGACAATAAAGTATTCCCATTCCTATGTTTCAGACTGGTCATCTCTAAGATAAACAGACAGCAACCCTAGTCAGGATCGATCCTGGGTCTCTGGCGGTGTAAGGCAGCAGTGCTAGTGCTGTGCCACCGTGCCGCCCACTGTGCTTCGGTCTTTTCCCAGGTGAATGAATGAAAAGGCACTAGCCAGGTTGAGGAAGGCCAGGTCGGTGGGTTGGAGCTATTCTCTGCTATTCTCTGAATTGGTCGGTGGGGGCGTTGCAAGCCGGCAGCCCTGCCAGCAGCGTGTTTGTTTTTCTACTTTTCTTGTTTTTTTAAGTGTTGTTTTAATGTTGTTTTAATGTTTCTCTGTGTGTCTTGTGTGGGGGGGTAAGGGGTAAACCGTTTTGGTCGCCCCCTCTGCGGAGAGGCGACTTTTTCCATGTCACCTCTCCCGTGGCCTAACATCAAGGATCAGTGCGGCCTTTCCTGGAGACGTTCCCGGGGTTTCGGCTGCGGGCGCAGCGTGGACTCTCGTTGCAGAGCGGTCGCCGGAGGGGAGCGCTCCGTTCGCTGGCCCACGGCAGCCTGGAGCCGCGGTCTGTGGAGCTCCAGCTGGCGCTGCATCTGGAGCCTGGGATCCCTCGTTGGGGACCCCGGGGGAGAAGAGCTGCGACCGCCGGCCCATGGCCAACTTCTACCGCGGGCGCGGCAGGGACCTACCATCCTGAGCGGGGTCCCTCGTCGGGGATCCCTGGAGAGGAGCTCCAACGGCCTTGCGGTCTGCAATGCTTCTGTCTGCGGCATGACGGGGACTTTAAACCTTCGACCGCTGGCCTGTGGCCTACACCATCTTGAGGCCGTGGTCTCTGGTGGGTAGGCACTAATTCAGGACTTACCTGGACTTTACCTTGTCTACCCATCTGGACGCCCGCAGCGGCGACTGCGGAGGGTTGAGGTCCCGACCATGGGGGAAAATGGAGGAGGACTGGCCAAAACTTGATTAAAACTTGATTGATTGATTGATTAATCTCTCTTGGAGATTTCACACTGTGCATATAATGCCCACTGTGCCTCCAGCTCGATGAAATCCAACATTTATAATTCCATAACTCTCCATTTGTATGTACTCACCCACTGAGCATTAATTCGCTCTCTTGGATGGGAAATACCTTCTGAGTGAAGAGATTATTTTTCCCATTCCTGCCTTCATTGAGCGACCCATGTTCTGAGACCATGAACCCTGGTTCTAGCCACCTATTTGGCAATCTCTCTCTGCCACCCCATGGAAGTTTCACACGTTTCAATGATATAATCTCTCATTATTCCAAACGCAAGAGTTTTGGTCCATATAAGAATATAAACCCCATACACCAAGAGAGCTTAAGCCTTTCCCGAAAAAACGTCTGTATTATTTGCCTCAATTATAAATGTGGAAGAGTTTCAAATTCCCAGCACACTTGGAACTTTGTATGTCCATCGCTGTCTGCTTGTTTAACTTATCATTGTGAATCATCAACTTGGATGACTGATCCATGAAAATGTAGGACTTTTGGCCAATTGGCTATAGAAGGAGATATTTATAATTTACGCGGAGTCAGAGTATTTACATGCATTAAAACATATTTGAAATTACCATTGACTCAGCAGCAAGAGTATTAGAGCTAGACAAACCATTTCCTCAGATATTGCTGCAGAATGAGAGAATGTTGACAACATCTCTCCAGCCTGACATATACACTAATCTGGATTGGTAACTTTTTCAACAAGTGATGAAAACATGGCAATATGCATTATGCCACATTCTTTACCATTCCATTGACTTACAGTAAACAATTATATTATAAGAGGACAAAAGGACACAAAGTGCTGGAGTAACCCAGCAAGTCAGGCAGCAACAAGATGGTGGAAAGGGTCAAGAGCTTTACATTCCTGGACGTGCATATCTCTGAAGATCTTTCCTAGTCCGAGAACACTGATGCAAACATAAAGAAAGCACATAAGCACCTCTACTTCCTGAGAAGATTGTGGAGAGTCAGTTTGTCAAGGAGGTAGACAGAAGTGCTAGAGAGACTTAGCGGGTGCAGCAGCATCTATTGTGCGAAGGAAATAGGCAATGTTTCAGGCCGAAACCCCTCTTCAAGGAGGGCTCTCTCTAACTTCTACAGGTGCACAGTAGAGAGCATGCTGACTGGTTGCATCGTGGCTTGGTTCGGAAACTTGAGCGCCCTGGAGTGGAAAAGACTACAAAAGTAGTAAACACTACCCAGTCCATCATCAGCTCTGACCTCCCATCCATCGAGTGGATCTATCACAGTCGCTGCCTCTAAAAAGTTGGCAGCATCATCAAGGACCCACACCATCCAGACCATACACTCATCTCCCCATTATCTTCAGGTAGAAGGTACAGGAGCCTGAAGACTGCAACAACCAGGTTAAGGAATAGCTACTTCCCCACAGCCATCAGGCTATTAAACTCGGCTCTGAACATTAAAAGCCCATAATCTGTTTATTTGCACTTTATCGGTTTATTTATTCATGTGTGTATATATTTATACAATGGTATATGGACACTGATCTGTTCTTTATTCGTGCCTACTATGTTCTGGTGTGCTAAAGCAAAGCAAGAATTTAATTGTCCTATCAAGAACACAAAACAATAAACTCTCTTGAACTCTTGAACTTGCACATGGATAGGTAATGTTTCAGGTGGAGATCCTGGAGGAGAGCCTCTTCAATGTGGGCGTACTGTGGGGAGATTGAGTAGACATACCTTGAGTGGGCATACCTCTAGGAGATTTCGTAGTGGAGCAGTAAAATGTAGAAACAAAGATGCTGGTTAACACACAAAAGGCCACAAAGTGCTGGAATAACTGAGCAGGTCAGGCAGCAGCTCTGGAGAACATGAATAGATCAGGCAGCATTGTCTCTACCCATGTTCGCCAGTCCAAGTGGGGCACATGTAGCGGGGGGCGGGGGAGGGGGGGGAGGGAATGGTTGTTGGAGAAGAACAGAGGGCCAGAGGGGGAGGGGGGGGGGGGGGGGTAGCTCCGTAAAATTGGAGGGTTGAATGTTCTTACCATTGGGATATAAACTACCCAAGCGGAATATGATGTGCTGTTCCTCCAGTTTACGTGTCCCCCCCCCCACTGTGGTAAAGGATGAGGCCCAGAACAGAAAGTCAATATGAGAATAGGACAAGGAGTTAAAATGGTTAGCAACCAGGAGATCCAATAGGCGCTGTCAGACCAAGCGCCCATGTTTGGTGAAATGGTTGCCGAGTCTATGGTCAGGTCTTGCTGATGTACAGGAGGCCGCATCGGGAACACTGGATGCTATGGTCGAGGTTAGAGGAGGTACACGTAAACCACTGTCTCACCTGGAAGGATTGCTGGAGTCCCTGGATGGAGGTGAGGGAGGATGTATAAGGACAGGTGTTACATCTCCTGCGGTTGCAGGGTACAGTACCATGTGTGAGGGTGGTTTGGGTGGGAAGGGATGAGTGAACCAAGGAGTGGTCTCTGAGGAAGGTGGAAATGGGTGGAGATGGGGAGATGTGGTTCACAGTGGGATCACCTTGGAGGTGACGGAAATGTCGGAGGATGATGTCTTGGAAGTGAAGGCTGGAGGGATGAAAGGTGAGGACCAGGCAAACTCTATCCTTGTGTCTAGGGTGAGGGGGAGTAAGAGCAGAACTACGGAACAAAGAGAGACGTGGGCGAATGATCGAGCTGTGACAGCAAGGGACATGCCACATTTACTAAGGAAAAATGGAAAGCCTCATCTTGGGAGATGTGGCAGAGACAAAAAGATTGAGAATAGGGGATAGCATCTCAGTAAGAGGCAGGGTGGGAGAAAATGTAATCCAGATAACTGTAGGAGTTGATAGTTTAGTAGAAGACATCAGTTAATAGTATGTCCCTAGTAATGGAGACAGAGAGATGAAGAATTGGAAGAGAGATGTTAGAGATGGGCGAAGTGAATTTGATGGCAAAATGGAAGTTAGTGGTAAAGTTAATGAAATTATCAGGTTCTGCACGGGTGCAGGAGGCAGCCCCAATGCCCTCATCAATGTAGCAGAGAGAGAGTTGGGTGATGGTACCAGTGGATGTTCTGTAAAAGGACGCTATGTAAACAACTTGCCCTGCACAACTCCATTAAACTTTCCAGCTCTCACATAACTATGCCCTCTGGTATTGGATATTTCTACCATGGGAAAAAGGTTCCAACTGTCTAACCTACTATGCCTCTCATATTTTATATACTTCTGTCAAGTCTCCCCTCAACCTCTGACGATCCAGAGAAAATAATTAAAGCCTATCCAACCTCTTCCCTATATGAAACCTATAATCTAGGCAGGATTCTGCTTGGCGCACACCCATTACAGGAGGTGCTAAGAATGTTTAGGTGTACCCTGTTTGAGGGCTGTCACGCTAGTTGTCTTGCACAAAATCTTGCTCTACATTAAAAGGTGAACTGCAGCTAATGAAATGAAATATACTTTGGCAAACCAACAGAAAACACATCAGGGATTCTTTGCTTCAAACTGTTGAAAACAATGACCAGGCTGATAAAACGGAAATGCATGGGCAAATTTTCAGACACTACGTTTAAAAGCCGTCACCAAAATAAAAATAAAATATGGACAAAACTACATTTACAATGCTGTGATCCAGCAAGTAATTTTAGTTTAGTTTAGTTGAGAGATACTCCGTAGAAACAGGCCCTTCAGCCTACCGAGTCCACAATGAACAGCGATCCCCGCACATGAACACTATCCTACACACACTAGAGACTATTTTACACATCCACCAAGCCAATTAACCCACATACCTGTACATCTTTGGAGTGCGGGAGGAAACCAAAGATCTCAGAGAAAGCCCACACAGTCACAGGGAGAATGTACAAACTCCGTACGGACAGCACCCATAGTCGGAATCGAACCCAAGTCTCCAGCGCTGCAAGTATTGTAAGGCAACCGCTCTACCATTGCGCCATTGTGGCCATCGAGTGCATCATTATGAGCTTAAACTATCAAATACACAAGCACGATAAGAATAAATGCAGATCAGAAAATGTGAAATGACTTCTACTAGAAATATTAACATTAAGTCAACTCTTGTTCTAAATTCCTTCATTAAAAATTATATTCATTTACAACTTTGAAAAGCAAAGCCTTAGCAACAAATATTTGGATCTTCAGGCACTTTGCTGCTGCAACTCAAGTTTGCAGGCCACAATGTCCTACTGTATTTGATAGCTTACACAGAGATCTTTTCATAGCATGCTGACACTGCACCAAAATATATTAAGTTGCACAATACTCCAAGCAATTTACTTTTTTTCAGGCAAGGCAACATTAGCAATTTGGCACGCATGGACAGATAATAATATAATTCATCATTTCAGGTCACAACCCTGAAAAGGATATCATTCTTCAATGTGTACTTATGCAAATAAAATACCGCTCCAAGTCTTGAGTTTGCCAGCAGACCACCATGAAGATGTTTATATCAAACACAAGTGTGAGAGACCTGTACATGTTGCAAGCATATATTATGAAAAACACAATCTCAACTATAGGTACCAGTGAATAAGTCATCTGAGAATAAGTGCTCTGCCTGTCTGAAAATTTCAGGTTGACTTAAGCTTGAGTCTGAGTCAGCGAAATTGGATAAATCAGCCTTGGTCAGTTACTTCGAGTGTGCACTTGTGCATAAAGGGCAAACTAATCAAAATCATCAAAATGAATGCATTGGTGAAATATAAAATAAATATAAGATCCTGCAGAGAACATGCCTGGGGAAATTTTAACCTTGAGTAGTGGACAGATATGGAGTGAATTGATGGGTTAAAATCAACAAACATGCCCAGACCCAAACTTGCATTTACTTGTGCTTTAACTCAGGAGAGATAGGTATTAACACAAGGTAAATGTTCATTTATATTGGTATTCAACAGAGTTTTAAATAAACATTGTATCCATTCATCTGGAGCTAAAAAACAAACTGCTAGAGGAATTTAGCTGGTCAAGCAGCATCCGTGGAGACAAAGGGATAGCTGACGGTTCGGGTCTAGTCCTGCGTTAGTACGGCGAGTGTCAAATGGAAGTAGCCAGGATAAAGAGGTGAGAGGTGAGGCAGGGGTTGGAACATGATGGGTGGATCCAGGTGAGGGAGGGTTGATGGGCAAATAGATGGGCTGATGGAACCAGATGGAGGAGGAGGATTGGAAACCCAGTAGATTAAGTGGTGGGTGATAGATAGATGGAAACGAGTTGGGGGAGGAGAAAGAAACTAGGTAACAGGTGGCAGATAATGGGTATTGTAAAGAAGGGAGTGGGTAAGAGGAACTTGCTCGATCAGGAGGAGAGAGAAGGAAGACTAGTGACTGGAGGTTAACAGAAATTTGGGAACTCCATTCGGAGTGGCGGCGCTGCTTGTCAGCTGCGGCTCACCTGCAGTCCGTCTGTCTTTATTTTATTTTTGTCCTCGTCCCTGTTTTTGGTCTTTATTTTTGGTTTGTCGGGTTGTGTATATGTGTGTGGGGGGGGGGGGAGGGTGGGAGAAACGGGGTTTTAGTCTCTCCCTTCGGGGGGATGCGACTTTTCCTGTCGTGTCCCCCGACACCGTCTCCGTCTGTGCTGAGGCCCTGGTGACGGCCTTCCAGCTTCCAGCGGCGGCGGCACGGCTTTCGGAGCTTCAGCGGCGACCTGGGCTTCGGGAGCTCCAGCGGCGGCCTGGCTCCCTCTGAGCTGCGGTGCTCCAGAGACGGCCTGGATGTCGGGAGCTGCGGTGCTCCAGCGGCAGCTTGGGTGTCGGGAGCTGCGGTGCTCCAGCGACGGCCTGGGTGTCGGGAGCTGCGGTGCTCCAGCGGCAGCTTGGGTGTCGGGAGCTGCGGTGCTCCAGCGACGGCCTGGGTGTCGGGAGCTGCGGTGCTCCAGCGGCAGCTTGGGTGTCGGGAGCTGCGGTGCTCCAGCGGCAGCTTGGGTGTCGGGAGCTGCGGTGCTCCAGCGACGGCCTGGGTGTCGGGAGCTGCGGTGCTCCAGCGATGGCCTGGATGTCGGGAGCTGCGGTGCTCCAGCGGCAGCTTGGGTGTCGGGAGCTGCGGTGCTCCAGCGGCAGCTTGGGTGTCGGGAGCTGCGGTGCTCCAGCGACGGCCTGGGTGTCGGGAGCTGCGGTGCTCCAGCGACGGCCTGGATGTCGGGAGCTGCGGTGCTCCAGCGGCAGCTTGGGTGTCGGGAGCTGCGGTGCTCCAGCGACGGCCTGGGTGTCGGGAGCTGCGGTGCTCCAGCGACGGCCTGGATGTCGGGAGCTGCAGTGCTCCAGCGGCAGCTTGGGTGTCGGGAGCTGTGGTGCTCCAGCGGCAGCTTGGGTGTCGGGAGCTGCGGTGCTCCAGCAACGTTCCGGCGGCGGGCCCTGTGGCGGTGTTCCGGCGTTCCGGCGTCAGCGGTGGCGGCGGCCTGGATCCCCTCAGCGCAGAGGGAGAATAAGGAGGGGAGAAAAAGACTGAGACCCTAAGACTTTTGCCTTCCACCACAGTGAGGAGGTGTTTGGTGAACTCACTGTGGTGGATGTTAATTTTGTGTTTATTGTATGGTATTGTATTGTTATTTTTTATATATGTATGACTGCAGGCACGAAATTTCGTTCAGACCGAAAGGTCTCAATGACAATAAAGGTATTCAATTCAATGTTCATGCCATTGGGTTAGACACACCCCAGGGGGATTATGAGGTGCTGCTCATCTAGTTTGTGTTTGGCTTCACTGTAGCAGTAGACAGGGTTGGGTGCAAACAGATGGGTGTGGGAATGGGGAGTGGAGTTAAGTTGCCTTGTAGCTCGGGGCACAAGATGGCCGTTGCGAACAGAGACCAGATGCTCAGCAAAGCAGTCACCTAATCCCCATAAACTTTAGACTTTAGAGATGAAGCGCAGAAACAGGACCTTCGGCCCACCGAGTCTACGCTGACCAGCAATCACCCCGAACATTAACACTATCCAACACACTAGGGACAATTTATAATTTTACTGAAGCAAATTAACCTATAAACCTGTATGTTTTTGGGGTGTGGGAGGAAATCAGAACACCTAGAGAGAACCCGCATGGTCACGGGGAACGTACAAACTCCATACAGATGCACCGGCAGTCAGGATTGAACCCAAATCACTGGTGCTATCAGGCAGCAACTCTACCGCTCCACAGTGCCTCTGTGGCTTCCTTATTTCTGTGCACTTTTCACTAATCTAGCATTGTGCTTAGGTATGGAGATCATTCCATCGCATCCATTGCATACTATCTCCATCGCAGGTAACAGACTACTGACCGACATCTACTACAAACCCACTGACTCTCATGGCTATCTGGACTACACTACTTCCCACCCTGCTTCCTGTAAGGACTCTATCCCCTACTTCCAATTCCTCCGTCTACGCCGCATCTGCACCCAGAATAAGGTGTTCCAAACCAGGGCATTGGAGATGTCCTCATTCTTTAAGGAACGGGGGTTCCCCTCTTCAACTATAGATGAGGTCCTCACCAGGGTCGCCTCTATATCCCATAACTCCACTCTCACTCCCCATACCCCAACTCGTAACAAGGACAGTCCTCCTTGTCCTCACCTTCCACCCTACCAGCCGTCACATACAATAGATAATCCTCCAACATTTTCACCTCCTCCAACGGGATCCCACCACTGGCCACATCTTCCCTTCTCCTCCCCTTACAGCTTTCCACAGAGACCACTCCCTCTGTAACTCCTTGGTTAATTTGTCCCTCCCCACCCAAACCACCCCCACCCCTGGTACTTTCCTATGCAACTGTAAGAAATGCTACACTTGTCGCTTTACCTCCCCCCTTGACTCCATCCAAGGACCCAAGCAGTCTTTCCAGGTGAGGCAGAGGTTCACCTGTACCTCCTCCAACCTCATCTATTGCATGCGCTGCTCTTGGTGTCAACTGCTCTACATCGGTGAGACCAAACGCAGGCTTGGCGATCACTTCGCCCAACACCTCCACACAGTTTGCATTAACCAACCTGATCTCCCGGTGGCTCAGCACTTCAAATCCCCCTCCCATTCTGAATCTGACCTTTCTGTCCTGGGCCTCCTCCATGGCCAGAGTGAGTCCCACCGCAAATTGGAGGAGCAGCACCTCATATTTTGCTTGGGTAGTTTACACCCCAGTGGTATTAACATTGACCTCCAATTTCAGGTAGTGCTTGCTTTCTCCCTCCTTCCCCTCCCCTTCCCAGCTGTCCCACAGCCTACTGTCTCCGCCTCTTTTTTTTCTTTCCCCCCACATCAGTCTGAAGAAGGGTCTTGACCCGAAACATCACCTATTCCTTCGCTCCATAGATGCTGCGTCACCCGCTGAGTTTTTCCAGCATTTTTGTCTACCTTCCATTTTTCCAGCATCTGTAGTTCTTTCTGAAACATGTATGCAAACAAAGAACTTCACTGTACATCTGTACACGTGATAATAAAAACCATTGAGATTAACATTGCGTCTCGCAGGCAGCGATCGCTGTGGCAAAAGGTGCACAGGCAGAGTTTGCATGTCTGCGACAAATGTTACCATGACGGATTTAGCGGACCCTCTAGCAGGCTGAGAGAAAACCATTCTCTTCGTCAGAAGTTGCATCGACTGATGGGATGGCAATTAGGTAGATATTTATGAACGTACTTGGAGAAGACTTGGTAGGTTTTGATTGAAAGATACAGCATGGAAACCGGCCCACTAACAGCCACTGCTAACCATTGTCTTTGTGGCAACAGCAGGTTTCTTTATTCCATTGCTAGAGATCACTAACCAGTCTGAAGAAGGGTCTCAACCCGAAACCTCACCCATTCCTTCTCTCCAGAGATGCTGCCTGTCCTGCTGAGTTACTCCAGAATTTTGTGTCTATCTTTGCTGAAGATAACATTTCTCTCCATCTCTTTACAGCTCCCAGCAATGTATCAGAGGAGGTGTCATTCAGGCTGAAGTATCCGTTCTGCTTTTGAATCCATCGTCACGGCTTCTAACTGCAAATTATTCCAAATTACATCATTACAGTGACCTTTCTGGATCATCATTACACTTCATTGGCAAACAATCAGTAGGGAACAAAGTGCTGTAAATTCTTTATCAGTTACAGCATTACCTGATAACATTTCAAGCAGCATGCCTGCCAAAATTCTTCCTTTTCTATTCATCCACCAGATATTTCTATCAGGCACTCTAGCTGCTCATTTTACTAACTGGTGACACAAAGTTTTAACAGAGTTGAGAACAAAGACTCACTATCCTGGGTGGTCTGAGGTAGCATGGCTCTGTAGTGTCTGCGAGCAATTTATAGAATAGCAAGGCTCTGCAACAAATCTGATCGGAAAATTTTCCCTGAGCTGAAAATGCAAGCCTGGGTTTTGAGGCCAGCATCAAAATGATGGCTTTTCTCTGCCACTGGTCCAGCCAAAAGTATCTTGCAAAGTCTGTAGCGCTGAGATAACCTTTTCAGTTAAGATTTATTTCTGTTCGTCAAAGGGGTTCCCTGGAATGCATCATTGACTATGTCATTATATTGATTGTTTAATTATTTTTTAAGGAGTCTCTCAGCAGATCAGCTATGGAAAACCACAATGTTTTGCCTAATATGTTAAATATTTTACAGATACCAAAATAAAGATTGGAACAGATAACCGATAAAACTAAAAGCTAACATGAACATATATGATATTTCTAAATCTTATTAAAAAAATCCTCAAAGTTTTAACCATTTATGTTAAGGAATTAGAATCTACAGATTTGGGTTGTTTTTGTTTGAGACTTTCTTATGGTTTCATTAGGGCTTAGTTTGACAATAAAATTCACTCAGACCTCATTGTTGATATTCTTAAGCCATTTTAAGGAGAAGATAGTTTCTAATCGCTTTAAATTCAACTAATTTTCCTTAGGTTGTCATGGAGAAAGCTAACTGCTTCTATTTTTACAGTTGCAAAATCTGGATCAGTTACTGGACTTAAATGATTAAAGTGAATGTGAACCAACAATTGGGTGATCAAGAACTTTGTCATGGAGTCGTAGAGCAGGAGGAATCCCCTGACTCTCAGCCTGAAGAGACGCCGCGACCCGAAACGTCACCTATTCCTTTTCTGCAGAGATGCTGTCCGACCCGCTAAGTGGGCAATGGAATTATGTTAGAGAGGGTGACGCAGTTGTGCAGCGGGAGAGTTGGTGCCTTACAGCGGCAGAGACCCGGGTTCGATCCTGACTGCGGGTGCATTCTGTATGGAGTTTTTATGCTGTCTCCATTACCACATGGGGTTTCTCCGTGTGCTCCGGTTTCCTCCCACACTCCAAAGCCATACCAGTTTGCAGGTTAATTGGCTTCTGTAAATTCTAAATTATCCAGAGTGTGTAGGATATTCCTGGCGTATGGGGTGATTTCTGGTTGCTGTGGACTTGGTGGGCTTTAGGGCCTGTTTCCACACTGTAACTCTAAAGTCTAAAGTCTAAAGACAAATGAGCAAAGTACAAAGAGCATAATTCAATTCTAATTTATTGCATTCAGCTACATTAAATTCTCCGATCATCTGAAAGATGGAGCGAGAACACTCGGAAGATTGCAAATGCAACTCTCTCCATAGAAGCAGCAAAGTTCCAACTTTTCCTGTGTTTAATTATTCACGTCCAGTAAGATGGTCCAGCAATATTCATCATTACCACCAAAATATCATGCTTCAGAATGTACAAGTCTAACGTTATAACTGGGTATAAGAATCACATATTCATGCTGAGATTTCAATACTGAGTCTTTTAGTGAGGACAGTAACATGATTAGTAGGGCTCCCTTTCAAACTCCAGCCACATTTACTAGCAGGGTTTTGTTAATTTCCAAACCCGTGTACACGCACAACATCCTTCCATTGTATTTGCCCTTGTAATCATTCAAAAATATGAAAGCAGAAGTATTAAGATAGAATCAAATCACATGGCAAGAAAAAGAGCAGAACAAACTCCTCCAACAGAAGATTGTTGGGAAGACTATGCTATTATTCCTCGATTACAAAAGTAGGCAGGCAGAAATGTTAAAGAATAACTTAAAAGTTGATTTCTTACATCCCAATTATAACAAAGAATGCATGTTATTATTTGTTCCAGCTACTTCAACTAAGAATGACAGACATTTACCATTGTATTGCAGTGATTTGCAGTGACTTGAATGATGATTGATTGTGATAAATTACAAGCATTACACTAAAATTATACCTATATAACATGGCAAATATAACACAGCCCATTAATCTTTCAGTGTAACTAACAGAAATGTTCCACAAAGTCTAACAGATTACAGGGATAAATTCTAAAGTAATTACATCACTATTACAGGATAACTCAAGGGAGCCATTGTACAATTAAATGCAGCAAAATAAACACAACCTATGTCAACAGAACAGCACTCGGTGCTTCTCCTTCTGATCCCTATTCCCTTTCCTCCTCATACACATGCCCAATCTACTTGCAAAAGAGTACTCAACACCAACCTTTTTGCTTCTTCACGTCTGTCCTTTTTAAGCAAAGGGGATAGGAAGCAAAATAGACAGTAGTGGCATCATTCTGCAAGGTCAAAGAGGCTGACATTAGGATAATACATTTGGAGGATACCACCTGCAAAGCAGGGCCATACATTAGTGATTCATTGCCTGGAAACCCCAATGAGAGTAGCTGAAGAAAGATTGCTACACTCCTAAAGCTGGCCTGCATATTGTCCAGGAGAAATTTTCTACTAGTCCTCAGGGGGCAAGGCAGAGTAGAAATCAAGATGTTTTCACCAGTGGGAAAGTATTCATCGAGGGGATCGACACAAAATGTTGAAGTAACTCAGCGAGACAGGCAGTATCTCCAGAGTGAAGGAATGGGTGACGTTTCAGGTCGAGACCCTTCTTCAGAGTGAGTGTCAGGGGAGGGGGAGATACAGAGATAAGGAAGTGAAAGGTGTGAGAACGAGACATCAAAGGAGATCGAGGGAAATGTAGAATAGATGGTACACAAAAGGCTGGAGAAACTCAGCGGGCGCAGCAGCATCTAAGGAGCGAAGGAGATAGGCAACGTTTCGGGTCGAGACCCTTCTTTAGACTGGTTAGGGATCAGGGAAAAGAGAGATATAGATGGTGATGTGGAAAGATAAAGAACAATGAATGAAAGATATGCAAAAAAGTATCGATGATAAAGGAAACAGGGCATTGTAAGCTATTTGTAGTGTGAAAATGAGAAGCTAGTGCGACTTGGGTGGGGGAGAGATAGAGAGAGAGGGAATGCCAGGGCCCAAGGGCTGAGGGAGAGGTGGGAAGGGGAGGAGACAGCAAGGGTTAACAGAATTGAAAAAATTCAATGTTCAAGCCCAGAGGATGCAGACTCCCCAAGTGGAATATGAGGTGCTGTTCCTCCAACTTGCTGTGTTGCTCACTCTGGCCGTGGAGGAGGCCCAGGACCGAGAGGTCGGATACGGAATGGGAGGGGAAGTTGAAGTGCTGAGCCA
Organism: Raja brachyura; assembly: GCA_963514005.1. The sequence continues at coordinate 45,084,704 of OY740788.1, forward strand.
CCGGGAGGTCTGGTTGGTTATTGCGGACCGAGCGGAGGTGTTCGGCGAAACGATCGCGAAGCCTCCGCTTGGTCTCACCGATATAGATCAGCTGGCATCTGGAGCAGCGGATGCAGTAGATGAGGTTGGAGGAGGTGCAGGTGAACGTCTGTCGGACCTGGAAGGACTGCTTGGGTCCCTGAAAGAAGTGGAGGGGGGAGGTGAAGGGACAAGTGTAGCATCTCTTGCGGTTGCAAGGGAAAGTGCCCGGGGAAAGGGTGGAGCGGGAGGGAAGGGAAGAATTGACAAGGATAGATCATTGTTAGCTGGAAGAAGATGACAGCAAAGCAAACAGAGATAAACTGTAATCAGGGACAGTCAGTAATCAGGGACACTGCAAAATCTGATTAATTGAGAAGAAATCGTTAAAAGGCATGGGGCCGGTCATTTAAAATGGAGGTGTGTAGAACTTTCTTCTCATAAATGGTAGTGAATCTCTGCAATTGTCTACCCCAGAGAGTTGCGAATTGATCTCATTAGAAGTATTTGAAGTGCAGGTAGATACATTTTTAAAAGTTTGTGCATTCAAGGGGTACATGGATCTTGGTTTTTCATTTAGTTTAGCCCTTCAGCCCACTGATTCCATGCCAGTCAATGATCGCCTGTACACTAGTTCTATCTTAGACAGTCTGAACAATTTTACAGAAGCAAATTAACCTACACACCTGTACCTCTTTTGAGTGCGGGAAAAAAACCTACAGTCGCAGGGAGAACATACAAACTCCGCACAAACAGCACCCATAGACAGGATCAAACCTGAGTCTCTGGAGCTGTAAGGCAGCAGCTCTACTGAGGAGAAGGTGAGGTCTTAGGTAGATCAGCCACAATCAAATTGGATGCAGAAGCACAACTGAAGAGCCAGATTGCCTACTCCTGCTCCTGTTTTCTTGTGTTTAAGTATGCCTGGTACAAAGAAGGAACCAGTTCTACCTATGCACCACTGTGCCTCCCTTGGTAATGGTAAAATGGTGCCGCATTTGATAATGCTAAATCTGGTGAACATACCATACCAAAGATAGACAGCCAGAATCTTTTTCCCAGAGTGAAAATGTCAAACACCAAGAGACATATCTTTAAGATGAGAGGGGGAAAGTTTAAAGGAAATGTACAGGGCAATGTTTTTTACACATAGAGTTGTGGGTCCCTAGATCACGATGCTAGGTGTGGTGGCGCAAGCAAATGTGATGGTGCTGTTGAATAGACTATTAGATTAGCACATGGAGGGAATGGAGGGTTAAATGCAGGAAGAAGGGGTTAATTTAATTTGATAACATGCTCAGGACAGACACAGACACAGACATTGTGGCCAAGGGTCTGTCCCTGTGTTTTACTGTTCTATGCTCTATGTTCTAATAACCACCTGCTTCGTGCCTCTTCCAATGTGGGAAATGCTGCCGTATCAAGCAGTTACTCGAATGTCAGAGCTAAATTCGTGAACTTAAATTTTAGGTCTTTTAGCCTCTGCTTCAATAGAAGGAACAAACAATGGCTTCATAGAAAATTCTAATAGGAATACTCCTCATCAGCTGAGGCAAACATATGTCGATTGGTTGAAACAAAGAACTGCTGTTGCTGGTGATGGTGGTGGCCCGTTGTAGAGGACGATAGCATGGTTGTGTAGTCTCATGTCTTGTGGGATGGAGTGTGATTCACGAGTCCGATGCACAAGCCGCACACGCGGGAGCAGTGGGGGCGTATGAAGGCCGCTGTGGGTGAATTTGAGGCTGCAGACTTCCTCCTGTCTCTGGCACTAACGAGCCGGCTTCAGCGATTGTCCTCAAAACTGCTGACTGTGTTCCCAGTGGTTGTACACCAGCTAGTCCTGTCACTGGCACAGGTTTCCAGTTCTTTTGGGGCCTGGTCTGCATGATGGAGGTGGTCCTTGATGCAGTCGTTCAACCCTGGTTTCTTTGACCCTGTGACAGAACTCCGTGCAGGAGTTAACAAGTCACGCGGGATTCATCCATCCTGATCACATGGTCTGTCCATCGAAGCTGGACCTTTACGACCATTGCTTTGAGGCTTGTCTGGCAGCATCTCTGGAGAACATGGATAGGTGACTTATTGAATCGGGAACCTTCTTCAGACTGGACACCTGATTTTTGAAGAGCCATAAAAATTCACCAAAGTGAAACCGGCTCATTCAATGGGTTTGTTTGCACAGCATCTCTCTAATTAACTGACTGGTATAGGACTTCTATTCATGTGGGTTTAGATATATCGGATAGACATTTCTGGAATTTAAAAAAAGCCCAGAAATGGTTTGCTTCTATCAAGAGACAAGCATTTAGTTAGCTTTTCAAGGGGAGTCTTGCGTAGCAATTGAATACATTAGGGAGATGGATGCACATTACATAGGATTTTCCAACCATGACCACCCCAGATTCTAATGCTCACTGCTGTTAGGCAAGGCTTCCTTGTAAAAATGTGTGAACTGAAAGCTACTAAAACAGTTTCTATGACCTCACCTTGTCGATCATTTTAGCAGATGAATTAATCTATTTAAAGTAAACTAGCCTGAACGGTAAGAAATTTGACGATTATTTCCCTGTGGAGTTTGTTGGCTACAGATCCCAGTCCTTCCACAATCACCATGAAGCTGAATGATACCGAGATCTTAGCAAATCCTGTGGCTCCAGACTCTAATCAATTGACTGACACATAAGCTCCAAAAAGCCGCGTCTGCAATCACATCAGAAATCCGACCCGACTGAATCCAAAGGTTTCAACAATGCCCCTTTTAATCTTATTGTATGCAGTAATTTCTTACGACAGAACAAGGAGCAGTCACCATTCTCTGATCTGCAAACCAAGTCTCGAAACTTTATCACTTTATCTCGGAACTACTTTGGAAGCTAATGCTGGAAATGTGACATGTTTACCTGCTAGGAATTTCAGTCAAGTGCTCTGTCTCTGGTGCTACGAGTGCAGCAGAACCTTTGTTTATGGGTGGAAGTGAAGGCTTCCTTCCAGTTCTGGTGGTATTACAGCAACAGGGCGAATAAGTTCCAAGAATATAGTAATGTACACAAATTATTTTGACATGGTATTATTCTTTGGTTGAGGAAATGTTATGATGCAAAACTAAAAACGTAAAAGCAACCTAAATCTGGCCATAGATGTTATTTGTGAAATAGCCCTTCAAAGCATTCTGTCAGCAAGTAGTTGGGTCCTAAAATTCCATAGCCTCTCCAAAATAGTCCTGTCATGAGATGAGGATATTGAACTGGTGGCAAACTAGAAGCCAGATAAACTGAGCCCTGGGATATGTCTATGTTGCCAGTTTCCTCAGGACCTTTATGGTGCTGGACCTGGCATACTAAGTTCGTCAAAACTATGGACCTGAAGGAAACATCACCCAGTGACTAAATAAATGGTTCACTTCCACAATACATGATACAAGAAAAACTTCAACTAAAAGAGCTGTATTCATATTTCTATTTCCATTCAATAATCAATCAAAGCCTTTTACTTTACAACACCCATTAATCTTATTATTTGTCAAATGAAGAGTACTTATGCATGTAAAATCCAAAGCTAATTTTAAGTTTTCAGTGCATTAGAACTTGATTCTGTCAGTAGAAGCTTCGAAGATAACTCCTCCCTTTAGATGGTTTGACTATACTGATGGTGAACAATATTATTTACTGAGACTATTTGAGAATAATGTACCCAACGTTTTTTAAAGTCATGTTTCATCTTGGAGCACTTTCAAATTTGAATCAAATGTTTTTGAATTCAAGTTCCACAGCAGATCTGACAGCTAACAAGTGTATGCTTTTTGAAAATTCCCATTATTGGTTGCTGGCACATTGTACAATATAGCTGCAATGATGTATGCAACAATGTTAGGGTCAGCACCGTGGCGCAGTGCTAGAGTTGCTATCTCACGGCTTCAGAGATCAGGGTTCAATCCTGACCATGGGTGGGTGCTGTCTATATGGAGTTTGTACGTTATCCTTGTGACTGCATGTGTTCCTCGCATGCTCCAGTTTCCTCCCACGTTGCAATGATGTGCAGATTAGTAGGTTAATTGGCTCCAGCAAATTGTTCTTGGTATGTCAGATAGAACTAGTCTGTGGGTGATCATTGGTCAGTGTGGACATGGTGGGCCAAAGGGCCTGTTTCCAAGCTGTATCTCTAAGCTAAACTAAAATTATGTTGTAATATAATTGAATGTTCATCTGCTATACCAAACTAGCAGAGGTCATGATGCCTCTGGGGACTTACTGTGGTTCATGGCTTATTTTTTAGCATTCACAATTTTAGTTGATCTTTATCAGATCTGAATTTGTAGACATGTACACTCAGCAGGCTTGAAAAAAATGGATGGAAATCCTAAAGGACAAAACTCAGTCAACACTTTATTTAAATATTAAAACATTATATATTGGTGACAACAAAAATGGCTCAATGGTTCTTTATTATCACGTACCAAAGTAGAGTGAAATTCTTCTTTTTCCATACAGTTCAGTAAATTATTTCTGGGCATAAACAATCCCAGATTATGAAGAAAGTGTGTAGAAATTGTTCACTGAGACCATATACAAGAGTTGCCGGGGTTTGGCGCCATTTTTAAAGTCCAAATTGCTTTAACTGCAGCTGACCATAAAGGCCTGTTGTCCTGGCAGGTCGGTCTGGCCAAGTGAAGCTGTAGTCTTCCTCCACCAATATTCCACCACCCTGTGCTGCTGCAGGCTGTGTCAGGTCAGAGCGCTTGGTCTCCTGGAGCAGTTCCCAATCCAGTTAAGCCCCAGGCTGCTACAGGGCCTCCAGCAGTCGCCTCGATCCAGATCGGCCAGCGAACCGTTATCCCTTCTCGTCGCCCGGCCAGCATTCAACCTTTGTGCTCCGGGAACACCTCCCACAGCCAACATTGAAGACGCGGATAGTAAAACTCCAGTTTATCTTACTGGCCCTTTACTCTTGCATCTGCTGCTACCAGGTAGAATGGACCAAGGAGGAATTCATCCAAAAAACAATGGTAAAGGGAGGTAAAGAAAGTCTAATCACTATCTGTTTCTTTAAAATAAAGAAAACAGCCACAACAAAATGGCCAATTGCAATTTTTGTCGCAGGAACCCAGATATGAGTCCTCTGAGTTAAGGAGGTAATAATCAGTTGGATTACCAGAAGAGAATGATGGATCCAATTGCCTGTCGCCAAATTTCTTAGCTTAGTTTAGTTTCGAGACACAGGGACAATTTACAGAAACTAATTAACCTACAAACCTTCACGTCTTAAGAATGTGGGAGGAAACCGGAGCACACCGAGAAAACCCACGAGGTCACAGGGAGAACATACAAACTCCATACGGAAAGTACCCGTAATCAGGCTCGAAGTTGGCTCTATGGCACTGTAAGGGAGCAACTCTACTGCTGCACCATCATGCTGCCCTCAAAGGACATTGATGATGAAAAGAAATGCTGGTCCTCATAAAAGTGATGGGAGATTCATGTAATATTCAATGGGAAATCTATTGAGAAACAGAGAAACTTAATTAAGAAACTTAAATAAATTTAAGGAATTGGAATAACTTTAATCCAAACCCTGAAACACGACTGGAATTAGTTCCCTTGTCGTAGAAGGCTCGGTTCTGTCACCACTTGTATGCAGATGAGGATCATCTGCATGATGTTTGCTTCATGTTTGCCTTGCACAACTGCTGAGTCAAACACAAAGCCAGCAGAGTGAGATTGTCAATGTGAAGATAGACACAAAAAGCTGGAGTAACTCAGCGGGACAGGCAGCGTCTCTGGAGAGAAGGAATGGGTGATGTTTCAGGTTGAGATCCTTCTTCAGATATCCAGCTGCGTTATGGCATAAGAAGTGAACCTTGGCTGATGGGTGAAGCTCTGTACCAGGTATACGACAACTGTTCAGTGCCAGTCCGGTCTGCCAAGTGTCTGGGCAATCCTTTGGATGCAGAATAAAAGCAACCTTATTTTTGGAGTTCTATTCTTAGCACAATTTATTTTTATTCCCTCAGCATAAATACCATCATAAAATGGAGCCATGAGACGAGAAAGAAATGACCTACAAAATTATTAAGTATTCACATTCATTTCTCCGAATTCCCTTAAAGTGACAGGCAAAGTTTTAAAGCAAAGATTTTGTTTTCAATGGGGAAGAACCTTCTGTGGCAAAGTTAACAGATATCATGGATGAAGTTTTAATGTGTCCAAATTCCCTTTATACTTTTTGGGGTATGTTTTGAGTTTTAAGCTTAAGTAATTTTCAAATTTGCTTGATGTGAAGAGATGAAATATTGAACATTGAAAGTAATAACTTTATGTATATCACATTCAAATATCAGCATGAATACGAAACCAGAAATACAAGATAAATGAATATAACAGATAACAAATGGTCTTGATGACAACACCAGAGAATCCCAGATCCCAGAAAACCAATCCTCAGACCAGTCCCCTTACCACACTTTTACACTCTTGTCGAGTGTAAAAGTGTGGTAAGGGGACTGGTCTGAGGATTGGTTTAGCATGTGTGTACCTTACAGCTATGGTATTAAATCCCAACATAAAATGTAAATACGTGACACTGTGGGATAGTAAAACGTGGAATTTTTTAAACCACCATGGAGTAGCTTGGTGTGATTATAAAGATATGGGTCGAGAAATGTTATCACTTGAAATGGGCGTGCAAATTTTCAATATGGAGAGCTTTCATTCTATGTTGGATTCCCGAGGCAAATGGAGGATACAGAGTAGGAAAATGTTTGGTAAACCTCCAGTTTAATTTAGTTTAGTTTAGTTTTGTTTAGTTTAGTTATTTTGATTTTAGCTTAGTTTAGTCATACAGCGTGGAAACAGGTCCATCGGTTGACCGAGTCCATGCCAACCAGCGATCCCTGTACACTAACACTGTCCTACACACTAGGGACAATTTATGATATTTACCAAACCCAATTAACCTACAAACCTGTACGTCTTTGGAGGGTGGGAGGAAACCAGAGCACCTAGAGACAACCAATGTAGTCACAGGGAGAATGTACAAACTCCGTATAGACAATACCCGTAGTCAGGATCAAACCTGGGTCTCTGGTGCTATTCTACCGCTGCACCATTGTGCCACCATAATTAAAAATTACCTTAAAAAAGCACCTGAAAGGTCTTGTGATACTCACCCAACAAATCATGTTCACAGATGGGACACACTAACAATGCTGTATAAAGTAGGTTTTTATTGGTTATCTTCCCTCTCTTCCATCAGTCTAACTGGTTAGGATGCAATAAAAAAGCTTTTCGCTGTACCTCGGACAGTGGGCCAAAGGGCCTGTTTCCATTGCTGCATTGCCTCCTCTAAAGACCTTCTATGGATAGTTTAATTGTTAACTTTGTATTTAGAACAGGTGCACTGGTTATATAGGTGGTCAGGGAGGCTATTAATTCAGGGCTAAAGGAAGAGTGGGATAAGATAGGAAGGCAGCTGATAGCAGGAGCAGATTAGAGGAGAGGGAGCAGAAGGACGTGGGGAAATAACTCCTTGGGGGCACTTTTTCCAACTGAACCTAACAGAGGACCAAGTTATTTATTCACCACAGCGGCCATCATAAAGTGACGTTACTTCAACCAAAACCCAAACTGCAGGCCAGGTATAATCACCAATGGTGTTAATTTTTCCAGCTCAGTACTATTCCAAACTCTAGGATGTGAAATGAGAAACATCGGCCACTTTAATATTAGGGAGGAGATTATGTGACTGAGAGCATTGACTGCCAGTTTAAGGCTATAATTCCTTTAATGATTGTGCCATGTGACTAACTGCTCTTCCAACTGCAGCAATAGTTTGCAGGTTCTGGAGATGGTCTGTGAATAGCTGTAGGGGCTTGCAGATAATTGATGGGATTAGTTTATTTAAAAGTTTGTGAACCTAGACTGTATTGTGAACAATAATCTCTTCTATGCTAAGATGGTGCAATAACCATCCTGGTTGCCCTATATACAGTGCCCTCCATAATGTTTGGGACAGAGACCCACCATTTATTTATTTGCCTTTGTACTCCAGAAATTGAGATTTGTAATAGAAAAAAAATACATGTGGTTAAAGTGCACATTGTTAGATTTAAAATAAAGGCAATTTGTATACATTTTGGTTTCACCATGTAGAAATTACAGTGTTTATACATAGTCCCCCCCATTTCATGTCACCATAATGTTTAGGATACAGCAATGTCATGTAAATGAAAGTAGTCATGTTAAGTATTTTGGTGCATATCCTTTGCATGCAATGACTGCTTGAATTCTGTGATTCATGGACATCACCAGTTGCTGGGTGTCTTCTCTGGTGATGCTCTGACAAGCCTGTATTGCAGCCATCTTTAGCTTATGCTTGTTTTGGGGGCTAGTCCCCTTCAGTTTTCTCTGCAGCATATTAAATGCATAGTAATGTACAGCACAAGAGCAGGCCCTTCAGCAAACAATGTGTGAACAGAATGACAAAATAAACAAACCTCCTCTGCCTATGCATGATCCATACATATTCCAACATATCCACATATGTGGGAAGGAACTGCAGATGCTGGTTTAAACTGAAGATAGACATAAAAAGCTTGGAGTAACTCAGCAGGTCAGGCAGCATCTCTGGAGAAAAGGATTAAAGGTGAAGTTTTGGGTTGAGACCCTTCTTCAGACTGAGAGTCAGGGGAAAGGGAAATGAGAGATTTGGAGGGTACATAGAACAAAGGTATGCTAAATGCTTTCTCATTCTGAAGAAGGGTCTCGACCCGAAATGTTACCTATTCCTTTTCTCACGTGCCTATATAATATATCTTTACGATTTGTAATGAACTTCATGAGAGGCTGAGAACCCACAAGTAACACATTCTTTACAGAAGGTACCCTTAAGTTCTTTGTGCTAAAAGTGATAGACTAAAACAAAATTATATCCATTCATCCATAAATGGGTAGTCTGTATTCACTGATAATATATTCCCTGCTGACTATTGGCAGAAGTTTTTGTTTTGCAACAGATCACAGGTTTGTCATTAGGTGACAAGGAGACAACGACTATCGGCTTTAGAATTAACTCAGTTAATCCAGTCAGTGGTGTAATGAATACAACAGTAAAAGCTGTGGCACCATAATAACTATCATTATACAGATGCAGACTGTACCCAGTCACCACTTTAACTGCCTAGACCATTCAAGAAAAGCTGTTTACTGTGGAACTGAAGAGGAAAGAGTTACGCAACAACCTGAATGGGCAGCACAGTTTGCAGCTCGTAGAACTGTTGCCTCAGAACAACGGTAACTCAGGTTCAATCCTGATCTCCCTGTGACTGCATGTGTTTCTCCCAGATACTTTAGTTTACTCCTACATCCAGTGGAATTCCCTGCCACAGAGGCAGTGGAGGCCAATTCACTGGATGTTTTCAATAGAGTTAGATTTAGCTCTTAGGGCTAATGAAATCAAAGAATATGGGGAAAAAGCAGGAACGGGGTACTGATTTTGGATGATCAGCCATGATCATATTGAAAGGCGGTGCTGGCTCGAAGGGCTGAATGGCCTACTCCTGCATCTATTTTCTATGTTTCTATGTTTCTGTAAGGTATGCAAGTTGGCCTAAGTGCATAAATGGGAATTTGGGGAAGATGAGGGGTGTCAGGGGCTATGGGGAGAAGGCAGGAGAATGGGAGAGAGATAGATCAGCCATGATTGAATGGCAGAGTAGACATGATGGGCCAAATGGCCTAATTCTTCTCCTATCACATGACCTAATGAATAAAATAGTATTAGCATAATTGAGTGCTTGATAGTCAGCATGGATTTGGTGGCCTCATCGACCTCTATCTACACTGTATCTGTCTACATCTTTGTATGTCTCTAATACATTTGATCCATATTTTTCACAATAATTTCATGCTCCCTTGTTTCAGTTAAAGTTTCTGGCATTTTCAAATAAGTTCCTCAATTCAGAAGAGATATAGTCGAGTTGATGATGTAGTTCTTGGTTATTGGCCGTGGTCTATTCAAGATGTATTCAAGAGAGTTAGATTTAGTTCTTAGGGCTAATGGAATCAAAGGATATGGGGAGAAAGTAGGAACGGGGGACTGATTTTGGATGATCAGCCATGATCATATTGAACGGCTCAAAGGCCCAAATGGCCTACTCCTGCACCTATTTTCTATGTATCTATATCTGAGAATACTCCAGTGGGTCATAAACAGAAAGGGAAAACAGTGCTTATACATAACATATGAACAAAGCTTGATCAGAGAGAAAATAAAACACATGGCATGTATAGACAACAGGGATTTAAGGGAGTCTCTTCAGGAATATAGAGCGTGTACATAGAAACATAGAGACATAGAAAATAGCTGGGAGTAGGCCTATCGGCCCTTCGAGCCAGCACCACCATTCAATTTGATCATTGCTGATCATCCAAAATCAATACCCCGTTCCGGCTATTTCCCCATATCCCTTGATTCCCTTAGCCCTAAGACCTACATCTAATTCTCACTTGAAAACATCCGGTGAATTGGCCTCTACTGCCTTCTGTGGCAAAGAATTCCACAGATTCACAACTCTCTGGGTGAAAAAGTTTTTCTTCATCTCAATCCTAAATGGTCCACCCCTTATTCTTAAACTGTGACCCCTGGTTCTGGACTCTCCCAACATCGGGAACATTTTTCCTGCATCTACCCTGTCCAATCCTCCAAGAATTTATGTTTCTATAAAATCCCCTCTCATCCTTCTAAACTCCAGCAAATACAAGCCCAGTCGACCCATTAGTCAGTCCCGCCATCCCGGGAATTAACCTGGTGAACCTACGCTGCACTCCCTCAATAGCAATAATGTCCTTCCTCAAATTAGGAGACCAAAATATTACACAATACTCCAGATGCGGTCTCACCAGGACCCTGTACAACTGCAGTAGGACCTCCTTGCTCCTAAACTCAAATCCTCTCGCAATGAAGACCTGCATGCTTACTTTTAGTGACTGATGTACAAGCACACCAGGTTTTGTTGCACCTCCCCTTCTCCTAATCTAACACCATTCAGATAATAATCTGCCTTGCTGTTCTTGCTACCAAAGTGGATAACCTCACTTTTATCCACATTATACTGCATATGCCAAGCTTCTTCCCACTCATCCAACCTATCCAAGTCACCCTGCAGCCTCACAGCATCCTCCTCACAGCTCACACTGCCACCCAGCTTTGTGTCATCCGCAAACATTGAGATGTTACATTTTATTCCCTCATCTAAATATTGAATATATATTGTAAACAACTGGGGTCCCAGCACAGAGCCTTGTGGCAGCCCACTTGTCACTGCCTGCCATTCTGAAAAGGACCTGTTAATTCATACTCTTTGTTTCCTGTTGCCAACCAGTTCTCTATCCATGTCAATACAGTACTCCCAATACCATGTGCTCTAATTTTGCACACTAATCTCTTGTGTGGGAACTTGTCAAAGGCTTTTTCAAAGTCTGGAATCACTACATCCACTGGCTCTCCCTTATCCATTCTACTTGTTGCATCCTCAGAAAATTCCAAAAGATTAGTCAAGCATGATTTCCCCTTCATAAATCCATGCTGATGTTGACCGATCCCATCTATGCTTTCCAAATGTGCTGCTATAACATCTCCAGCATTTTCTCCACTACTGATGTAAGGCTAACTGGTCTATAATTCCCCCTTTTCTCTCTCCCTTCTTTCTTAAAAAGTGGAGTTTGCTACTCTCCAGTCCACAGGAACAGATTCATAGAAACATAGACACATACAAAATAGGTGCAGGAGGAGGCCATTCGGCCCTTCGAGCCAGCATCGGCATTCATTGTGATCATGGCTGATTTTCCCCTATCAATAACCTGTGCCTGCCTTCTCCCCATATCCCTTGACTCCACTAGCCCCTAGAGCTCTATCTAACTCTCTCTTAAAGTGTCTTGACCTCCACTGCCCTCCGTCGCAGGGAATTCCATAAAATCACAACTCTCTGGGTGGAAAAGGTTTTTCTCACCTCAGTCTTAAATGGCCTCCTCTTTATTCTAAGACTGTGGCCGCTGGTTCTAGACCCACCCAACATTAGGACATTTTTCCTGCATCTAGCTTGTCCAGTCTATTCAGAGTCCTGAGAACATTGGAAAATGATCACCAATGCATCCACAATTTCTAGGGCCACCTCTTTGAGTACTATGCGATGCAGATCATCAGGCCCTGGGGATTTATCTGCCCTAAGGCTCAACAGTTTACCTAACACCATTTTCTGACTAATGTGGATTCCCTTCAGTTCCTCACTCCCAATAGATTATCAGGCCCCTAGTATTTCCGAGAGATTGTTTGTGTCTTCCTTGGTGAGAACAGACTCAAAGTACTTGTTTAACTGTTCTGCCATTTTGTCATTTCCCATTATAAATTCACCTGGCTCTGACTGTAAGGGACCTACATTCATCTTCACTAATCTTTGCCTTTTTACATACCTAAAGAAACTTCTAGTCAGTTTTTATATTCCCTGCAAGCTTTCTTTCATTCGATTTTTCCCCTCTCGTAATTAACCATTTGCCCTCCTCTGTTGAGTTCTAAATTTCTCCCAGTCCTCTAGTTTACCGCTTCTTCGGGCCAATTTATATGCCTCTTCCTTGGATTTAACATCATCCTTGACTTCCCTCCTCAGCTACAGTTGAGCCGCCTTCCCAGTTTTATTTTTTTGCCAGACAGGGATGAACAATTTCTTGAATTCATCCATGCGGTCTTTAAATCTTTGCCATTGCATCTCCACTGTCAAACCTTTAAGTATAATTTGACAGTCTCATACCTTCGAAGTCTCCTTTATTTAAGTTTATTCAAGTTCAGGATCCAGGATCCAGTGTAGGAGAGAACTCAATAAAGAAATTAGGACAAAAATGAGCCATGAAATACCTTTCGTAAGGAAATGCCAAAAACCTTGCCTTAAACAGGATGCATGAAAACTTTTGGGAAGGATATGGATCCAATTTATTGGAGACACAGAAAGATGTAGAGACAGAGATATAGGTCTTTGAGGCCACCAAGTCCATGCTGACAATCAAGTAAATTAACAAAAATAAACAAAGATATTCTATTAGTATATAAGGACCAAGAAGGTAGCTGGAGAAATAATGGGTCCCCTTAGGCACCAAAGAGGTGTTCTAAATGTGGAGGCAAGGAATGTGGGTGAGGTCCTAAATAAATACTTTTCATCTGTATTCACTAAGCAGAAGGACCTGAAAGATAATTACTTAATTGAGGACAATGTAGATATCAAGAGCAAGTCAACATTAAGATGAGGTGTCAGATGTTATTGAATGTATAAGGGTTGATAAATACCCAGGGTCAAATGAAATGTATCCCAGGTTGCTATGGGAGCAAGGAAGGAGATATCTGGGGCCCTGACAGAGATGATTGTACCTTCATTAGCCACAGATGAGATTCCAGAAGACTGGAGAATAACTCATGTTGTTCCTTTATTTGATAATGGCAGTAGGGATAAGCCAGGTAAATGCCACTGAGCCGTGCATCACTGGAACTATTGGAGAATATTCAAAAGTCAAGATTTAATTATTTTTTTAATCAATTCATCATATCAGCTCAATTAACTTAAAAACTGTAAATTACTTAAAATTTACCCCAGTGCCCCACATCCGGTGAAATGAATGGGTCCTATGTTTCTGTGCCAGTTCTAACCTGGCATAGGTTCAGCAGGCAGATTCCACAGTGTTATTGCTGGGGATCTGCAAGAAGTTGGCATTGAACCACTGGACTCAGGAGGAGAGAAATGCCGGCAGTGCCTTCATTCCTTAGGAAAATCCAGGCTGTTAACTCTGTTTCCCTTGCCAGAGTGCTACCCCCAGCTAACAGAGAGAAAGCAGCAAAACAAATCGAGGATACTAGAAGCACTCTGCAATAGGTGACGTATTGCTCGTCTTGCCTCACCGCAGCAGAGACCCTGGTTCAATGCTGATCTCGGATGGTGTCTCAGAGGAGTTTACACATACTTCTTGTGATTACAAAGGTTCCTCCAGGTGCCCCAAGTTTCCCCTCACATCCCAAAGACGTACAAGATGGTAGGTAGCAGCTGTAAATTGCTCCTTGTGTGTAAATAATGATGGCATCTTAGGGCGAATTGCTAATAATATGGAAAGAATGAAGTTAGATGTGATTAGTTGTAACACAACTCAGAGGAAGTCAGTTGAATTCTCTAAATTATTGTGAGGATACGTTTGGAGTGCTACAACAAATTTCTTATCTTCAAAAGGACACATATTTCTTGCAGAAAGCAGAGAAAGGCAATAGTTTGAATCTGAACATTTCTGAATTAAAACAAGAAAGTTTGAACTTGTTTACACTGTTAAAAAGTTAGAGAAATAATGAATTCAATGTAGGGAAATAATGAATTTGTTTAGTTGCAGGAAGTTTTGGATAAACATACAAAATATTTGGAGGAACTAGGTCTACTATAGCTCCATTCAAAAGAAATTGGATGCTTATCCAAGTGCAGGAAGACCTAAGAAACTGCAAGGACAAGTTTAGAAAGTGGTATGAATGACAAATTAATAATAGCAGACACTACAATGTTATCCCTCATCCACTCGCCACCATTTAAATTTACGTATAATCTTTTCTTTGACTGGATAGCATGCAAACAAAAGCTTTTTACCTTTGACAATAATAAGCTAAACTAAAATTAGGATTCGAGCCTGGCAAGCTCCCTCAGAATGGAACATTTCAGGAACACTGTGGCACATTACTCAGTTTGCAGGGAAAAGATATTTGGTAGAAGTTAGCTGGTTAGCCTTTCTGCTTATCTTACCCAGTTTAACTCAGATTTCCCACGAATGGTGGATCCGGTTAGGTAGAGGTCATGACATTTATGAACAAAAATAGTAAGATTAAATGAGTACTTACCAGTTTGAATTTTGATCGTTATTTTATGAGGCGTTACGATGAGCGATTACGTGAAGAAGGCCATCAGCCTGCATGCGCGTTAATCTTCAAAGCAGCGGTGTGAAATCACAGATACTAATGGTTGAACTGAACATAGTAAGATTAGAGAAGAGTAGAACTACCAGATGACCTTTATGATATGAGGATTGGGAGCGGTGGGCAGGTAATCGCTCATCGTAACTCCTCATAAGATCAAACTTCAAACTGGTAAGTTCTCATTTAATCTTACTATTTTACTTTGGAGTCACGTGAGTTACTACATGAAGATTTCAAAGCTCTGTGATTTCATGCCGGAAATGAGTCCATGCATTACACACTGCATGAAGTGACCATGGATGAGTGAAAAAGATTAATGCATTCAGACATGACTTAGTTTGTTAAAAATGCTGATGCTTAATCATCAAAAGAAAATAATAGTGACCCCTTTCATCCAGGGGGAAACTATAAAACTATATTAGATTCTAAAATGGAGTTGACAAATACCCCCAGTTTGGCAATGGGTTATTATAAAAATTATGTTCATTTGACCATTCTGCAGCTGTTAGGATGTGGTTTTGTGGAATGTACATTACCCTTGGAGCTGATGTAGTAGCAGCCCTGGTGGGGTGAGTGTAGAAATTATTAGTATCGACTCATGCCTAGCCAAAACCCTGTTTCTACCACCTGGAGATAGTAGAACTAATACTTCTATAAAGTTAATTGTAACTAACAAAAATTGCTAGTTTGGAGCCTTTAAGGCTCTGAGTGACCTAGACGTATTGTTGTAAATGTGTGACCACACATTACCGAAGGTCCATGGGGTATGCCATGAAACTAGTTTGAGACCTAATGCCCCTGATTTATTCTGGTTAATTAAATCAAAACATAAAATATTATGTTATTAGCAGATGTAACCATCCTGTCCAGTCACAATTTATGTAGTGACTGGACCAATTGCACTGAGGCCAGTGGCCGAGAGACCAGAAGTGGCTCACCTGCAGTCCATCTGTTTTTTATTTTATTTTTGTCTTTGTGCCTGCTTTTAGCAATTATGATTGGTTTATTAGGTTGTGTATGTGTGTGTGTGTGTGGGGGGGGGGGGGGGGGGAGAAATGGTGTTTTAGTCTCTCCCTTCGGGGCAATGCGACTGTTCTTGTTGTGTGCCCCGTCGCCGTCTCCATCCGTGCTGAGGCCCTAATGGCAGAGCTGGCGGCCTTCCAGCTTCCAGCTTCCATCGGCGGTGGCACGGCTTTGGAGCTTCAGCGGCGACCTGGCTTCGGAGCTGCGGTGCTCCAGTGGCGTTCCGGCAGCCTGACTTTCGGGGCTACAGTGCTCCAGCAGTGACCTGGCTTTGGGGATGCGGTGCTCCGGCGACTACCTGGCTTTCGGGGCTGCGGTACTCCAGTGACAACCTGGCTTTCAGGGCTGCGGTGCTCCAGCAGCGACCTGGCTATCGAGGCTGCGGTGTTCCAGTGGCAGCCTGGCTTTCGGGGCTGCGGTGCTCCATCACCGTTCCAGCGGCAACCTGGCTTTCGGGGCTGCGGTGCTCCAGCGTTCCGGTGGCGGGCCCTGTGGCGGTGTGCCGGTGTTCCGGCAACGGCAGTGGCAGCGGCCCGGTTTCGGAGGCTCGACCACGGGCCTGGTGGACGGCAGCATCGGAGGCCTGGATCTCCTCTGCGCAAAGGGAGAATAAGGAGGGAAGAAGACAGAGACTCTAAGACTTTTGCCTTCCACCACAGTGAGGAGGTGTTTGGTGAATTCACTGTGGTGGATGTTAAATTTGTGTTTATTGTTTGGTTTTGTTATTTTTTATATATGGATGACTGCAGGCATGAAATTTCGTTCAGACCGAAAGGTCTGAATGAGAATAAAGCTAATTCAATTCAATTCAATGAGGATACCTACCCGCTAAAGATAAGGATGTAGCTGGAACCCCCTGGTGAAGTAGTGTTAACATAACATCAATGTCCCATACTTCCATGTAACTGGGCCTGGGAGAACTTGTGTTAAAGACATCCTATATAATTCTGGATATCAGAGGGTGAGACCCGACAGTGTGGGTCCCGCTTGCTGCAGCAAATATGATAAGAAAGCACGTTGGCACAGATAATAGCACTGTAACTTAATTATTGTCAAAGACACATTTGAAAATGAACTGTAAGATGCCAGTTATCTGTGCTGTATAGTATGTAACAATTGTATTTAAACAAAAAAGCTTCCCATCTGCTGAAGTGGAAATGTACTGCCTTTTGGTGCTTTCCCTGTACTCTGCAGTGAGCACTACATGGATCGGTCTGACAACCCGAGCCGCAGGAATAGTCATCTCAGAGTCTGCAAGTCAATGAATTGATTTATCATGCAGAGGCTGGTTTCCCAAATTGCTGGCTGAACCAGCAAGTTTTATGTTTTGAATAACCACATGAGGTTCTATATTATTCCCAACATTAGTGGGAACCATGGCTGCGTATGCCAGTCAGGCAGTTCGAAGAGCCTGAAGCGGTATCTTGCTGGATTTACGGCAAGACCTGACTGATGTGGCAGTATGGAGGAAAGACATGCAAGAACATTCCTCCACAGTGTGGCGATAATGTATCTCTCACCACTGTTTGCCACATATTTTGCAACTGGTAAATGAGCCTGGATGTAAACATATCGATATTCGGTGTTCCATCGAGCCATAATGACATTAAATACTTTGTGATCCAACATCCATTCTGTGTTGTCATTGATTTCACGTGATGATACAATAGCGTCAAATCAGGTTAGGTAAATATCATAGGATACTTTAACTTGATTGCACCCATGTGACTAACATATGCCACCACCATAGTGTATCAACTTGGAGTTGAGCATGCAGATTATGCATATTCTCACAATAACCTTTAACCTATAGAATGCACCTAGTGTTTATAGGTAGTTGATACCAATAACTGAAAAATTGGTAACTCATGCAAACTGCATCCACCTACATAACTGGTGATGGCATTCATAATTTCTCATCTTTGAGCACTAGCATCAGTTTGTAATTACTGAAGATTACTGACCAAAATTACTGGAGCAATGCTGAATACTGCCACCATTGTGACTTTGGTAGCTTCAGCTGGTAATAGCATAGGTCTATTAACAATGACCTATATGGTACTTGAGGGATTAATTCTTTGCACGTTGTAAGTTCTGATAATGCAAAGGCCCAATTTGCACCGCTGAAACGCAGCTGCTATATTGCCAATTTCACTTGATGAATAGAAGGCTGCTTAATAACAACGAGGTTGTTACAGGCTTCTGTTAATTCCATCTCTTGCCCCAGTGCGGATTCTCTGGTAAGTTGATAGTTAAATGTAAATCCCAATAGTCAATAGTTATGATTGGTATCAATTTAAATTTAACTCAATGGATTAAAGGACCCCAATTTCTCAAATATAGTTTAGGCTGCAACAGTTGATTTTAGTAAAATACAGTGTTTAAAACATCATCCAGCTAGGTGATGACAAATGTTCTTGAGCTCAGAGCAGCCCAAGTGGGTTTTAGTAATTTGATAAATAAACCTGGGAGCTGAAGTTAGTCCATTTTGCAATGCTTTAACTGTTATCATTGACCCATCCAGATACATTTCAAATATCTCCAGTGATCCCTGTGAATGGGAACTGAATAGCATGCATCTTTGAGATCGATGCTTGCCATATAGCTCCTATAGAATCAATGGTTAGACAGTAACAAAGTTTCCCATTTTGAAAGTCTATACTGCACATACGAGTTAATCTGGATGAAGTGACATCCTCCATCTTTCACCCTGCCCTGAAAGACAATCCTGGCCATAATACTGGGCCTGTCTTGAAAGACAACACTGGCCCCAATTCCAAGCCTGCTTGGAACCAGTGTATGTTCTGCAGTATAAAGTAATCACATGTTATCATCAGTTTTTTTAAACCAGATCTGAATCTCATGTTATCATTGCCCCTTGTACACAAAACACCAGTGTAAATATTATCAACATGTAAATGGTCCACAATCCCATGTTTCGGAAGAACCAGACCCACCTCCTCCATGGCTACCGGTGGTCTCATGGTAAGCCCAAGGGCTGCTGATGCGGGTTCTTTTCCCCTTGATTGGAGAGTAGGACTTGTAGGGTGCGTGGATACCATATTTTCCCTGAGACTGGCTTGGGCCTTGGTCTGAAATCTCATCATACTGAGAACTTTGGCCATAATTTTGTGCCCAGCTTTCAAGCTGCCGCCGGCTTCAGTGAACCACTTACCCCCGATGGAGTTGTGGGGTGTGTCGTCGCCTACCGATGAAGCTTTGCTCCCTTGATTAGTTCGACAGCTTTTTGCTTCCTCATCCTGGTCTTACCTGTGGGATAAGTCTTACCTGAAGAGAGGATTTGGCGGCTGGTTTCATCTCCTGGATTTCATGCCCTCCGATGTCACCATGATAGCGCTGTTCACTGCCGGCACTTGTAGCGTGAGGGAACTCTGGCCCCTTCCGGGTATTCTGCCAATGACTGGAAACCAACTCTTCCGGCAGCAACACATTAGTTTGCGAGTATCTCTTTAAGCCATAATGCATGTGCTCCAGTATGTTCCACGGACATATTTTCAATTTTAAATTCAGTTAAACACTGACCACTCGCACACCCCTTCACAGCGAGGCAGATTCGTAGGCAACCCTGAAAACAGGTGCTGCCGCAGGCCCCTGTGGATACCTGCACTGACATGGCTCCTCCTACCGACCTAGGTTTTTCGCTCTGTCAGACAGGAACTGACCCTGAATGCTCCCCTCCTCAGAGAGGGAGACATTGTGCAGCCAGAAACAAGTGCCGCTGCCACGGGCCTCCAAGGAGACCCGCGCAGATAACTCCCTCCTTTGGAGTATCATTGTGGAGCAACCTCTCCACCAGGTGCTCCATGTGGGTTAAAACATTCGCAGACACTACCCATTGAAGGAGGGGAAACCTCCTGGCCTGACTCCCCTAGTCCACAGGCCTAACCATCTTACCTTTGGTTTTACCCCCTTTCTGGGGATCCACAGCGGTCTGGAAGCGGCTGACCCCTGTATGTTGGGGGGGGGGGGGCCCTCCTGGCCTGACTTCCACAAGCCTACCTGACTTGCTGTTGGTTTTACCCCCTTCCTGGGGAACCACAGTGGTCTGGAAACAGCTGACCCCTGTATGTTGGGGGGGGACCCTCCTGGCCTGACTTCACAGACCTTGCCGGCTTGTGGTAGTTTTACCCCCTTCCTGGGAACCATAGCCGGTCTGGAAGCCACTGACTGTGTTGTCAGTGACTTTGGGTGGTGAACCCGACGGCTGCCGGCTACCCGCACTTCCGCGGTCTCTGTAGCCAGTTCCCCCTGGTCCCAGTATCCGTGGCCGAGACCGGGATTCCCCGCGGTCCATGACCAGTTTCGTGGCCCGTCCAGACTTCGCCCCAATTAGTTGAGCAGGTATATCTCTGTACAGAGATTCCTGCAAAAAAAGAAAACACAAAACCTGGGAATAAGGTGAAACTTACCTTCAGGTATAACTTACCGCTGGATAGAGCAATGCTGCCGGCAGTCGGCCCGTTTGCGCAAAGCGAGTCAACTCATGTGACTCCGAAGTAAAATGGCAAATATGCCAGATGCTGGATAACTGAAAGCTCAGCAGGTTAGCAAGCACCAGTCAAGAGGATATGTTTAGCATATTGAATCCTTCCTCAAAGCAAGAGCTTGATCACATATGCGAACTGACATTTCATAGTTCAGATGTTACATTACCTCTTGAATGGTCCCAGCATTTTCTTTTAGCTTAGTTTAGAGATACAGCATGGAAACAGGCCACTCGGTCCATTGATTATACATCGAACATTGATCACCTAGTTCTGTGTTATCCCATTTCCACATCCAGTCCCTACACACTAAGAGCAATTTACAGAGGCCAATAAACCAACATCTTTTGGATGTGGAATGAAATCGGAGCACCCAGAGGAAACCCACGTGGTCACAGGGAGAACATGCAAACTCTACACAGACAGCACCCAAGGTCAGGATTGAAGCCAGGTCTCTGGCATTGTGATTTAGCAGTTCTACCTGTTATGCTGCTTGATGGCATAGCCATTTGGTGGTGACTGGTGTTTTGGATTGAGCCCAGCAACTTATTTCTAGCCTTTAGTTTCCTCTGCCCCCTGTGCTATTTTAATGAGAATGTATTGCAATATCAATAAATGTCGAAAGAGGTTTTGAAATTCTAGACCAGTTGCTCTTTTGGGGTAATTTCTGTTGACATAAGTCCTGTTCCAAGGTTGAAAATATCAAGCGCTAGAGGGCATAGTTTTAAGGTGAAAGGGGCAAAGTTTAAAGAAGATGCGCATGTCAAGTGTTTTTTTACACAGATGGTGATGGGTGACTGTAACACGCTGCCAGGGGTGGTGGTAGAGACAGATATGATAGTTTTGTTTATTAAACATTTTGATAGGCATGTGGATATGCAGGGAATGGAGCGATATGGATCATGCGCAGGCAGATAGGAGTTGGTCTTGGCATCATGGTCGGCACAAACAAGGTGGGGTAATGGGCCTGTTCCTGTGCCGTACTGTTCTATGTTCTGTATTCTATGATATCTAGTAGTTGCTTCACATGTACTGATGTAAATGCTGTAAGAAATCACTCTCGAACCAGACCTCACAGTACAGTGCAGACTTAAAGTACTGTACTATTTTACAACCTTACATCACCACAAGAAGTAAGTCGGCGCAAGGATGGGAAATGCGTATGGGAAACAGGAATACAAATATTTGAAGAGTATACTGTAAAAATAGTGATAAGAAAAACTAGAATTTGGTGCAATCAAAGCTGTTTTTTGTCATCATTGTGACACACTTGAAAGTATTTGTTATTCAAGATGAACTTGTGCCTACTTAAAAGGGTGCAAGAGAGGTTTACCAGAATGCTGTCGGGATTAGGTGGTGTTAGCTGTGGAGGATGGACAAAGCTGAATTGTTTTCTCTGTGATGTATGAAGTTGAGAGGAGACCAAATAAAAGTATATAAAATCATGAAAGGCATAGATAGGAGAGGCAGTCAGATCCTTTGTTCCAGGGTGAAATGTACCTCTAAACCTATCCTATCCATGTACCTGTCCAAATTTATTTTAAAATGTTGTGATAGTACCTGCCTCAACTACCTCTTCTGGCAACTCGTTCCATATACCTACCACCCTTTGTGTAAAAAAGCTATCCCTCGGGTTCCTATCCCTCTGTACCTCCTGTTTGACAGTAGCATCAAGAAGAGAAAAATGCCCAGATGGTAACGATCTTAGATAGCACCTCATGTCGATGCTATCAAGAGCATTCATCTTGAGAGATGGTCCAATGTGGTCAATGGATAGGCTGAGAATGAACAACCTTTCCATCACAACCCATCCAACCTTCCACCTTCTTGGTATTTCATCCAGGTGGACCACCAGGATACCACATTCCTGAAAGTTATTCTTCATTTCCTTTTCTGTTATTGGTCATGTATGAGTCCATGGACTGATTCCAAGGTTTGGTTTGCTTTTAAGGACCACAGGTCAGAGAATGCAGGCTACAATGTTGTAGACTAATAATGGCTCACAATCCCTGTAGGAACTGCCTTCTCGTTGCATCCCCAAAGATCAGGGATCAAGAATGATGAAAATAATAAAATCCCTAATGAGATTGAAGAAGAAAAAGATGAAAGTTTTAAAAAGAGCCAATTCCAAAAGATTTGAAAAGTTACAGGGAAAGTAAGAAAGTATCTAGTTAAAACTATTGTTAGAAATGGTAAGGCAAAAACTAATGTGTTTAATCGGCCTTTACTGTGGAACAGAACATGCACATCGAAAGATATTTAAATAGAACTAAACGGAAAGTAGATCGCCAGCTGTTCCTAACTTAAGTATTTATTTGATTTACTTCCAGTGATTTTCTATGTACATGAACCCTGCAAACTGAAATTTAAATCACCAGGGAGAAATAATCAAAGAAACCATAGCTTTCTCTGACCTGGACTTTTAACACACATTTCCCTGGCATACAGTATGTAAAATAATGAATATAAGATGATGACAGGGAAAACAGAAAGTCTGCCAGCAAAAGAACGAAGCTTTGGCAAAGGAAGAAAGATGCGGCTACGATCACTTGCAGCCTTTTATATCGAATAACATAGGTTAACTGCTTTTCAAGGGAGGTTTAGAAGATGTCAGGTAAAAGTACCCTTTTGGTTGTAGAACATGGGATTAGCTTGCACTTTTTCATGAGCTAGGAAATCTCCCTGAATAACAGCAGTCAGCATCCCCAGGATATAGTGACAGCTTTAATACAGACCCAGTTGCATAAAAGATCTCATTGGTGTTTCCAGCAATCTTACGAGCTATCACAAGTGCACCGGTCCCAGGAGATGGAAGTGCTCAATGATGCAGAGGAGGGTGTTGAGCAGTGCACAGTAGCGAGATTGTTGTGCATACCCTGGCTTCAACAAAGGTCTTTCTGTGCTTATCCCTGAGGGAAACCTTTCACCTGACTAATGGCCAAACAGTCATCGAAGTTACAGGGGCCACGACTTTCACTTTTATGAAAACCCAGTATGTACGTTTTACTTTCCGATTCTGTTGTCTGCTTCTGCTGAAATGGTGATACCCAGAATGTTTCTTAGCGCTCTCCATCTGTTCAGTCTTTTGTCAACTCGCCATTCAGCCATGTTTATTAAATATTAGCTTCAACAATATTCATTTCAGAGAGTTAAAATTAGAGCAATTAGATCCCTAAACTTCTCATATTTATCAGATGCTAAAACCATTAGAATGTGAGGAAGTTACAAAAGCACTTTCATTCATTACTAACAGATGAAGTAAGTCTCTGCCCTGCATCCTCCACTCGGTGAATGAGATCTTGTCACCAGCATCCTCCAACATCCACAATGTTACGAAGTTATCCTCGCTGAGTAGAGGCTGATTGTCTTTCAGAATTTTAACAAACCACCCAACCATTGCTACTCCAGCTGATCATAACCCCACCACTCGACACTTAACTGGCCGTTCATGTGCCCCGATGGAAAATAATAAACTACACCATTTCAGAACTGGCAAAAGTTACTTCAACAAAGGTGGCACAGTGGTGCAGCGGCAGAGTTGCTGCCTTACAGCGCCAGAGACCCGACTTCGATACTGTCTATGGGTGCTGTTTGTATGGAGTTTTTACGTTCTCCCTGTGACCGAGTGGATTTTCTCCGGGTGCTCCACTTTCTTCCCACACTCCAAAGAAGTACAGGTTTGTAGGCTAATTCATTTTGGTAAATTTGTATATTGTCCCTGGTGTGTAGGACAGTGCTAGTATGGGGGGGGGGGTGATGCCATAGACCCAGTGGTCTGAAAGGCTCACTTATTTGCTGTATTTGTAAAGTCTAAATCTCTAATGTCTAAAGTAAAGTAAAGGTTGATTGGGAATCAAACAAAGCAGTCAAACACAGCACTGTATGTGACAGCAATAAAGCTAAACCTAAACCAAATGTAGTCCTTATTCATAAGGCCATAAGATCAAAAGTAAGAGAAGCAGAATTAGGCCATTCGGCCCATCAAGTCTACTCTGCCAGTCAATCATGGCTGATCTATCTCTCCCTCCTAACCCCATTCTGCTCCCTTCTCGCCATAACCCTTGACACCCATACTAATCAAGAACCTATCTATCTCTGCTTTAAAAATATCCATTAACGACCTCCACAGCCTTCAGCGGTAAAGAATTCCACAGATTCACCAACCTCTGATTGAAAGAAATCCCTGCTCATCTCCTTCCTAAAGGACCATCCTTTAGTTCTGAGGCTATGGCCTCTAGTCCTAGACTCTCCCATAAGTGGAAACATCTTCTCCGTATCCACTCTATCCAAGCCTTTCACAATTTGGTACATTTCAATGAGGTCCCCCTCAATCCGCTAAACTCCAGCAAGTGCAGACCCATTGCCGTCAAGCGGTCATCATAAGTTAATCCACTCATTCCTGGAATCATTCTTGTAAACCTCCTCTGGACCCTCTCCAGATCCAGCACATCCTTCCTCAGATATGGTGCCCAAAATGGCTTACAATACTCTAAATGTGGCTTGACCAGTGCCTTATAGAGCCTCAGTATTACATCCCTGATTTTGTGTTCTTGCCCTCTTGAAATAAATGCCAACATTGCATTTGCCTCCTTTACTACCGATTTCAGGTTAACTTTTCGGGAATCCTGCACCAGCATTCCCAAGTCCCTTTGTACTTCCAATTTCTAGATTCTCTCCCCATTTAGAAAATAGTCTACGCCTTTATTCGTACTACCAAAACGCATGACTTTGCAACACGGTATTCCATCTCCCACTTCTCTGCCCATTCTCCCAAACTGTCCCAGTCCTTCTGCAGAGTCCCTGCTTTCTCTACACTACCTGCCCCTCCACCTATTTTCGTATCATCCGCAAAGTTTGTCACAAAGTCTTCAATCCCCTCATCCAAATCATTAATATACAAAGTGAAGAGTAGCGGCCCCAGCACCAACCCTTGCGGAATTTCGCTAGTCACAGGAAGCCAACCAGAAAAAGGCCCTTTTACTGCCACTCTGCCTTCTGCCATCCAGCCAACCTGCCATCCATGCTAGTATCTGATACTAAGGGCTCTCATCTTCCTTAGCAGCCTCACGTGTCACTTTTTTGAAAATCTAGATCAACAACATCCACTAACTGTCTGTCCTGCTATTTACTTCTTCAAAGAATTCTAATAGATTTGTCAGATAAGATCTCCCCATCACAAAACCATGCTGACTTTGGCTAATTTTATCATAAATGTCTAAATACTCCATTACCTCATCCTTTATAATGGACTCTAAAATCTTACCAACTACTGAAGTCAGACTAACTGGCCTGTAGTTCATAGTTTCTACTCCCTTCTTGTGCAGCAGGGTAATATTGACAATTTTCCAACTGTCTGGAACCACTCCTGAATCTAGTGATTCTTGAAATATCACTGGTAATGCCTCCATGAACTCTAAAGCCATCTCTTTCATAATGCAAAGGTGACTTATCCACCATCAGCCCTTTCAGCTTCCCAAGCACCTTCTCCTTAGTAACAGCCACTAACGTCCACCCTGACTCTCTTGAATTTTAGGCACATTGCTGGTGAAACCGTGAAAATTGATACAAAAAAGTTACTCGACTGCTCTGCCATTTCTTTCCTTCCCATTATCACTTCTCCTGCATCATTCTCCAACATTCCAATGTCCACTCTTGCCTTTTTCTTACTCTTTATATAACTGAAGAAACTCTTGCCATCCTCTTTTAAATTATTAGCTACTTTACCTTCATATTTCATCTTTTCTCCCCGTATTGCCGTTTTAGTTATCCTCTGTTGTTCTTTAAAAGCTTCCCAATCCACTGGCTTCCCACTAATCTTTGCAATGTTATATGCCTTCTCTTTTAGTTTTATACTGTCCTTGACTTCCCTTGTCAGCCACGGTCACCTCATTGTCCCCCCAGTATTTATTTTCCTCTTTGGTAATGAAAAGATCCTGCTTCTTCCGAATTATTCCCAGAAATTCCTGCCATTGCTGTTCAACCATCATTCCTGCTAGGATCCCTTTCCAGTTAACTTTGGCTAGCTCCTCCCCATGACTCTGTAGTCCTTTTTGCTCAACTGAAATCAATATCTTTGACTGAAATACCAACACATCTGATTTCACCTTCTCCCTCTAAATACCTTATCATATTGTGGTCACTACCTCCTGGAGGTTCCTTTACCTTGAGTTCCCTTATTAAATCTGATTCATTACTGTAGATTGGTTATTTCCTACTAGCCAATTGTAATGCTTGTTAGTAGTTGCTCCGCCTAATATGCGATTTATATTACCATGAGCTTGCCTACGTAATTCAGTCTGAATAGCTGCTAGTCACTTTAATGTCCTGCAGACCAACACTGTAAGTGAAATTTAATAAACATGTGATGTATCTTGACGTGTGTACGACTTGACTCATTACATGGTATCAGAAGTGGGATTCAAACCCACGCCTCCAGTTGGAGCTTGGCAAGCTGCCCCTCAAGTACCACATTGCCGTTGATCCCAACAACACTCCTGTGGTTGGAGCACCACATTGTGTTCTGCATGCCATGCATGACAGAGTACACCATGAACTGCAACGGATGGTCTCCCTGGGTGTCACTGCTGAAGTTATTGACCCATCTGACTGGGTTTCCATCATGGTAGTTGCAACAAAAAAAAACAAGGAGGAAATCCGTAATTGCATAAACCCCAGGGTTGTCAACTCAGCTGTCGCATGTCTGCACTACCTTATGCGAATGGTAGAGGAGGTTGTTGCTCAAATAGGCAATGCATAAGTGTTCTTCATTCTGCATGCCAAAAGCTCATTTTGGCAGATTTCTCTGGACCCAGACTTGTCCAACCTTACTACGCTCGGCACCCATTTTGGTCATTACAAATTCCTGAGAATGCCCTTTGGCGTCAACTCTGCTAGTGAGGTTTTCCAGCGCACGATGGAACAACTGTTTGTGCTGTATCCATGCGCCATCATTGTTGATGACATTCTCATCTATGGGCACGACTTGGCTGAGCATGACGCTAATCTGAAGAAAGTGTTGAACCGTGCCAAAGACATTCAGCTCAAACTCAATCCCCTGAAGTGCAAGTTTCGAGTCCCGAAAGTTACCTACGTCGGACATGTTTTCACAAGTGATGGTCTCAGACCAGACCCATCAAAAACTGCTGCTATCAACGAGATGCCGATTCCTACTCTCGTTACAACTCTACAAAAGTTCCTTGGACTGGTCAACTACCTGGGAAAATTTATTCCCAACCTCAGCGACATATCTGCCCCCCTGCGGAAACTGACACACAAAGACGCTGCATGGTCCTGGTATGCACAACATGCTTTCTTACATGCCAATTATATCTTCCGATGTAATTCGTATATCCCATCTATTCAATTGTGCAGAAGGCAAACTTTTGCAAAAGTAATTCCCAGAGAATTGAATATCTACAATTTATCAAAATTTTACATCTTAATTTCCAATGCTTAAATTCCCCCAAATCTGTATCTCATTTTTCAGTTTTTATATACTGAATATTTATCACATTTATATTTGATGAACTGGGGTCGCGAGATTAATTGGATAGTTTTCTCAAGGACTGGAATAATCCCAGTGGGTGGCACAACTTTTTTCTTCATTGTGTGTCCTCAGCAGTGTCAGTCTTAATAATTTACTTTTGCTAAAAATAATTTCTGCTGCTAACGTAGAACCTAACCAAATATTTAGCCCATCTGTAAACCAATTGTTTAACATGAAGAAAATAGTTTGGCAGCCATATTTGCATTAATCAATCATAAATGTTACATGTTCACAGTCTTCCGAATCACTTTGAAAAGCATAATTTGTAACGTTTTCTACAAAAGCTTGAATTGGGTTTTGTATCCTTTACATCAGACAGCATTTCTGAAGTGATTTCAAAGCTGTATCATCTTACTGTGATGTTTACATTGCAAACAACAGAATACTTTTATAGAAATGTATTTTCACCATTACTAAATTATGCACAAGATTAACTACTCAATATCTTTACACAGCGTCTTAAATTGTTTGTTAGACACAAAATTGTTCATTCATCAACAGAGTCAATGTCAGGGTAACATCTCAACATGGCATTATTATTATTTCTACTTCAGCCAATTCCTAACTGCTCAAATTTTAAAATTGATATAATGTTTGGGATTTCACTGCACAACTGACTGCCAGTGCAGCATGTTACATAGAAAATAGGTGCAGGAGGAGGCCATTTGGCCCTTCGAGCCAGCACCGCCATTCATTGTGATCATGGCTGATTGTCCCCAATCAATAACCCGTGCCTGCCTTCTCCCCATATCCATTGATTCCACCAGCCCCTAGAGCTCTATCTAACTCTCTTAAATCCATCCAGTGATTTGGCCTCCACTGCCCTCTGTGGGAGGGAATTCCACAAATTCACAACTCTCTGGGTGAAAAGGTTTTTTCTCACCTCAGTCTTAAATGGCCTCCCCTTTATTCTAAGACTGTGGCCCCTGGTTCTGGCTCTCCCAAAATTGGGAACATTTTTCCTGCATCTAGCTTGTCCAGTCCTTTATAATTGTATATCTATATTACTAAAAGTGTGATCTTGACCACTTCCTGTTGTTCTGTATATTGATTTTAGAAAAAAACGCTGCCACACGGCTGTGATTTTTGGCCATCTTACTCAGAGTCCCCCTCTGCTGTGCAGGACAAGAGGATTTTTCCCAACGATTAAAAATAAAAGAGTTATTAGTGATTAAAAAATGTTGAGATACTCTCTCCTGAAGGCCACGCCCCTTCCGGACTATAAAACCCAGAGGTTTTGAGTGCCTCAGACAGTCTCTGCAAGATGGGGGAGCGAGAGGGTCAGTCTCTCAGTCTGAATAACACTGAACACATGTCTACTAAACTGTGAGTGTGATTTTACTGACCTTGAGTGCCCTTAATGTGGTTTGAAAATGAAAATGTGGTTGGTTTGAAATAAAGCACAGCAAGTGGTGGTTGGTTTGATATAAAGCACAGCAAATGGTGGTTGGTGGTGGTTGGTTTGAAATAAAGCACAGCAAATGGTTGTTGGTGATGGTTGATTTGAAATAAAGCACAGCAAATGGTTGTTGGTGATGGTTGGTTTGAAATGATGCACTGCAAATGGTTGTTGGTGGTGGTTATGCATCCGTGGATAACAAGGGAAATCAGGGACAGTATCAAAACAAAAGATGAAGCATGCAAATTAGCCAGAAAAAACAGCCTACCAGAGGACTGGGAGAAATTCAGTCCAGCAGAGGAGGACAAAGGGCTTAATTAGGAAAGGGAAAATAGATAATGAATGAAAACTGGCGGGAACATAACAACTGACTGCAAAGGTTTTTATAGATATGTGAAGAGAAAAAAGGTTAGTTAAAACAAATGTAAGTCCCTTGCAGTCAGAAACTGGTGAATTGGTCATGGAGAACAAGGACATGGCAGACCAATTGAATAACTACTTTGGTTCTGTCTTCACCAAGGAAGACATAAATAATCTGCCGGAAATAGCAGGGGACCGGGGGTCAAATGAGATGGAGGAACTGAGTGAAATCCAGGTTAGCCGGAAAGTGGTGTTAGGAAATTGAATGGATTAAAGGCCAATAAATCCCCAGGGCCAGATAGGCTGCATCCCAGAGTACTTAAGGAAGTAGCCCCAGAAATAGTGGATGCATTAGTGATAATTTTTCAAAACTCTTTAGATTCTGGAGTAGTTCATGAGGATTGGAGGATAGCTAATGCAACCCAACTTTTTAAAAAGGGAGGGAGAGAGAAAACGGGGAATTACAGACCAGTTAGTCTAACATCAGTAGTGGGGAAAATGCTAGAGTCAGTTATTAAAGATGGGATAGCAGCACATTTGGAAAGTGGTGAAATCATTGGACAAAGTCAGCATGGATTTGTGAAAGGTAAATAATGTCTGACGAATCTTATAGAATTGTTCGAGGATGTAACTAGTACAGTGGATAAGGGAGAACCATTGGGTGTGTTATATCTGGATTTTCAGAAGGCTTTCGACAAGGTCCCACATAAGAGATTAGTATGCAAACGTAAAGCACATGGTATTGGGGGTTCAGTATTGATGTGGATAACCATATAACCATATAACAATTACAGCACGGAAACAGGCCTTCTCGGCCCTTCCAGTCCGTGCCGACCATTTATTTTCCCCTAGTCCCATCTACCTGCACTCAGAACATACCCCTCCATTCCCTTCCCATCCATATACCTATCCACTTTACTTTTAAATGTTAAAATGGATCCTGCCTCCACCACTTCTGCAGGAAGATCATTCCACACAGCCACCACTCTCTGAGTAAAGAAGTTCCCCCTCATGTTACCCCTAAACTTCTGTCCCTTAATTCTCATGTCATGCCCTCTTGTTTGAATCTTTCCTACCCTCAATGGCAACAGCTTATCTACGTCAACTCTGTCTATCCCTTTCATCATTTTAAAGACCTCAATCAAGTCCCCCCTTAACTTTCTGCGCTCCAAAGAATAAAGACCTAACTTGTTCAACCTTTCTCTGTAACTTAGTTGCTGGAACCCAGGCAACATTCTAATAAATCTCCTCTGTACTCTCTCTATTTTGTTGACATCCTTCCTATAATTAGGCAACCAAAATTGTACACCATACTCCAGAATTGGTCTTTCCAATGCCTTGTACAATTTTAACATTACTTCCCTACTCCTATATTCAATGCTCCGATTTATAAAGGCCAGCACACCAAAAGCTTTCTTTACCACCCTATCTACATGCCATTCCACCATCAGGGAACTATGCACAGTTATTCCTAGATCCCTCTGTTCCACAGCATTCCTCAATTCCCTACCATTTACCATGTACATCCTATTTTGATTTGTCCTGCCAAGATGTAGCACCTCACACTTATCAGCATTAAACTCCATCTGCCATCTTTCAGCCCACTCTTCCAAATGGCCCAAATCTCTCTGTAGACTTTGAAAATCTACTTCATTATCCACAGCACCCCCTATCTTAGTATCATCTGCATACTTACTTATCCAATTTTCCAATCTAGATCATTGAAGTACATGACAAACGACAGTGGACCCAACACAGATCCCTGAGGCACCCCACTGGTCACCAGCTTCCAACCTGACAAACAGCCATCCACCATTACTCTCTGGCATCTCCCATTCAGCCACTGTTGAATCCATCTTGCTACTCCGCCATTAACACCCAAAGATTGAACCTTCTTAACCAACCTTCCATTGGGAACCTTGTCAAAGGCCTTACTGAAATCCATATAGACAACATCCACTGCTTTACCCTCACCAATTTCCCTAGTAACCTCTTCAAAAAATTCAAGAAGATTTGTCAAACATGACCTTCCAGGCACAAATCCATGTTGACTGTTCTTGATCAGACCCTGTTTATCCAGATGCTTATATATATTATCTCTGTATTCTTTCCATTAATTTGCCCACCACTGATGTCAAACTAACAGGTCTATAATTGCTAGGTTTATTCTTTGAAACCTTTTTAAACAATGGAACAACATGCGCAGTACGCCAATCCTCCGGCACTATTCCCGTTTCTAATGACATCTGAAAATTTCTGTCATAGCTCCTGCTATTTCTACACTAACTTCCCTCAATGTCTTAGGGAATATCCTGTCAGGACCTGGAGACTTATCCACTTCTATATTTTTCAAAAGTGTCGGTACTTCTGACAGATAGAGAACTGGCTGGCAGATAGGAAGCAAAGAGTAGGAGTAAACGGGTCCTTTTCAGAATGGCAGGCAGTGACTAGTGGGGTACCGCAAGGCTCAGTGCTGGAACCCCAGCTATTTACAATATATATTAATGATCTGGATGAGGGAATTGAATGCAACATCTCCAAATTTGCGGATGACACGAAGCTGGGGGGTAGTGTTAGCTGTGAGGAGGATGCTAGGAGGCTGCAATGTGATTTGGATAGGTTGGGTGAGTGGGCAAATGCATGGCAGATGCAGTATAATGTGGATAAATGTGAGGTTATCCACTTTGGTGGCAACAACAGGAAAGTAGACTATTATCTGAATGGTGGCCGATAAGGAAAAGGGGAGATGCAACGAGACCTGGGTGTCATAGTACAGCAGTCATTGAAAGTAGGCATGCAGGTGCAGCAGGCAGTGAAGAAAGCAAATGGTATCTTAGTATTCATAGCAAAAGGATTTGAGTATAAGAGCAGGGAGGTTCTACTGCAGTTGTACAGGGTATTGGCGAGGCCACACCTGGAGTATTGCATACAGTTTTGGTCTCCTAATCTGAGGAAAGACATTCTTGCCATAGAGGGAGTACATAGAAGGTTCCTGGGATGGCAGGACTTTCATATGAAGAAAGACTGGATAGACTCGGCTTGTACTCACTAGAATTTTGAAGATTGAGGAGGGATCTTATAGAGACTTACAAAGTTCTTAAGGGGTTGGACAGGCTAGATGCAGGAAGATTGCTCCCGATGTTGGGGAAGTCCAGAACAAGGGGTCACAGCTTAAGGATAAGGGGGAAGTCTTTTAGAACTGAGATGAGAAAATCATTTTTCACACAGAGAGTGGTGAATCTGTGGAATTCTCTGCCACAGAAGGTAGTTGAGGCCAGTTCATTGGTTATATTTAAGAGGGAATTAGATATGTCCCTTGTGGCTAAAGGGATCAGGGTGTATGGAGAGAAGGCAGGTATGGGATACTGAGTTGGATGAACAGCCATGGTCATATTGAATGGCGGGGCCGGCTCGAAGGGCCGAATGGCCTACTCTTGCACCTATTTTCTATGTTTCTATGTTTCTATTTTGGTTTGAAATAAAGCAAATGGTTGTTGGTGGTGACCGGTTTGAAATAAAGCACTGCAAATAGTTGTTGGTGGTGATTGGTTTGAAATAGCAAATGATTAAACGTGTAAACATGACAACTTCCTGTTTGCACTGTATATTGATTTTTGATAAAATGCTACCACTTATGGCTGTGATTTTTGGCCATCTTACTCAGTCACCCTCCGCTCATCAGGTGCAGAGGATTCTTCCCATCAATAAAAAATAAAAGTGTTATCAAATTGTATGTTTAAAAATTGTTGAGAATCTCTCTCATGTCAATCACACCATGAAGGCCACGCCCCTTCATGTAGGAGGGGGGAGGGATTATAAAACCCAGATGTGTGGAAAACATCTGGAAAATGGGGACGGGAGAGGTCATGACTCTCTCTGAGCTGTGAATGAACTGAACACACTGAATGTCTACTGAACTGTGAGTGTGGTGTTTATGTGGTGTTTTGTGGTGTTTTGCGTGGTTTAATGGTGGTTTCACCCTGCTTGAAATGGTATGAAACTGCATTTGAATGTGGTTGCCTTGCACCCTGCATGAAACTGCATTTGAATTTGGTGGCCTTGCACCCTGCATGAAATGGTATGAAACTGCATTTGAATTTGGTGGCATTGCACCCTACTTGAAATCGTAAGAACCTGCACATGAATTTGGTGGCCTTGCACCCTGCTTGAAATGGTAGGAAACTGCATTTGAATTTGGTGGCCTTGCACCCTGCTTGAAATTGTAATAAAACTGCCCATGAAATTGGTGACAGAGCTGCCACCCCAAGAATGCATTTGGCCCACAATGTCCATACTAGCCCTATGGAAACCAGTCCGTTCAGCCCACAACACCCATACTAGCGCTCCAGAAAGCCACGCCCCAGCCACCAATATTGGAATTGGTGGAGAGGTGGAATATTGCATTGGGGATCAGCCCTCCTGTGTGAACATTGGACCCAACTTAGTCTAGTGTTTTTATAAGATCCCCCTTCATCCTTCTGAACTCCAGTGAATACAAGCATAGTCTTTTCAATCTTTCCTCATAAGACAGTTCCGCCATCCCAAGGATCGTTCTCGTGAACCTAAGCTGCACTGCCTCAATCACAAGGATGTCCTTCATCAAACGTATGTTCTGACTTCATTGAACTTCATCTGTATGATGGACAAAAATAGCAGCAAATGCGGCCTTTTCAGAATAGATAGTGGTATTGAAGTATGTACAGCCTTTGAAGTGGGTGCAGAGGAGGTTTACTGGAATGATGCTTGGATTAGGAAGTATTAGCTACAGGGAGACCATGGGCAAATCTGGATTGTTTTCCTTGAAATTCTAGTGGTTGAAGGGAGATCCAATTGAAGAATATAAAATTAGAAAGGGTCCACAGTCAAAACCTATTTTTTCCCAGCAAGGATATATTCAATACGAGAGGGCATAGGTTTAAGGTGAATTGGCCAAAGTCTAAAGAGGATATGTGGGGCAAACACAATCTAGTGAGTGCCTGGAATGTGCTGCCAGGAATGGCCATGGAGACAGATACAATAGTGGCATTTAATCAACTTTTAGATGGGCACATGTGGGCACAAGCAGGGAACTTGCTGCAAACTTCATCTCTTCCCGTGCTGACAGGCATATCACATCAGTATGTATAAGGTGAGCTGGAAAGGCCTATTTCTGTGCTGTACGATTTCCTGATCTTCCGATTCTGTGATTGCCGATTTTAATACTGAGCTAAAGTTTGAGGTAACCTGATAGACTGAGAGAAGATCAGCTCAAAGGTGCAAAGAATGCCACAGTTTAGAACAATCTTGTTCAGCTGTGGGAAGAGATGAAGTTTGCAGCAAGTCTACAGTTAGCCTCTGGGATGATCAATGTGCGTCCCACAGTAAATACTGGAATATGGGAGAAGATCAAGTGCATCACAACACAACCTCAGCACAAATGCAGAAACCCTGTTCATGTTGCTCCTAAATCAATATTTAGAAAAGGACCATGATACTAGCCTTCATTCCAGGGCGATTTCTGGCTGCCCAGAATGATCTCATGTCCAGTACATTTCCTGTGCTTTCAAATACACACTCCCTTTGACAAACATTGGCAGAAATGCATCTGTTTTGTGTCACTAAAATGGATAAAGTTACATTCTACTTGTGCCCTGTGAGAATAATTTCAGAAAATCTAGTTACTTCCCCACGAGTTATTTCATGGCAATGCTTGAAAGGGGTACAAGCTCACAAGCACAAGGTATTTAGACAGCTTGGTACAATGGTCAGCACCACTGCTCCCAAGATAGTAACCACAGCCCCCACCAAGCATATTGGCTGTGTCTGTCAGTGAGAGGTGATGGAATTGAGGGAGAGGGCACTGCATAATTGTGAGAACATGTTGAATCAAATGATAATTCATAGAGATATAGTTCAAATGTTGATCAGCATGCAAAATAATTCAAGTGTTTGTGGAGAGAGGTACCTGTTATTATCACTAAAATAATGAACGCTGTAGTACAATCTGGAGTACCAGAACAAATCTTGTTTAAAAACTGTGGCCTTAAATCTATTTGGTTAGTCCAAGTCTGTCACAGTCATTTAGTTTGTGACTGATGAATAGTGTACATAACATAGTAATGGTTATAAACATTTCATATATTCATAATTACATTTTGCATTCAACTATATCTTCACTTGTACATTTTAATATTTGTTAAGTATGACCTGCTAATTGTGCATGCATCTCTACCAACATGCAGTAGAAATGATTGATGAAGGGTTGTTACAATAATCTCAACACTCTAGGAACACTTAATTTGCCTGTCAGCAGAAGATCACATGCCAACTAAATGATTACAGCATAACAAAAGGTTGTCTTATAAAGCATTGGGCCTTCTCAATAAACTACTACCATAGGCTATTGAATGCAGATTGGTTTTTGTTTGATTAAACAATACTTCAAACATTGATGGAGCATAGATTTGCTTTTCGAGCAAGTATTTTAAACTAACATCAGTTTGCTCCATGACATAAGAGTCATGGTTACTGAAAGCTGAAAGCAGCAACTGCCCAATCAAAACTAAAGAATGTTTGTTGAGCATTTTGTGGTTGAGAGTCTGCCAAATGTAAATGGAGTTTGAAACACTCCGTGATTTTGTTCTTCTCAGTGAAGGCAAAACATTTGAACTTGGATGTTAAGAAACTTAATATGAAACTTCATTATAATTCTGTCCATATTTATTTTACAGAAGCATAAGTTATTAAGTTGAAACGGTAAAAACTATTGCTCATCTCTCAGCGTGATCACATGCAAGCAACCATTGCCCTCCTCCACAAGAGGCTTGAGAAAATGAAGCAGTTGAAAATCAACCATGGGGATCTGCATCACTTGGTGCCAGAAGATCCGCAAGAGTAAGTAGACATGTAAATAAACAAGAGAGAGAGATAAGACTGACCATTGCTGGACCCTTCCATTTAGAGTCATGGAGCTATACTGCACAGAAACAGGCCATTCACCACTGCTCACCCACACTGAACAAGTTGCCAAACCAAGTTAGTCTCACTTGCTTGTGCCTGGCCATTATCCCTCCTAGCCGTTCCTTCCGTGTTCGTGTCCAAATGTATTTTATACATTGTATTTGGCTGATCATTAAACTGCTACCGCCTCCCATGGCAGCTCTTTACATATACACATCATCCTCTATGTGGAAAAGGTTGCCCCAAAGATCTTAAACCTTTCTTTCTTTTCTTTTAAAATCTTTTTTTTTCCAAAGAAAACAAAATAAAACATTAAAAAAAAACAGAGCAAAAAGAATAATGATAAACATAACAATGATATTGATACATAGGGATCAGGATTACATTAATAACAGGTATAACCTGATATGAGACCAGTGTCAAAATACACATTAAATATAGACCTCCCGGTCTCTATGTAAATATAGTTAAATCTTTAAAAGAAAACTTATAAATGTAGAAAAAAAACACAAAAATAGAAAGACACAAAGAAAAGGAAAAAAGGAAAAAGCAAAACCCCCCTAAACTAAAAAAAAATTAAAAATTAATAATAATAAAATAAGACTCAAAATAAAATAAATAAATAAATAACTAAACAAAGCAAAACGGAATCTGAACTAAAAGTTTCAACAATTTGAGTCTGTATGTCATCAAATCCGTTCCACCATATAGAGGTAAAATAGTTTTTATAACGGTTAAAGAGGGAGTAATTTATATTGTATGGAAATGTTCAATATATTTTCCCCAAGTCTTATCAAATTTAACCAAGGGTTCAACAATGTCACTCCTAATTTTTTCTAAATTTAAACATGATATAGTTTTGGAATACTACTGGAGTGTGGTCGGAGGGTTGGAGTCTTTCCATTTAAATAAAATAGATCTCCTGGCAATTAATGTGGCAAAAGCAATCAACCGATGGGCAGAGCAGGACAAATGAATAGAATCTAACATTGGTAGCGCAAAAATGGCAGTAATAGGATGAGATTGTAAATCGATACCTAAGACCACAGAAATAGTATGAAAAATATCTTTCCAATATTTTCCAAAATTGAGCAGGACTAAAACATATGGGTCAGTGAGGCCACTTCAGAGTTACATCTGTCACAGGTACGGTTTATATGACCATAAAATTGAGCCAACTTATCTTTTGACATATGAGCTCTGTGAACCACCTTGAATTGCATCAAAGCGTGTCTTGCACACATTGAAGAGGTATTA
This sequence comes from Raja brachyura, assembly GCA_963514005.1. The sequence continues at coordinate 45,122,733 of OY740788.1, forward strand.
ACTAATTGAAGAATCCTCTCCCATTTCTCTATGGATAAAGAAGTTTGGAGTTCTCTTTCCCAGTCATTCTTAATTTTAACAAATGTATCTATTTGTAATTTCAAAATCAACTCATAAATAGTTGTTATTAATCCTTTCTGATACGTGTTCAGCTCTAAAAAAAATTCCAAAATTTCGTTTTGATGTAGTAGGTCAAAAAGGGGTAGAGTAGCCTCCAAAAAATTGTTCGAAAGACATAAAGCAACCCAAAAAACTTACGAAATTGAAACCATATTCGGAACGTATGTCTTATTATCGGGTTAGTCGTATATTTATTCAATCTCATAATTGTGAAAGGTAACAAGGTCCCTAGATAGAGGCCAATGATAGCACTTGTAAGGAATCACGTTCAATCCTGGGCATTGGGTAGCTTCTAAATCTTTTGTCCAAAATGTTAAATGACGAACATTGACTGCCCAATAGTAAAATCTAAGGTTCAGCAATGCCAAACCGCCATTTTTTAATTTATTTCTGTAAATAATTTTTTTTATTTAGTCTGGGATTTTTATTCTGCCATATATATGAAGAAATTTTGGAGTCTATAATGTCAAAGAAAGATTTGGCAATAAAAATTGGTATCGTCTGAAATAAATACAGAAATGTAAAATGAACATTTTAATAGCATTGATTCGGCCAATTAAGGATAAGGATTGGTGACCATTTAATATGGTCAATTAAAGGCATAAAATTGTGCTTTAAATAAATCCTTGTGTTTCTTGGTGATCTTAATACCCAAATAAGTAAAACTTTCAGTAGTCAATCTAAATTATTATTTAGATTATTTAATGGAAAAAGCTCACTCTTACCATGATTTAGTTTGTAACCAGAAAAACTACTAAATTGATTAAGTGGTGCTACTATTGCCGGAATAGATTTCTCAGGGTTAGAAATAAATAATAACAGATCATCTGCTTAAAGAGATAACTTATGAGTCTTATTCCCGTGGACAATACCAAAAATATTAGGGGATTCCCTAATAGCGGTGGCTAAAGGTAGCAAAGCAATATCAAATAGTAAAGGACTTAAGGAACACCCCTGTCTAGTACCTCAAAAGAGCCTGAAAAAAGGGAATCTCTGATTATTAGTAAATACAGAAGCCTGAGGTATATGATATATCAACTTAATCCAAGAAATACATTTTGGACCAATCTTAAATTTTTCAAGTGTATTGAATAAGTAATCCCATGCTACTCTATCAAACGCTTTCTCGGCGTCGAGTGAGATGACACATTCTGGGGTTTTATTAGATGCTGTATATACAATATTCATTAATCTCCTAATGTTAAAGTATGAGTAACGATTTTTAATAACCTGTCTGATCTGCAGAGATAATTTGCGTAAAATCTTTTCCAATCTCATAGCTAATGTTTTGGAAAGAATTTTGAACTCTACATTTAACATTGATATAGGTCTATATGATGACACTTCAGTGGCGTCTTTATCTTTTATACAAATTGAAGAAATAGAAGCTTCATAAAAAGATTGTGGTAATCTATTCCTTGAAACGGCTTCTTTAAATACCTTACATAGCCATGGAGACAATAAATTTGAAAAATACTTTAAAAATTCTACTGTAAACCCATCTAAACCGGGAGCTTTACCAGAATTCATTGAAAATATTGCTTTCTGTATTTCTTCTTCCGTGATGGGTTCATCTAACAATAGAGACTCTTATATGGTAAATTTGGTAAGTTCACTTTCTTTAAAAACTCATGCATTATCAGTAGGAAAATCTGATTGGTATAGGGAGGTATAAAATTCCTGAAACGATTTGTTAATTTTGTCATGGTCTACAGTTACTGTACCATCCCGTTTTCACATTTTAGTAATCTGATGCTTGGCCAACACCGCTTTCAATTGGTTAGCGAGTAATTTACCAAATTTTCGCCATGTATATAAAATTGACTTTTGGTTTTAAGTAGCTGGTTCTCAATCGGTGATACTAATAACAAATCATGTCTCAATTGAAGTTCAACTCTATTCTTGTAGAGCTCTAAAGTAGGAGCTTTTGAATATTTTTAATCAATTTCTTTAATCTCGTCAGCCAATGTACCTATTTCTTTTTGATTTTGTTTTATCAATCCCATGGAGTATGAAATAATTTGTCCACGAATATATACCTTAAAAGCATCCAAGACTACACCACTGGATATTTCTTCAGTTGAGTTAGTCAAAAAGTAAAACGCAATCTGATCTTTCATATAATTAATAACATTTAAGTCTTGAAGCAAAGTAGCATTAAATCGCCATTGTTTAGCACTAAACTTGGAATCAGGTAGATTGATTGATAGTTTCAAAGGTGCATGATCAGAAACAGCGATTGTGTCATACTTACATGCAGCTTAAACCTAAGCCCACTAGTTTTAGACTCCCCTACACTGGGTAAAGAATTGTGGGTGTTCACCTTATCAATGCCCTCCATCTTTAAAACACATAAATAAAATAATATCTCAACTTCAAATGTTCCCAGAAAAAAAATAATTGCTTATCTGACCTCTCATTATTATGCAAATCGTCCAATCCTAGTAACATCCCTGGAAATCTTTCCAGTTTAATTATATCCTTCCTATAGTATGGTGACCAAAACAGTACATAGTACACCCAATGTGGCTCTACCAATGTCTTGTATAGCTCTAATATGACGTCACAACTCCTGTACTCAATACTATGACTTTCTGCACCACCCTGTCACCACTTTTAAGGAATTATGTACCTGCAACCCAAGGTTCTCTGTTCCACAACACTCCCCAGGGTCAAACTATTATGTCTTGGTTTGTCTGAGCAAAATGCAACACCTCACATTTATCTCTATTAAACTCTATCTGCCATTCCTTGGTCCATTGGCCCCATTGATCAAGTTCCTGTTGTAATCTGAGTAATCTTCTTCACCATTCGTTATACGACTAACTTTAGTATTATCTGCAAACTTACTAAGCCTGTCATCTGCATTCTCATTCAAAAATCTAATATAAATAATGAACAAAGTGGGCCCATGACTGATCCAAGTAATACACCGCTTGTTATAGCCGAAAAATGACACAAAGTGCTGGAGTGACTTAACAGGCCAGACGGCATCTTTAGAGCACATGGATAGGTGATGTTTTGAGTTATGTCACTTATCCCATGCTCTCTAGGGAAGCTGCCTGACCCGGCACTTTGTGTCTTTTTTTGTAAACCAGCTTACTCCAGCACTTTATTTTGTAAACCAACACCTGCAGTTCCTTGTGTCTCTACTTGTTCTAGGCCTCCAGTCTGATAAACTAACCTCTCCAATTCCTACTTTCATGCCAATTTTGTATCCTATTTGGCTATATCACAGTGCATCCCACACGATTTATCCTTCAGGTCCAGTCTACCATCCGCTACCTAAACACAGGCCTTGCTGTAATCACAATAAACAGCATTGACTGCACTACCCTCATTAACATTCTTGGTCACATCTTCAAAAACCTCAATCACATTTGTGAGACATGATTTCACACGGGCTAAGTAAGCCTTGCTAACTAACCTGAATCTGTCCTTGCCTTTCCAAATGCATGCAGATCCTGTCTCTCGAAATCATAGAAACATAGAAACATAGAAAATAGGTGCAGGAGTAGGCCATTCGGCCCTTCGAGCAAGCACCACCATTCAATATAATCATGGCTGATCATCCAAAATCCGTATCCCGTTTCCCCATAGATTCACAACTCCCTGGGTGAAAAGGTTTTTCCTCATCTCAGTCCTAATGGCCTACCCCTTATTCTTAAACTGTAATCCCCTGGTTCAGGACTCACAGTGGGGGTGCTGTCTGTGTGGAGTCTGCAAGAGTTGAAATTGAAAATGGTCCTTGCATCTTATGAAAAAGGAGTGGCACTTGAGGAACAAAATTCGGGACGTATTTACTTTGAAAATGGCATGATATTTATCTACGTGCCCAAAGTTGGGCAATCGCGAACCTAAGAACCCTTAAGGTGAGGGGAGAAGATTTAATAGAAACCTGAGGAGCAAACTTTTTCACGTAAAGGGTGGTAGGTATATGGAACAAGCTGCCGGAAGAGGTAGTTGTGGCATTGTTTAAGAAACATTTAGACAGGTATAGGGATAGGACAGATTTAGAGGAATATGGGCCAGGTGGGACTAGTGTAGATGGGTTATATCGGCCGGTGTGGGCAAGTTGAGCCGAAGGGCCTGCTTCAACATTGTAAGACTCTATGACTCTATCTGAATTATTTCTCATGTAATCATTTTTAACATTCAAATAAGTGTGGAAAAACTCCCACACGCCAATGGAAACACAATGAAGTAAAGTACAAATGAGGAAGCCCATTAGCCTTTCCAGCTCTTTGTTCCGTAGAGGATTTCCCCCATGATAATATCTAATTGTCTCTTCAAATGTGAGTGTCCCACCCAACAAAAAACAAATACATTTTGTGGAATGAAGAATTTCCTGATATCAGACCTGAACTTGCTTTTCAGCAGTTCACAACTATGCTTGTGGACCCATTATTGACCTTGAAATAGTAATTGGATTTTTTTTTCCCCATTTCATTTAGATTTTGTTTCTGAACGCAACCTGATGTTGTTCACAAAAGTCAGTATATCCTTCCCAATATTGGAAACCATCTTAACCAAATTACACTTGGTTTGTATAGTCCAGCAATAGTTTTGGTTGGCAGCAAGGGGGTTACACGGGCACCATTAAAAAATGCACTTTTCCGTTTGGTTCCTGTAATGATTATTGTTTAATAAGGTGCTTTACAATGTGTGGAGACTAGTTCAGGGAGTCGGACAAAAACAAAATTGTTACCCCTGCCTTTCTATGATAAGGCTACTCATTTAACTACAAACTGACTCGTTAATTATTGAACAATTGAACAACGTTGCCCTGACACTATTTATATTTGATTCATTTTATTACTTGCTACCCATACTTTCCTGTCCTGTTGAACAGCCAAGGGGTCTCAAGTGTTCTTGCCCAGCTGTGGAAGCAAGCTAATGAGGCTCAAACACCCACATGGCCTTCTGTTCCCTGTTTTTGTCAACAGGAAGCCATTCAGTTTAAATAGGGCGAATTAATCAATGGATTTGATTCATCATTTTCCTCTCTGTGAACAAAGCTGTTTAACCTAACTGCCAACCACTGACTTGTGGGTGAGGAAAACTTTAAGAGACAGTGCCGTGAAGTATGCTAATGATCATTGATTGTGCCCTTTATTGGAATGGCCTGCCAACACACTGTCAATCTATATTAGCCACATGGGCCAGATAGCAGAGGCCATCTGGTGACAGTGGAACCGCTGAATTTTTTCTCATTCACTCTTTAAAAATCAGCCTTTCATTGCATTTGATTTGTTTTCAGTGAAGTTATGAGTCATTTCAGTCTTTTTCCATGAGCTTTCCTGAGGTGCTTGAGTGGTAGCGTATGGACAGAGCTGGGAGCTTTCAAGAGTTAAATCAGAAGAGTTTAATTGTCATATGCATAGACTGCCAGACAATTAAATTCTTATTTGGAGCGGCTTAACAAGCCAGTAAATGCTAAATGCACAGATAAATATAATAATATAAAAACAATAAGTTAATGAATAAAAAACAATAAGTTAGTGCAATAAAATTAAAGTCTGTAGTTCAACCAAAGACATAGTCCATAGAAATTCTTAGTTGCTGAGGTTAGTGTTCTGTAGCGTTCAAGAGCCTGATGGTTGCGGGCAAGAAGCTATTGTTGAACCTGGTGGTCACAGTTTTCATGCTCTTGCACCTTCTTCCCAATGATAGGAGTGAAACGGAGTGTGGCCAAGGTGGTGTGGGTAATCATGAAAGCAGGTAAGTACCGTCCTTAGGGAGAGCGTACTATTAGAAATGCTATCTCTCAGATGAACTCTTGGCCCTTGATTGAAACCCTTGCCTGGAAATTGGATCAACTAGCCTCGTGTTTTGTGTGCTGCACAATCAAATTATGATCACAAGTTAAAACAGAATTAAAAATTTGGGACTTCGTCTATTCTGCCCAGTTCACAATTTTCTGTTCCCTCTATCTGCAAAACATCTGATATCACCCAGCCCAAGCCTACCTGGTTTCATCCACATACTTTGTAGTGATAGGTAGCCCTCTTCATGTGGACTTTGTAGTTACCACAGCAGGCTCTTGAGCAAATTCAGTTGTCAACCTGTCACATACTGATCTTCACACCTTCTCAGGGTCCAACTAATTTCTAGACATCTGGCAAGTGGTGGATATAAAAGATCCCATAGCACTAATTCAACAGGAATGTCCTTTTGGTCTCCAGACTGCCATTTATTCCACAACTAACAGAGGATTATCATCTAAATAAGCTCGACATTGATTACAATTATTCTCTTCATTGCAATTGGGACTTGAAACATATAAAGTACATTGGCAACAAAGGACGCAACAGAAAGTGGACGATGTTACCTGGTCCACCATCAAAGGGACCTACAGGAAACACTGCCTCAAGAAGGCAGCTAATATCATCTAATATCCACACCATCCGCCCCATGCTCTCAACTCACTACTGCCATGTTGAGGAAAGTGCGGGAGCCTGAAAACTGTTACCTCCAGGTTCAAGAACAGTTTCTTCCCATCAACTATCAGATCCTGCACAACTCTACCTCAGCAGTGAACTATTAGGTATCACTAAAGTTGCATTCCATACTTTGGCTTGCACAATCAGGGTCTGGTTTACCGAGAATAACTGATAATTCATTATATACCTTGCATTTAATGTGTCTGTAAACTTGCAGCATGTAACAATATCCTTGTTTCGGCCACAGTAGGTATGATAATTAAACTCTCCTGAATTTTGAAATTGTTATGCCGTGGAAGGTGCTCTATAAATGAAAATTATTTATTTCCTCAGCTGAAAGCATCGATTGCTTGTTGAAGGACGGCTCTACAATTGTTTAGTTGGCCATTTTTCATTATGCACGATTGATGAAACTTTGACAACTGTAAAGGGCAACGTGGCCAGACTTAATGCTCTCAACATCTCGAAATGGGCTCTGCTCCATAAAGACAACATTCCCCAACATAACAGCAAAAATAGCAAACTTCCAACAGGAATGTGTCAACATGATTGAGCAGACCCTATTACTGAAAATGTTAAAGGAACCAATGACTATAATGAATGTTCAGGAGTCAATTGTCTCATTTAGAAGTGTTATAATTTTTTGCAGGCAAATAATTAATGAAAAGTTACATAGCAATTCCTTGTCTAAATATGACGATAAAACTAGTGACTAGCGTGATATCCAGTTACTGATACGGACCAGTTTTATTATACAATTTGGAAATGTCAGGAAGTAATTACTGCTGCTGCATGTTGATTATAATTGATTGATTGGGTTTGTGGCTGCAGAACTACTGTTCAGCGCTGCTTATCTGTAATTACACAGTAATCAAAACCATACTTTGCTATTAACTTCCAGTACAATATCATACAAACTTTAATGAAACTTAAAAATGATTACACCTCAAATTTCTTCACTCTTAACATTTTCTCATTCACTGTCATTTCACATTCTTGTAAAATAAACTGTCAAGGAATTATATTAAAAAAATGTGGAGGGATTGAAACTTTTCTTTAATAAAACGAGTTGTTCTGTTTATTACTAATTAAGTTGAACACTTGTAAAGCCCTAGTTTCAAAATTACACATTCTTCTAATTGTAAGGAAGGAATTATTTTCCCAGTTTCCATTGAAATGTGGATTTAGCAGCTTTGTTAAAACAAAAACAAAAATGTTTACCCCAAATGTTAAACTCTTTATTGGAAATATTGTCAATATTTGAGGCATTAGTAGGCAATTCGTGCATAATTCATCAAACTGCCTTTAGGTACATTTTTAGGATTAAGTTTAGGTTTAATAATTGGTATATGATTAGGTACTGTGAAAAGCCACGAGTTGCATGCTATGCAATCAGATCAGATGATACTATACATAAATACAATCATGTCAAACTCAAATACAATACATAGTGCAAAGGGGAAGATATAGAGTGCAGAATATAGTTCTCAACATTGTAACACACCAGTTCCATAGACAAAATCCCATGTCCGCAATAGGGCAGAGGTGAATCAGATTGTACACTAGCTTACGGAAAAACTATTCAAAAGCCTGATGACAGAGGGGAAGAAGCCTTTCCTGAGTTTGGTGGAGCGCACTTTCCAGCTTATCTATCTTCTGCCCAACCTGATTGGGACAAATCTTTGATTATGTTGGCTGCTTTTCTGAGGCAGTGTGAAGTGTAGATGGAGTCTGGTGGGAAATCCGGTCTGTGTGAATGGCTGGGCTACATCCACAACTCTCTGCAATTTCTTGCAGTCTTGGGCAGTGCTGTTTCAAAACCAAGCTGTGAGGCAACCCAACTGAAGAGGGTTTTGGCCCGAAATGTTGCCTATTTCCTTCGCTCCATAGATGCTGCCACACCCGCTGAGTTTCTCCAGCACTTTTGTCAACCCAACAATATGCTTTCTCTGGATCATCTGTTGAAGTTTGTATGAGTTATTGGAGACATGCCAAATTTCCTCAATATCTGAAGGACGTAGACCTCTCGCTTCAATGTGGTTGGTCCACGACAGAGCGTTGTGTAATATTAGCGCTGAGTAATTTAATGCTCTCAACTATTTCCACTTCGGCACTATTGATGCTGATTGGGGCATGTTCTTCACCACTTTTCCTAAAGTCAATACCTAACTCCTTCATCTTGCTGACATTGAGGGAGAGGTTGTTGTCCTGATACCGTGTTTCCAAGTTATATATCTTCTTCCTGTATTCTGTCTAATGATTGTTCATGATCAAGCACACCACAGTTGTGTCATCTGCAAACCGATAGATAGACTTGCAGCTGAATGTGGCCGAGCATCTGTGAGTGTATAAGGAGTGAATGTAGGGGACTGAGAATGCATCTTTGCGAGGTGTCAGTGTTGAGAATTTTTCTGGTCTATCAAGATTGATTTCATGATCACAGCATCTGTGATTAAACTTACACATTTCTCTCTTGGGATAAATAAAGTTCTATCATATATTTTAACTTGCTTCCACTGAACAAAGAAAGATTTTTGGATCCAGATAAAAATGGCTTTATGTCTGTCATCAGTCTCGGATTTAACATAATCGAACATACAAAAATTTGGATCCAGGATCCAAACTGAGTATAAAGACAGCTTGATTAATAATACCCAAATTCCTCGTTAATTCCTCAGGAAACCCTAATATTTTGAAGAAATAGTTTAAGTTGGGGTCTTTCGATAAACTTGATGTCCACCTTTTAGTGAAAATATTTTCCGTCATTACCATTGACATGAAATAAACCCTTCAGAGTTAAGTTTCTCAACATCTTTTTCTGAGGAAACAGCCAATTTTGTATCAAGACATCTTTTAGTTGAGAGACAAAATCTTGCGTAAAATACAAACTGTGCTAATTAGATGTCTGTTTAGAAATTTGGATTGTATGAAAATAAATTGATTCATCCTTTTTATTAACTGACTTTGTTTGCCTGAAGGCACTAACACAGAAACCTGTAATTTAGCACGTTATGTTCCTTTAAACAATATTGAAGTGCAATAATAATAATAGTATAATAATAATAACAACAGGAATAATTATGGTAGCACAGTGGCAGCGCAGTACAGCTGCTGCCCCACAGTGCCAGAGACCCATGTTCAATCCTGACTTCGGGTGCTCGTTGTGCAGAGTTTGTATGTTCTCCCTGTGATCGCATGGGCTTTCTCTGGATGCGGCGATTTCCTCCCACATTCCAAAGATGTGCAGGTTTGTAGGTTATTTGGCTTCTGCAAATTGCCCTTAGAATGTAGGATGCAAATGTGGGATAACATAGAACTAGTGTACGGGTGATCTATAGTCGGTGTGGAGACGGTAGGCTGAACGGCCTGTTTGCAAGCTTTAAAGTAAAATATATATTACGCTTCAATAGTGTTTAAAAGTGTTTAAAACTCTGATTTGTTCTCCACGTAAAACTTTAGGAATTCCTTCATTCCGTTAGTTCTGTCCAAAAGATTTATAAAACTGTTATTCTCAGAAACAAAAATACATTTCTGCATTTTGTTGCTAAGAGAGCAGCACACTGTTGCCACAAGAGTGCCACGTGTGTGTATGGGGGGGAGAGGGGAACTGATTTAGTCATCATTCTGTTGCTCTTAAGACTGTAAACAGATGTTGTACATGTTTATTGCCATGTATGTGCTTCCCAGTCCTACGATTGCAAGAGCGAACTTGAGAACTCATCAGCCACTAACCTGGTTGGGTGGTGGTGGGGGAAGGGGGTAGCGGGGGGAGAGAGAGAGAGAGAGGGAGATCGGAGCCCATCACTGGGCATGGAAGGATTGTGTGGGGATCAGGAGAAGACAGTTGGCGCTGGGTGGCAGGATTGTGGAGTTCTTTTAGAGTGGAGGAGAGAGAGTTGCAGTTCAGGGTGGGGAGGGATCAATGATGTCGACAAGATGTAAACTAGAAAACTTTGCAAATAATTTGTCTTTAGAATGAGAGCCATAGTTATTGTTAGATGAAAGGACAGCAACAAACCATTGTTTCCCCACTGATGCCTCCTAGCCTTCTGAATTTTTCCAGCTTTTTTGTTTTTACTTCAGATTTCAAGTACCAACAGATATTTTTTTGCTTTCCAATGGAGGCAAGTAATTTACAGTACTCGTATTTCAGTTTGTTGTTGAGGTTGTATGCTACTTTTACAAAGGGACTATGAGAAAATAGGCTTTTCTCAAAGCAATTAGCCTCCTTTTCAGCGATATTGAAAAACTTACAAATCCCTACATTTATCTCTTGATAAGCCTCCTCATCTGTTTTCTAAAGGTACATCCTGTTATTCTGAGGTTGTGCCCTCAGGTCCCAGGCTCTTCCACTCGTGGACCGAGCAGTATCTGTGAAAGGAAACATTCCTTGGTCGATGTTTCTGATCAAGTTTCTGCATCAGGACCCTGAATCACTTTGGCTCTGTGGCTGTTCATCGACCCATTGAGATTTTCCAGCAGTTTATTTTTTCTGGATCTCTTGTGCAATGCTATTTGATTGGGAGGCCCAAGGTTGCTCAGAGGATGATCAGTGACAAAGGAACCAACTTTGTTTGGGTAGCTCCCACTAGAAAACCTGCTCCAGATCAGTGGGAATCTGGCAGGAAAGCAAATGATGAATGTTTAGTTTGGTTTAGTTTAGAGATGAAACTCAGAAACAGGCTCTTCGGTCCACCGAGTCCGCACTGACCGACGATCCCCGCACATTAACACTATCCTGCACAGACTAGAGACAATTTACACTTACACCAAGCCAATTATCCTAAATACCTGTACACCTTTGGAGTGTGGGAGGAAACAGAAGATCTTGGGGGAAACTCGCGCGGTCACGGGAAGAACATAAAACTCCGTGCAGACAGCACCCTTAGTCAGGGTCGAACCCGGGTCTCTGGCGTTGCAAGCACTGTAAGGCAGCAACTCTACAGCTGAGCCATCATACCACCCATCTACTTATCATCTACTTATCATCTATTTATTGCTACCAGGAAATCCTGGCCCATTATTTTGTAAAGTGTTCAATCTGCAAAGTGCATTTGATATTCTAATGCTATCAAAATAATTATTTTTTAGCAGCATTTTGCTTCAAGGCTTCCAACTAAACTCCCCAAATCCAGGATATGGAACTGAATCCCGGTGAATCTCCCCTGGAGTCCCTCCAGCACCATTCAAGCTTTCAACTAGAACTGCATCAAAGTGAGGCTCATGGTGTCTCCAACTTTTATATTCTCTGCCTCACTTATAAACGCAAACATAACATATGCCTTATTCATCCTTTCTTACATTGCCATCTATCTATTTAAGACTGAGGTGAGAAAAAACGTTTTCACCGAGAGAGAAGTGAATTTGTGAAATTCCCTGCCACAGATGTCAGTGGAGGCCAAATCACTGGATGGATTTAAGGTAGAGTTAGATAGAGCTCTGGGGGCTAGTGGAATCAAGGGATATGGGGAGGATGCTGGCACGGGTTATTGATCGGGAACGATCAGCCATGATCGTAATGAATGGCGGTGCTGGCTCGAAGGGCAGAATGGCCTCCTCCTGCACCTATTTTCTATGTTTCTATATCTGTGCTTCTACTTTCAGGGAACTGTCGACTTGAACCCCAGGATCCTCAACCTTCGGGATCAGCCTTCCATGTGAGGGATAATCAAATGCATTACTAAAGTTCATATAGACAATGTCCACTATCTGCCTTCATCAATCTTTTTAGTTACCTCCTCAAAAATCTCAAGTCAAATTCATGGGACAGGATTCCCCTGAACAAAACCATACAGACTCTCCCTAGTCAGCCCTTACCTTTCCAAACGTGCATACTTTAGGACGTTCTCCAGTAATTTCCCTACCACTGACATAAGATTAACAGGCCTGTAGTGACCAAGTTTATCCCTGCTATTCTGCTTAAATAATCTTCCAGTCTTCTGGCGAACTATGTGTGGTTAACAAATGGCAAAATATTACAGATCTACAGTCATTGTTCCCAAAGTGTTCCCCCATCAACACTTCCACCATCTGTCCAGTTTTGATTCCTAAGATAAGATTGATAACTGCTCCATTTCCCAAAGGACAATCAACATATAATTCCAAAAATCTTTCTTGGACATACTTAACAAATAATGCACTGTGTAAGCCCCTTGCACGAAGGCAACCTCGAGGCCCCTTGCGCCAAGGGTACAGGAGGCAATAATGGGAAAGATAAAATCCCCCTTATTATAATGCTATCGCTTCTGTTGTTGGTTTACATATCCATTGCACTTGAAAATGATTTTAAACAGCCTCTGCTGTTCAACATAATAGGTCCTGTGGGAAATCTGAATATGCAGGATTCCCATGAGGAGATCCTTCTTTCCACTGCCACCATTTGAAGCTCTAGGTTATTATTGTGCTATTTCTGTAAAAAGTAGCAATGTTACAAAATTTTGAGATTTTAAAAGTCGTCTGCAATTTATCCCATCAGATAATACATAAAAATAAGTTTAATTTGACACCTAATTCACTTTCATATCTTCAATATAAAAGAAGTTATGGCCATTGTCATACTTGGAAATTAGCATCTTGTTCCCTATTGCTTTCCCATTGACTTAACACAAAAGCTGTGATCAAGGACAGCCAAAAGCCCATAACTTAAAAACTAAGAGAGCTGAATGAAATTTTCAGTTATTATAGATTGGAGCATTCTGAAACAAATATGAAACAATCTTACTTGGATGATCTGAAATTAAAGCATATAATTAATTAGTTACCTAATTGTAGAAATTGGAATTGTAATTACAAAATTCAATTACTAGATCTAAACATCTATCCATTTCTTAAGAAAAGGTTAACAGTTTCAAAAAGCCTAAGTGTCCAAATGACATTCACACAAGAATGCACAATATAACATGATTTTTAATTTTAATTGTCATTAATTTATAAACCAAATTGAAGGAATTTAGTGTTTAATTCCCGTAAATTAATGGCCATTTAAATCATCTTGCGAGTGGGTTTTGGTGGAACACGATCGATTGGAAAATTGCGGTTACGGTGAATTTAAACCCCATATTGGCAGGAAAAAGACTGCCAGTTTGTATGGGTCCTAAGTCACCTTTTCGCAACGTGAAATTTTGATTATAGGCATCCTAAGAAGCAAGTTTATATGAAAGAATAAACGGTGTACCTTGCCTTGTCCCCTACGTGAGATCCGTCCCGTTGTCGGCGTTGACGGCATTAGAAGATGATTTTCATTTTTCTCCAGCAATTAAATTATCCAGCACTAATTTTAATAAACTTAATAAAATGGCAGTCAAAGCGATTTTTCTTCAGCAACTAAATAGCCTGTTCAAAATCGATTTGAATAGTCTGAAGAAAAAATGCATTTTAAACCCGCCCCCCTCTCAAAGGCGCCAAAGCCGCGCACACGGCCAGTGACAGAACTGCAGCGCCGCTGAAGGTAAGTTTTGTAACATACCTATAAAAAGATGCAGGAAGTATCGCTGTAGGGCAATAGTCCTGTTTTTCATGTGTTGGTAAACTTTGTAATCAATACCTATTTCTCTGCCACAGAAGGTAGTTGAGGCCAGTTCATTGGCTATATTTAAGAGGGCGTTAGATGTGGCACTTGTGGCTAAACGGATCAGGGGGTATGGAGAGAAGGCAGGTACGGGATACTGAGTTGGATGATCAGCCATGATCACATTGAATGGCGGTGCAGGCTCGAAGGGCCGAATGGCCTACTCCTGCACCTATTTTCTATGTTTCTATGTTTCTATGTAAATTATATTGAGAATAGTAAGATTGAACGAGAACTTACCAAGTTTGAAGGTTGATCTTTATTTCATGAGGAGTTGCGGTGAGGGATTTCGTGAAGAGCCCGCCGGCACGCATGCGCGACATTCTTCAAAGCAGCGGTGTGGAATCACAGAAACAACAACAGAAATGACTTGGCATAGTAAGATTTAAAGAGACTCTGATTACCAGCTGAAGATGATCGAGGGTTGGGAGCGGAGGGCACGAAATCCCTCACCGCAACTCCTCATGAAATAAAGATCAACCTTCAAACTTGGTAAGTTCTCGTTCAATCTTACTATTTCATTTCGGAGTCACGTGAGTGACTTCGTGAAGACTTCAAAGCTTCTGTGATTACACGCCCTGGACAACGTCCATGCGGACACACCACTAGCAAGGATGGATTGGAGTAAACAAGTTGACGAAACGAGGTTATACTGAAACAAAAAGAAGATTTGTTAATAACACAACAAATAACACCCTTTTAATCAGGGACATCCCCACGTTCACACCCGGCGTTCAGCACGGCCTCTGCGAACTGAAGGGGAGCAGCAACAGGCTTATTATAGAATCGCTGGAACACAGCTTCATTCGCCCATCCTGCTGTGGCGAGGATATGGTCCATGGGTACCTCCATGACTCTCGCCGCCGACGTAGATGCAGCCCTGGTGGAGTGGGATGTAAACACATTAGTGTCAATACCTGCCTTATTCAGGATGATCCGGAGCCACCTGGATATCGTCTGGACTGTCACTCGATGGTGAGGTCTTTTGTGAGTGACAAGCAGGTACAACTCCATTCCTCTGATGCTCCTCGTCACCTTGATGTAGTAACGGATGTGAGTGGCTAAACATAGCCGAGCATCTGCAGGGTATGCCGGGAACTTCAGCTGCAGCCCTGTGCACCCAGGTCTATGCTGCTTAAGTAGCTCATCGATAAAAAGGACTACTTCTCCCGGGGTCGACGTCATCCTGTCAATACGTAGTTTGTGGAGCGTCTGAACCCGCTGTGCTGAAGTCAGCGCTAGTAACATCACCAATTTCATAGTGGGTTGGTCCAGCTGTAACCCTTCCATGGGTGACCACGACCTGAGCAGGGTAAGTACATCCCTGACATCCCAGGTGATGTTGTAGCGTGGTGTAGGCGGATTCAGATTGAATATTTCCCGCATAAGCCTGGACACTAGCCTGTTCGATCCTACCTCGATGTTGAGGTAGAATGATAGCGCACTCCTGGCGCTGTTGATGGCAGTATAACTCAAGTGCTCATCATGGTGCAACCCCGCGAGGAATTCCAGGACGTCGGCTATGGAGACATCATCACAGGTGATGTGAGAGCGACTGCAGTAGGCTTCACACTTGGTGATGTGGGAGAGATATCTCCGCCTGGTTGACTCTTGACATGATGCTCCAATGGTGTTCATGGTCCGGGTGGTAAGGCCATACTGCATCCATGGCCTGGTCAGAACCTGCAAGCCAGTAATTTTAGATAGGCATGGCAGGGGTGTAACTCCCCTGAGACAGGGTGAGAAAACCAAATGTGGGCAACCCTCTAGAGGGACCCAAGGTTGACTAATCATGTCAGAGACCACCGGATACCAAGGCTGTGTGGGCCAGTCGGGTATGACAAGAATGCCTCTGGCAGAATCCATCCTGATTTTTTGTAATACCCGACTGATGAGGCAAAACGGGGGGAATGCATAGAAAAACCACTTCCCCCAGTCTAGCGAGAATGCATCAATCGCTAATGCCCCAGGGTCTGGTTCCCATGAAACATATGTCGGTACCTGATGGTTCAACCGGGACGCAAAAGGTCGATATCCGGTTGGCCAAATTTGGCTGTAATTTGGGCAAATATTGGAGGATGCAGCATCCACTCAAACTATCATTGAATTTGCGTGACCTGGTGTCTGCCACAGTATTAAGCCTACCTGGCAAATAGGTAGCTGAAATCCAAATATCTCGATCAATACACCAGCACCAAATAGTATTAGCCAATTTGTCACAAGAGACTGACCTGGTACCGCCCATATGGTTTAAATATGCCACCGCTGTAGTGTTGTCTATTTGGAGACGGACATGAGTACCACTAAGATTAGCACAATATGCCCGCAGTCGGTGAAATGCTGCAAGCAGCTTCAAATAGTTAATCCCTTGTATTAGCAAGATGCTAGCTTCAAGGGGATCCCACCTGCCTCCACAACTAGAAGAGCTGTCCGCAGCTCCCCAAGCTTGCGTCAGTTTTGCAAATATACCACCGGATTGGGCACAACAATGGGTTTGAATGCCTTGCCAATATTGGACACCCACCATTGTAGCTCAACCTTAGCATCGGAAGGCAGCCCCATAGGTCTGTCAAAATGACCAGCGTTCTTTTTTTTTTTTTTTTTTTTTCTTTAACGCAGCAATCGTGGCCCTTCGCAGATTTTGATAATGCAAAGGTCCAAACCGGGCTGCCGGAAATAAAGCTACGATTTTCCCAATCATCTTAGCTGTAGGCCGAATAGATGGTATACTGGCGGATGCGAGATCCTGACATGCAAGGGAAACATCCTCCACCTTGTGAAATGGAATGTTGGCCCTCATTAGAATAGAGTCCACCGTGAAACCCAAATAATCCATAACCTGGGATGGGTGAAACTTCGATTTTTCTGGATGGACTATAAACCCCAGCTGCTGAAATATAGTAACAGTTGCTGAAACAGCGCTTCCAGAGTGTTGCCAATAAGCAGAATATCATCTAAATAAGCCATTACAATATGATGTTGTATACGTAATTTGGCCATAATAGGTTTGAGTAATTTAGTAAAGCCTAGGGCGGTAGTAAGCCCATTTGGTAAGGCCCGATATTGCCAGAGCTGATCCATCCAGACAAATTTCAAAAATTTCCGGTGATGTTTCCGGATGGACACTGAATAGCATGCATCTTTCAAATCAATACATGCCATAAAGCAACCATGCGAAAGCAGTGATTTGGCTGTCTCAAAAGGTGTCCATTTTAAAATGTGTATATGTTACAAAAGGTATTCAACTGGTCAAGTCAATAATCACCCGACAACCTCCATCCTTTTTTGGCCTAGTAAAAATATGGGAGACGAATTCAATGGGCTCGTGAATAGTTTTCTCTATCACGCCTTTTGTTCCGACGAAAATTTTCAGCCGTGCCTGCTGCCTGCTCAACGGCAGACAGCGTAAACTTCCGTTGAGGCATATGCTGGGATGGAGGACCCCGAATATCCTTCCCTCTTGGAGAAGTCTTCCCCGAATTTTGTTGATTCTGCTGCAGGAGGGGCTCCAATATCCGCTCCATCCTGGCCAATACGCCCCTTGAGCTAAAACTCGGGCGGCCGAAGTCCTCATGTTCTGCTGAACTGCTGGGGCTTCGTCCATCGGCCCACACCTCATCGAGGTGACCCTGGTGCCGGAAAGTTGTCGCCGGTAGCCGCTGCAGCGAAGCTGAGCGATTCCCGCGCGGGAGGTACTCTCAAACGCCTCCTCGGCGGAGCTTGGTCTCGCTGCCTCGGAGGGCAAATGCGATGGGAAGTCGGCACCTGACTTAGCATGGAGATCCGACGCCCGCGCGGGCTTGCCGGCTGCCCATATCATGGACCTAGCCGACGCATAGTCTCGTCCTCCCATGCATGGGGGACTCGGCGACCGTGGCGTATGGGCTCGTTGAAGGGAGGAGCAGTTCGCTGGGCTTAGTGTCTGCTGACGGTTCTCAACTTCTGCTGACGGCGGTTAACCTCCCTGTGCCTACTGGAGCTGGATGGCTCCTCTCCAGTAGCCGCGTCATGCGGCCATACGCCCTTCACCCTGAACACTGGGGTGGTCGGAGACCTCCGGCTCAGAAAGATTGCCGGGGCTCCTTTCATCGGCCCGCACCTCTGAGAAGTGATCTCGGTGCCGGAAGTTGTCGCTATCGGCCGCCGCAGCGAACCGCGCGATTCCCGCGCGGGAAAGGTGTTCAACCGTCTCCGTTTAACGGGAGCGGAAGCCGTTGCCACAAAGGGCCCTGACGGCTTGGGGTCGACTCCAGCAGAAGCATGGAGCGACGCCCGCGCGGGCTTGCCGGCTGTCCACATCGTGGACCTTGCCGACGCACGGTCTCGTCCCCCCCATCGACAGGGGACTCGGCGACCGAGGCGGGACCGTACCCAAGCCCCCCGTCCCTGCGGCGGGGTTTGGGAGTTGGATAGCAGATCTCACAGACCCAGGTCCCGCCGTTGCACCAGACCGCACCATGGCGGCTGGTGGAGCCTTGGCCCGAACCGGGTTTAGGCTTACGGGCTCCTCCCCTGCCCTTCAACGAAGGGCTAGCGGAGGGGGGTCGGGCCGCAGCACGACCCCTTCCCCGTGGTCGCCAATGGCGAACTTGTGGCAGGGTCCCCCCTTTCGAGAGGCACCCCGTTCTCGGCTCCTGGAATCAGCATTGGAGCTGCTGCTCCTCGAATCAGCACAGGAGCTCCTGCTCCTTGAATCAGCACTGGAGCTCCTGCTCCTGGAACCAGCACTGGATCTCCTGCTCCTTGAATCAGCACTGGAGCTCCTGCTCCTCGAATCAGCACTGGAGCTCCTGCTCCTTAATCCAGCACTGGAGCTCCTGCTCCTGGACCAGCACTGGAGCTCCTGCTCCTCAAATCAACACTGGAGCACCTGCTCCTTGAATCGGCACTGGAGCTCCTGCATAGCGGCGGGTCGGGCCCGGTAACAACAGGGCTCCCCGACATCCACGTCTATTTCCCCACGTACCTGCAGGGAGAGAACATAATATACACCCGCCACAACAAAACACCAACTCACACTGGAGCTCCGGTGTATCGGCGGGTCGGGCCCTGTGCCAACAGGGCTCCCCGACTACCACGCCTGTTTCCCGGCCCGACTCGCAGGTGAGCCGCTGAGAAAGGCTCCGGGATAAGTGGCGGCGACTCCAAATCCACGTTCCTGTAGGGAGAGAACACACTGCTCCCCCCCCCCCAACAGGAAACACCAACTCTAGGGGGCTTAGCCTTACCTGAGTCGGCCCTCTGAAGGGCTGGTCAGGAGCCGCGCTCCCGACCAGCCGTCGACAGCAATGCGATGCGACGATATGTCGCGCATGCGTGCCGGCGGGCTCTTCACGAAGTCACTCACGTGACTCCGAAATGAAATTTATATTAATGTATGGACCTTGGAATCAAAACCACAAAGAGTGCAGTTTGAGGGCAATATGGATGAGAATGGCAACAAATCATAAAGTAAAATGAGCAAACATGCAGTATATCACCAAGGACACAATGAATAGTCTTCCCGGGTGTTTTCCTGGCCAGTCTTTGTTATGTCACCTTGGGACACCTCCACTATTTTCACAGCTTCCAATTTCATTTCGGAGTCACGTGAGTGACTTCGTGAAGAGCCCGCCGGCACGCATGCGCGACATATCGTCGCATCGCATTGTTGCCGACGGCTGGTCGGGAGCGCGGCTCCCGACCAGCCCTTCAGAGGGCCGACTGAGGTAAGGCTAAGCCCCCTAGAGTTGGTGTTTCCTGTTGGGGGGGGGGGGAGCAGTGTGTTCTCTCCCTACAGGAACGTGGATTTGGAGTCGCCGGCCACTTATCCCGGAGCCTTTCTCAGCGGCTCACCTGCGAGTCGGGCCGGGAAACAGGCGTGGTAGTCGGGGAGCCCTGTTGGTACAGGGCCCGACCCGCCGATACACCGGAGCTCCAGTGTGAGTTGGTGTCTTGTTGTGGCGGGTGTATGTTATGTTCTCTCCCTGCAGGTACATGGGGAAATAGGCGTGGATGTCGGGGAGCCCTGTTGTTACCGGGCCCGACCCGCCGCTATACAGGAGCTCCAGTGCCGATTCAAGGAGCAGGTGCTCCAGTGTTGATTTGAGGAGCAGGAGCTCCAGTGCTGGTTCAAGGAGCAGGAGCTCCAGTGCTGCATTAAGGAGCAGGAGCTCCAGTGCTGATTCGAGGAGCAGGAGCTCCAGTGCTGATTCAAGGAGCAGGAGCTCCAGTGCTGATTTAAGGAGCAGGAGCTCCAGTGCTGATTCGAGGAGCAGGAGCTCCAGTGCTGATTCAAGGAGCAGGAGCTCCAGTGCTGGTTCCAGGAGCAGGAGCTCCAGTGCTGATTCAAGGAGCAGGAGCTCCTGTGCTGAGTCGAGGAGCAGCAGCTCCAATGCTGATTCCAGGAGCCGAGAACGGGGTGCCTCTCGAAAGGGGGGACCCTGCCACAAGTTCGCGGTCCGACCCCCCTCCGCTAGCCCTTCGTTGAAGGGCAGGGGAGGAGCCCGTAAGCCTAAACCCGGTTCGGGCCAAGGCTCCACCAGCCGCCTTGGTGCGGTCTGGTGCAACGGCGGGACCTGGGTCTGTGAGATCTGCTATCCAACTCCCAAACCCCGCCGCTGGGACGGGGGGCTTGGGTACGGTCCCGCCTCGGTCGCCGAGTGCCCTGTCGATGGGGGGGACGAGACCGTGCGTCGGCAAGGTCCACGATGTGGACAGCCGGCAAGCCCGCGCGGGCGTCGCTCCATGCTTCTGCTGGAGTCGACCCCAAGCCGTCAGGGCCCTTTGTGGGAACGGCTTCCGCTCCTGTTAAACGGAGACGGTTGAACACCTTTCCCGCGCGGGAATCGCGCGGTTTCGCTGCGGTGGCCGATAGCGACAACTTCCGGCACCGAGATCACTTCTCAGAGGTGCGGGCCGATGAAAGGAGCCCCGGCAATCTTTCTGAGCCGGAGGTCTCCGACCACCCCAGTGTTCAGGGTGAAGGACGTATGGCCGCATGACGCGGCTACTGGAGAGGAGCCATCCAGCTCCAGTAGGCACAGGGAGGTTAACCACCGTCAGCAGCAGCTGAGAACCGTCAGCAGACACTAAGCCCAGCGAACTGCTCCTCCCTTCAACGAGCCCATACGCCACGGTCGCCGAGTCCCCCATGGATGGGAGGACGAGACTATGCGTCGGCTAGGTCCATGATATGGACAGCCGGCAAGCCCGCGCGGGCGTCGGATCTCCATGCTAAGTCAGGTGCCGACTTCCCATCGCATTTGCCCTCCGAGGCAGCGAGACCAAGCTCCGCCGAGGAGGCGTTTGACTGTACCTCCCGCGCGGGAATCGCTCAGCTTCGCTGCAGCGGCTACCGGCGACAACTTTGCGGCACCAGGTTCACATCGATGAGGTGCGGGCCGATGGACGAAGCCCCAGCAGTTCAGCAGAACATGAGGACTTCGGCCGCCCGAGTTTTTAGCTCAAGGGGCGTATTGGTCAGGATGGAGCGGATATTGGAGCCCCTCCTGCAGCAGAATCAAAAAATTTCGGGGAAGACTTCTCCAAGAGGGAAGGATATTCGGGGTCATTTTATTGAATTTATTCACGGGAACATTCCTCCATCCCAGCATATGCCTCAACGGAAGTTTACGCTGTCTGCCGTTGAGCAGGCAGCAGGCACGGCTGAAATTTTTCGTTTGGAACAAAAAGGCGTGATAGAGAAAACTATTCACGAGCCCATTGAATTCGTCTCCAATATTTTTACTAGTCCAAAAAAGGATGGAGGTTGTCGGGTGATTATTGACTTGACCAGTTGAATACCTTTGTAACATATACACATTTCAAAATGGACACCTTTTGAGACAGCCGAATCACTGCTTTCGCATGGTTGCTTTATGGCATGTATTGATTTGAAAGATGCATGCTATTCAGTGTCCATCCGGAAACATCACCGGAAAATTTTGAAATTTGTCTGGATGGATCAGCTCTGGCAATATCGGGCCTTACCAAATGGGCTTACTACCGCCCTAGGCTTTACTAAATTACTCAAACCTATTATGGCCAAATTACGTATACAACATCATATTGTAATGGCTTATTTAGATGATATTCTGATTATTGGCAACACTCTGGAAGCAGCTGAAAGCGCTGTTTCAGCAACTGTTACTATATTTCAGCAGCTGGGGTTTATAGTCCATCCAGAAAAATCGAAGTTTCACCCATCCCAGGTTATGGATTATTTGGGTTTCACGGTGGACACTATTCTAATGAGGGCCAACATTCCATTTCACAAGGTGGAGGATGTTTCCCTTGCATGTCAGGATCTCGCATCCGCCAGTATACCATCTATTCGGCATACAGCTAAGATGATTGGGAAAATCGTAGCTTTATTTCCGGCAGCCCGGTTTGGACCTTTGCATTATCAAAATCTGCAAAGGGCCAAGATTGCTGCGTTAAAAAAGAACGCTGGTCATTTTGACAGACCTATGGGGCTGCCTTCCGATGCTAAGGTTGAGCTACAATGGTGGGTGTCCAATATTGGCAAGGCATTCAAACCCATTGTTGTGCCCAATCCGGTGGTATATTTGCAAACTGACGCAAGCTCTCTAGGCTGGGGAGCTGCGGACAGCTCTTCTAGTTGTGGAGGCAGGTGGGATCCCCTTGAAGCTAGCATGTTGCTAATACAAGGGATTAACTATTTGAAGCTGCTTGCAGCATTTCACGGACTGCGGGCATATTGTGCTAATCTTAGTGGTACTCATGTCCGTCTCCAAATAGACAACACCACAGCGGTGGCATATTTAAACCATATGGGCGGTACCAGGTCAGTCTCTTGTGACAAATTGGCTAATACTATTTGGTGCTGGTGTATTGATCGAGATATTTGGATTTCAGCTACCTATTTGCCAGGTAGGCTTAATACTGTGGCAGACACCAGGTCACGCAAATTCAATGATAGTTTTGAGTGGATGCTGCATCCTCAAATATTTGCCCAAATTACAGCCAAATTTGGCCAACCGGATATCGACCTTTTTGCGTCCCGGTTGAACCATCAGGTGCCGACATATGTTTCATGGGAACCAGACCCTGGGGCATTAGCGATTGATGCATTCTCGCTAGACTGGGGGAAGTGGGTTTTCTATGCATTCCCCCCGTTTTGCCTCATCAGTCGGGTATTACAAAAAATCAGGATGGATTCTGCCAGAGGCATTCTTGTCATACCCGACTGGCCTACACAGCCTTGGTATCCGGTGGTCTCTGACATGATTAGTCAACCTTGGGTCCCTCTAGAGGGTTGCCCACATTTGGTTTCTCACCCTGTCTCAGGGGAGTTACACCCCTGCCATGCCTATCTAAAATTACTGGCTTGCAGGTTCTGACCAGGCCATGGATGCAGTATGGCCTTACCACCCGGACCATGAACACCATTGGAGCATCATGTCGAGAGTCAACCAGGCGGAGATATCTCTCCCACATCACCAAGTGGGAAGCCTACTGCAGTCGCTCTCACATCACCTGTGATGATGTCTCCATAGCCGACGTCCTGGAATTCCTCGCGGGGTTGCACCATGATGAGCACTTGAGTTATAGTGCCATCAACAGCGCCAGGAGTGCGCTATCATTCTACCTCAACATCGAGGTAGGATCGAACAGGCTAGTGTCCAGGCTTATGCGGGGAATATTCAATCTGAATCCGCCTACACCACGCTACAACATCACCTGGGATGTCAGGGATGTACTTACCCTGCTCAGGTCGTGGTCACCCATGGAAGGGTTACAGCTGGACCAACTCACTATGAAATTGGTGATGTTACTAGCGCTGACTTCAGCACAGCGGGTTCAGACGCTCCACAAACTACGTATTGACAGGATGACGTCGACCCCTGGAGAAGTAGTCTTTTTTATCGATGAGCTACTTAAGCAGCATAGACCTGGGTGCACAGGGCTGCAGCTGAAGTTCCCGGCATACCCTGCAGATGCTCGGCTATGTTTAGCCACTCACATCCGTTACTACATCAAGGTGACGAGGAGCATCAGAGGAATGAAGTTGTACCTGCTTGTCACTCACAAAAGACCTCACCATCGAGTGACAGTCCAGACGATATCCAGGTGGCTCCGGATCGTCCTGAATAAGGCAGGTATTGACACTAATGTGTTTACATCCCACTCCACCAGGGCTGCATCTACGTCGGCGGCGAGAGTCATGGAGGTACCCATGGACCATATCCTCGCCACAGCAGGATGGGCGAATGAAGCTGTGTTCCAGCGATTCTATAATAAGCCTGTTGCTGCTCCCCTTCAGTTCGCAGAGGCCGTGCTGAACGCCGGGTGTGAACGTGGGGATGTCCCTGATTAAAAGGGCGTTATTTGTTGTGTTATTAACAAATCTTCTTTTTGTTTCAGTATAACCTCGTTTCGTCAACTTGTTTACTCCAATCCATCCTTGCTAGTGGTGTGTCCGCATGGACGTTGTCCAGGGCGTGTAATCACAGAAGCTTTGAAGTCTTCACGAAGTCACTCACGTGACTCCGAAATGAAATAGTAAGATTGAACGAGAACTTACCAAGTTTGAAGGTTGATCTTTATTTCATGAGGAGTTGCGGTGAGGGATTTCGTGCCCTCCGCTCCCAACCCTCGATCATCTTCAGCTGGTAATCAGAGTCTCTTTAAATCTTACTATGCCAAGTCATTTCTGTTGTTGTTTCTGTGATTCCACACCGCTGCTTTGAAGAATGTCGCGCATGCGTGCCGGCGGGCTCTTCACGAAATCCCTCACCGCAACTCCTCATGAAATAAAGATCAACCTTCAAACTTGGTAAGTTCTCGTTCAATCTTACTATTCCTTGGTCACCACCACCACCTTTTCTTTCCCGTGGGAGTCCAGTCCCAATACACTTCCGAACCCTCAGACTCTTGTGTGCCTCCTTATTATGTCTGTGCGTCTTTTTCTGTCACACTGCTTTTTCTCCGCTGCCTTATGAGCCAGTAAGGGCCAGTGAGAGATATTACGTTTCCATAAGAGAAAAAAGGAGAATAGGAATCATAATAATTTGCAAATTGGATAGAGTGCAGATAAAAAATAAAGGCAGGGGCATCAGTCTCAATCCCACCTCCAAGCCATATATTTCCAAGTTTTCAAATGGCAGCTGTGCAATTGGGTAACCAAGGTAACTCGAAATGAGAATGGAAATATTTGTGTGGCTCCATTATCATTTGGTGAATTGATTTTTAAGGTCCAGGGGCAAGATTTCTGTTTGCCACTGGTTAGTTATTATCTATACATAACTAAAACTTTGATCTTGTGCTCTTCCGGTTTGCAAGGTCTTTCTATTTGCGCAAAAACGGTACAAAATAGCGTGACGATTTTTTTTGTCAGCTCATTCACCGTTCTCCTGTGCTGCGAGTGCATCAAGTTTCGTTCCGATCGGTAATATTTTGTAAAAGTTAGCAAAGTTTTAAAATAGTTTTAAAAAACCCATGTGCACAGTTCGATCTCCTCTCCTGCCAGTCAGCGCCACGCAGATTGGTTGCTTCTCCTGTCACTCCCCCGGATGGTCCAACACTTCCTGCGCTATCACGTCTTTACTGGAGCTGAGGATGGCCGGCGGAGGTCCCACAATTTTCGGAGGGACCAGAAGTGGCGAAGTCACCGATGTCGCCAAATGGAAAGCGGAGAGTCTGATCCCGGCGGAGGAGAGCGTCCAGTGCCCGCTGTGAATCCCAAACATACCGCCATCTCAATGCCCCACAGCTCCAGCCCCTTCACTTCTGGTCCCCCTCATTGGCTCCTGCCCGCCTCCCCCGTGATACCCCCCTCTCCTTCATGACTCTTCCCCTGTCTTTTCTCCGAGCTCTCCCACCCCTCCCCCCCCACCACCCCACCGCCCACATGCCGGTGCGGCCGTCATTGCTGGTGTTTCTGGGCCGAACCGAGGCCTGCCTCTGAGGGAACCGACGGTTGATGCTCCTCCAGGGCATGCAAGAAAGGAGAGGAGCAGCAACCTCGAGATGCTGTGGAGGGAGAGTGGGGGAGGAGAGTGAATAGAGGGAGAGGAGGGGAGTAGGGAGTTAAGGAGGAAGGGGAAAAGGAGAGGGTAGGGGAAAAGATGAGGTGAAGGAGGAATTGGGGGAGGGTAGGAGGAGAGGGAAAAGAAGAATAAGGGTGAAGAAGAGGAGGGGGAGAGAGTGCCAGGGATGAGGGGACATGAGCTGCACCTGTGCAGTTGGGGACTGTGGGTGAGTGGTGAAATATTGCGTTAGGGGACCAAGCCTCCTGTCTGACAGGAATGCATCGGGTCCCGCTTAGTCTAGTTGATTGTTAAACTTGAAAATGTTTTAAACAGATCCTGGCATTAAATACACAGGGGTCTTTTGGGAAACGTATATATCCAAGTTTCTCACCCTTTCTTACATTGCCACACGTTTTGCAGCTTCAAGTTACAATAGACAATAGGTGCAGGAGTAGGCCATTCAGCCCTTCGAGCCAGCACCGCCATTCAATGTGATCACCCCGTTCCTGCCTTCTCCCCATATCCCCTGACTCCGCTATCTTTATGAGCCCTATCTAGCTCTCTCTTGAAAGTTTCCTGAGAACCGGCCTCCACCACCCTCTGAGGCAGAGAATTCCACAGACTCACAATGCTGTGTGTGAAAAAGTATTTCCTCATCTACGTTCTAAATGGCTTAGCCCTTATTCTTAAAGCTCTTACTTTTCTGCTATTAAGAAGAGATAGAATACAGGTTCAAAGAGGAAAATAACAGAAATGATGTAAGTAGATATCAAGGGAGACATGGAAAATAAAATTATATTGGACTAGAATCCTTTTCAAATATCAGAAGACACGGTGTACGGTCAGAAAATACAACACAAATTTTAGATATTTGCTAGAATAAAGTATGACTATTTCTTCAGATGAAGGAAACATGACACATATAAAAGACCTTCAATTCATAGACAATCCACATCAGTTTATGCTTTAATTCTTGAATAATAAATGGAAAATTGGCAAAACTCTTTACTAAAATCATCAAGCATTAAACAGATCAAAATTAATCTATTTCTCAGAATCTTAAAACATATTTCTTCCAAGCATTGTGTACAACGCCATTTGATTACCTTTAGTTTTATAGGTTTAAAGATCCAGCATGGAAACAAGTTCAATGTTATGCTACTTTCTCATCCTCTCCCCTCGCACTATGGGAGCAATTTACACTGGCCAATTAACCTACAACCCACACATCTTTGGGACATAGGACGAACCTGGAGCGTCCGGATGAAACCCACGCAATCACAGGGAGAACATGCAAATTCCACATAGATAGCATCCGAGGTCAGGATCGAACTCGGGTCTCTGGCGCTGTGAGACAGCAGCTCTACCAGCTGCGCCACTGTGCCAACCTATTGTGATTTTGATATCTTCATGCTTTCCTGCAGGCACATTATTAACTCAGGGTAATAATTTTTCTCAAAAAAATCCCAGATAAATAAAGTATATTTTCTTGGTGTTATTTTACAAAGTCCTTGTTTATGTTGTGTGCCCTTTCACTCAGGTGCCTGATGAGATGTTTAATATTAATTTTGTATGACCTAACGGTCTGTCTCTTTGAAGGGGGCCCTGGGGAGGTTACATCAGGGAATTCTGGGTTAAGGAAATGAACAGTTAGCATGAGATCATGAACACTCAACAGAAAGGTTCTGGTTCATGTTTAAAAGTCTAATTATGGCTTTCAAAAAGTGACATAATCATAAGTGAAAGCTGTGATTATCAATCATTGAAACATACAGGAATCTTTGTCCACGACAGAAAGATCAGGGCAAGGGCTAAAGATTCAGCACAAATTTGATATTTGCTTTATCAGATAAAAGGGTACATAATTTCTGGTTCATGTTCGCCATTTCTCAAATGGATAAACTCGCTTATTGCTCATAGTCCCGGTAGTTAAGGTCAATGGCTCAGAGGTTCGGATTAAGACTTGTTAAGTCTAATTCCTCTTGTCAATTTTATGCACACAACTGAAACGTACCTCTCTCAGAAGATTAAACAGCAGATTGACACAAAAAGTTGGAGTAACGCAGCGGGACAGGTAGTATCTCTGGAGAGAAGGAATGGGTGACGTTTCGGGTCGAGACCCTTCTTCAGGGATAGGGATAAGGGAAACGAGAGAGATAGACTGTGATGTGGAGAAATAAAGAATAATGAATGAAAAAAGAATGATAAAGGAAACAGGCCATTGTAAGCTGTTTGTAGGGTGAAAATGAGAAGCTAATATGACTTAGGTGGGGGAGGGATAGAGAGAGAGGGAATGCCGGGGCTACCTGAAGTGAGAGAAATCGATATTCATACCACTGAGCTGCAAGCTGCCCAAGCAATAAATGAGATGCTGTTCCTCCAATTTGCAATTAGCTTCACTCTGACAATGGAGGGGAGCGAGGACAGAAAGGCCTATGTAACAATGGGATGCCAGCTTAAAGTGTCCAGCAACCGGGAAATCAGGTACGTTCAGGCGGGCTAAGCGAGGTGTTCTGCAAAACGCTCGCCCAGTCTACGTTTGGTCTCGCCGATGTATAAGACTCCACATCTTGAACAACGGATACAGTAGATAAGGTTGGAGGAAGTGCAAGTGAGCCTTTGCCTAACCTAAAAGGGGTCCCTCGACAGTCGAGGGAGGTGTTATAGCGACATCAGGCGTTGCATCTTCTGCGGTTGCAGGGGAAGGTACCTGGGATGGGGGTGGTTTGGGTGGGAAGGGATGAGTTAACCAGGGAGTTGCGGAGGGAATGGTTTCTGTGGAAGGCAGAAAGGGGTGAAGATGGGAAAATGTGGCTAGTGGTGGGATACCATTTGAGGTGGTGGAAATTTCGGAGGATTATGTGTTGTATTTGACAGATGATGGGGTGGAAGGTAAGGACTAGGTTCTGTGTGCAATTAGTGGAAGGGGGAGCAAGGGCGGAGCTGCGGGATACCAAGGAGATACGAGTGAGAGCCTCATCTATGATGGGAGAGGAGAACCCCCATTCCCTAAAGAATGAGAACATCTCGGATGTTCTAGTATGGAACACCTGATCTTGGGCGAAGATGCAGTGTAGACGGAGGAATTGGGAGTAGGGGGTAGAGTCTTTGAAGGAAGCAGGGTGGGAAAAAGTGTCATTGAGATAGTTGTGGGTGTCAGCGGAATTATAATAGATGTCAGTCAATAGTCTATTTCCTTTGATGCAGACTGTGAGATCAAGAAAGGGGAGGGAGGTGTCGGAGATGGTCCAAGTAAATTTGAGTGCAGGTGAAAATTAGCGGTGAAGTTGATGAAGTCCATGAGTTCTGCAAGGTAGTCCTGATGTAGTCATCAATGTAATGGAGATAGAGTTCGGGGATAGGACCAATGTACGCCTGGAACAGGGATTGTTCAATGTACTCTTCAAAGAGGTAGGCATAGCTGGAGCCCATGCAGGTGCCCATAGCTATGCCTGGGACTTGATGGAAGTGAGAGTCAAAGGAGAAGTTGTTGAGGGTGAGGACCAGCTTCTCTAAGCGGAGTAGAGTATTAGTAGATGGAAATTGGATGGTTCTGCGGTCGAGGAAGAAATGGAGAGCTTTAGGGCCTTCCTGGTGGGGGATGGAGATGTAGAGTGACTGAATGCCCATTGTAAAGATGAGGGAGCGGGGGCTCGGAAAGCGAAAGTCATTAAAGAGACGACGGGCATATGAGGTATCTTGGACATTGGTTGGGGGAGATTGGACCATGGGGAATAGGATGGAGTTGAGGTACGTGGAAATCATTTCTGTGGGACAGGAGCAGGCAGAAACAATGGGTCTGCCAGGGCAGTTGTGTTTGTGGATTTTGGGGAGAAGGTAAAAATGGGCTGTACGGGGGTGGGAAATGGTAAGGTTGGAGGCTGCGGAAGATGGATAGCCAGAAGTGCTGAAATCAGTAATGGTGTTTGGGATTAAGGCCTGGTGCTTATCTGTGGGATCATGGTTCAAGGATAAGTAGGAGGAGGTGCCTGGGAGTTGTCGCCTGGCCTCAGCCCAGTAGAGACAGCTGTTTGTTTGATATTTCTTATGATCAGATGGCCTAGGTATTGATTTGTACAGATACCCTGGGACTGACAGAAATCAGACTGTCAGCCACAGAGCCTTCCTTCCAGAAACCTTCCGATTTGGCTGCACTTTCAAAGAGCTGCCCCACCCAAAGGGTTGAGTCAGTGGCCTCCTCTACCCCATTCACCCAGCAGCTTAACTCCTTCAGAAATGTATCTTTCTTCCATCTCCTCTTTTCAAGATTCTCATTGTTTACTCTCCTTCTGCCACTGACCTATTTTACACTTCCCTCAAAACAAAGCAATTTCACATTTCAATTGGTTCCAACTGAAGCCCCAACGCCCTTCCTTACCCTCAGCAATAGTCCATTCTGTCCTGACAATACTCCTTCCGCTTCACTCTCAATATAATCTCCTTTGCACATCCTTCAGCACACCCTCAATGGTTGCACAGGACACGAGGGTCTGAGCTATAGGGAGTGGTTGAGGGCTGGGACTTTGGAGCAAAGAAGGATGAGGGGTGATCTTACAGAGGTGTATTAAATCATGAGAGGAATAGATTGGGTAGATGAACATGGTCTCTTGCCCAGAGTAGGAGAATCGAGAACCAGAGGACGCGGGTTTAAGGTGAAGGGGCAATGATTTAATAGGATCTGAGGGGTAACTTTTTCACACAAATGGTTGTGGGTGTATGGAACGAACTGCCAGAGGAGGTAGTTGAGACATTGACTATTGCAACGTTTAAGAAATAATTACACAGGTACACGGATATGACAGGTTTAGAGGGATATGGGCCAAACATAAGTAGGTGGGACTAGTATAGACTAGATTGAGTGGGACCCATCAGGTCCCATGTTCACACGGGAGGGCTGGTCCCACAATGCAATATTCCACCTCTCCACCAATTCCAATATTGGTGGCCAGTGGGGGGGGGGAGGCTTTCTCGAGCGCTGGTATGGGTGTTGTGGGCTGAAGGGACTGCTCTCCATCGGGCTAGTATGAACATTGTGGGCCAAATGGATTTTTGGGGTGGCTGCTCAGTTCCTCAAGCCTGGCGTGCTGGCAACTCACTCACGGTCATGGCTGGTGGGCTGGCAGTTGACTCACGGCTATTTCTTGAAATTCCATTTCAAGCAGGATGCAGGGCCACCAAATTCAAATCCATTTTCCTACCACTTCAAGCAGGGTGCAAGGCCACCGAATTCAAGTGCAGCTTCCTACCACTTCAAGCAGGGAGCAAGGCCACCAAATTCAAGTGCAGTTTCATACCATTTCATGCAGGTTGCAAGACCGCCACATTCAAATGCAGTTTCATACCATTTCATGCAGGGTGCAAGGCCACCACATTCAAATGCAGTTTTATACCATTTCAAGCAGGGTGAAACCACCATAAAACCACACACAGCACCACAGTTCAGTGGACATTCAGTGTGTTCAGTTGATTCACAGCTCAGACAGAGTTGTGACCTCTCCCTCCCCCATCATGCAGAGACTGAGCCACACCCACACTTCTGGGTTTTATAATCCCTCCCACCTCCCACCGGAAAAGGTGTGGCCTTCATGGGCGTGATTGACAGAAGAGAGATTCTCAACATTTTTTAAACACTAATAACACTTTTATTTTTCATTGATGGGAAGAATCCTCTGCACCTGATGAGCAGAGGGGGCTGAGTAAAATGGCCAAAAATCATAGCCGTAAGTGGTAGCGTTTTATCTTAAATCAATATAAAGTGCAAACAGGACGTTGTCAAGTTTAGAACACCAACCATTTGCAGTGCTTTTACTTCAACTCAAAACCCCCACCAACCATTTGCAGTGCTTTTACTTCAACTCAAAACCCCCACCAACCATTTGCAGTGCTTTTACTTCAACCCAAAAACCCAAACCAACCATTTGCAGTGCTTTTACTTCAACCCCAAACCCGACCAACCATTTGCACTGCTTTTACTTCAACACAAACCCCCACCAACCATTTGCACTGCTTTTATTTCAACCCAAACCCCCACCAACCATCTGCACTGCTTTTACTTCAACCCAAACCATCACCAACCATTTGCACTGCTTTTACGTCAAACCAACCACACTTTCATTTTCACACCACATCAAGGTCAGTAAAACCACACTCACAGTTTAGTAGACATGTGTTCAGTGTTATTCACAGCTTAGACTGAGAGATGTGACCCTCTCACTTCCCCTATCTTGCAGAGACTGACTGAGGCACAACACTTCCAGGTTTTATAGTCCCTCCCCTCTCCTACCAGCAGGGGCAGCAGAGAGAATGTCAAAAATTTTTAAACATTAATAACTCTTTTATCTTTCATCGATGGGAAAAATCTTCTTGGCCTGCGCAGCGGAGGTGGACTCTGAGTAAGCTGGCCAAAAATCACAGCCGTGAGTGGCAGCGTTTTTCCTAAATTCATGAAACAGAAAAACAGGAAGTAGTCAAGATCTTACTTTTAGTAATATAGATGGGACGTTGGTCAATATGGGCAAATAAGGTTGGAGGACTTGTTTCCATGCTGTATGACACTATGGCTCTATGACACCCTCAGTCCCATTACTTAATTACATTCCTACTCAGTAGAATGATGCTGCGCTATGGTTCTCAAATCTTGAAGGACAAAGACCCCAGTAATTGATCTAATTCATTCTCAATGCAAAGTCAGTCGGCAGACTGAATGGTGAGGAAGGCAATGAGATAATACTTGTTTAGCTATTCAGATACTCAGCAGGTTAAATGACAAGAATCCTCATCCATATATGGCTTATTAATGGGAGGTATAAAAATGGCAACCTAGAAATTGTATTTTAGAAACATAGAAAAAAGGTGCAAGAGTAGGCCATTCGGCCCTTCGAGCCTGCACCGCCATTCAATATGATCATGGCTGATCATCCAACTCAGTATCCTGTACCTGCCTTCTCTCCATACCCCCTGATCTAACTCCTTCTTAAATATAGCCAATGAAATGGCCTCAACTACCTTCTGTGGCAGAGAATTCCAGAAATTCAGCACTCTCTGTGTGAAAAATGTTTTTCTCATCTCGGTCCTAAAAGATTTTCTCCTTATCCTTAAACTGTGACCCCTTGTTCTGGACTTCCCCAACATCGGGAACAATCTTCCTGCATCTAGCCTGTCCAACCCCTTAAGAATTTTGTACGTTTCTCTAAGAACCCCCCTCAATCTTCTAAATTCTAGCGAGTACAAGCCGAGTCTATCCAGTCTTTCTTCATATGAAAGTCCTGACATCCCAGGAATCAGTCTGGTGAACCTTCTCTGTACTCCCTCTATGGCAAGAATGTCTTTCCTCAGATTTGGAGACCAAAACTGTACGCAATACTCCAGGTGTGGTCTCACCAAGACCCTGTACAACTGCAGTAGAACCTCCCTGCTCCTATACTCAAATCCTTTTGCTATGAATGCAAACATACCATTCGCTTTCTTCACTGCCTGCTGCACCTGCATGCCTACTTTCAATGACCGGTGTACCATGACACCCAGGTCTCGCTGCATCTCCCCTTTTCCTGATCGGCACCCATGTTTCCCCAAAATATTTTATTCATTATTCATTAAAATTGTAAATGGGCAATATGGATTGCCATCTGTATTTATTCACTGTCCCTGACATGATTATATTTTCTCTCAGGATTTACATCTTGTCAACATGGCATCATATTTTCTTTTCCAAACATTCCATGAGCAATAAATGTGAGCTGTCATTACACAGGGTCCATGCCCTCAATGTGCATCCTATATTTGATAGTGGCACTAAACTCTGGCCCTTCCACATAGATCCACTGCAGCAACTGCACCAAACCTCTGTGCATTCGACACCAGATAGTTCTGCACCTTAGAATGCACCAGTCTGCTGCATTCAGTGATACTGGATGTCCAGCAGACTTCAAGCAGTCCAAAATGATTATTTCACAAAACAGATGATCTTACAACAGTAACTAATGTTTGAAGGTCAGTGTTTGGAACAGTCCCAAGGACAGACAGCAAAGGTTCAGTGGTTCAGTGGCTCTTCATTATTGTCTGCACAAAGGTACAGTAAAATCCTTTGTTCCATACACATCAGTAAGATTATTGGCATACATAAATACAATCCCACATTTAGCACAGGATGTATAGAAACTGCCCACTGAGTCCACATGCGAGAGTTGCCAGGTTTTTGTGCCTTTTCCAAAGGTCGTAGACGCCAACGAACCGTCATCCCTCTCCTCGCCTGGCCACCTTCGGCTGCTGTGCCCCAGAGGCTCCTCACGCAGCCACAAGGGCATGAAAGGTACCACCGCCCGATCTTCTTACCGGCCCTTTGTCCAGTGTCCACCACATTAATTGACTCTCTCCATCTTCTCTCCATTTCCTGGTCTTTGGGGACAAGCAGAAGACGAGCCTCGGATGAGACTCCCATTCCAGGCAGATTCCCGGTTCTGCAGCAGCCGACCCACGACTGCTGCCCGTTGGGGTAAGGCAACGACCTGCAGCCCTTAGGGCCTCCGGACCTTAAGACATGAAGTTTTAACTTCATGTTGTGAAGTTAGACTGACTGTCCATGGAAGAACTTAAAGGCCATCCCCTCTCACCATCAATCAACCGAGATCTAGGCGCTTGTTTGAAAGTCCCATTGATGAGCCATTCTGACAAATACTGTATCTTTGAGACACAAGGGATTGCAGATGTTGGAATCTGGAGCAAAAAACAAACCCCTAGTAGAATGCTGCCAGCTAGAGAGTTAGCATTTTATGTTTCAGGCAGAACTTCCTGTTCCAGCCCCTCTCAGACAAGTACGACTCAACTGGTTTGGATAATTTGATGACATTGATGGGAAGATGATGGAAGCCCAGAGTCTGCAGCAGAGGCCCAGGAAAGATCATACCCTACTTAAATAATTATGTTGCTGGCCGGAGACCTCCAATGAAGACATGCATCAGTATACAAGGCCCGTAATATTTGCCGACCTCATATGTGCATAATAATTCAATGTCATCATACACTCCCAAGCACCCTCTATAGCTACATACATCCAAAGGAGTCTACACTACAGTCCAGAAAGGCAACTACACCAAAATCCCTGATCATGGTTAATAAACACATTCTTGATAAAAACTCCATCGCAGAGTGAACAATAACATTGCAGAATACAATAGAATTCCCAGGCCATCCCGTTTTAGCTGAATCTGCGCCAACCATTTGTTGGGAAATATTGTCCTATACACTAGGGTCTATACAAGTGATCTGTTATGTTTTATTATTCAGAGACGCATATAGTTAAATGGAGAGGAAGGTAGGAAAGTTAGCATTTTGCTTTTTAGGTATGTTTTGCTACCTATTTAGATCACAGTTGCTCAGTTATCTAACTACATACAAAAACACCTCAATCAAATTTAAAATTAGCAATTGATGTTGATAGAAGAGAGTTCCAAATTTCCAAAGTCTCTTGGGATTAGAAACTTTTGCTTAGTTTGCTCACTAATGCCTTAGAACAATTTGCAGAATATCTACCCTAGCCATGGAATTGTATATCAGTGGAAATACTGTAATTTTCCTCTATCTTTCTCATCAGTTTTCCTTAAATCTCAAAACAGTGAAAAAAAATGAACCGCTTTGCTTTAATTTAGTTTAGTTTATTTACTTTATTTTAGTTGACTTTAGTTACAGCTACGGCCCACCGCATGCTCGCCGACCAGCGATCATCCTGTGCACTAACATTATCCTACACTCTAGGGACTATTTTACAACTTTTACAGTGTCAATTAACTTATGTCTTTGGAAAATGGGAGGAAACCAGAGCACCCGGAGAACACCCATGTAGTCACAGGGAGAACGTACAACAGTGAAAAGCCTTTTCTGTTGTGTGTTATCCACTTAGTGGAAAGCTAGAATCAACGGAGTGCAGCCCTTGACACCAGTTATAGTTCTGTTAAATCTACATTTTACTTCGGAGTCACGTGAGTGATTCCGTGAAGAACCCCGCCAGTTCGCATGCGCGTCATTACGTCAGCCGCAATGGTGCAAGCACCAGACTGGCAGGGCATCGCTCCTGCCGGCGGTAAGTTTGAACCTAGAAGGTAAATTTTGTTTACTTACCAGGGTTTCTTGTTCGAGCAGGAGCCTCCCTTCGCAGAGGTTTCCTGACAGATGTATTGCAGAGTCTGATGAGTGAGCCGGCTATGGGCTGTGGGGAAACCCCGGTCCGACCGCGGAAGTGGATAACCAGTAAAAAAATTGGGTTTCGCGATAAGCAGCCGCTGACAATGCAGTCAGTGGCTTCCAGCCTGCTGGGATGCCATGGAGTGGCAAAGGGAGTAACGCCAGAGTCACGGACAGTGCGGTCAGCGGCACACAGACATGTTGGTCCCCAGGCATGGAGTAAAATTGGAGAGGAGAGAGTCCTATTGGACTCGGGTGAGTTGGACTGCAGGGTTCCTCTCTGATAATAAGGATATTTTTGCATGCAGGCTGTTGTACTTTTAACTATTCACAAGTGAAGCTCCACACTACAAAATTAAATTAGTGACACTGCACCTGATCTGTAATAGTGCGGGCCTACGGGAGAGCCGCACCAGCAGCGCCTGGGACGGGGCTGCTTCATGTGTAAAAGCGCCGGCCTCTACGAGAGACTGCGCCAGCAGCGCCTGGGACAGGGTTGCTCAAGGTCTCCCTGTTGGAGGGGGAGACCGGGTCGGGTCAGTGTACTGCTGACACCGAATTTGTCACAGCACCGGCCTACGGGAGAGCCACGCCAGCAGCACCTGTTGACAGGGCTGGTTTATGTGTGACAGCGCCGGCCTGCAGGAGAGACCCCGCCGGCAGCGCCCGGGACAGGGCTGCTCAAGATCTCCCTGTGGAAGGGGGACACCAGGTCGGGTCAGTGTACTGCTGACACCGGATTTGTCACAGCGCTGGCCTACGGGAGAGCCGCGCGAGCAGCACCTGTTGACAGGGCTGCTTTATGTGTGACAGTGCCGGCCTATGGGAGGCCGCGCCAGCAGTTTCTGGGACAGGGTTGCTTCATGTCTCCCTCTTGGAGGAGGAGAGCATGTGGGGTTAGTGTCCTGCTGACGTCGAGTCTCAGGGTATGGCCATGGGGCATACCCCAAGGGATGAAGGGCACATGTCAGAGGTACCCTTTCCTGACAACAAGGATGCCATCCCAACAGAATGTTCCATCCTGGTACAGGTCCAATGGGGCCGTATTAGCGCAGGTATCCTGGGGCCTGCGGCTGCGCCTGATTAGGGCTGCCTACAAATGCCCTGCTCAGAGGAGGGGAGTGCGAAATGTCAGATGTAACTGACTCCAGGTTCTCAAGATGTCGATGGAACATACTGGAGCACATGTGCGCCGGCAGTGAACAGCGCTAACAGGGGGATATTAGAGCCAGCCGCCAAATCTTCTATTCAGGTAAGGCCTATTCAACAGGGAAAAACCTGGCTGAAAGATCAAATAAGGCCAACAGCGGGCCAAGGCTCATCGTTTCTGAACGTACCCCCCGCGCTCATCGGCAGTAAGCCGTTCACTGAAGCTGGTGGAAGCATGACAGCTGGGCAGACGTTCCACGCACCCTACCAGCCCTACTCAACAAGGTGGATCTGGCACTTCCGAAACATGGGTAAGTGGACCACTCACAAGTTGTGATATTTCCACTTGTTTGTACAACACACAAAGGATAAAAGCATTTGCTTAGAGGCACAAAACTACTAGCATTCTAAGCAAGTTTTGGGATTATGGCCAGGGTTGTCTTTTAAGATAGGTTCGGAAATAGGGCCAGAGCTATCATGCAAAGCACCCATGGAATGATTGCAGGAGTGGCCTGTTCATTATGAAAAATGGAGAGTGTCGGGTAACTCGCATATGAACTTTCCGAATAGGAAAACTTCTTTACTGACTAACAACGGATTCATAAGGGTCTCAAAGATCCATTCTATGCAGTTCCCATTATAGAGGTTATCAAAAAGCAATGATAACTGTACTAATAACAGTAAAACATTGCTTTATGGGATAAACTATTTGTTGGTCATTGAGATTTACCTTTAACTATTAATTAGCCTATGACTTCGCCCTGTGGAAAGAGATTGGAGTTAATAGAAACCCGTTATAAAACTGATTTCTATTCATCAAAAGTGATTGGCAATATAGTAGCTGTGTTTTAGCTGTGCAAGTCGGGAACTGACATCATGCAAAGTAGCAACCTCTCAAAGGACATGTAGATCATTGTTATCAACCTTATGCTATTGTCAGCTGAAGCTACCTAAGTCACAATGATGAACAAACAGTATTCAGCATTGCTCCAGTAATTTGATTAGTCCAATTTCAGTTATTTACGAACTGATGCTAAGAGCTCTGAGGTGGGAAGTAGCGAATATCATCTCTAGTTGGAGGTGGAGGAGATTTGCGTAAGTTGACAGTTCTTCAGTTGTTGGTATCAACTAAATATATACACTTGATGCACCCCATGGGTAAAAGGCTATTGAGCAAATATACATAATCTACATGCTCAAATTCAGAGTTGCTTTGCTATGGTGGTGGCATATGTTAGTC
Organism: Raja brachyura; assembly: GCA_963514005.1. The sequence continues at coordinate 45,161,403 of OY740788.1, forward strand.
ACATGGCAATCAAGTAAAAGTATCCTGTCAAAATTTACCTAATCTCCTTTGCCACTGGTGTATCATCAAGTTCAGATCAATGACAACGCAGAATAGGTATTGAATCTCAAAGTATTATGAAAGTATGGTTCAATGCTACATCGAATATTGACATGTTAGTTTCATGTTTCTTCACTGATTGCAAAAATGTGTGACAGAACAGTGCGGAGAAATACATTCTCGCTACAAAAAGGAGGAATGTTCTTTTCTGTCTTCCACAATGTTGCCTCATTAGTCAGGTCTTGAAACTGTCAGCAAGACCTCGCTTTAGGTTTTCGTACTGTCTCACTGGCTAAGCAGCCATGCCATAATAATACAACGGTATATGGTTATTCTAAAAAACAAAAATGTTGCTGGTTCAAACTGTGGTTCAGGAAACTGGCCTCTGCACAATAAAACAATTATTAACTTACACATTCTGAATGGACTGCCTTACGGCTCAGGTTGTCACATCAATCCATGGATGTGCTCACTGCAGAGTGCAGGGATAGCACCAAAAAAGCAGTACATTTCCTATTGAGGGGATCAGAAGCGGTTTGTTTAATGTTAATGTTACATTTAATATGATACAAATTACTGATGTCTTCCAGTTCATTCTTAAATGGTCTTTGACAATAATTCAGTTATAGAGCCACTACAGCTGCAGCAAACAGGAACCACTCTGTCAGGTTCAACCCCGGATATCGAGTTGTAAAAGAGATCTTAACACAAGTTCTCTCACTACAAGTATATGCAGTTTGGATATTGAAAATGTGTTAACAATACTTCACCAGGGGGTTCCAGTTATATCCTTAGTCATGACACTAGTATCAGCACATCAATGACAAACATTGCAAACGCTGTGGCTATATAGGATGGAATTGGCTGCAGGTGCCATTACATTTTACATTTCTGATCTACACAAGCAGAGCAGACTAGGGGTGGCAGGATTTAAGATCATAATTCGGATACCCCATGGACTCACGTCTATGTGGGAGGGCAGGCTTGCAATATCATATAAAGGCCACCAGAATCCTAAGAAGTGTGGAATCAACATTGTTTATTAAGCAACAAACAACCACACAAGGAAAGGTTGTTTCAGACTATTCAAGGTGGTTGCAGCAGGTTCTGGGTTATGTAGGTATTAACACTGACAATTTTACATCTCATTCCACCAAGGCAGCATCAACGTCAGCGGCCAGGGCAATGGACGTTCCCATCGATAATATTCTCGCGACCGCAGGATGGTCAACTGAATTAATTTTTAATTTTTTTTACCATAGGCTGGTTACTGACCCAGGCTATTTGCCCATTCTGTTTTGCATCCACTTTAGCCTCCCTTGAGATAGTGGGTTGCTATTGATTTCTTTATTAACGTAAACCATTAATACATTTGAATCAATGTCATGGTTAATGCGTTGTTGATTATTCACTCATCCTGAGTCAATCGATGAAGTGAGACGCCAGGATTTGAATGTGCTGCATGAAATCGCAGGGCTTTGAACCCTTCATGGAATCACTCACGTGACTCTGAAGTAAAATAGTAAGATTAAATGAGAACTTAGTTTGAAGTTTGAAGTTTGATCTTTATTTTATGAGGAGTTACGTTGGTGATTATGTGCCCTCCACGCCCAACCCTCTCTCACAAAGGTCATCTGGTAGTTCTCAAGTTGCTATTCTTACTATGTTAACTTTGATTATTGTTATCTGTGATTTCATACCGCTGCTTTGAAGATTGACGCACATGCGAACTGGTGGGGTTCTTCACGTAATCACCAATTAATTCCTCATAAATTAAAGATCAAACTGGTAAATTCCTGTTTAATCTTGCTATTATGCTCTCACCTCTCTAACTTGTGGTATCAAGATCTGCTCACTGTTTACCAAGAGGAATACATCTCCCTCTTGATTAGTTCCTGGAATCCTTCTGTACATTTGAATAATCTCTGTATGTGGGTCCTCTCATGTCCATTCTCTCCTTAGACCGAAGGAATTCACATTGTCTAGTCCAATTGAGCAACTGGTCTTTACTTTAGAATTTAGACTAGACTTTAGAGATACAGTGCGAAAACAGGCGCTTTGAACCACCGAGACCACGCCGGCCAGCGATCACCCCTTTACACAAACCTACACACACGAGGGACAATTTTACAATTTACCAAAGCCAATTAATCTACAAACCTGTACGTCATTTGGAGCGTGAGTGGAAACCAGAGCACCTGGAAAAAAACCTACGTGGTCACGGGCAGAACATACAAACTCCGTACAACCAGCTCCCCCTAGTCAGGATTGGAGCTGGGTCTCTGGTGCTGTAAGGCAGTAGCTCTGCTGTTGCCCCACTGTGCTGACCCATGTCAATTGCCAATGATGATTTTGCAGGATGTTGGTGGCAGTGGATTCAATGATGGCAATGTCATTGAATGGGAAGAAGTTGTCTTTAGATTGTCAACTGATTACAAACCTAAAGCAGAGACGCGAGAGACTGGAGTTTGGAGCAAACAGCAAACTGGTGCAGTAACTCATGGGGTCAGGAAGTTCTGTAGAGGCAGAGGGGTGATTGACAGTTTGTGTCAAGATCCTTCTAGATGAAGGGTCTCAACCCAAATATTTGCTGCACATTTCTCCCCGTAATGCTGCCTTATTCACTTTGTTCATCCAAATGTTTGCTTCTTGCTGCAGACCTGCAACACTCCGTTGACAAGCCCTTGATAGAAGGACACCATTCCTCTCAGGTGGCCTACCTTCCTCAAATTCCTGCAATTCCCTGAACAATATTTGTTATTTCAGCCACAGATTTAGGCTTCAGTGTTTCCTTATTACCTCTTAATTGAATCTGGTACTTTCAATATGGGAGGTCTGGAGGATCCAGTGTAGTACAAATACATAAGATGGATGTCTTAGAATTTTGTTAGCACATATAAACATGCATGAAGCAGTCACATTGCAGTGGCCATAGAATATTTTTTGTCAGAAGTCTTGGAAATAAGGAATATCCAGAGGAGAGAGACTGGCATGGAAGGCTAAGAAATGGTCAGTAGTAGGGTTGTGGAGCGCTGTATCCTTTCCTTCTGTCGAGTACCATAGTTTACTTAAAATAAATTTAGCCGTCATTCAGTCAGGAGCAAAAATATTTCCTATCATTTTTATTTGATTGAATACAACTTTTCAGTACCAAAAAGTACACTTCCATCTAATTATCCCTCCATATTGAGGCCTGGAAATTCTCATCAGCTTTAGACGCACCATTATGCTGATATTTTATAAATAGTTCTTTCTATCTCTGACTGAGGTGAAAAATAAAAAATGTGGGGCTGTTAAAATCGTTGACAGCTGAGCTAAATGCTCTAATTATTTATGAAGGAGTAACTAACCATTAAGTCATTAGCTATTGGTTTCTAATGTTCAATATTTTTTTTGTGTGGGTTTCAAGAATCCCAGCTGCTTTACAGAGGATTGGAGTCCATCATTTCATTAGTTTAGCTTCATTTAGCTTAGCGTAGTTTAGTTTAGTTTAGTTTAGTTTATTATTATCACGTGTATGGTGAAAAGCTTTTTTGTTTGTGTTATACAGTCAGTGAAAGATTACACAGGGCATCACGTAGGCATAGTTACTGCCTTACAGTGCCCGAGACCCGGCACTCCATAAAGGCATTACACATAGATTTATTGACGTCATGATCTGATTACTGAAAATAGGAAGCATGGACTAATAACCTCACTAATAAGGCAGAAAACATGACGCGCTACTAAATTGCATATTAGAGCAAATTATGTGACCAAAGGTTTTAGGAACATTCCAAAGTGGTCCTGAAACTGATTTTACAGAAGTTAATTTTGATATTGTTTATTCAAATACATCCCATGAGCTGTCTTTTATTACCATTATTAACATTTTATCCTATATCAACACAAAAAAAGATATTAGATCCTGCACTGTTTATTGACTGAAGAAAGTGTAAATATGAAGGCAGCACTTTATTTCAACGTCAGTGCTAGACTTTCAATTGAATCCTTTTGATTCCTGCAGAAAGACAGAGCAAATATTTAAATATTGTATGTTTGTTTTTTTATGTACTGGAAAGTTGAGCTCATGGAATTAACTATCGTTATTCTACACATGTCGAATAACATTCATTTGTGGTTCTAGGATTAGTTGGTATATGGTGGTTATTCATTTCCCAGTTCTAAATTAAGCCTGATGACAACACACGTTCAGGTTACCAATAATGGGCCTATTCCCATCACCTTTTAATTTTACTTCTTTGCTTTGGTTTTATGGCAGTTTTATTTCACTAATCTGTGATATAAATAAAATAAATAATTTTATGTGAAAATCATTCAGGCCATGGGATTAAGTTAAACCATATGTTAACCCATTGAATTGCACTGATAATGTTATTGTCTGATGCTTCCAATCCGTGCATTCACTCATTATCCCTTACACTAGTTTAATAAATTTAGTTTACCAAAGAGAAATATTACTTCCATGGCTTTTTCCTATGGAGGTTCAATGCTTCCTAGCTGGTCTTCAGGTCGCAAAATTATTATATTATTTAATGCAATAGAGGCAAGAATAGAGTGAAGAAACAAAGCTAACAAGAAATTCATGCATTAGCATAGAAAGGGTAAGAAGGAGAGATTAGTTCCAAAAATGGTGACATTATATCGATTAAATATAAAAATAAAGGTGAAACTAAGAAAATGAATTGGGTAAATGGCTATGTAACGATTAAGAGATTAGAACTAGCAGAATACAATATGTTTTCTATTGCTTGGCTGATATATTGACTGGTTTTCTACTAGAAGTCATAACTTAGTTCCATTTACAATGTGGTCCAATGGTGACGTGAGAACCATGCAGTTAAATGCCTCAGAAACTTTGGTTTTCTTGTTGTACAGTATCTAATTGATGTTAGTTGGTCATGTATTACCACAGTTAAGGGTGTCCATTCCTTCTTATCCTGGTTGTCTACCTTAGACAAAATTACAATATTTGGGCAATTAATTCATTTGTTTATGATGATATGCATTTTTAAAGATGTGACAATGAGACATAATAATGTAGTATTTAGAAGAAGCCAGCAACAGAATTTTTAAAAGATCGTTAAATGTAATTTTTATTGAAATAGGTTTAGCTCCCACACCATCATAATGTCAATTTGTTGGATATGCTTAGCCATAAGATGCTTGTTGCTGTAACATAGGGTGAGTATTTTTGGAGTCAATAAAATGAGATCCCGTTTTTTGATCAAGAAATCCCTCTGATCTGTGGCAACATTGTGGTTGAACATTGAACTTTTTTGAATAACTCCAGTGTTGATGTCCCTAAAAAAAATGTGGGACCTGAAATTTCAGAAGACCTAGTCCAGAGATGCAAGTGTGGTAACTTGAAGCCTGCCTTCACTCCTATCTAAATTCTGAGACAGCCTTCCAAATAAAAGAAGCAGGCTATATGGCTATATGGCACAGGCTATTTGGCACAGATTGGTGCATCATTGTAACAAGGCTGAACACAACCTAATCCCCTAGATAAAATATCGGAGAAAGGAAAGGGAATCATTTAGACTCCATAACAATGGAAAGGAGTCACTGGAAAAAATCAATTTCATATCTTTGGTCTCATCATTCATAGTTCATAGTGAGAAAGAAATGCATACCTCAGTTTCTACGATTTCCTCATGGTAACACCATGATTGCCCCATGACACCTCATGGTAATGTGGTCCACCTTACTCCTCTTCCTGACTTGACTTGACTTGCTGTCGTTCTGTGAAGCTTGATTGTCGGACTCACAAGGACCTGCCAATGCTGGACTCTTGAGTAAAACTCAAAGTGCTGGAGTAACTAAGCAGGCAGTATTTGTGGAGGACATGGATAAACCAGGACCCTTCATCAGACTAAACTAGTCTATATCAATATAAGAAATACATTACTTAATTGGCCACACACGTGTCTTTTTCTGCAATCATTTAATCTACAAGAGCATTCCTCATAAGTAGAGCCAGGATGTTTAGGCACTAAAAAACTCTGAAATAGGCAGGCAAAAGTGCAAAATAAAATTACAAAAAAGCACAAAAAAGGGCATTCATTGACAAAAAAGGCATTTATTTCCACCACCAAAATATGGTTAAAAATATAAAGGTATACTACATTAAATGACCAAAGCTGCCTGATTGCACATAATTGCTAGCATCTTTTTCAAATTATCTGGTGGTACACTATGCCGTCTGTCAGACAGAATATGCTTCAGTTGTGAAAAACGTCTTTCTTCCACAGCTGAGGTCACTGGTGCATACCCGAAACAAGCTGCAGACTCTATATTCATGTCAATATTTTGTGCATCACAACTACCTTTGAGAACTTTAGCTATGTTTTGTATTTCTTCAAGATCTTTGTTAGCTAAAATCACTCTCTCACATTTTCATTATATGTTTTTACCTACATCGCCAGTAATTTTACGGATATCGTCAGTTACTTTGGTGAAAACCTGCAAGTTATTCACTAATGTTTTGCAAAGTTTCTCAAGGGAAGTGGTAGCATGTGGGAAGTTTGCAAAATTGGAAGCAATAAACACAAGATCGAGGTGGAGGGACTTTTTCTGCATGATTTCACTGACGATCCTGACTGCAGCAGATTCTTCTTCTTCAAAACAGTTGCCGATTTTTTTAATCTTTTCAAAATTTGCAGCATAGTAGAGTACAGCAGAGAGCTGTGTACCCCAAAATGGGCTGAGAAGGTAGCGGAATCTCAGGTCATTTCCTTAGACAACTACACACGTGACGGTACTTTGAGGAAGATTTTCTTGACATTTCATAGGTGATTGACATTTGGAAACAAGCTACGTCTGTGCTTGGCAATTCTATGAAGTCCTTGAGCTAAGCAGGTCAAATGCAACATTTTGGGGAATAAAATTTTAAGTCACAAACAGAAGTACACTCTCGTCTTTTATACCTTCTGGCTGAAGTACAGCAAGTGAAGATGTAAACAACTGAGCAATAGTTGAGCTGTTTGACTTCTCCAATACTTCTGATGTCAACAAATACTTTAATGGTTGGCCTGCCCCCAGTGTACCAATGACTACATTGGCAACATATCTCCCCACAACATCGGTTGTCTTGCCTATTGGGATCCATATTTTGTTGCATGCAACTTCATCTCTAATTTTCTGCACAACATTGTTGAAGTTGCTGTCAACATAATTTTTCCATAATAAGGACTCACTTGGTATATGTTCCTCTGTGTAATTCTCTAAAATACCTCTGAGAGATTTATTTTCCAATTTCCACAGTGGAATTCTAGCATCAATTAATGCATTGAACAAATCACTCAAACTCAGATTTGCGACTGGAGCCGCCAGTAAATGTAGTGAGGAGACAAGCTTGGGTATTTCGCTTGGGTAGTCTGCACCCCAGCGGTATCAACATTGAATTCTCTAATTTTAGATAACCCCTGTCTTCTTCTTCCCCCCCCCTCCCATTCCCAGCTCTCCTTCTAGTCCTACTGTCTCTGCCTCTTCCTTTCTTCCCCCCGCCCCACATCAGTCTGAAGAAGTGTCAACCCAAATGGCGCCTATTCCTTCTCTCCATAGATTCTTCCTCACCCGCTGTTTCTCCAGCATGTTTCGTCTACTTTCGATTTTTCCAGCATCTGCAGTTCTTCCTTAAATAGATCTTGGAGAAGACTCAACCAGCGGGCAGCGGCACGAACGAATGGACGACCAATGGTGGCGCCCCTGGTTTTGCCCTGGTGGTGGAAGTTTTCTTATGTTATACTATGTTAACATGTTAATAATAAGGCAAGGCAAGGCAAGGCAAGTTTATTTATATAGCACCATTCATACAAGCTGCAATTCATAGTGCTTTACAAAAGAAACAAGAGAATAACATAGTTTAAAAACATTGCAGAACCACAATACAACACAGGGCAACAAAATAGCCAATAAGCCAATTGCATGAATAGTAAAACAAAATCACTAAAATATTAAGGCGATTTTAAAAGCACATAAAAAGGTTAAAACAAGAAGATTAAAATTACCCGCATGTAGGGTCATGAAAAAGCTACATCAAACAATAGTGTCTTTAGGCCTGACTTAAATGTGGTTAAAGACTGTGCACACCTCAGGTGTTCGGGGAACCTGTTCCACAGGTGTGGAGCATAGAAACTGAATGCTGCTTCAGCCCTTTTTGTTCTCACCCTGGGAACATGGTGTAAACCTGTCCCCGAAGACCTGAGGAGTCTAGGTGCCTCATAAACAACAAGAAGGTCAGAGATGTATTTTGGACCCAGACCATTCAGAACCTTGTATGCCAGTAGAAGAATTTTAAAATCTATCCTTTTACACACAGGGAGCCAGTGCAAAGATTTAAGGACAGGTGTAATGTGGTCCATTTTCTTGGTGTTGGTTAAGACTCTGGCAGTGGCATTCTGGATAAGCTGCAGTTGTTTAATTGATTTTTTACTAAGACCTGTAAAGATACTATTACAATAATCTAACCTACTGAAGATATGTGCATGAACAAGTTTTTCAGTGTCTTCTTTGGACAGAAATCCCTTGATTCTTGCAATGTTTTTTAGATGGTAGTAGGCAGATTTGGTAATGGTCTTTATATGGCTGTTAAAATTCAAATCCGAGTCTATAACTACACCAAGGTTTCTGGCTTTGTCTGTGGTTTTCAATGCAATTGAGTCAAGTTGAGCACTTACCTCTAGCCTTATTTTTTTGGGGCCAAGAACAATAATTTCTGTCTTATTTGCATTGAGCTGGAGGAAATTCTGGTTCATCCACTCATTAATTCGTTTGACACACTGATTCAGTGAGCGTAGGGGACTATTGGCATGCAATTAACATTAATATTAACGTGTTAACATAGAAAACATCATTGTAATCATGGTACAACTAGAGAAAATAGCACGACCTTTTAGCAAAACGGCAAATAAAAGGCTGATTTAGGTACTCGTTCATGAAAAAGGCATTATCCTTGTGAAATCTTCAAAAAAGGCATAAAAAGGCACATGGCATTTATGTCAAAATCCTAACTCTACTCATAAGATTTCTGATATGAACCAAATACCCTTCCAGGTCCGACAGAGGTTCACCTGCACCTCCTCCAACCTTATCTAATGCATCGCTGCTCTAGATGTCAGCTGATCTATATCGGTGAGAACAAGCGGAGGCTTGGCGATCATTTCGCCGAACACCTCCGCTCGACTGCATTAACCAACCCTACCTCCCGGTGGCTCAGCACTTCAACTCCCCCTCCCATTCCGTATCCGACCTCTCTGTCCTGGGCCTCCTCCACGGCCAGAGTGAGCAATACCGCAAATTGGAGGAACAGCACCTCATATTCCGCTTAGGGAGTCTGCATCCTCTTGGCATGAACATCAAATTCTCTCAATTCTGTTAAACCTTGCTGTCTCCTCCCCTTCCTACCTCTCCTTCAGCCCTCGGGCTCCTCCTCCTCCTTTTTCATTTCTACCCCCTGCCTCCCCCCAGCCCCCATCAGTCTGAAGAAGGGATTCAGCCCGAAACGTTGCCTATCTCCTTCGCTCCATAGATGCTGCTGCACCCACTGAGTTTCTCCAGCATTTTGTGTACCCTCGATTTTCCAGCATCTGCAGTTCCTTCTTTGACTACTTCATGGAGTGTCAATTGTTGAATCATGTGTTTACCCAATTGTATAAAATCTGTTTCTTTCGCTCATTCAAAATTATTTTCCTGCAACTTGAGATCATTTTGTTTTCTTAAACTACTGGTTTTCCGTTCTCTCACCAAGGTTAGCTGGGCCAAACTCCATCGTTTGCGGAGATGACAATGTATTATTAGCTCGGCCAGTGCTAGCATGCAGAGTCGCCTGGTTGTAACACCGTGGGGTAGCCACATGATTCATCAAAAACTTGCGAAACCACTCAAACCCTGCCTCTTCAAAGCTCTTTTATACATTCATTCTGATTTTCCAAACATTCAGTCTGAAAAAGGGTCCCAAATAAAAAACTCACCAATCTATGTCCTCCAGAGATGCTGCCTGGCCAACAGTAGTTCAATAGTTCAATAGTGCTTTATTGTCACATATGCAACTGCACAATTAAATTATTTTTGCATATATTACACATGCAAGTTACTCCAGAACTGTGATCAATGCAAGATTCCAGTACCTACTGTTCCTTGTTGCTCCACGTTTGTCTTTGATCCTTTGGAAGGAGGAAGATACAGGGGAACCGATGAACATTTGATGTCATGGCAATACATAAAGTTCTCTGATATATGCAAATTCAAAATTCTCAGTGATGGTCTGTGGGATAATATTTCTACTGGTATTAATTTCACGTTGCTAATGGAATGAATCCAAAGGTGGATCTTAGATATTTCTGGAATCCTGGTGCATAGAAATTAGAAATGGGTGAAGGCCATTAGCCAGTCAATGCATGCTCCACCATTCAATTAGATCATGGTTAATTCTAAACACCATGTCACTTGATGTCCTTAATATCATTAAATCTGGGCTTTGAATATACACAGGAAAAATGCATATGCATTCCTCTGAGTAAGAGAATTCCAAGGATTCATTAACCTCTGGGTGAAGAAATTGCTTCCCACCTTTGTCCTGAATGGGTGAGTCACAGTTCTGACTCTGTGACACCTGATTCTAGACACTTCAGCCAAGGAATGCATCAGCTCCACACAGGCCCTGCTGAATCCCATCAGAAGTTGTACGTTTCAATACAATTACTTCATACTCTTCTCATTTCAAGAGAGCACATTACAAATCTGCTTAATCTCTCCTCAAACAACAAGATCATAATCTCAGGAATCAATCTGTTGTACCTTTGCTGCATTCCCTCTATTGCAACACATCCTTTTTAGGTAGGATGACCAGACATATGCACAATATTACCTGGGATCGCTCCCACCGCGGCCTGCGGACTTACCATCAAGGGCTCACAGTCTCAGGAGAGGCTAGTCGGGACCTCCAACGCTGCGGAATGTTCGTCCAGCCCCGACGCGAGGTTCGATTGCCCGGCGCGGGGGAGTTGACAACCCCCCCGATGCGGGAGCTGAACGCCTCGATGCGAAGGGCCAGAACGCCACCGGCTACGGGAGTCAAGACCGTCCCGTCAATGGGGGGCTCGAGGTCCCCGACCAAGGAAGAACAACAAGGGAAGGACTTGGAACTTTATTTTTGCCTTCCATCACCGTGAGGAATGTGTAGAAGTCACTGTGATGGATGTTTATGTTAAAATGGGTTTTCTGAGTCCGTTGCTTTTTTAAATTGTATGACTGATGGCCAGTGAATTTCACTACACCAACTGGTGTATGTGACAATAAATGAGCTTATGAAATTATGAATATTCCAGATGCTGTCTCACCGTGATTCTGTGTAATTCAAGATTCAAGATTCAGGATTCAATTTAATTGTCACATGTACCAATTAAGGTACAGTGAATTTTATGTCTGTGGAACTCTTGCAATAAAAAGTCCAACCTAGTATTTGCCTTCCTTTTCTTGCTGAAGCGGCACATTCACTTTCAATGAATCATTTTTGAGGACACCCAGTATGCTCTGTGAAGACCTATAAATCCCCAACTATTTGAAAGAAACACATAATATTTCTGGATTATTTTCCTACCAAAGGGGATGATTTCACATTTTTCTATATTCTATTCCATCTGGTTAGTTATACCTTCAGTGACTGTCAATGTCAAAGATGTTCATTTTATTCTACTCTAGCAGTAAAAAAAGCCTCACAATGTGGTGTTTGCACTCTCTAGCTACATGACAGGTTCAAATAAAATACATAAATGCAACAGAGTTAGAAGAGTAAATGGGACTAGTTTACCTCCCTGGCGCTATACTTACCCTAGTCTTGTTGCTAGGATGCAGGATATGGAGTGGAGTGGATCAGAAGGAAATACATTGTGTGTCCCTCCCAATAGAAACTTATGCGGCACTTCAAAATGACCATCTTAGAGGAAGTTAATTCTGCCTCACGCTTCCAACCTCGACAGAGCAGAAATGGGAGGAAATAAGTGAAGATGTTGAGTGGATCAAGTGCTAAATGTTGTGATATCCATTCTCATAGGATCTATAATGTTAAAAATAATTCCATTCATTACATCCCAAGAACAATGGTGGAAAAGTTCATTTTACTTTGCTTATTGTCACCCTTTCCTTTAATAAACTTTTCTACTGAAATATGCAGTGTATCTGTCCTGAATTGGTTATTTAATCGTGGAAACATTTAATGCTCATTCTGTAAATGTCTTTCCAAAACAGAGCACTACAGAACATTACTTTGGCAGTCCATTTGTCAACACTTTGGACATTGCCAAAGCCTCTGGCAGAATCTGACGTTGAACATTTCTAAGTATCCTTCCACCAATGTTCTGTTCATAACTACCTAACTTTCGCTGAAATCTTTTATAAGTACTGTGGTTGACAAGTTATTCCCTGCCTTGTTTTTCCATTAATTCAGTGTTTCCCCCCCAAAGCTTCTCTGTGTCATCTTTATCCTTGTCACTCTTGTCTTCACTTGTCATTCAACTCTGTTAACTCATTTGCTGATTAATTCCATTCTATACATAATTCTAGTTGACCCACACTCCCACCCACAATGCCTGCATAAGCCATTTCCACTCATAAGGTAGTGATTGATTATTACATCTTGAACGTCACCATACCCTTCGTTGAGGCAATAAAAGCTTTGATTTATTTCATTTACTTTGCAGACAATTCTTTCCTGCACCACATGGAAATAGAACTTGACTGGTTTTATAATGGGTGGCCAATTCAGTCCAATAATGTACCACTTGAACAATAAAGATAAAATTACCCCAATTAATCATTTTCTCTAACACCCTCCCCCGTCCAACCAACAGTTGTCATTGCAGAACTCCAATTTTTCATTTGCTAATATTTTAACCTCATGATTTCCCCTGACCTTAATTGATCACATCCTTTTTCCTCAACTTTTATAAGCCTCCATTCCACCCACAATTGTATTATAATGCCAATAACTGCAGGAGCCCATTATCACCTCTCTTATGTCTGTGGACCGGATACAAAAGGAACATTGTTGAATAAATTATCCTTTTTGCTCTTCTTGCATTCTCGTTTGCTCTCTCCCCCTCTGCAAAAATCATTTTCTCTTCATTTTCCCATTAACACCATCGCGCTCACTGTGTCTCTATTCATGTATTGTATCTAATGTTTCCTCTAAAACCATAACAGCCGCAAGTGCCGTGATTTATCTTCAAATTGAAGTGTTTAAATATCTAACAGGGTGCGGCAAAGTGGCGCAGCGGTAGAGTAGCTGCCTTACAGCACTTTGAGCGCCAGAGACCTGGATTGATCCTGACTATGGCTGCTCTCTGTATGGAGTTTGTATGTTCTCCCCGTGACTGCCTGGGTTTTTTTCAAGATCTTCAGTTTTCTCCCACAATCCAAAGACGTACAGGTTTGTAGGTTAATTGGCTTAGGTTTGTATACTTGTTATAAGTGTAAAATTATCCCTAGTGTGTGTGTAGGCATGTGTTATTGTGCGGGGATTGCTGGTCGGTGCAGACACGGTGGACCGAAGGGTACTCCAGACAGGATGTCAAAGGGTGAGAAGCTGAAGCGAAGAAGTGGAAGCCATGATACCAAAGGGAAACGCCAAAAAGCCAAATAACTGAAAGGGCACGATGCTGAAAGGATACAAACCCGCACGGACTCCAAGCCGAAAGGACAATACCAAAGATCACAGAGCGGAGCTCTGCCCTATGATCTTTGGACAATACGCAGAACGAACATGACGTCAAAAAGCCGTCGAACGGACATGATGTCTCCGGGGGCGGGATTTGTCCGAGACCTTATCAGTGACTGTAGATGAACCATATTAATCTCTGACAATATAATCGTCATCACATATTCTATGCACGATATACTTTCCACCATGCTATGTAATCCAGTCCGGGACGAGTAAAGAATGCAGTTATTGATATCAGCCCTGTTTGTCCCTAGCTCGTCAGTCTGTAAGATGATACCAATGCAGTACTATGTATTATTCTCTCTGCATAGGTTTTAATAAAAGTCTTGTGGTTCATCTAACACTTTTTAATGGAGTGTTTACATAACAGCGATTTGTCCAGACCCCCGCATTCATCACATCACTGGCCAGGGGAGACGGGAGAGGGGGGGGATTTTTAATTTTCTTTCGCCGCTTTTGGAATTTCCTGAATATTAAATAAAACCCCGTGCGATTGGATCGCAGCTGCTTGGAGTCACTGCCAAAGATCATAGAGCGGATTATCTTTATAAGCATTGATCTACCACGGTGCTTGGGGTTAAGAGGCTGGAATCTCTCTATCTCTCTTCCTTTCTCTCTCTCTCTCTCTCTCTCTCTCTCTCTCTCTCTCTCTCTCTCTCTCTCTCCCTCTCTCTCCCTCCCTCTCCATGTCTCTCCCTCTCTCTCTCCCTCTCTCCCTCCCTCCCTCCCCCTCTCTCTCTTATCTATCTATCTATCTATCTATCTATCTATCTATCTATCTATCTATCTATCTATCTATCTATCTATCTATCTATCTATCTATCTATCTATCTATCTATCTATCTGTCTATTTATCTGTCTATCTATCTATCTTTCTATCTCTATCTCGCTATCTCTCTCTATCTCTCTCTCTCTCATTCTCTCACTCTCTCTTGGCATTCCCAGAATAAGTTGGTGTTTTACCAAGACAACTGCATCTGCAGTTCCTTACTTTTGAAGAAGAACCGTGGCCCCGAAACAACTCCTAATCCATTCCCTCCATAGATGCCGGCCTAGCCCACTGAGTTCCTCCAGCATTCTGTGTTTTGTATTTAACTCTGAAATTGAAGATAGACACAAAAAGCTGGAGTAATTCAGCGAGACAGACAGCATCTCTGGATAGAAGGAATAGGTGATCTTTCGGGTAGAGACCCTTCTTCAGACAATCACAAGTACTCTCACCGACAAGAGTTCAGTTCAGTTTGAAGAAGGGTTTCGACCCGAAACGTCACCAACTCTTTCTCTCCAGAGATGCTGCCTGCTTCGCTGAGTTACTCCAGCATTTTGCATCTACCTTCGTTGTAAACCAGCATCTGCAGTTCCTCCCTACACTGTTCAAGTAAAGAGAAACTCAGCGGGCTAGGCGGCATCTGTGGACGGAATGGATTAGGAGTTGTTTTGGGCATTATCTTGTCTACGCTCTCTGCCGTGCTTTTGCGCTGTACAGTGCAGTGCCCAATATCCCAGCGTTAATGAAACCAATGTTTGAACAAAGTTCAACACAACCTCCTTGCCTTTGCACCCTGCACCTTCAGTTACAAACCCATGCAAATGGTTAGCATTGTTGATACTGCATATTTTCTACAATTTCTCCTATCACCCTGAATGTATTTCCTATTGGAACGCAAAATATAGTTGATGCGGTCGGTTAGATCAGTTGAAAGCTGGTTCCGAAATTTGTTTAATTTTGCCCAATGCATTTGATAAAGGTTTTCTCTACAACTGGCCCACTTTTCTATCCCGAAGGAAATCGCAGAGCTCAAAATGACCAGTACTGTTATATCACTGAACCGACTCGGGAAGCTAAGATATTCTTTAAAAAAACAGTAATATTTTTTTCGTCTTGTTTCTCATTTCAAGTCAAGTCAAGAGAGTTTATTGTCATGTGTCCCAGGTAGGACAATGAAATTCTTGCTTGCTGCAGCACAACTGAATATTGTAGGCATAAATACAGAACAGATCAGTATGTCCATATACCATAGAATATATATATATATATATATATATATATATATATATATATATATATATATATATATATATATATATGTATATATACACATAAATAAATAGATAAAGTGCAATAGGCTGTTATAGTTCAGAGTTTGCTTGAAGTTGTGTTTAATAGACTGATGGCTGTGGGGAAGCAGCTGTTCCTGAACCTGGATGTACCAGATTTCAGGCTCCTGTACATTCTACCTGATGGCAGCGGAGAGATGAATGTGCGGCATGCAAAGTATTGTATGTTTTGTGGTAGTCAAAATATAATTGTTGCAGCATTACTGTTGTAAATATAAATTGAACCAATTCCTTAAAACTAACAAATACTGCCAGTTCTGACCCCCTGAGGCTCTTAGTGACCTTTATATATAGCTGGAGGTGTGTTACCAAACATAGCCAGAGGTCTAATGAATAAGCCGCAAATTGAAGATTTTGGCCGGATGTAACTGGTCTGCTTTGCTTGACTAGGTCATACATGTAAAACGTGATACTATTGGCAGACATGGACATCCTATCCAGTCATAGTTTGTGTAACGACTGTGCCCGTTGAGCTGACACCAGCGCCATTAGCATCACTACTTTGTACATGAGTTGGACCAGGGACATGGATGTTGCCGGTGCCCACTAGCAGAGCAGAGTTAACACTGTGCCTACATCCCATAGGTAATTTCGCAGAGTAGCCTATATGAACAGTCGATACTGCACAAGAATGGTTTGATTATTCATTACTGAATTTGGCTTGAATACCAAAATTCTTGATCCATAAATGGACTGGGTGTATGCTGTGAGGGTGGAAACTGAGCCAGACTTTTTAAATTTTAATTTTGAATTGACGGAGTTGTGCATTATAAACGCATCTGATGTTAATTCACAAACCAACGTAAATTCTCCCCAACTAGTGAATGATGCACACCCTGCATATTCTGAAAAGAACCAGATCCACCTACCTTCATGGTTACTGGTGGGTTCGTGGTGTGTATCTCCGCCCCCGAGGTTTGGGAGGTAGAGTTACTGGAGTGTGCAAGGTGCACATTTTGGAGGAGGGCCGGCCTTGACCATGCCCTAAAAAAGACTGTTGTCCATAATGTTCCGCCCTCATAGTGGTACCAGCTTCAAGAAAATGATTGCTGCTGGTAGAGGAGTAGGGGTGTTGCCGCCAGAAGGTCGAAGCTCTGCTTGTTGACTGAGCCCGGATTAACCCCACGGCTTTTGCCTCGTTATCCAGATCTTTGAACTGTTTGGCTACATTTTCTCCAAACAGGTAGTTTGGTGGCTGCTCATTGGCTTTACACAACCCTGCAAACTTTGGATTCAGTGTGGGGCGGATGGCATTCTTGCAATAACAATTGATCTCAAAGTGCGCGTTGCATAATAATGCCAGCACATCTTGTTGGCCCTCCGACAAAGGGACTCCATCCACTGATCTGGCGAAGGCTATGATGCCTGAAGCCAGTAGGCTCAGAATTTTCTGGAGCTTTACCTCCTGGTTCCTGATGCCTCATCCGATGTGGTTCCATATTGAGCTGTTTACAGCCGGCACACTTAAAGATGCACAGTTACTAGGCGTCTGGTGCCTCATGGTTGTATCCACCTTCACTTGCTCTCGGAGCTGATGTGAAGCCAAGTAGTTTATGTTGGCTGCCAATTCTGCCTCGAGCGGCTCCCCAATTTGTGATGACATCGCAAAGTTTGATGCTATGGCACGTATATCTGCTTCTTGCAGCCCGTGCATCATAGTATGTTCCTCAGACATACTGCCGAAGTCTGAACCAGCCCAAAACTGACTTTGGATGCTCCCCTCCTCAAAGAGGGAGACATCATGCAGCCCTGAACGAGGTCTCTCAGAGACCCACGCTGGTATGACTCCGATCCAAGGAGTGTGTCATGGTGGAGCATCCTCTCTATGAGTTGCTCCATGCAGGACAGGCGTCCAGCGATGCTATCTGTAGTGGTAGGTGCACCCTCCTGGCCTGACTCATCCGAGTCTATAGGCCTCACAGACTTTTGCTTGGCTTTTCCCTTTTTTGGGCTAGCCACGGTGCTCTGCAGAGTCACCAAGTCTGGAGTCGCTGGAATTGTCATCAGCGACTTTGGTGTTGAAGTTGACGGCCGCCCGCTACCCGCGGTCTCGCGGTCTTCTGTAGTGGGTCTCCCCGCGGCCCGTCTCCCCTTCACTTTCTTGTCTATTTCCAGTTCAAAGCAAAGGTTAGGTCCAAAAAACGCACCTGCGGGTCTTTTAAACTTACCGCTGGAGAAGCGACACGCCTACCAGCCAGTTGCGCCATGCAGTCGATGTAAATGACGTGGATGCGGGCTGACAGCCTTCTTCACGTAGTCACTCACGTGACTCTGAAGAAAAATGTAGCATAAAAGGGAAAAAAATCATTATTGTTTGGAGCTGGAGCTGCATCAAGGTTTCTAACTCTTGAACTTTGTGATTTCAGTCTTTGGATGATCAAGTCCACAGCTCCAATTTGTATTTATTTATTTAATTTGCAGTAACACAGCCACCTAATTCTGAGAATGGAAATTCAGTGGTTATATTTAACTCATTCATGATCGGACTTGGTCAATCACAAATTAAGAATGCTCCGCAATCACACACTCAGATAACCATGTTACTCAGGCTAAGACCTACCATTTACATTGTCCCACCACTTTCATGAAATGTTAACATTAAGCAAAATGATGTTAAGGCATAATAAGACACCCTCGGATATCTAAGAGCCTATTATTGTGCTGTCAAATGTATAATAGAAAAAATGGTCAAATTGGTGCAGAGGTTTAGCAATTCACCATTAAATGTAGTAATACAAAAAGGGTACCACTTTGCATAAGGTAATTTGATAGAATCTCATCAATTCACAATGATCTTCCCAACTCAGTCATTCATAATTATTTGCTTAATTATTGAATAGGTATGTCTCATGCCATTCCACAATATAGCAGTTTAGAGCAGCAAACTAGCACCATTATTAAGATCCTTTGAGGACCAGGTCTACTTTGCTGATTGTGTCATCACACTTCCAGCCCACTACTGCACAATGTATCAACATTGTATCAATGTATTATTTGGTGGAGCACTGTCTCATCAATGCCACAGATGATCACTCATTCCTAAAATGTTTGATCTTTCCTATGATTTTAGAAGAATTTGAGGTAATCTCATTGAAACTTAAAATGTTTTATTTTAGATGCAGGGACAAAATTTCCCATGGTTAGGGTGTCTAGAACCAAGTGGCACACTCTCAAAATAAGAGGTTGGTCATTAAGCTGTGGGATAAAAAGAAATGGCATCATCAAGAGCAAAGTAAATAGTTGGAATTTGCTACCCAAGAAGACTGAAGATTCAGTTGCTGAGCATATTCAGTACCTAGATTGATCAATTTTTGGATATTAAGGGAATCAAAGGATATTGGATCTGGTGCAGGATTGTGGTGCAGAGGTGAAAACTCATTAAAAGGGTTTAAATGACCAGCCATGAATTTATTGAATGACTTTGTAGGGATGATCTATTTTACTTCGGAGTCACGTGAGTGACTACGTGAAGAAGCCCCGCCTGACGCTGGATCGGCATTACGTCGTCGCTGTCGGCAGAGGAAAGAGCTGCAGAGCGCAGCTCCACACAGCGGTAAGGAAACAGCCCGCAGGTAAGAGAGATTTTTGTTTCTAGGGCGGTTTTCAGAACTCCGTAGCCTGGTGGGTAAACCAGGAGGAGTTAGAAAGAAAATGGAGTAAGCCAAAAAACAGCGGGTAAAACGTGCATCCCGGGGAGAAGAGTCGGGACAGGAGATTATTGTGGATGCGGTTCCGATACCGGTGGCCGTTGAAATTCCCGTTAGTGAGGCTTTGATTGCTCCACAAACAGAAACTTTGGAGGAAAACCCAGTGCCTAAAAAATGTAAAAGAAAAGCTGAAAGGCCTGAGGTTTCTGAGGATTCTGATTCTAAAGGTCCAGAAAGAAAAGCCTTATGGCTCAGAATGGATCAAATGGAGAAAATGCTCCAAACTATAATCAACCAAGGGTCTAAGTACCCAGAATATTCCCAGGCAGCCCCTGAGGGGGTTCCATATCATGAATATGGTGCCAGTTTGAATTGGGAATTTGAAACTCCAGTGCCTGGGATTGGACTGGAGGAAGTCTCCTTTGAACAAGTTTCAGGAGTACCAGGGCTGTATGAGACAGACCCTGAAAGTGGTGATTGAGGTCCGGAGTACACACCACAATACAAATGTATTGATCCAGGTGTGCCTGATGTGGCACAAAGTTTTGCTATACCTGGAGGAGGCGGTTAGGCCATGGAAGAAAACCTGGCGGCCAATATTAATTATATGGTCTCTCACCCGCTTCAAAAAGCTGTTATGGTTGAGACAGCAGAATTGTATAAAACACCTATTAATTGTGCCTCATTGAAGGTACCTACGGTGAATCCGGGTGTTTGGGCGCCAATGTCATCGATGATGCGGGCGCAGGAGATTCGATTTCAAAGAGTCCTCAAGCTGATTTCAGCTGGCATTACTGCCTTTGGAAGACAAGTGGAAGGTTGTGGAATGACCAAAGTTTAGAAGCATATGTTGGCTTTATTTTGCAACTCATTTTTGAGATAAATTGTATGAGGAAGATTGCCATTCTGCCTCTGTTACATCCAAGATTTGCAGGGTTGTGCAAGCCAAGCAATGTTCAAACTCCTGGTTTATTTCGGAGAGAATTTGTCTAAACAAATTAAAGAAATGGATGAAGAGGCAAAAACTATTGGCCTTATGAAACCCTTCACTTTTGGCCAGAGAAGGGCTGGCCATATGAAAAGGGGATTTGATTTTGGAGCTGGAACAAGCCGAGGCAGGAGTATGATAAGAAAGAATTTCCAGCCAGCACAGCCGAATGTACACCCATTTATTGGGAAAAGGAGATCATTTCGTCCAGTTGGAGAGGTACATAAACATTATCCTATTAAAGAAGAATGTTGGGATGAGCCACAGATTGGTGGTAGACTCCAAATGTTTTATAAGGAATGGGACAATATAACAGCTGATCGTGTTGTATTAGATACTGTGTTAGGATCTACCATTGATTTTGTAGAAGGTATGGATCCATTGGGACAGAATAAGCCTAATCATTCTTTGATGTTTCAGCTCTTGAAAAAATTCAAATTGACAAAGAGGTTAAGAATTTGTGTGAAAAAGGAGTTATTGAGAAAACAGGAGAGGATCCACAACAATTTGTATCAAATATTTTCCCCAGACCAAAGAAAGATGGGGGTTGTAGAATCATTTTAGATCTCACACAATTGAATACATTTGTCCAGTATAAACATTTTTAATGGACACATTCAACACTGCAATGCAGCTGGTATCAACAGGTTGTTATATGGCTACAATAGATTTGAAGGATGCATATTATTCGGTCCCAATTCATCATAGTTTTCGCAGGTATTTAAAGTTTAAATGGTTGGGACAGATGTGGCAATACAAAGCATTACCTAATGGATTAAGTTCAGCACCTAGATTGTTCACTAAATTGTTGAAACCAGCACTTGCACTGCTAAGGGCACGAAAACACATCGTTATGGCTTATCTAGATGACATTTTAATTATCAATGCTAACCTGGAGTCAGCTGAAAAATCAGTCTCAGCAACTACAAGCTTGTTTGAAAAGTTGGGATTCCTGATTGATCCAACAAAATCCAACAAGTTACAGCCATCCCAAACCATTGAATATCTGGGGTTTGTGATTAATTCAGTTACCATGTTGGTAACTTTACCAATGGATAAGGTGATAGATTTGACAAATGTGTGTCAGAACCTGATTAACAAACCTTATCCCTCCATCCGAGAAGTTGCTATGGTTATTGGGAAGTTGGTAGCAGCATTTCCAGCAGTAGAATTTGGCCCACTACATTACCAAAATCTTCAAAGGGCAAAAACTCAAGCGCTTATTCAGCGAGCAGGCCATTGCAATTGCCAAAGGAAGCTTTATCAGAATTACATTGGTGGGTTGAGAATGTTCCACAAGCTGCTAAGAACATTTTAGTTCATCAGCCAGTAGTGTTTGCAAACTGACGCAAGTTCTCTCGGATGGGGGACTACAGATAATGAGACCAGCTGTGGGGGCAGATGGGCTGTCCAAGAGGATTTATTGCTCCAAACATATGGTATTAATTATTTGGAGCTACTGGGAGCATTTTATGGATTAAAAGCTTATTGTTCTACATTAAAAGATTTGCATGTCCAAATACAAATAGACAATACCACAGCTGTGGCATATATCAATCACATGGGTGGTGTCAGATCAATATCATGTGATCATCTGGTAAACCAGATGTGGCAATGGTGTATTGGTAAAAATATTTGGCTTTCAGCTATTTATCTCCCAGGGAGAGACAATGTTGTAGCAGACAAACGATCACGAATATTTAAAGATAATACAGAATGGATGTTAAATCCACAAATTTTCAAAAATATTGTCAGTCGGTATGGAGTACCGGACATTGATCTGTTTGCATCTAGGTTGAATCACCAATTGCCCAAATACGTGTCTTGGGAACACGATCCAGGGGCAGTAGCGGTGGATGTTTTCTCGCTACACTGGGGAAGTACGTTCTTTTATGCTTTTCCCCCATTCTGTCTGATTGGGCAATGCCTCAAGAAAATAGTGCAAGACGCTGCTAAAGGCATTTTGGTGGTGCCAAATTGGCCTACGCAGTCATGATTCCCATTGATGCTAAAAATGATTGTTGAACCATGTATGACAATTCCCAGTTGCGACAATCTGTTGACACAACCAGTAGCAAAAGAAATTCATCCATTGCATGATCATATGAATTTGTTAATCTGCAGGTTCTGACCAGCCCATTGCAAGAGTTTGAACTGTCGGACAGGACCATGGATGTTATAGATGCAGCTTGGAGGAATAGCACTAAAAACAATATATGTCGCATATAAGGAAATGGGAAGCTTTTTGTACACAGTCAAAGATATCTTATCATACTGCAAACATTTCAAATGTATTGGAGTTCCTTGCTGGGTTACACTTTGATGAGCATTTGAGTTATTGTGCCATTAATTGTGCTCGTAGTGCATTGTCATCCTATTTAGGACAAATTTCTGATCGGGATTCAGTTGGGTCTCACCCATTAGTATCCCGATTCATGAAAGGAATTTTTAATAAAAATCCTCCCAAGCCCAGATATACAGAAATTTGGGATGTTAGCATTGTTCTCACTT
This sequence comes from Raja brachyura, assembly GCA_963514005.1. The sequence goes on from OY740788.1 coordinate 45,184,426, forward strand.
TGCTTAAGCAATGGACTCCAATTACTTCAATGTCTTTGCAGAAATTAACATTCAAGGTGGTTATGTTAATGGCGTTGGTATCAGCTCAAAGAGTACAAACTTTGCAATTGTTACGGTTGGATTGCATGCATGTGACTACAGATAACAATGTGTTTTATGTTTATGACCTGATCAAACAAAGCAGACCAGGGAGAACTGGAGTTAAGGTAATGTTTAAAGCATATCCTATTGATGAAACATTGTGTGTAGTTAAGCATTTAACTCAATACATTGAGGTAACCAAAAATCTCAGAGGTTCTGAGAAAGCGTTATTGATAACGCTCAAAAAGTCACATACAAAAGTTCAGTTCAAACCATTTCTAGATCGTTAAAACAGGTTTTGGGTCTAGCAGGAATAGACACTGATGTGTTTAAATCTCACTACACTAGGGCGGCAGCTATGTCCGCGGCGAAGGTACAGGACGTACCACTCGATCAAATTTTAGAGGCCGCAGGGTGGTGTAGAGAAGAAACATTTTCAAAGTTCTACAATAAACCTGTTGTCACGGTGCCAGGATTTGGACACGCAGTACTGGGTTCTCTTTAAATGCTTGCTTTGTTTTATATTATCGATTTATATTATCGATTTATGTTACCATTGACATCATTTATCAATTTTTCTTTTGTAATTTTCCCCTGGGATAGAGGGGTTATTATTAAAAAAGTTGTTCTTTTTTATGATTAAGGACTTATTACATAAATTGTAACAATGTCTTAAAATACTATTTACTCACTACTGTTTTGACTAAACAGAGAGTCGTATGGAATGAATTTACGACATAAAAAACACAGAGCTTTAAAATCTTCACGTAGTCACTCACGTGACTCCAAAGTAAAATAGTAAGATTAAATGAGAACTTACCTGTTCGAAGTTTGATCTTTATTTTATGAGGAGTTACGATGAGGGATTACGTGCCCTCCACTCCCAACCCTCATAATATAAATGATCATCTGATAGTTCTAGTCTATCTTGAGCCTTACTATTTTACTCCGGCTATTGGTTCTGTGTTTTTCATGCTGCTGCTTTGAAGTATGCCGATCCAGCGTCAGGCAGGGCTTCTTCACGTAATCCCTCATCGTAACTCCTCATAAAATAAAGATCAAACTTCGAACAGGTAAGTTCTCGTTTAATCTTACTATTATCATTCGATACAATGCCACTACCTTTTAAAATCTCTTTTCAACCAGTAAAGCTCCATTCTACCCATAGTGTTCTATCCCCAATCTATATTCTGCACTTTGTATCTTCTCGTTTGCTCCATCAACTGTACTTGTGTTTGCCTTGATTGCATTCAATTATAGTATTATCTGATCTGATTGAATAGCATGCAAAGCAAAGCTTTTCACTGTGCCTTACTACACGTAACAATGATAAACCCAAGCCTGAACCTAAACCTAAATCTAAATGAGGATCCAAATAATGTTCTCCTCCTATTTCTCATGTTCTCACATATTATTACACACTTGAGCTCGAGCCATTGATTTCCTACATAATCTCTTGAAGCCCCGCCCCCTATCACTGCTAGATTTAGTGCACTACATTTTAATAATGCGTTACGGGAACACAGGGGTCTCGACCTGCAACGTCACCAATCCCATTTCTCCAGAGATGCTGCCTGACCCATCAAGTTACTCCAGCATTTAGTGTCTATCTTCGATGGGAACACTATCCTGACTTTGCAGGATAATGCTCATTGAAAGTCAGTATAATGCAACGTTCTGTTGCCATATTTCACATCTTTGCTTTTAATCAAAGAATGACATATTTCACTGTATTGTTTCAAGTAATTTTGTTATGATATATTAAATATAAATTTTATGACTTACAGGCATTTTTTCCTGAAAAGGTTAGACGAATACATTTCTGTAAATGTTAAAGAAGGAACTGCAGATGCTGGAGAATCGAGGGTACACAAAAGACTGGAGAAACTCGGCGGGTGCTGAATCTGTCTGGTCTGAAGTCTGAAAGCAGTCTGAGGAAGGGTCTCCACCCGAAACGTCACCTATCTCCTTCGCTCCTTAGATGCTGCTGCACCCGCTGAGATTCTCCAGCCTTTTGTGTACCCACATTTCTGTAAATGACTGTTTAGAGATAGTCAAATGTGTCAATTCCTTTGTATCAGCGCTGAGATCATTATTGTAGCTTCAATGCTTTGTTATGCAGTTAGAACAAATCATTCTTCAAAAGTACATTTAATCTCTTTTATCTTGATTCAAAAGACATCATTATTATGATTTCTGCTCACTTTATTTATGATGTTTTCAGAGAATACTGCTTGAACGTTCCCTGAAATTTGAATCCTTGTGCAACCCTAGAGTTCCAGAACGCCTCTCATGGGGACTCTGCGATGTGTTTTGCATTATTATAATAAATTCCAATTTTGCCAAAGTTCAAGAAATGAAAACAGAAGTAATTTGAAAATGATATTTTTGAAAATATCAAAGACTTGTGAGAGTCAGATTACACAATATTTCAAAAATAAGCCAACATCTAGTTCAATATCCTCACTCTACAGATATACCTTAAGTGTGTATTCAAAAGTATGTCCCGAGACCAAACTTCAGCTAACTGAATTTACACTGTACTATGTTTACATATTCTGTTGTGCTGCAGCAAGTAAGAATTTTAGTGTTCTATCTGGGACATATGACAATAAAACACTCGACTCTCAGTTTGGGTGGAAGTCTAATTGATTTATGTGTTCCAGGATTAAGGATAAACAAAGTTCAAACGTTTCAACCTACGTACTTAGAACATGAGAGGGAATAAAGCCTTCGTTCCCAATGTGAGGTCCTAAAGGCTTTAACAGACTGTCCTTGAGGTTCATCACATTTGCTGATCTCATCATAATTCACATTCACATAAGTTTGACAGCTGAAAGTTACAGTGTTTTGCAGTTGTATTTGTATTATGTGACCATGGTTTCTTATTCAATGCCAAGTGGTGACATGTTGTTCATATGGTTTTAGTTTTCTTAAGCAATTGCTTTGTGGGGAAGATTATTTAGCCACAGTCACAGTGAACTGCTATTATAATGCACAGTAATATAGTTATTACAGCAATTATGGTATTGTGTTTTGGTTACAGCAGCATTTTCGGGGTAACATTTACACCATTTATAATTTTCTTATAATCTTTGGTTCATAAGACATTGGTTATAGGCATTTGTGGAATATGATTTTGATAGTGAAGAGGTGTAACAGGAAGAGTGAGCAAAACACAAAGTGCTGGAGCAACTCAGTGGGTCAGGCAGCATCTGTGGAGGTGAAATGAACAGGCAACATTTCAGGTCGTGACCCTTCTTCAGACTGATGAGGTTGAATCCCTCATAATATTTAAAGGCTGTACAATGGTTTCTTCTTACTCTTCTGAGCCATGTACAACATTTATTTCCTAGATTTAATTTTTAATTATTAATTTGCCAGTTGTGGATGTTGCAGGCAAAGCTTGAACAGAGTGGGCAGTTTAAAAATAAGAGGTATGCACGCACCTCATTCCTGCACAATTCCTACATTTAGTTCGGAAACAACATGTCATCACCCATCATATGCATAGATCGCCCCATGCATAGATCGCCCCATGCACTTGCCTTCAGTATGTGCCAAAGCTTGGAGATAGAAGTGACCACCAAAAAGCAGTTTCATCTGCTGGTGGGAACAAGAACCATGGATTCGGAGGTTGGTTCTGGCCTCCATTCAAGATTCCCAGCAGTATTTTCTCCCCCATCCAAAAATCCAAGCGCTGTGGCTTGATGCATGATATTTGATGTTTAATGAAGATGTTCTGGATTAAAGCCATTACCATGCATCATGTCTGTGGTCAGATGCTGCTTGTATGTTAATTGAACACAAACCTCGCGAGCTCCAGGCTGTGGAATTGAAACAGAGAGTCAAAGAATACCCATGTCCATATGAGTGCCATCTGTCTCACCATAAGGCCACCATCCAGCCCAGCTTTTCGAAAGGGACAATAATGAAGATGTTGTCCCTTATAAATGTGGCTTGCTACAAGGGACCATGACAGATTGCTTGATTGAGAAACATTTCCTGAGCTGTTTTGGATTGGACTCATGGCATGCCATTTCTGGCAAAAGCCATCTGTGTTCCAGATGTTATTTGCAGATGATACATTTTTATCACAGCCTGAATTATGCAATGAGGCTGTAGTTCACTTTGATATATCCAACTACGTGTAGTGTGGGAATTGATAGAAAAAGAAATGCACAGAGACCTTGGGTGGCATTGCAGAAGTACTTGTTCCCCTTCTTCAAATCCCGCTTCCTCTTCACAAGCATTCAAGGTAAATGAAAATCACCTCACTGTTACTGTACAAGATGCTAGTTGCTGCCAGAAATAATGGACAAAATAGTCTCCCAGCTTATTGAGATCAGGTCGGGGGAGTTCCCACCCCTACAGGTACCATGTAATCCCGTGCTACCTGTTCCATGGTCGGAAAGTCGGCAACTAAACCATCTCCCCCACCTGCCAGGTGAGGAGGGGGCTGTGGACCCTAAACAGGACCAAAAACAAGACCTGTCAAAAGGAGGATGAGCTACTAGCGAGCTAATGGCCATCCACACTTCAGTAGAAGTTGCGATCACTGTCACACATAGCATTGTAAGGCCCGTTGATGTTTTCAAAGATAATGATGATAATGATGAGGATGATGATGTTGATGATGATGAGCTTATTCAACCTCTGCAGGGAGCAAAATGCAGCACGATGCTATTGATAAAAAAGATGCTCTCTCCAGTTAAGAAACCACTTCAGATGATCAGGTTCAAACATTCATCTTCTAATAGATATTCTCAAATTACAAGCGCAGCCTTCTCTGAAAGTATGAGATTCATGTGCAGCTTTTTTTTCCAAATTTACTTAAATATTTAAGAGCTACATCACACTGCATATTGTACCTGTATTTCATTTCGGAGTCACGTGAGTGACTTCGTGAAGAACCCGCCAGCACGCATGCGCGACATATCGTCGCAACACATTGCTGCCGACGGCTGGCGGTGGAGCGCGGCTCACCACCAGCCCTTCATAAGGAGCCGCTCAGGTAAGTGAAGCTAACCTTGAGTTGATTGGTTCCTGTTGGGAGAGTGTTTTCTTTCAACAGGAACATGGACGGGAAAAAAAAGGGCCATAGGACGTCCGCTCGGAGCCGCCGGCCACCCATCCCGGAGCCCTCATCAACGGCTACACCTGCGAGTCAGGCCGGGAAAAAGGCGAGGAAGTCGGGGAGCCCTGTCGCTACAGGGCCCGACCCGCCGATACACCGGAGCTCCAGTGAGGATTCCGTGGAGCAGGATTTCGGTGTGCCACCGGAGCAGGTTGATCCTGACTCCGTATCGCTGTCGCCAACGGGCTCGTTGGTCGACCTGGGCAAGGCACAAAGCCCCAGCGAACTGCAACTCCCTCAAAGTGCCCGTTGTCAATACGCCAATCTGGGGCAACATCAGCACAGGGATCAGGACCCAGGAGATGAAGCTCCAGCAGATCCTGAAGCTGCTTACTGCTGGGATTACCGCATTTGCGCGGTCGGTGGACAGGGAGGATCTGAGCATCGAGCAGGAGGATGCTCTGGCTCTACTGTGTACCACCCAGTATGAGATCAACGCCTTCAGGAAGAGCGTCATCAGACCCACGCTAAACCCAAAATTTGCGGGGTTGTGTAAAGCACCTCCTACGCCGCCACCCAGACAGTTGTTCGGGGAAGACCTCCCGAAGAGGGTCAAGGAGCTGGATGACCATGCCAAGTCGGTGGGACTAATGCGGTCACAAATCTCGTCCAGGCAGGCGGCCAAGAAAGCACCATATTTCAGGCCATGAGGCCCTGCCGTTAGACCAGGTGAGCTCAACACGGTGGCGGACACCAGGTCACACAAATTTAATGACAACATCGAGTGGATGTTGAATCCTCAAATCTTCACTAAAGTTACAGCCAAATTTGGTAAACCGGATATCGACCGCTTTGTGTCGCGGTTGAACCATCAGGTACCAACATACGTTTCGTGGGAACCAGATCCTGGGGCAATGGTGATGGATGCGTTCTCGCTGGACTGGGGGAAATGGTTCTTCTATGCATTTCCTCCATTTTGCCTCATCAGTCGGGTATTGCGGAAAATCCAGATGGATGCTGCCAAGGGCATTCTTATCATACCCGACTGGCCTACGCAGCCATGGTATCCGGTGGTCCTTGATATGATCAGTCAACCTTGGGTCCTCTAAGAGGGTTGCCCACAATTGGTAACAAACCCTGTGTCAGGGGAACCACATCCCTGCCACAGTTATCTAAACTTGTTGGCTTGCAGGTTCTGAACAGGCCATTACTGCGGTATGGCCTATCATCTAGAACCATGGATACCATCGGAGCGTCATGCCCGGAGTCCACCAGGCGGCAATACCTCTCACACATCCGGAAATGGGAAACCTACTGCGGTCGCTCCCACATTGCATACGACGCTGTAACCATCACCGACGTATTGGAATTCCTGGCGGGGTTGCACCATGATGAACACCTGAGCTACAGTGCCATCAACAGTGCCAGGAGTGCGCTGTCATTCTACCTCAATATTGAAGTAGGATCCAACAGGCTGGTGTCCAGACTCATGCGGGGAATATTCAATTCCAATCCGCCCAGAGCGCGTTATAACATCACCTGGGATATCGGGAAGGTATTAACCCTGCTCAGGACGTGGTCGCCCATGGAGGGGCTTGAGCTGGACAAACTCATCCTGAAGCTGGTGATGTTACTGGCACTGACTTCAGCGCAGAGGGTACAGACACTCCACAAAGTCCGGATCAACAGGATGATCTCTACCCCAGCAGAAGTAGTCTTCTTCATAGACGAACTACTCAAGCAGCATAGACCTGGGTTCACAGGGCTGCAGCTGAAGTTCCCGGCATACCCCGCAGATGCAAGGCTATGTTTGGCCGCCCATATCCGTCACTATGTGAAAGTGACGAGAAAGCTGAGGGGAATGGAGAAATACTTGCTTATCACCCACAAGAAACCTCACCATAGAGTGACGGTCCAGACGATATCCAGGTGGCTCAGGATCGTCTTGGGTAAGTCAGGTATTGACACTAATGTCTTCAAATCCCATTCCACCAGGGCTGCATCAACGCCGGCGGCAAGGGTCATGGAGGTGCCCATGGACCATATTCTTGCCACAGCAGGATGGGCGAATGAAGCCATATTCCATCGGTTCTACAACAAACCTGTTGCCGCTCCTCTACAGTTCGCGGAGGCCGTGCTGAATGCAGGTCAAGAACGTGGAGATGTCCCCGAATTAGGGTTTTTTTCTTTGTTGTTAATAAATATTATTCTTATTTTTCAGTACAAGCAGTCTGGAAAGTTGTTTACTCCCATCCATCCTTAAATAGTGGTGTGTGACAGCATGGACGTGGTCCAGGGCATGGAAGCACAGAGCTTTGAAGTCTTCACAAAGTCACTCACGTCACTCCGAAATGAAATAGTAAGATTAAACGAGAACTTACCAGTTCGAAGGTTGATCTTTATTTTATGAGGAGTTGCGATGAGGGATTTCGTGCCCTCCGCTCCCAACCCCCGATCATAAATCAACTGGTAATTAGAGTCTCTTCAATCTTACTATACCAAGTCATTTCTCTGTTGCTGTTCTGTGATTCCACACCGCTACTTTGAAGAATGTCACGCATGCGTGCTGGCGGGTTCTTCACGAAATCCCTCATTGCAACTCCTCATAAAATAAAGATTAACCTTCGAACTGGTAAGTCCTCGTTTAATCTTACTATTTTTCACTTCAATTCCCAATCACAGGGTAGCTCAGTGGTGCCGCAGTAGAACGGATGCCTCACAGTGGCTGAGACCCGGGTTCAATCCTGACTACGGGTGCTGTTCTAGCTGTGACTGCGTGGGTTTTCTCCAGGTGCACTGGTTACCCCCCCTCAATTCCAAAGATGTGCAGGTTTAGACAATAGACAATAGAGAATAGGTGCAGGTGTAGACCATTCGAGCCAGCACTGCCATTCAATGTGATCATGGCTGATCATCCCCAATCAGTACCCCATTCCTGCCTTCTCCCCATATCCCCTGACTCCGCTATAATCAATTTGTAGGTTAATTGGCTTCTGTAAATTGCCGCTAGTGTGTAGGATAGAACTAGTGTACAGGTAATCTTTAGCCAGCACGGAGTAGGTAGGTTAAAGGGCCTGTTTCGACACAGTCTCTCTGGGAGAACAGGCAATTGAATTCTCGTTCTTTGCCAATGAAGATTCTCATCTCAAGAAGAGCCTCACAAAATCAGATTCTCTTGGTTTTAAGTCTTGAAGAAGTTTTCATTCTATTTGACACAGATTTTCCATTCCATCTAATAGTAAGCCTTAACATAGTCCGTAAACTTATTTATTGATTACAAACTATTTCAGACTTCATCACTTGACCGAAGATAGACACAAAATGCTGGAGTAACTCAGCCGGACAGGCAGCATCTCTGAAGAGAAGGAATGGTTGATGTTTTGGGTCGAGGGCCTTCTTCAGACTGATCATTTCTTGACCTATGACTAGGCTAGGCTATTTAGACATGTGTAAATTCTATCTTAAGCAGCTTGCTCTATTGTTATAAGACATTGTGAAAGATTTCCCAGATTTCTTCCTGAACTGGCCATTATTTTCTGCGTTCATCTGGGTTCACTGTTAGTCTGGGTTTTGTTTCTCGGTAGTACAGGTTTTTGGTTGCATCAATTGTACAAATGTCTGGACAAGTTTTTCCAGGCATGCTATTTGTCTGCCAGTATGTCTGTGTCTACCATATTGACTTCAGGTCAATGTTCCATGTTGTGTGAATTACCAGCCTCGTTTAAAACTGCTATGCAGGAAAGTGAAGCCTAGCGCAAGTCAATGCCATCTACTTTGGGAGAAGCCAGAGAAGCGGTTGCTGTCATCTTGGTTGCAAATACTCGATGTGGGTGGATGCTATTTGATCTGAGAATGTTAAAAGGAATTTAACATTCTTACAAGAGGAATGGAAAAAATATATATCTGAATTCGCACAATAGTACATTTATACTTAAATTTTGGTTTCTAAAAATACTCGATGTACTGGGAATTAGTTCATACTTAACAACTATTAGCTATAACTCTAGAACTGTTACATTATCCGCTTGCATATCACATTATTTATGGTAAAATTAATTGAAATGGGCTAACATCCATTCTCATCGTACCACCGAATGGGAAAGCATTTCTTTTGTAGCCTCAATTTGAAAACAGAGTGCCAAACGAGAAATGAAGAGTTCATCAGATACCACCTGGGGAAGCTCCTGCAAGACTCACTGTTTTTGCAAGTTAACCTTCACAGATGTAAGTTTTTATACTTAAAATTAAGGTCTTCTTGCCAATATAATAAATTAGCTAAATGGCTTTCAAAACAATGTTGGGAAATAGCAACAGTCTTGCTATGAGGTATTTTAATCCCTGGCCTGTTTTGTGCATTAAGAATAAAAGATTTTTAACAGAAGAAATATAGTGTTCTTTTTTTAAGAAGTACATGGGAATCCCGTAGGAGAGAGCGAACCTTGGCTATATTTTTTGCAGTAAGATTCCACAATAAAGCCATACATGCCTGGAAATCCCATCACCTGCGAGCCCCATAGTTGGCAGCTCTAAAGTTCCCCGCTGCACTGCTGTAAACACTGATCGGTGCAACAGATCCCTGCAGGCAGAGTTGCCAAAACATAGCCTCTCGTTCTTTATTTAGTTCAAACAGCCACAGCGAGAAATGCACTAAAATTCAGCAAATCCCTCCAAAAGAATCATGCACAAAAAATAAGATTTCCAATTTTTAATCGATCCTTCCAAATTCTTCACTTGTTTTCATGAGTGGTAATGACAATCTCACGATATAGTCTCAATTTTATACTTTCATGTATTCATTATCAGCTTAACCAAAGGCAGAAAAATAGAACTATATTGGGACAAATAACCTTGGATGGAAAATCATGAACCCCCTGAACAGAGTGCTCTACTAAAGAGACTTAGAACTTGCAAACACAGTCAATAATTTATCAGAAAACCTCTTAGAGATGATTAGAAAATATGTAAAGATTAACAATTCACACATGGTTTCAAAGCTCACTTGGAAAATAGTGGTATTGATAATTGATCAATAATAAGGAAAATAGTGGTAATGATAATTGATCAATTATATTGATAATTGGGCAATGCATTGAGGTCAGAAGGATGCAGCAGCCAAGATTGGGCACAGCAGGCTAAAAGTGCCAAGTTGCCCATGCCCTATATTCCACTAGTGTCCTGTTGTTCATCACCTGTTATTCAGTAAGGTCACGGCATCTAGTTCATAGTTGTTGCGATGTGTACGGAGTAGGAAACCAATTTGGGCACGAAGGTTCTGTCCACACAGGTGACAGAGTTGTTGGGATGCTGTAGCATTGGGGGTTTTGGATTTACGAGGTTTTCTTTTCACAAATTCAGAAATTCACAAGTTATATGAGTAGAATTAGGCCATTCAGCCCATCGAGTCTAATCTACCATTCAAATCATAGCTGATCTTTGCCTTCAAATCCCATTTTCCTGCCTTCTCCCCATAACCCTTGGCACCCGTTCTAATCAAGAATTTGTCAATATCCACTGACCTCTGTGGCAATGAGTTCCACAGATTAACTACCTACTGACTAAAGAAATTCCTCATCACCTCCTTTCTAAAGGGGTGCCCTTTAATTCTGAGGCTATGACCTCTGGTCCCAGACTCTCCCATCAATGGATGCATCCTTTCCACATCTACTCTATCTATGCCTTTCATTATTCTTTAAGCGTCAATGAGGAAAGATATTGTCAAGTTTGAAAGGGTTCAGAAAAGATTTATGAGGATGTTGCTAGGATTAGAGGGTGTGAGCTCTCGGGAGAGGTTTAATAGGCTGGTTCTCTATTCCTTGGAGCGCAGGAGGATGAGGGGTGATCTTATAGAGGTGTACAAAATCATGAGAGGATTAGACCGGATAGATGCACAGTCTCTTGCCCAGTATGTGGAATCGAGGACCAGAGGGTATAGGTTCAAGGTGAAGGGGAAATGATTTTATAGGAATCCGAGGGGTAACCTTTTCACACAAAGGGTGGTGGGTATATGGAACAAGCAGCCAGAGGAGGTAATTGAGGCTGGGACTATCCCATTTTTTAAAGAAATCGGTAGACAGGTGCATGGATAGAACAGGTTTGGAGGTATATGGACCAAGCGCAGGCGGGTGGGACTAATGTAGCAGGGACATTTTGGTGGGTGTGGGCAAGTTGGGGCAAAGGGCCTGTTTCCACATTGTATCACTCTATGACTCCATGACTCTATGACTCTATGAGGTCCCCCCTCAACCTTCTAAACTCCATCGAGTACAGGCCCAGTGCTGTCATCCTTTTCCTCTTTGTGTCCACTTCTTCATATGAGCAAGCGTTGCTTTTCATGCGAAAACACCAAACTGGATGATTAATGCTTGCTCAAAAGGACACAAAGTGCTGGAGCAACTCAGCGGGTCAGGCAGCACCTCTGTAGACCATGGTCAGGTTGAGATGTGCTTGCTGCCCCCTATGGTATGTGGCAATGTGACTCTTCACAATCCTCACCTGAATACAATTTTACGGCAGCTTTATCCATTAGCATGAATATGGATTTGACTTTGCTATTCTGTTATGGCGGCATGGTGGCGCAGCGGTAGAGTTGCTGCCTTACAGCGCTGGAGACCTGGGTTCGATCCGGGTTGCTGTCTGTATGGAGTTTGTACCGTGTGGGTTGTCTCAGAGATCTTCACTTGCCTCCCATACTCAAAAGACGTACAGGTTTGTAGGTTGTGTAAGACAGAACTGCAGATGCTGGGTCAATTGTCTTGGTAAATGTAAAAATTGCCCCTAGTGTGTGTAGGATAGTGTTAGTGTGTGGGGATCGCTGGTCAATGCGGACCCTCTAGGGCCGAAGGACCTTTTTTGCACTGTACCTCTAAACAAACTAAACTACACTAAACTGCTAGTGGTATTGTGCTTGAGCATGCCACGGGGAGAATCAAAGCCTCACCTCCTAGGTAGCATTCTGTTCACTCATGTGCAACTTGCAATGATGAAGTGTTGTAAAGAAAATTATAAACGATGAGTAAAGAGGTGGGAATTCACGCAGGATATTCAGCTCAAGTTCAGCTACGTGCTGAAGGTACAAATACTGTTGTCCTAAGCCAGAAGACCAGAAATGTTGGAAGCATTATATACCACATATGTTGGAGTGATAAAGATATGCAGCAGATGGATCTTATGTCAACATTTTATGTCTATTTGCACATCCTCTCTGCGTTTCCAATTCAGTGTCAACTCTGCCCCAGGAACTATAAGTTATTATGATCACAGTTATAATGGAAGTTATTATTGTAAGCTTGTCACACTGTATTCATAGCCTCCTGCCAGAGGTGATACTCCAACACATCCGTTTTGTGCCTCTTTGTTACTTACCCCGTGTTGCAGAAAAGGGTTGATACTCAATACAATCCCTCTGATTTTCAAATGTTTGCTATTTAACACAGAATGATAGCTCAAAATGAAAATATACAACGGGTAAGGACAGAATTTATGTCTCTAAAGTGCACTCTACAGCTCCTTCAAAGATATCCTTCAGCAGTCCTGACTGGTCTCCAAAAAGCACAACCGTTTTCCTGCAAGTCAGCCATGATTCCAAACACTGAACATTTTCCTACAATATCTCAGTTCTTTAATCTTGCTGAGTGCCCTTGGGGCCACGTTGGGTAAAACCTTGGCAGCCCTTCAGCAGAAGTGGAAAAGTTAAAATATCAAGTTTTTAAATACAGCGTGGAAATATCTATCATAGGGTGGAGGCATGATTACACAGGTAGCAGGATTGCCTTTGGTGTCAGCAGTGAGAAAGAGAAAGAGAATAAGGAATATTGGAACTATTGAGAGCCAGAACACTGCAGCTTCTGCGAAACTTCATACAACGAAGGGTGCCACAATATCTGGCATCTGAAAAAAGATATTGCATCAATGTTACAGGCAGATGACCTTCTATTAGAACTGGCCATTTTACCACAAAGAGGAAAGGCATGGTTGAATTCAATACTGAACCCTTGGGGCAGCCATGCGCCCAGATGAAAGATGGGGTGCTGTTCCATGAGTTTTCATTAGGCACCATTGAAACCGAGTATGAGGTTGAAGGCAGACAGTTGGGATGGAGAACTGGAAGCTCAGGGTCAGCTTTGCTGACGAAGCAGAGTTGTCTGGCAGAACAGACACCCAATCTACCTTTGGGTTCTCCAAAGCAGCAGAGACCTCATTGTGAACTCAGAATGCAGTACGCATAAATGGAAAATATGGAAGCTAATCGCTGTTTTGCTTGGAAGGAATATCTGGGTCCCTGGACGGTGGGAAGGGAAATGATGAAAGAGAAGGTGCTGCGTCTGCTCCGGTTGCATGGGAAAGCACCAGGATAATGAGGATAAATGGCTGAGATAGAGTCATACACTCATACAACACGAAACAGGCCCTTCATCCAACTTGTCCATGCTGACCAAGATGCCATTTGTAAGCTAGTTCCATTTGTCGCATTTATTCCATATCCCTCTAAACCTTTCCTATCCGCATACCTTTCCGAGTGGTGTGATATGCAGTGGCACGACTATGATCCAATGAGGATGATGAGGAAGCATTTTATAACTGAAATTCAGCCTCTGTGAGATAGAGATCAGTTCACCATACCACAACGGCAGCGTTGTTTACTTTATTAAGGTCGATCCTTGGTGAGCAGAGGAGGATAGATTAAAGCGACTATATGTAGTGAAAAAATTGAGATGGTCACCATCACGGTTAGCAATGAAAGGGTCTTGAAAGGATAAGAGGTCGGAAGTAGGGATCTAGGATCCACCAGAGAGTGTAGAAACAAAGAACTGCAGATGCTGGTTTACAAAACAAGATACAGAGTGCTGGAGTAGCTCGGCGGGTCACGCAACGTCTCAGGAGAACATGGATAGGCGACGTTTCAGGTCGAGACCCTACCTCAGACTGATTACCTGTGATATGATCACAGTGAAATGATCCACTATCTGGGGTAAAGTCTTCTGAACAAAGAAATGGGTACGGATAGGAAGACAAATTCAACATCATGTCAGAAATCGCTGAGGTGGAGATACAGCAGGAGAAGGGTAAAGTCCTTGAGAAGGACTGATCATTGAGGATCAGAAAGGGAAAGATCATAAAGGATAGTGAAAACACAGCAAGGATTACATATTAAGGAGGAGCCGACTTTAGGGCTGGTATATTTTGCCAGGGTTTCTCTCTTGTCGTGGTCACCAACCAATAATACATTCTAGATATGGTCGTTTTTTAGTCCAGTAAAAATGTATTTTTCACTCTCCTTTCATCTGGCAGATTAATTTTATTACTGGCTTCTTTTATTAAAATGTTATTGCATATTTACGTATATTAAATTGCCATCTGCCTGCAAAATGCAATCCATGTGCATCTTGCTGTCAAGTGAACTTGCAAAATCCCTGTCAACTACCAGCTACCCGTTGCATTGAAACCCTATAAATGTTGTCAACATGTTCAGGTGGTCCAACTTTCATTTTCCTAAGAAACAGAGTATGTTAAAAGTTAGAAATTAATTATAGCAGAAAATCAAATCTTGGAATGCTCTTCAAGCTGATTACTTATTAATGTGATTAGGTCATTTTATGCAACACTGCACAAACACAAGAGGCCTCCTTAAAGGGAGGGCAGAAGGTAAAATTATCAGGGTGTGTAGCTGACACCAGTATTGGGATGCATTTCAGCAACGCCCATGTGCTGCTCATTGAGTCACCCTGCTGCAGGCTACAGCCACCCACCTACAGTAGATGTTAATCCCAGGGTGATATGGGTGGGATAAAATGTGCTTGTAATAAATACAAGTGCAATGTAATTTTAAAAATACTTAGCCTTTCAAGGGGAGACATGAGTGAGCGGGTTGCCCCTTTAATACCTCTTTCCAACAAATGGTGGACTTTGGCATCATTACTAGTGGCAATTAGAGAAACAAAAACTTCCTGGTCACCCTCTCTTGTGAATCTGGGATCTGTGTGAAGAACACAAGCTATCGTGAGTAACTTCAACCAAAGACGTCTGAAGAAAAAGACACAAAGTCCTGGCAGCATCTCTGGAGAACAGGGATAGAAGTTTTAGGTCAGAACCCTTCTTAAGACCGATTATAATAGGAGGGAGAAAGTTAACTATCCATGATCTCCGGAGATGATCTCCTATCCTGACCCTGAGTTACACCTGCACTTTGTGTAATTTTTTGTAATCCAGCATGTGCAGTTTGTTCTGCCCAAAGAAGTCTAAGGAACTGTTATTGTGAGACATAGGTTGGAATTTTACCTTCCCAAGGTGTGAAAGGGCAACAGCAGATAGCAAATATGAAATATCCAGCAGCATGTTTGTTGAACGTCCTTTAACAAGAGCTTTAACACAAGAACTTTTGGGTGATTTATATATTTTTTATTAATTGAATTTTATTTTGGGCTTTTAATTTGTTTTTAAGTAATCCTATCCTTTTTTAAATATCTTAGTTGCACGTGTCTTTTTTAAATTTGGAAGTCTTATTGTGAATTTATTTTTAAATGTTTGGAATATTTTTACAAGGCTCAAGTCAGGAATGTGATAGGATAATCGCCATGTGCTTGAATGAGTGCAGCTCAAACAACATTCAAGAAACTCAACACAATCCAGGACAAAACAGCCTCCTCAAGTAGAATCACCAGAAGCTGCAGGTCTCCCTCCAAGCTGCACCACATCATTAACAGGAAACATATCACCATGGCGTTATTTAGCTTGGATCTAAATCCTGGACCCTCCCACCCATCAGCACCTTAGGAGTGCTGTACCTTCACAAAAAAGACAGCAGCAATTCAAATGCGCTCAGAACAACATGCACAGGGTATTTCAGGGTTGATTGATAAATGCTGGCCTTTCTGACATTAGATCCATATGAATGAAACATTAAACTATAAGGAAGTAGAAAAACTAAATACATAGTCACTACAGACACAGACATGAAGGTTCACACTGTTCCTCATCTAACCACAGTGCCCGCAAAATGCACCCATACAGATATGAAGGCAGAGGCTGGAAATGACTGTGTGCATATGGAAAACCTTAAATATTCTTCCCTTGCCGAATCTAATTCATGCCTTTAATTTACCACAGGGCACCCACATTTCCCTCAGGACTTGAGGCAGGTAGACGAGAAAGAAGAGATTACTCACTCACAAAGTACATTATCCAAGGAGTCCCGGCCACCTAGTATCTTCCGATACACTTCCTTGGAAAGAAAGTTAACGTGACACTCACTTCATTGCATGGGCAAGACTAGACTGTAGGGATAGGCAGGAAGGAAGCAGCGATTAGGAATGAGAAGGTCATTTTTGGTGAGGCCATTTTGACCAGTGGGGTACCACTGATATCAGTGTTGGGATTGCACATGTTTACAAATGCGTGTATATAGTGATGCATAAAACATGGAACATAGAACAGTGCAGCACAGGAAAAGGCCCTTTGGCCCACAATGTCTGTGCTGAGCAATATGCTGAATTAAATCATTCCTTTTGCCTCCCCATGATCCATATCCCTCCATTTCTGGCACATTTAGTTTAGAGACCCACCGAGTCTGCGCTGACCAACGATCCCTATACATTAGCACCATTCTACAACCTAGGGGAAAGTTACAATTTTTCCCGAAGCCAATTTTCCTACAAACATTTACGTTTTTGGACTGTGGGAAAAAAACCACGCGGTCATTTTGAAAAACATAACTAAATTTTTAAAAACTGTTATTTAAAAGGATAGAAATTGCAGAAAGCTGCAACACCATGGAATGTGGGGGTCTTTCTGCACAAAGCACAGAAAGTGAGCACACGTGCAGTGGGTCATTGGTACAGCTAATGGAAGGTTGCCCCTTATTTCAAGGAGATTGGAGTATGACAGCAGGGAAATCTTACTCAAATCTTACTGTCGAAGATGCTAATGTCCACATCAAGAATACTGTGAACAATTTTGGTTCCCTTACTTAACAAATTGTATTATTTCACACGGGCAGTTCAGAAGATTCCCTGGGATGGTGCTGGGAATGGAAGGATTAATCCACAAGGAAAGTTTAAGACGGTTGGCACACCACTCATTGTTCAGAAAAATGAGATAATATTGTTAGGGCGCTGAGCCATGATCTTATTAAATGGTGGAGTAAACTTGAGGGGGTGAATAGCCGTGGCCTGATCCCACTCTTATCATTTTGTGCTCTCATATAGATGATGAAAGTAGTAAGCTGAATGTTTTTTGATTGGTAAGTGGTCTTTTATTTGACATGTAGAGTAGCGAGTCCTTTGACTGACTCATGAGAGGAATAGATCGGGTAGATGCATAGAGTAAGGGAATCGAAGACCATAGGACAAAGGTTCAAGATGAAGGGGAAGAGATTTAATAGGAATCTGAGGGGTAACTCTTTCACACAAAGGGTGGTGGGTGTATGGAACAAGCTGCCAGAGGAGGTAGTTGAGGCTGGGACTATCCCAACATTTAAGAAACAGTCAGACCAGTACGTGGATAGGACAGATTTGGAGGGATATGGACCAAGTACAGGCAGGTGGGACAAGTGTAGTTGGCCGGAGAAGGTAAGTTGGGCCGAAGGGCCTGTTTCCACACTTGTATCACTCTATGAGTCTGTGACTCTTAGCTATGAAGCTGGCAGTGGATGTAGATGAGGAGGATGCGATGGACAAGGTGGACATATTTATATCCTGATCGAGTTATTTACGCAAGATGCAAAGAGTAGACTCCTTTTCATGAGTTAGATGACTTCCTAGATGCTAATTGAAATTGAAGTGTCGAGAACATCCTACAACACTTCACCAGTCTCCTTTATCCTTCCCCACCTCCATCTCTTTCTCTTCATAGCCCTTGTCCAAAGAGGCCGTGTTACCCTCGGCTTATGTCTCCAATCTTTGCTGGTGTGCAATGATCTCGGGTGCAGCGAACCATCACCATTGCCCTAGCAGCTGCCTGGCAATAGTGTTGAAGGGCACTGCTGGATCGGTTGAGCACCTGAAGTGTATTTTCAGAGTGTTTGCTTGGTGTCATTTCCTGTAGATTAGTGGCTTTGCTTAAACGCTGCTGAGCCTCATTGCTCGGTTTCCTCTGTGGAGTTGTCAGCAATGTTTTCAGTGGGTCGCCGTGGTCACCAGGAAGCTTTGAGGCATTGGGAGGTATAAATAGATCAGTAAGGGTGTGCGAAGGAGCCACAGGATGAATGAATCATGACAGCTGGCAAGGAAACTTGTACCCTTACGGAGAATAATCTCCTTATGGTTAGAAAGCACCTGGAGTGGAAGCCTCTATGATTGATGAGCAATCCTGGGTGGCCTGGACGTTTCTTGAGAACCGCAGTCTATGACACCCTTTCCCGAGCCAGCCAGAGCCACAACCCTGGGCGGTCGCTCCCTCTGACTGGTCTCATTAGTGGCAAGGTTGATGTCATTGAAAGAACGAGAAGCATAAGCCCACCGCCTGATGAATTAGCGTGTGGCCAACCACGTATTCTCATCTTCTTCTTCTTTGGCTATCTCTTGGCATTGAGGATGGTGTGCTTCCACTCTGGTTCTGCAGGTTCTTAGACCCATGAGTCTACCTGCAGACTGTGCCTGGTAGGGCAGTAGCTGCTTGATGAGGCAGGGTGGGATTCAGCATGCTCCCAGCGTGGATTCGAGGTTATCAATGACACCCTCAATGCACCTTCTCCATTTTGTTGGTCATGGCTGAGGGATCCCTATCAGCTTGTTTTCAAAGAAACTTGACATGAAGCAGTTCAGAATAGTGCGTGTTTCAAGAAGCTAGTATCAAGCCCATACTACAGACATGCTGAGTGCAATGTGCTGTAGATCTTGGTCCGTCCAGAAGAGGATTTGGCAGTGATGTTTTTTAGGAAATCCCAAGACAAGGAACTGAGATGCAGAGGATGAGAGCAATGACCAGTTTCACGGCAACAGTCGGTTATATCCACCGTATGATATAGCAGACTATGGGCACATTTCGGTTTAGTTGAAAGATACAGCGTGGAAACAGGCCCTTTGGTCCACTGAGGTCACGCGGACCATTGATCACTGTTCACACTAGTTTTATGCTATACCACTTTCTCAACCATGCCGTACATATCAGCAACAATTTTACAGAGGCCAATTAACCTAAAAACTCGCTTGTCTTTGGAATATGGGAGGAAATCTGAACACCCAGATGAAATCCACGCAATCACAGGGAGAATGTACAAACTTCCCACAGAATACCAGCTGCACCACTATGCTGTCTATCCTCTTCTCGGGGAAAGCAATGATCTGCCACCATGTGAAGTATCTGCACACTGTGGATGGCTCGGTTGTAATCATGTATTTTCTTTAACACACAACAAAGGCTTTTCATTGTACCTCAGTACATGTGACAATAAACTAAGCTCCAACTCAAACTCAAGTGACACACTTACCTTCCTCTGATACTTTTCCAGTTAAATGTCAAATGTGATAAAAACTTTAGTTATTTCTTTAATACCGAATTGTTCAGGTAGAATGTAATTATAAATACCTTTCTTCTAAATCTGTGTCTATTCATCCCTGGCAAACATGTGTTGGAGTAAATGTTGGTTAATGTTACAAACATCAGCCGGCAGCTAATGTAGAATGAATTCCATATGAAGCTGTTGCAATGTTAGAACATTTAACAAACTAGGGGCTGCAACATTTGTTTTACAAATAGCAATAGCCGGATTTTATATCAAGTTATACTCTGAATATTTCTGGTTCATTGAACGTTGTCATGCCTCAAACTTTCACAGATGTGAACTAATTATTGATGCTCTCAAATTGAATGATCCATAACCCATGTTATTTTCTTATTTCTTAAACTTATGTTTTTATTTTTGTGGGTTCCCACTGTGGGAGGCACCACTTTATCTGCCAACAGTTTTACTTTTTTGAACTAGAAGTACCCACATTCCTATTGTATTTGTAGAAACAAGGAACTGTAGATGCTGGTTTATGAACACGGAGACACAAAGTGCTGGAGTTATTCAGCAGGTCAGACAGCATCCCTGGAGAACACAGTTAGGTGATGTTTCAGATCGGGACCCTTTTTCCTATTGTATTTATTGTTCTCAAAGCAGCTGAAATTGATAAATATGGTGAATCGAGCAATAGAATGACAAAATTCATACATCTTAGATGAAAGCAAATCCATAATTCGGCTTTTACATTCTGCTCCTCGGTAGAGAGGTCACATTAAAATAACTTTTATAGCTAAATGTGTCCAATTTGCATTTACTTGTTGCAAAATGTGGTAGAAACAAGGAGCTGCAGATGCTAGCATATAAAAAAAGACCCAAAGGGCTGGAGTAACTCAGCGGGTCAGGCAGCATCTCTGGAGACCATGGATAGGTGGCGTTTCAGGTTGCGACCCTTCTTCTGACCCCAATTGTAATCCTATTGTTTTATAATCATGTTGTTGAAACACAGTGAGGCCCAGTAATCTTTTTATTAGTATATTAACTCTCATATACTTGCAAAATCTATTTCCTATCCACAGCTCAACTGCATGCTTTCTCTGGGCCTGGGGCCAATGTCTCACTGCTCACAAGGTGTTGCTGAGTTGCTGGGACCAAATTTTTTTTATCAGGAAGAGACTCGCCCCTGTTTCCATGGTACCTCCAAGTCAGCTTGTAGGACATGTGCTCATAGCAGTCCATCTGCTCAGCTGGAGGTTTCAGTAATGCTAGAACATAAAGCTTTATTGAATTGTTTTTTAAGTATGTAATAATATTGTTTTGTGGTTCCCATAGGATGTCAAAGTATGTTCTGCAGTTACAGTTACTATAGCAAGCTGTTGTCTTGCTACCTCCCAGGAGGTTCTCGTATTTAAACCTTCAGTTTAGTTTAGTTTATTATTGTCATGTGTACCGAAGTACAGTGAAAGGCTTATTGACAAGACTATATATACATGATTACAATCAAGCCATCCAGCTCTCCTTTCAACCCCTTCATTACATTCTTCTTCAGATGAACTATCACCCGATTTCCTCCACAATGGTGCACCACCATTCAGACCATGATCACAATGCTGCCCTGGTCTGGTTAGCTGCCTGTAATCATCGCACCCTCATCTGCTTGTTCAACGCTTTTAAAAACCATTGTGGCGCAGACCAAGAGACTATCTAACCTTTGCTCCACAATGGGATCAATCAGATACCTATGACAGCCCAGATCTTCACCTTGCCCCTAACTCCGAGAGTAGCCCTTTCATAAGTGCCAAACGCCATTGTGCTCTGCTTCTATAAAAATGATTGAGGAATTTTAAACTGACTGATTTGCTGCATAATTGATACATATTTTAATAATAGTGTCCTTGTCACCCTGCTTGGGTGGCAGAAGATACTCTTCAGCTATTTCTGTCTCCATTTTTCCACTTCCTCATTATCCAGTTTTACCTCAGCAACACTGTTCAGTAACCTTGCACCCCTCCATCTCAAGTCATACGGAGCTAACACCTCTATGGTAGTCACGATCCTCAGAGGTTTTACATCTGATGCAATATTGCCTATCCTGTGATAACTGGACTAAAGGGTATTTTGAAAGGTCACGTGAAAAAAGACCACATTATCATTACCAACCGCCCAGTTGCCCTAACTCCAATACCAATGAAGTGCTTTGAAAGGCTGGTCCTCTCCCACATCAAATCCAGCATCCCTGCATCATTGGACTCTCATCAATTTGCATACAGGGCAAATAGATCCACAGAGGATGCCATCTCTGTGGCTCTTCACACTGTCCTGACCCACCTGGAAAGACAAGGCACCTACGTGAGGATGCTCTTCATAGACTATAGCGCTGCCTTCAATACGGTCATCCCCACCAAGCTCACCACCAAACCCCACCAGCTAGGCCTCAGCTCATTGATATGCGATTGGATCCTAAATTTTCTGACGGAGCGACCGCAGGCAGTGAGACTGGGGCCGCACCTGCCCTCCACTATCACCCTGAGCACGGCACACCACAGGGCTGTGTACTGAGCCCCATGCTCTACTCCCTCTTCATCCACGACTGTGTCCCTGCATTTGACAACAACACCATTGTCAAATTTGCAGATGATACAACGGTGATCGGGCTGATCACCAACGGTGATGAAACAAACTATAGAGCGGAGGTGCAGAACCTGGCAGACTGGTGCTCACGGAACAACTTGTCGCTAAACACCTCCAAGACCAAGGAGCTGATTATCGACTTCAGGAGGTCACAGAATGCGGAATACGCCACAATCTCCAACTACGGAGACAGTGTGGAGAGAGTGTCCAGCTTCAAGTTTCTGGGTACTCACATCTCAGAGGACCTCACATGGTCCACCAACACCGCTGCGCTGGTCAAAAAGGCACAGCAGCGACTGCTCTTCCTGAGAACATTGAAACGGACTGGTTTGCCCCAACAGCTGCTGACGATCTTCTACCGCTGCACCACAGAGAGCATACTAACGTATGGCATCTCTGTGTGGTATCTCAGCTGCACGGAGGCAGAGAGGAGAGCTCTTCAGCGCGTTGTCAGAAGAGGAGGGCTCTTCAGCGCAGATTATTGGGACACAGCTACCAGCCTTGGAGGGCATCTACCACACACAGTGCCTCAGGAAGGCCGTCAGCATACATGAAGACTCCTCTCACCCTTGTAATGGACTGTTCGAACTACTCCCTTCCGGCAGACGTTACAAGGCCTTCTACGCCTGCACTACCAGACTCAGGAGCAGCTTCATTCCCAGAGCTATAGCGGCTCTGAACCGGCCCTGCTGAGTACCACCCCACCCCCCCCCCCCCCCACCCCACCCCCATGGACTGTCTCCCCCGGCCTCGCACTTTAGTCTGTGTTGATGTTACTGGTCAAATGTTCGTTTTTACAAACTTTGTTCTCGAGGGTTGCTAACCGAAATCTCGAAGTTGCAAACCAAATCTCGTTACACTTATGTGTAATGACAATAAAAGATATTATTATTATTATTATCTTTGGGTTTGTTCTCCAATCGCACCTTGATATATCCCCAACTTTTTAGGCACCACTTCCATGCAGGTGACCATCCTTAAACAGAAACTACCATTTTAATTAGTTTTGCCTGAATTCTCTCAATTACCTTGCGGCATCTTCATAAATCTTGCAACACTCGATCTAAGTTATTGCTTCTCTTTGCCTGACTCTTTAGTCTAACCATGTATTCACCAACCACGTTTCCTCAACTCACAGGTTGCATGGGCCAAATTTGGAGATCTCAGCATTTTCTGATGGCACTGGATATGCCTTCCAAGAATGTTGAACGTGGCCTTGAATGATACTTCATCCATAGTTTGAGGCACTGTTAGATTCATCAATGTCTCCTTCCCTTTCTTGGGTCCCACCTCGTTCCTTCAGCCTTTATTTTCCCCTTGTCTACTTTCACCAATCACCCACCTGCCTCTATCTACCACCACCCCCCCCCCCCCCACTCACCCCCCCTCTTCACTTGCTCATCATCTTCCAACCCTCTTTGGTCTGCCTGTCTCCTATTACTCCTCCTCCCTCCTCCCCTCCTCTTTATACCAGCCACCATTCCTCTCCACTCTCAGTGCCGATGCAGGGTCTTGACCCGACACATCATCAATACTGTCCCTCCCGCAGATGCTACTCAAATAACTGTGTTCCTCCACCAGTTTATCTTGAGCTCCTCTTCTTGGGTATTGAATCTGTTCAATTTACTACCTAGATATTGATTAACCTAAGGAGCATTTTATTTAATTTGATCCGTTTGCAGAGCAAACAGCTGAGGACAGGCATGCATCTCCAAATCACCCATGAATCTGACACTAGTACATCTGCAATCCCCATTCTCTTTTCCATTTGCATTGAATTATTGTCCTGCTGTTTCCTGAAGCAACAACACCCCATCCTCCAGATTAATATAGTAACTATGTGCTTTATTATTGTTGCTGCATATTAAAAAAAATAATAAAAGTAATAATAAAACATTCTTTATTAAAGCCAATAACTCTCAAATAAATAGAAGTATCTGGTACAAAAAGATAGACACAAAGTGCTGGAGTAACTCTGCGGGTCCCGACCCAAAACATCGCCCACCTTTTTTCTCCAGAAATGCTGCCTGACCCGCTGAGTTACTCCAGCACTTTTTGTCTATCTTCGGTATATACCAGCATCTGCAGTTCCTTTCTACACAGTATCTGGTACAATATGTGTCAAAGTCACAGTGTGATAGACTTTGAGATAGACTTGAAGACATTGCAGAGTACTTGATTATAAACATTAATACTATCATCTATGGTAAATATAAACAAAATGTTTCCTGGGTTTAATATTTGACTGTTTATGTATAACCAAAGTAAAGTTATCATTAAATATTAACATTTTATATTAGCAATTCACTAATTAATTAAATCCTTTAATTAAAAAAATAATTCTTGATTATGAGGAGAACCTGAATCTTTTAACATTTTAATTAATAACTACTGTGAAACCTCCCCCAAATACTGACCTTTTTTATTTACGGTTTTTAACACTGAAAAACTCTGTTTTGCAATAAAGGTTATATTGTCTTTTGTCCATTTTACCATATGAAGTTAACCTTAAAAGTGGATATTGTGCATAGATTACAGACTGATCCCATTTATTTGTGTGCATAGCAGAACACGTTAGCCAGCACTCTAAACTCAAAGTGCTGGAGGAACTCAGCAAGTCAGGCAGCATCTGTGGGACGAGTGGACAAACAGCGCTTTGTGTCGGGACCCTTCTTCAGACTGAACAAGGGTCCAGACCCAAAACATCTTCGATCCTTTCTCTCCACAGATGCTGCCTGATGTTATTGAGTTCACAATCTTGCTTTCTTTATATTGGAGAAACCATACACGTTATGGAACAGTTGTTTTCTGTCCTTAGGGGCAACCCAGAGCTTCCTGTTACCAGCCACTTTAATTTTCCATCCCACTCCCACTCTGACCCATAACTCTCAGCCAAGATCATATTGAATAACGGTGCTGACTCAAAGGGCTGAATAGCCCACACCCGCACCTATTTTCTATGCTTCAATGAGTCTGTGGCCTCCTCTATTGTGACAATGAGGCCCAATGTAAACCTGAGGAGCATCTGGGCATCTTGCCGCCTTCTGGACTTGAATGCTGATGCTGAATTCTACAACCTCAGGTAACTTGATTTTTCTATGTAGAAACAAGGAACTGGCTCCACACACTGACTTAAAACAAGGCTGAAGCTGCATAATTTTCTGGCATCCATTCTTGGCCCGGAGTAGAGCGAAAAACAAAATCAACAAATGTGCAGGCAATAAAATAAAGTTAATCAGATCAACCACTTTTACTGCAAAATATTAACATTTACTGGAAAAGGTTGGGGCGAGGGTGATGGTTGGATGGTTAAGTTAGAAGGTGCTTTGCCAGGAGGACTGTTTAATTTTCACGGCTCTGTTTAATTCTCATAGACTCCATGTATAAAAATGCTTCCCTTCCCTCAGCTCAAGAACACAATATTGTACCATGGAGAGCGGCGCAGTGGTAGTGTTCAATCCTGACTACGGGTGCTGTCTGTACTGAGTTTGTACGTTCTGCCCGTGACTGTGTGGGTTTTCTCCGGGATCTCCAATTTCCTCCTACACTCCAAAGACGTATAGGTTTGTAAGTTAATTGGCTTGGTATAATTGTAAATTGTTCTTAGTGTATGTAGGATAGTGCTAGTGTGCGGGGATTGCTGGTCGGTGTGGACTTGGTGGGCCGAATGGCCTGTTTCCATGCTGTCTCTGTGACTAAAAAACCTAAATATAATGTTTTTGCAACAAAAAAAAGACAACTTTGCTTCAGCATTACGATAAGGAATCATCTTTCACCATAAATATCCTAAATTTGTATTCACAGCACAAGTATCAGGAGACATTTCAGATCCACCCAATAGACAACAATCCAGTTTGCTATATTTAGACAATCTCAAATTAAACATCTTCAGCATAGTTTTACGGGCTGTATGAAATTTAACAAGTAAAATGTAGAAAAAAGATTATGTAGATAAATTAATCCCTCCAATCTGGTGCCTATTTGCAGAATACAAAGATAAATTGTTATATTTCTTGAAACAAATCCAGAATCTTGAATAGGAAGAACCAGAACCGTTTGGGGTTTCATAAATAATGTCAAGTGATTTCGTTTCAAACCTGGTTAAGTGACTATCGAGGATGCAACGTAACAGATATGGCCACAGTCACCAAAACCCCTGTTACCACCCGAACCTCGCTGAGTACCCGCCGCACGCGCAGGATAACTTCCTCCAGGTTCGGCGTCTGCAATAGCTCAACACAGACTGTGAACACAGTGACTGATCTACAAGAACCAACCTGTATCCTCTGCTACTGTCATTATTTCTGCAGAATGGTGTCCTTCAATTAGAGATAAAAGGGATAACTTTGTTCACACATAAGCCACGTGCAGCAGCCAATGGCTTCATACTCTTCAGTAAATTTGGTTATGAGACCCTCAGTGGAACTGCAAGAGAGCAACTGGAAGCACAGATGTTCAGTGCTGTTGGTGAAGGGTATCATTGTCCTTCAAAACGCTTGCCAATATTTTTTCTACTGTGAAATATTCTATTAATTGTCTTGGTTAGCATGTAGTGAACTTAAAATCAAAACAGAACACGTTGGAAAGATTCAGCAGGTCAGGCTCCATCTGTATGCAGAGAAAGGTTTCTCTTTCTCTTCATGCTCATATTTCATGTTTTATGTGGAAGCCCCTTTGCCAAAACTGGGCAGGAAGGAGAGAAAATAAGCTGCAGGGACGGTAGAGGAGGATTTCTCTGATTTAGTAAAACAGGGGGTGACTACGGAGATAGGTGCAAATAAGGCTGTCTGGCCAATGAGTGAATGGGAGCAGTCAGAGAGTAAGAACAGAGAACGTAGATTAAAGAATATAAGAGCTGCAAAATGCAGTGCTGGAAGATGCTCGGCAGGTCAGGATTGGCATGCCCTCCACTCCCAAAAAAATAGAGAAATAAGGAGGAAAAAAATGGAAAAACCAAACAAACAACCTGAGCCAATGTCACAGTTGGACAATGGTGCAGACAGTAAAATCAAGTTAAGCCACAAGTTGTGGGAGTATCTTAACGAGTCAGGCAGCATCCCTGGCGAACATGGATAGGTGATGCTTCGGGTCGAGACCCTTCCGCCTGAGCTGCTGCCTGACCCGTTGAGTTACTCCAGCACTTTATATATTATTTTGTAAACAACTTCCAATGTCATGTAACTAAGGCCTGAATTTCAACCTGACTGGACCTCATGCTGACACCAGTCAGGATGTAGGTCTGAAGAAGGGTCTCAACCTGAAACGTCTCCCATTCCTTCTCTCCAGAGATGCTGCCTGTCCCGGTGAATTACTCCAGCATTTTGTGTCTATCTTCAGTTTAATCCAGCATCTGCAGTTCCTTCCTACACATGTAGATCAACACTGGTCAGTAAAATTCTCCAAATCATTTCTTAGTAATTCGCAAGTCAGTAGTTTATCCAAGCACCCTATTGATGGAAATAGCAGTGGACTGATGCAAAATGTATAAGTGGTGGATCTTCTGCCTGTGCTGCAATCTAAGCAGCTCGCTAGATCTGTTCTTGCCCTCAATACGTTTAGTGCAGATTTCCATAGGTGGATTCTAAGGTTAACTTTGTGTCAATGCCAAAATTGTGACCTTGAATGAACTATGATATTCTGGATGCGAAAATGCTTTCTAAATCCCTAATATTGTGAAAGCAGTGAAGACCATCACAGTAATCAATCACCCATGTTTAACATAGCTACATGGAACTGCAGATGCTGGTTTCCAAAAAAAAAGGCACAAAATGATGGAGTAACTCAGTGGGTCAGGCAGCATCTCTGGAGAATGTGGATAAGTGACGTTAGGCGTCGGGACCCTTCAAACAGGGTCCCGACCTGAAACGTAACCAATCCATGTTCTCCAGAGATGCTGCCGGGCATACTGTGTTACTCCAGCACATTGTGCTTTTTTCTACCGCTGATTAATACTGCACTTTTTCAGAATATGTGCTTATAACTTGTTCAATGGCTCAATATCATCTGTTAGTAAATGTAGATGGCATGGCAATATGTTGTTGAGAAGTTATTCACTACCTTAATCATTTTATTGAACAAGATGTTGCATAAATGTTTCTGAACAGTGTCTCCTTCCTATCCAGATGGTATTTTGACAAGCAGTTTGTCTTGTTCACCATGAGCTTCACCATATCAAATTGCGCTGCTGTTAATTGTTACAGGTGCCAGGAAGACTGTACTAATCCTGATAAATATGTGAACACTTATCATATTTCACTGAGAGTTATAATATAGATGAAATTAGAAACAAAATCTGTTCAGCTATTAATGGTCTACTTCTGTAATGTCAGCAGCTGGAACATGAGATGAAGGTACTTAGTTCTGTGTAACTGATGTATTCTTGTGTTCAGAAACAGACACAAAAAGCTGGAGTAACAGCGGGTCAGGCAGCATCTCTGGAGAAAAGGAATCGGTGACATCTTGGGTCGAAACCCTTTTTCGGACTCAAGAGACTCTTCTTGTGTTCATTGTCTTTGAAAGACTCCGCAAGTCACTTACAATATAGCACATTTTCCTTTGCAGAGACGGTGAAGTGGTTGCTGGAGATGGCAATGAGCAGAATTAGATGATCGTAATGTATATCTACGAAAGAAAAATACTGAGGAAATCTAAAGTCAAATAAGCATTGCTGGAAATACACGGCAGACCAAGTAGTGTCTATAGAGAGAGAGAAAAAAATGACTTCTCGTCAGAACTGAACAAAGTTAAACGTAGAACATAGAACAAAGAAGAATACAGCACAGAATCTGCCCCTTCGTCCTACAATGTCTGTGCCAAACATAATGCTAAGATAAACTAATCTCATTTACCTGCACATGATTCATATCCCTCCATTCCCTGCATATTCTTGTGCCTTATAAACAGCCTCTTAGACACCACCATTTTATTTGCCTCTACCACTACCCCTAGCGGAATATTCTAGGCACTCACCGCGCTCTGAATAAAATACTCGCCACGCACATCTCATTTAAACTTCACCCCTTTCACCTTAATGCTATGCCTTCTAGTCTTCATATTTCCACTCTGCAATAAAGGTTCTGACTGCCTACCCTGAAAACGGAAACATTTACTGTATTTCTCACTTCACAGATATTGATTAGTCTATTGAGTATATTTTATATATCATAGTTATATTTCATCTTATAATAAATACTGTCATGAATTCATTAAAAATCCTCTTCAGCAAGTAATGCTTTCAAACCTGAACAGTTTCAGTTTAATTATTAAAATGTTTATGAAAAGTTAATTTCTTCACCCTTGGTCCACATCTATATTATCAGCTGCGTGGGCATCATTCCAGCACAATAGTATACATTATGTTCCTTTAAATAGCACAGTTCAACGACAGTTGTTGCTCTCAGTCTGGTTAGTGTTAATAGATAAAATAGTAAGATTAAACGAGAACTTACCAGTTTGATGTTTGATCTTGATTCTATGATGAGTTACGATGAGCGATTATGTGAAGAAGGCCATCAGTCCACTTGCACGTCAATCTTCAAAGCAGCGGTGTGAAATCACAGATAAGAGAAGTTGACCTGTAGATAGTAAGATTTGGAGAACTAGAACTACCAGATGACCTGATAATAAGAGGGTTGGGAGCAGTGGGCACGTAATAGCTCATCGTAACTCCTCATAAAATCAAGATCAAACTTCAAACTGGTAAGTTCTCATTTAATCTTACTATTTTACTTCGGAGCCACATGAGTGACTACGTGAAGATTTCAAAGCTCTGTGATTTCACGCCGGTTCGAATCCAGGCATCACACACTGAATGGATTGACCATGGATGAGTGAGGAAAAATTAATGCATTGAGACATAACGTAGTTAGGTAACAATACTGATGCTTTAATGTAAAAACAAAATAATAGTGACCCCGCCCAACCAGGGGGGAAACTATAAAACAGAATCTAAAATGGTACGTGTAAACACCCGGTTTATTATAAAACCTGTGGAACATCCGTTCATTGGCCCATCCTGCAGCCGCTAGGATGTTGTCGAAGAGGACGTCCATTGCCCTCGCTGCCAACATAGATGCAGCTCTGGTGAAGTGATATTTGTAAGTGTCAGTATTCACTCCTGCACCCGCCAGTACCTCCTTTAACCATCTGGAAATGGTTTGTGCTGATACCCTGTGGTGTGGTTTCTTGTGGCTGATCAGGACAGCTAACTCAGAGCCTCTGAGGCTCCTAGTGACTTTTATGTATTGGTGTATATGTGACACTACACATAATCGTGGATCCTCGAGGTATGCCAGGAACTCAAGCTTGGGCCCTGGCACCCCCGGCCTGCTCTGTTTGATTAAGTCATTTATGATGAAGGTTATGGTATTTACATTGGTGGTCACGTTGTCCAGTCGTAGCTTGTGCAGTGTCTGGACTCGTTGCGCCGTTACCAGTGCCATCAGCATAACCACCTTGAGGGTGAGTTTAGCTAAGGATAAGGAGGTGGCTGCCGCCCACTGGCGAAGCAGTGTTAGCACCACGCTCACATCCCAAATGTCCGTATACCGTGGCCTGGGTGGTATAGAATTGTAAATTCCCTTCATGAACCTTGTAATTATGGGATGTGTCCCTACCGTATGGTGCCCCGTATCCAGCACTAAATATGAAGATAGTGCACTCCTGGCACTGTTGATGGCACTGTAGCCTAATTTATGGTCATAGTATAATGTTGATAGGAACTCCAGAACATCCGTAATGCATACTGTATCATATGATATGTTGGAGACATGACAGTACATCTCCCACTTCTTGATGTTTGAGACGTACTGCCTTTGTGTACTGTCCCTCCAGGCCGCTGTTATGACATCCACTGTCTGGTCAGTTAGTCCGAGTCCCAGGTATTGTGGCATTATCTTGCTTTATTTTAACCAAGCATCGGCTAATGAGGCAAAATGGAGGAAAAGCGTACAAGAACATTCCTCCCCAATGCAGTGTGAATGCATCTACTGCCACTGCCCCTGGGTCTGGCTCCCATGACACATATTTGGGTAACTGGTGATTCAATCTGGATGCAAACAAGTAACTATCCGGCATGCCATACCACTCAACAATGTCGTTAAACACTTCATGATTCAACATGCATTCTGTGTTATCATTGAATTTCCGTGATCTAGTGTCCAGTTACCATGTCCAAAGTACACACCATGTTGTATCTACTTGGTAGGTAGATTGCTGTGACCCAAATGTTTCTTGCAATACACCAATTCCAAAGAAGGTTTGCCAATTTATCACAAGATTCAGACTTAATTCCACCCATGTGATTGACATACACCGTGGTGTTGTCAATCTGTAGTTAAACATGCACATGATGCATATTGCTGCAATAAGCCTTTAGCAACTTAGAGTGCTCCCACCAACTCTAAGTAGTTAATACAATGTTGCTGAAGAATTAAAGACTCCTGCACATTCCATCTACCTCCGCAGCTGGAGATGGTATCTGTTGCTCCCCAGCCCAGGCCACTTGCATCGGTTTGTAAGATTACCAATGGTGTATCAATTAGAATTTTCTTAGAGCTGTGATGTATATTCATTACCCATCATTTTAATTCACCAATGGCCTCTCCAAATTGGCCTGCATGGGATTTGAGTGCCTGTTCCTTTGCACGTTGTAAATTTTGATAGTGCAAAGGTCCGAAACGTTCAGCTGGAAAAGCAGCCACAAGCTTGCCAATTACACTTGCTGATTGTTGGCTGCTGTTTAACAATTAGCTTGTTTGCAGGCAGAAACAGATGATTCAGCTGATTCCTTGGTGTCCCCATCTATTAAAATGTCATCCAAATAAGCCATAACTATGTGATTCTGCGCTCGTAGTAGCCACAGAACTGGTTTTAGTAATTTTGTAAATAGTCTGGGAGCTGAAGTCAGCCCATTAGGCAATGATTTGAATTGCCACAATTGTCCCATCCAGTTAAATTTCAAATATCTCCTGTGCGCCCTGTGAATGGATATTGAATAGTGTGCATCGTTTAGATCAATGAATGCCATATAATATCCTTTGGAAACCAGTTGGATGGCTGTGCCAAAGTTATCCATTTTAAAATGTTTATACTGCACATAGGTATTGAGTTCCGTCAAGTCTAGGATGATACGACATCCTCCATCCCTTTTCTGCGTCGTGAATATGGTGGATACGAATTGGTGAGATTCCTGATGCAACCTCTGATTCACCACTTTTTTATATAAAGCCTGGATTTCAGCTTCTACCTCGAATCTTTCCAGTTGTGAAAACACATATGTGCGGTTTGGTAAATGTTGTGTGGGTGGTGATGAATCAAGAAGGAACTCAATTTTGAAACCTTGTATACTGTGCAGTATGAACCGGTCTGCTGTGATCCAACTCCATTCATTCAAGGACTGTCACAATCTCCCCCCAAATCGTGAGTGAGTGATGTGTAAGGTGTTCCACAAGGAACTAGGTTCTCCTACCTTAGACTGGCGGTACGGTGCTTGGGAAGGGGGGCTGATGGCGGGTGCCGCCCGCGCTTCCGAGCCGTGGGCCGGCTGGGGCATACCCCTAAAAAAGACCTTGGTGCCTTCAGCTCGTCTTCCTCCAGGCTGGTTTTGCCTGGTGCTGAAGGAGGCATAGGGGTGTGTCTAATGTGATGAGCCCCTGCGTGTTGTCTGGGCTCTGCTCATGAGGCGGATGGTCTTGGCCTCATCGTCCAGCTCGCGGACTTGCTTTGGCAGGTCTGCCCCAAATAGATAATTGGCCGGCTGGACGTTGCAGGCCTTGCACAGCACAGCAAATTTGGGATTGAGTGCCAGCCGTATTGCGTTTTTACGCAGACAATTTATTTCGAAGTGGGCATTGCACAGAAGCCCCTCTGCATCCTGCTGTGTCTCCGTAAGCAGCCCTCCATCTACAGATCTTGCAAAGGCCATAATGCCAGAGGCCAATCATTTAAAAGTTTTTTGGAGCTTGATTTCCTGGGCTCTTACCCCCGCTCCAATATGACCCCAGATGGAGTGGTTGACGGCTGGCACATTAAGGGAGGCACAGTTGGCAGGAGTATGGTATCTGTTTGAGGTCTCCTCCATTGCCAGGTCTTTGAGCTGTTGTGATGCCAAATAGTTTATTTTAGTGGCCAGTTCTTCATCCAGAGGCGCTCCTGATGGTGTAGGGATGGCAAATTTGGACGCCAAAAGTGGCACTTTGGCCCCATGCCCCCGGGAGTGTTCACCTGCTGTGCCTCCATACTCTGAGTCAGGAATATACTGACTCTGTGTACTCCCCTCTCCAGAGATGGACACACTTCGCAGCCCTGTGTACGGTGCTGCTGGCGCGGGCTCCCATGGAGACCCGTGCTGATACTGCTCCCTCCTCTGGAGCAT
The DNA here is from genome assembly GCA_963514005.1 of Raja brachyura. The sequence goes on from OY740788.1 coordinate 45,218,026, forward strand.
ATCGGTCTGGAGCCATCTCTCCAATAGGTGCTCCATCTGGGAAAGGCGTCCGTAGACGCATCCCAGTGAAGGAGGGGATCCCTCCGGCCCCGACTCATCTGAGTCTACGGGCCTCACAGACTTGTGAGTGGCCTTGCACCCCGGCGCTCTCCTCAGCTACCAAGTCTGCTGTCGCTGGTTCCACCGCCAGCGACATGGATGGCAATTCAGACAGTCGCCCGCTACCCGCACCTCCGCGTCTTCAGTAGCCGGCTTCCCCGCAGACCATTTCTTCACCTTCGACATGGTTAGGGTTCTAACATGCTGGAACACAAGTAACAAACCCGCCAATATGACCACAGAGTAGTTTTTAAAACACTTACCTGAGTTTTTTAAACGTATCGCTGGAAGGACGCAACGCGCCTGCCAGTCAGTCATTGGCGCATGCTTCAGATGTCATGATGCACAAGCGAACTGACGGCCTTCTTCACGTAGTCACTCACGTGACTCCGAAGTAAAATAGCCTGTGGTAAACCACAACATTTTGGACATCTATTTCTGAAGTGGATGTAATACAATCAGAGAGACATTCAGCACAAACAATGGTCCTTTGGCCCATGGAGACCACACCTATCATCAAGTACCCGTTTATACCAATCCTATTTTCCCCACCAACACCTCTGGAATCTCCCCTCACCTACACACTAGGGACCAACTAACCTAACAACCTGCATGGGATATCGGAAGAGCCAGAAGCAACACCATCTAACCAGGTTCTACAGAATGCTGCCTGATCCGCTGAGTTACTCCAGCATTTGGTGTTTTTTCTTGCACCTGGAGTAATCCCATAGGGTCACAGGAAGAATGAGCAGATACCACTCAGTCTGCACTGGAGATGATAACTGAACCCAGGTCACTGACACCATGAGGCAATGGCTCCACTATTTGTTCCACTGTTCAGGTCCTGAACTCCATACAATTCTGCATCAGGAAGTGTTGATAGATAACAGCTACATTGGTAGAAACAAGGAACTGGAGCTGCTGGTTAACATATTGGTGTTTACAGCTCATTTAATGATAATACTCTCAATGCTCACCTTTAAACCAGATTATTCATTTTCAAGATCTCTCCAGATAATTAGGACCTCTCATCCCAGCTGCTATTTCAGTGCAGGAGGATTGCACAATCCAGCACATGTGACTGCGGAATGACTTGAAATCATAGAAACAAAGAACTGTAGATGCTGGTTTATACCAAAGATGGCCACAAAGTGCAGGAGTGTACTGGGTCAGGCAGCAACTCTAGCGAAAAAAGATGGCCGATGTATCAATTTTTCCATTATATTTTTAGTCCATAATGTATGGAAAGATACAAAGGAATAGTGAGATTGAACGAGAACTTACCAGTTCGAAGGTTGATCTATATTTCATGAGGAGTTGCGGTGAGGGATTTCGTGAAGAGCCCGCCGGCACGCATGCGCGACATTCTTCAAAGTAGCGGTGTGGAATCACAGAAACAACAACAGAAATGACTTGGCATAGTAAGATTGAAGAGACTCTAATTACCAGTTGAGTATGATCGAGGGTTGGGAGCGGAGGGCACAAAATCCCTCACCGCAACTCCTCATGAAATAAAGATCAACCTTCGAACTGGTAAGTTCTCGTTCAATCTCACTATTTCATTTCGGAGTCACGTGAGTGACTTCGTGAAGACTTCAAAGCTCTGTGATTCCATGCCCTGGACCACGTCCATGCTGTCACACACCACTTATGAGGATGGATAGGAGTAATCAACTTTCCAGACTGCTTGTACTGAAAGACAAGAGCAACATTTGTTAATAACAAAAGAAAACCCCTTATGCGGGGACATGTCCACGTTCTTGACCTGCATTCAGCACGGCCTCCGCGAACTGTAGAGGAGCGGCAACAGACGTATTGTAGAACCGCTGGAAAGGTGGCTTCGTTCGCCATCCTACTGTGGCAAGAATATGGTCCATGGGCACCTCCATGACCCTTGCCGCCGACGTTGATGCATGCCCTGGTGGAATGGGATTTGAAGATATTAGTGTCAACACGTGACTTACCCAAGACGATCCTGAGCCACCTGGATAGCGTCTGGACCGTCACTCTATGGTGAGGGTTCTCCATTCCTTCAGTTTTCTCGGCACTTTCACAAAGTGACGGATATGGGCGGCTAAACATAGCCGTGCATCAGCGGGGTATGCCAGGAACTTCAGCTGCAGCCCTGTGCACCCAGGTCTATGCTGCTTGAGTAGCCCGTCTATGATGAAGACTACTTCCGCAGGGGTAGAGCTCATCCTGTCGATCTGGATTTTGCGGAGTGTCTGTACCCTCTGCGCTGAAGTCAGTGCCAGTAACATCACCAGCTTCAGGGTGAGTTTGTCCAGTTCCAGGCGCTCCATGGGCGACCACATCCTGAGCAGGGTGAGTATTTCCCCGATATCCCAGGTGATATTATAGCGTGGTCTGGGCGGATTCAAATTGAATATTTCCCGCATGAGTCTGGACACCAGCCTGTTGGATCCTACCTTAATATTGAGGTAGAATGACAGCGCACTTGAGGCGCTGTTGATGGCACTGTAGCTGAGGTGTTCATTATGATGCAACCCCGTCAGAATTCCAATACGTCGGTTATGGTTACAGCGTCGTAGGTAATATGGGAGCGGCCGCAGTAGGTTTCCGATTTCCGGATGTGAGAGAGGTATTGCCGCCTGGTGAACTCCCAGTATGACGCTCCGATGGTATCCATGGTTCTAGATGATATGCCATACCGCAGTAATGGCCTGTGCAGAACCTCCAAGCCAACAGGTTTAGATGACTGTGGCAGGGATGTGGTCCCCCTGAGACAGGGTTTGTACCAATTATGGGCAACCCTCTAAGAGGACCCAAGGTTGACTGATCATTTCAAGGACCACCGGATACCATGGCTGCGTAGGCCAGTCGGGTATGATAAGAATGCCCTTAGCAGCATTTGTCTGGATTACCCGCAACACCCGACTGATGAGGCAAAATGATGAGGAAAGGCATAGAAACCCATTTCCCTCAGTCCAGCGAGACGCATCCATCGCCATTGCCCTAGGATCGGGTCCCACAAACGTATGTTGGTACCTGATGGTTCAACCGTGACGCAAAGAGGTCGATATCCGGTTCACCAAATTTGGCAGTAATTTTAGCGGATATTTGGAGATTCATCATCCACTTGATGTGGTCATAGAAATTGCGTGACTTGATGTCCGCCACTGTATAGAGCTCACCTGGGAAACAGGTAGCTGAAATCCAAATAGTCCGTCGAACACACCAGAGCCAAATTGTATTTGTCAATTCATCACATGAAAGTGACCTGGTACCGCCCATATGGTTTAGATATGCCACCGCAGTGGTATTATTCATTTGGAGACGGACATGAGCATCAGTAAGGCTAGAACAATAAGCTCGAAGTCCGTGAAATGCTCCCAGCATCTCCAAATAGTTTATCCCTTGTGACAACAAGAAGGTAAATTCAAGGGTGTCCCATCTGCCCTCACAACTGGAGCAGTTGTCCATAGCACCCCGGACAAGGGAGCTTGCGTCTGGTTGGAAGTATACCATCGGATTGGCCAAAATGATGGATTTAAGTGAGACATAAATATTGTCAATCCTCCATTGTAACGCAATCTGTGCCTTACAAGGCAGCTGCATTGGTCTATGGAAATGTCTAGCGTTCAGTTTTAACGCCGAGACCTTGGCGCTCTGCAAATTTGATAATGCAAAGGCCCGTATTGGGCAGCTGGAAAAACGCTACAATCTTGCCAATCACCTTAGTAGTTTGTTGAATTGATGGTATACTGGCCCAGACTAGACCCTAGCATAGTTGGGTGACATCGCCAACCTAGTTAGTTGGTATGGTGGCCATCACGTGATTGGAATCCACCGTAACCCCAGATACCCTTAACCTGTGAAGGGCAGGACGTTGATTTATCTGGATGGGTAATGAACCCCATTTGCTGAAAAAAATTCCACGTGCTGAAACTGCCAGTTCGGCTGATTCCCAATAATTAGGATATCACCTAGACAGGCCAACACTATGTGATTTTGTCTCCTAGTGTAGCCAGTATTGATTGGAGCAATTTAGAAATAATCTAGGGGTGTGTAAGCCCATTAGGCAAAGCTCTGTATAGCCAGAGCTGATCCATCCAGATAAATGGCAAGAACTTCCTGTGGCATTTCTGAATGGATACTGAATAGCATGCATCTTTTAATCAATGCATGCCACAAAGCAGCCCCCAGAACCCAAGAACTTAGATGTCTGGAACGTTTCCAGTTTGAAATGGGTATATTCTACAAAAGTATTCAAATGGTTCAAATCAAAAATAACCCGACATCCTCCATCCCTCCTTGTGACTGTAAATTTTTCAGCATAGCCTACTGCCGCTCTTTGCTGGACAGTGTAAATTTCGGATCTGCATACGCTGGGATGGAGGGATGTCACCATTGATGAATTCAATCGCATGGCCTTGAATACTTTGTAAGATAAACTCATCAGACGTGATGGGACCGCATGCCCCCGGAAAGAGCCGTAGTTTCCCACCAACATGTGAAGTTCAACATGCAGGGGCATGAAATCCAGACCACCTTACCGTCATGGTTATCGGCGGCCCTTGATATGCATGGCCGTATGTGGAGGTGCTGGATTCTGAAGATTGAGGCGGAGCTGGAGTGGAGGCCCTTGCTGGCCTAATGGCAGGGCCTTCCTGGTCGAGATATGTGACCACATGAGTCCCACCATCGTAGCGTGGTCATCCCGCTCCTGGACCCTCTTGGGGAGGTCTTCCCCGAAAATGTTGATTCTGTTGCAGGAGGAGCTCCAACATCTGCTCCATCCTGGTCAATACGCCCCTCGGCCTTAGAACTTGGGCGGACGGAGTCCTCATGTCCTGCTGAACTGCTGGGGCTTCGTCCATCGGTCCGCACCTCGTCGAGGTGAACCCGGTGCCGGAAGTTGTCGCCGGCAGCCGCTGCAGCGAAGCTGAGCGATTCCCGCGCGGGAGGTACGCTCAAACGCCTCCTCGGCGGAGCTTGATCCCGCTGCCCCGGAGGGCAAATGCGGCGGGGAGTCGGCACCTGACTTAGCATGGAGACCCGACGCCCGCGCGGGCTTGCCGGCTGCCCACATCATGGACCTTGCCGACGCATGGTCTCGTCCTCCCATCCATGGGGGACTCGGCGACCGTTGCGTATGGGCTCGTTGAAGGGAGTAGCAGTTCGCTGGGCTTTGTGACTGGTTTTAAGGCCTCCGATAGGACCTCCTCCTGGAGCTGATGTTTGGTCAGGAAGTCCACGGTGGCTGCCAGTGTGGGGTTGCGGGGTAGTCCCGATGTCTCTGACAATCCTCTGGCTGCCTCAGGCTCCTGCTGACGATGGTGAAACCTCCCTGTGCCCACTGGAGCTGGATGCTTCCTCCCGATGATTCTGTTGCAGGAGGAGTTCCAGTAGCCGCTGTATGCGGCCAATACGCCCTTCACCCTGAACACTCGGGCGGTCGGAGTCCTCAGGCTCTAAAACACTGCCGAGGCTCCTATCATCGGCCCGCACCTCATCGAGGTGAACCCGGTGCCGGTATTTGTCGCTGCCAGCCGCCGCAACGAACTGAGCGATTCCCGCGCGGGAGGTGTGTTCAACCGCCTCCGTTTGGCGGGAGCTGAAGCCGCTGCCACTGAGGGCAAACGCGGCGGGGAGTCGGCACCAGCCTCAGCATGGAGACCCGACGCCCGCGCGGGCTTGCCGGCTGCCCACGTCGTGGACCTTGCCGACGCATGGTCTCGTCCCCCCATCCATGGGGGACTCGGCGACCGTGGCGGGACCCTACCCAAATGACCCGTTCCGGCGTCGGAGGTTGGGGGGTCGACACTGCCTCACAGTGGACCTGGGTCCCGCCTTTGAACCAGTCCGCAACTCGGCGGCAGGTAATGCCTTAGCCCCAGAAGGGTGAGGCTTGCGAGCTCCTTCCCTCCCCCTACTCGGAGGGCTGAGGGAGAAGGGCCGTGCAGCCGCACGCGAGCCCTTGCCCGAGGCCGCCAACGGGCCCGTTGGCGACCTGAATGCTGAAGCAGGATCCATCTGCCCCTCGAGCACTGGAGCTCCTGCTCCTCGAATCAGCACTGGAGCTCCTGCACAGCGGCGGGTCGGGCCCTGTAACAACAGGGCTCCCCGACTTCCACGCCTATTTCCCGGCCACGTACCTGTGAGGAGAGAACACACTTCATACTCGCCACAACAGGACACCAACTCCCACTGCAGCTCCGGTGTATCGGCGGGTCGGGCCCTGTACCAACAGGGCTCCCCGACTACCACGCCTGTTTCCCGGCCTGACTCGCAGGTGAGCCGTTGAGGAGGGCTCCGGGATAAGTGGCCGGCGACTCCAAATCCACGTTCCTGTAGGGAGAGAACACACTGCCCCCCCCCCCCCCAACAGGAACACCAACTCTAGGGGGCTGAGCCTTACCTGAGTCGGCCCTCTGAAGGGCTGGTGGGGAGCCCCGCTCCCCACCAGCCGTCGGCAGCAATGCGTTGTGACGATATGTCGCGCATGCGTGCCGGCGGGCTCTTCACGAAGTCACTCACGTGACTCCGAAATGAAATATAACAATTACAATTACTCATCCGACACTGAACAGCCTGCAAATACACTGCTGATGAGACAGTAGTTACTGAATAAATCTTTGTTCCATTTGGTATAGTATATAATGTTATGCGTGTGAATATTCTACCCATATATATACACGCACACACATAAAATTATATATATATATATATAATTATGTGTGTGTATGTGTGTGCTTGTGGGTGTGCGTGTGTATGTGTGCGTGCATGTACGTGCATGTGTGCGTGTAAAATAACAACATTCCTTCTTACATTTGCTGTGCAGTAGCAATCAGCTCAGTGGGTCAATTTATGTTATGCTCAGTACCCTTCTTACTGGCCCTGAATATTGCCATCTTCTTGAACAAATACATGTTTTATATCCTAACAAAAGGAACATATTAGTGAGTGCAGTCAAGCATAAGAGTCAAAGAAATTCCTAGATCCTTGGATGATAAACATGTTATTGCAGAATGCTTGGCAGCCAGGGTTACTTATCTTTGATCAACTGGTGAATGCTGTCCTTCACAAGGATAGAATAATCCTAATTCTATTCCCAATTACACACCGATATACCCTCCGTGGCCAACATTCCTGGCGGAGCCGCTGTGTATTATCCCATTCAGTACACTACAGAAATGCATCAGCAACTGTTTACATCAGAAATATGTGAAGTACACAGTGAACTCCTTAAAATGGTTTGCAGTCAATTGCAACTTTATTGCTGCTGACTGGAAGAAGAATGAATAACTTATACTTTTAGTGAGACTACATTTAATTCCTAATCCTCATACAGAATCACCCTCACCTTTCTAATGCAAAAATAAGTGGTGCATATTGAATACCAGATTGTGGGAGGACACACAGATAGTGGATTATCCCAATACCTATTATAGTTAGTAGAAACAAAGAATTGTAGTTAGACACAAAAAGCTAGAGAAACTTAGCCGGTCAGGCAGCATCTCTGGAGAAAAGGAATAGGTGACATTTCGGGCCGAGACCCTTCTTCAGATTGAGAGTCTGGGGAAAGGGAAACGAAAGCTATAGACGGTGATGTAGAGAGATATAGAACAAATGAATGAGAGATATGCAAAAAGTAACAATGACAAAGGAAACAGACCTTTGTAGATGTGGGTGTACACAAAAGGATACAAAGTGCTGGAGTAACTCAGCAGGTTAGGCAGCATCTCTGGAGAACATGGATAGGTGATGTTTCGAATCGGGACCCTTCTTCAGATTGTAGTAAGGAAGAAAATGTTGCCCATTAACTTTGCTATGCTACTCTGTTCACTCTTCGCTGCATATCTACTGATACATTTATTTATCAAAGTCAAAAGAATCATCCTTGATCTCTGTCACAATGTACAACATATCTCGGTTGTTGATATTTTGCCTGGTTCGGTGTAGGCCAATTAGTATTGTTCTATTGTCTGTACATTTGTGAGATTGCCTCATAATCATGTATTGTAGGTTTTCAAATCACAGAGTGGTTGGATGCTGTAATTTTTTGTCATATGTTTGATGGCAAAGTTTAATAGAGATTTAATCTATTATGACTTTCCTGACAGTGTTATAATTATTCATCGTTAAGCCTGACACCTTTTGTTACCAGTGCAGTTGCAATTGTTTGGAGATGTTGCCAGCTCTGCCTTCATTTAGAGAGGTATTATCAATATTTGTATCCAAGGTTTTGAAGCAAACAAACTGTGAAATCTGCCCCTAAAGTGAGATGCTTCATCGCTCCTACAGCAGACCCAGCCTGGCACAGAACTGTGAGCAGATTCCTCAAGCTCACAATCTCCATGCGGACCATGCCAAGTACAATGATGGACTGCTGCCAGAAAACCTGGCAGGGGAGCTCAGCAACAGGATCACTGCCCTCCCTTCGGCAATGGTGCTCGGTTCTACCAGCCCCTGGTTATTCCCCTCCCACTCCCACCCTCCCCCTCCCACTTCTCCTTGCTCAATATTCATGGCTGTTGCATTGCTAGCCGTGAGATGCAGAATATTTCCATCGCAGCACAGACCTGCGAACAACAACTGTCTCTATTAACTGGGCAAACTGCACCACTCTCATATTGTGGTTCATTCATAGAATAATGTTAACACATTAGAACATCGCTTAAGCATGTCGCTTAATACTTTGAGACTTGTTGGCATATGGTCTAACTTACATCAAAATGGCTTAAGTCAACTTTAAGTTGGCTGAGATTGCTTCCTGACAAGATACAGAATCAATTTATTTTCCAATGAAAGGATAGGATAATGTGTTGGAAATTCAATTCCAAACCATTAAATGACTTACCACCATAGAATTAAAAATAATTTCTGCACAGACTAAAATGCAATCACGTCCAGGCTATTTCAAGTGGGATTTTGACTGGTCGTTTCTGGACATGGTTACCTTGCGACCAGCTCCTTCTACATTAGCGGCACATTGAGTAACTTTGTTCCTGTGCCACTCTTTCTGTGTATTAGAGGAGAGCTTGGGTTTCCTTTTCCCTGAAGTGCCCATTGTTGGATCCTCTCGGGCAAGGATGGTTGCCAGTAAATTAATGGTCCGATCATGTGGGAATGAACTGCAGATGCTGGTTTGCACCAAGGATAGAAACAGACTGTAGGTAGGGTAAGGTACAGAACAAATCAGTCAGCACCTTTGACCAAAGGAAGGTGGAGCCCACAATGATCCATTGTTGGCTGTGGAGGAGGTGATAACGAAGGGATACGAATAGTGAAATTAGCAGGCCGACTAGGGTGAGGAGGGATGGAGATAGAGGGAATGCAAAGATTACTTGAAATTAGATAAATAAATATTCACACAGCTGGGCTTTAAGCTGCCCGTGAAATATGAGGTGTTGTTCCTCCATTTTGTGTGTGGCCTCATTCTGACAGTGGAGGAGGCTCCACAACCAACAATGGACCAGTCTGGGCTCCACCTTTCCTAGGTCATCGGTGCTGGCTCTGATTTGATCTGTATCTTTTCATACCTCTAGTTTCGCTCTCCCCTGACTTGCAGTCTGAAGAATGGTCTCGACCTGAAACCATCTATTCCTTTTCTCCAGAGATGCTGCTTGACCCGCTGAGTTACTCCATCATTTTGTGTCTATCTAATTGCCCTGCTCTGCACGTAGGGATAGTGGGTGGATAGTGGATAGATCAGTATAAAGAGGAAGTGAATGAAGAATTACATAATGGAGGCAGATTCTGCAGAGGCCTTCAAAACAGAACCAATGGATATATGGTAATAAAACCATATAATATAGAAACAGGCCCTTCAACCCGCCACACCCATGCCAACCTTTTTGCCCATCTGCACCGACGGAAGTATATTCAAAGAGTCATAGAGACATACAACACAGAAACGGACCATTCATGCCGACCTCTGTCCATCTGCACTGATCACATGTTCCCACATCAGGTCTCTACCTTTTATGCCTTGACTATTTAAGTGCCTGTCTAGATGTCCTTTAATCATGGTGATTATATCTGACTCCATCACCTTCACTGGCATTGACTTCCTGATATCAGCCACACTCTTTTTAAAACATATTCCCCTAAATACCCTTCAAAACTTCTTCTTCTCACCTTAAACCTATGCCTTTTTGTTTCTGATTGACTCTGACTATCTACTCTGTGTATGTTTCTAATTTTAAATGCCTCTGTCGGTTCACCCCTCAGCCTCCTTCACTCCGGTAAAAACAAACCTTGTTTATCCCATCTCTCTCCATATGTAGAATCCTCCAATCCAGACAACATCCTGGTAAATCTTCTCTACGTTCTCTCCAATGCAACCGCATCCTTCCTGTACTACGTAAATCAGAACTACACACAATTGTGGTCTAACCGGTATTTTGTAAAGTAGCAACATAGCATCCCGACTTTTATATTCTATGCCCTGACCTATGAAGGCCAGCAAAGTAGAGAACATTTTGCAAAGCTGCAATGAAAGGCTCCGAAGAAGGGTTCTGACCCGAAATGTCTCCTATCCATATCTTTCAGAGATGCTGAAGATGGACACAAACAGCTGGAGTAACTCAACAGGACAAGCAGCATCTCTGGAGAGAAGGAAAGAGTGCCATTTCAGGTCGAGACCCTTCTTCAGACTCCAGTCTAAAGAAGAGTCTTGACCCGAAATGTCACCCATTCTTTCCAGATTCCTTCTCTCCAGAGATGCTGCCTGTCCCGCTGAGTTACTCCAGCTTTTTGTGTCTATCTTCGGTTTAAACCAGCATCTGTAGTTCCTTCTTACATACTCCTTCAGAGATGCTGCCTGGCCCACTGAGTTACTCCTGCACTTCGTGTTCTTGGCAAGATTCCACAATCTGCAGTTCCTAAAAAAGGCTTCAGGTGGAACTGGGGCATGCTCAGACAGAGTTAAGATGGGCAGACTGACGCCTTCTTACCATCCATGGATTCCCTAATTCTCCACTTGTTGTCATTTTGCTGCTTTGTGTCTTTCATTCTACCAATTAGCGAGCACCAGAATTCCAGGCAAACATATTCGCTTCAGAATCTCTTCTCTAAAAGCAGTATTTTTGTCAGTCAAAGAGCTAAAATCTATTTTAATTTTGAAGCTAATCTTTTTTTTTAAGCAATGGTTATAATTATAGTCAAACTTAAAATAATCTAGGACATTAAATGGAGATCTCCAAGCCAAATAAATGTGAATGACCTACATAAGAAGATAAAAGTCAGTGAAAAAGGACCATGAAACATTCCTGCTTTCTTATTACTTGTGGTAAAAGTTCAAAGAGGATTATCTGGAAAGGAAATGGAAAAAGAATAAGAGCTTCGGGACATAATTCACGAGAGATAAGCAGGGTTACTGGTTATAATTTGAAATAATACAATATTTCTAAGCAATATATGATTAGTTCCAGTATTCCACAAAATAAAAAGGATCAAGATAGTCATTGCTAGTGATGCCGGTAAAAGCAAATGTTTGTTGATTTTGTTGGCAAGCCATCACATCCCTGTTGCATTTTAAATTATTGTGAAATAACAAACACTGAACAACATAACTCTTGGTTTTTGACCAAATAGTTAAGTACTGCCATCACCATGCAAAATCCTCCCGTTTGTTAAATGATCTGTTTCTTTCTGTTCTGGATCCCAACACCCCTCCCAATGATCAAACAGCCAATAGTTTATTACTCATTGCTTTAAAAGTGTATAGAAACTGACCATCTAAAATACAATGTTTACAAATTGATTTTTCAATTGTCAAACACTAGAGAGCATAGCTTTAAGGTGAGAGGAGCAAGATTTTTACACGGAGGGTGGTGGGTACATGGAACATGCTGCCATGGATGGTGGCGGAGGCAGATATGATAGTGGTGTTTAAGAGGCTTTTAGATAGGCACATGGATATGCAGGGAAAGGAGGGGTATAGATCATGCGCAGGTAAATGAAGTTTGTTTATTTTGGCATTGCATTCAGCATAGACATCGTGGGCTGAAGGGCATGTTCCTGTGCTTTCAACATTTCAATATTTTTTGATAGGTGGTCTTTTTCTCGGGAGCTCTTTTAAAAATGACTGTGATTTGGCTCTGCTCCATTTCCGGGAGTTCTGAGGGGGTTGGTAATGCCAATGCAGGACAAAAGTGGAGGTGGTTGACATGGAGCTTGGGAGGTGACGTGCACCTTCCACTGTTTACACTGGGCTGCTGTGTGTAAATAGATTCAAGGTTCGTATTGCCTACTGAGGCATCGGGGATGACTCCAGGTTCGGCAGTGACCACATCAACACTCACAGCAGGGTGAACGGCATATGTTTTATTTATTCTTGCCTAGATGCACCGACTCTTTTGCCACGAGTAGATGAATCATGGATCACAGGACATACTGGAGGTTTAAGGTGAAGGGGAAAAGATTTTGTAGGAATCTGAGGGGTAACATTTTCACACAAAGGGCGGTGGGTGTATGGAACAAGCTGCCAGGGGAGGTAGATGAGGCTGGGACTATCACAACATTTAAGAAGCAGTTAGACAGGTACATGGATAGGACAGGTTTGGAGGAATATGGACCAAACATGGGCAGGTGGGACTAGTGTAGCCGGGACATGTTGGCCGGTGTGGGCAAGTTGGGCCGAAAGGCCTTTTTCCACACTGTATCACTCTATGACTCTACAGAGGCAAGAAAGTCCTTGACTGCATGGGGCGCTGTCCCTCATCATCAGGCAACATGTGCCGAACTCAGACTTGTCCTGGTAGCTCAGTTCTGGTCTTGAAGGATGAGGTATGGCGATCTCAAGCTTCTCCCTGCAGTTCACCCTTTTCCTCAGGACCTGTCTTCCATCAAAAATGTTGAAAACATTTAGTTTGGACATTTTGTTATTTTGAATGCTGCTAAATATCAGGGTTTTGCAATATGACTTTGGCCACCTTATCAGCCGGCTCAAGTAAGGGGCATGAGTTGGATGCTTCATAGACAGGTCCCCCTTGATGCATTGGTTACCCTCTTGCATGCTTTATTGTCATTAGAATCTGGATGCTATTGTTCAGCAATTGAAGATGCTGGATGTCCATAAGGTAATTGTGTTCCTAATACGTACATCAGTGGACAATGCAGTGGAATTTCCTGCCTATTGGAAAAGCCAGGATGTAGGTTGGGAATAAAATTCACTGCAAGGGGTAGTGTAAAATGTACAGAACACATTTGGTAATGAACATTAGTTAAGTGAGTATTACAGGGGTCAATTCAGGACTCTGACAACAGAGCATCAACTGTGCCTTCATCCAAATAATATAACCTTGTTTAATAATGTGAGGTCATTCAGTATTTGCTGAAGTGTTCTCCCGGCACATGATGTGCTGATGCTGGGAAGAACATGTAAAAGAATAAATATAAATAATAACTAAGCAAAGAGCACAGCACGAGGGATGAAATATGCCTTTGAGGTATGATTGTAAATGAGAGAGGCTGGGTGGTCCAACAGCTAGTCAGGAAAAAGTGAGATCAAACTTGCTGATTATAGTCCGAGGGTCATACAGTGATACAGTGTGGAAACAGGCCCTTCGGCCCATCTTGCCCACACCGGCCAACATGTCCCAGCTACACTCGTCCTACCCACCAGCATTTGGTCCATATCCCTCCAAACCTGTCCTATCCATGTACCTGTCTAATTGCTTCTTAAATGTTGGGATAGACCCTGCCTCAACTACCTCCTCTGGCAGCTTGTTTCATACACCCACCACCCTTTGTGTGAAAAAGTTACCCCTCAGATTCCTATTAAATCTTTTCCCCTTACATTAAACCTATGTCCTCTGGTCCTCGATTCACCTACTCTTGGCAAGAGACTCTGTGCATCTACCCGATCTATCTCTCTCATGATCTTATACACCTCTATAAAATCACCCCTCATCCTTCTGCACTCCAAGGAATAGAGTCCCAGCCCATTCAACCTCTGCCTACAGCTCAGACCCTCTAGTCCTGGCAACATCCTCGTAAATCTTCACTGCACCCTATTCAGCTTGATTCTTTACTGATAATTTACCGACGACTTAAGCACCATTTGTGTGGCCCACAGTGACACTATGGGCCACAGGAGCCAGCACGAGCTTAATCGGATCAGCCACGTTGTATTCTTCCAGTCACATTAGAAAAGCGCTAGAGCTTCACCCTCATAGTCATAGAGCTGCACAGCATGGAAGCAGACCCTTCGGCCCACGTTGTCCATGCTGACTAAGTTGGAATACTGGGCTAGTCTCATCTGCCCGTGTTTGGCCCATATCCCTATAACTCTTTCCTGTCCAAAAGTTATTTTGAAAATCATAATTGTAGCCACATCCTCTGGCAGCACATCCCAGATACGGACTAATCCCAGAGATAAAAATATCCCTGAGTTCCTACTTAAATCTATCCCCTCTCACCTTAAGCCTATGCCCTCTAGTTTTAGAATCCTCCACAATTTGAAAAAAAAGTTGAATGTTCACTTTATCCTTGGCCCCTCGTGATTTTGTATATTTCAATAAGGCCATACCTGAGCCTCCTATGCTTCAAACAGAATAGTCCCAGTCTAAGATAGACACAAAAATCTGGAGTAACTCAGCGGGACAGGCAGCATCTCTGGATTATCTACGTTATCCTTATGTCATTCTCTGCTCTTGGAAGACTTTTGATTATACAAGCCCATCAGCGATTTTCCAGCATCCGTGGTTCCAGAGCCTTTCTGGATTATATGTTTTGCCAGACCAACAGATGTCACGGCCTCTGAGCAGAGTCCAACAGTACTGGTCCACCGAGTCCGCTGAGGAGCCCGGATACCGGCCCGCAAAGTCGGCCTCGGAAGTCAGCTACCAGAATAGATCGGCCGGCTCTGGCTGAGCCAGAGCTCCAGAGCCTTGGCCATAAGGGGCAAAATTCCACCCGCTGATCGGCGGATAATTCCCAATGAGGTCAAGATCAGCCACCTCACCTGCCTAGATGCCACATTTTCAGGTGAACTTCCGGAAGGGATTTCAAGTGCGTTCTCGTAATTTTGTCCAGATTAAGGGAGGTGCCGGACCACCATTCACCGGAAAATCGGTGGTGGACCTGTAGTTTATCCTTTAGCAGTACCTGCATGTACAAACTAACAAATCTCACAGAAGTGGGGATTTCGAGCTGAAAGACTGTTAGTTTGGTTTAATGGAACTTTGTTGGAGTAATGACTGACATGATTTGAAATATTATTATAATGCAAATAATTTGATTAGACATTGTCACACATCTACTATATTCATTCTGTGAAAATGTGAACAATTTCTTATGTAAGAAATGCATAGGTGCCATGTTAGTGTAATTTTGGTAAATGCGTTAATGAATAAATGTTGACTAACCTTAATTCAGCAAATACAAGGAATGAAGTTACGTAAAATAATCATATCTAGGTCTGTGAATGGCGTTCTACTACAAGAAAAATTAATTCAATTATTCCACATGAAATCAGATCAAACAAAATATAGATCTCATTTGAAGGGCAATAATTGAAATCTGAAATACTGACTGAAATGTTGGAAATAATCACCCGGTCAGGTGGCATAATTGGAGGGAAAAATAAAGTCATTATTTGAATGAATTAATGATTTAATTAATCAATTAATCTATTAATCAATTAATTAATTGATGAATACTTTATTGTCACATGTGAAGTCACTGTGAAGTTATTTGATTTGCATACCCAAGGTATGCAAAACAAGGTATGCAAAGAGTCGCCACATAAAGGGTGTCGAGAAAGTTACAAAGTCTCCCATGCCAGGTCCTTTATTTCATGTTAATCAATCATGTTGATTAGCTTTTGATGAAGCTGGTGATCTGAAACATTGATTCAATTTCTATCTCCATAGATGTTGCCTTATCGGCTACGCATTGCTAGCATTCTCTGTTTTTATCACAAATATTAAATTGGACCGATATTCTATAATGCAAGATGACACAACAAAATAGAAACCTCACCAAAATTCTAGGCCTGCTGATTACTGCTCATGCTGGCACATTAAGGAATCCTTTCTTCTGACTGACAGAAGGTGGTTTCACTTGCAAAATTACTGTGAATTCTCTTTGTTTAGACATCCTGGTCAATGTGCTCACTGCACTGAAACATGTGTATTTGTGCATGAGAAGCAATACGCACATCTGGAACTTTTGTTTGTGGTACACTGGAGCAGATGTTCCAGTTGGTCAGGGTGACGAAAAGCAAACACGGCAACAAGTGACAGGCAAGGATAGAGGGGGTTAATATGTGCATCTGGATTTGACCATCTGTTTAAGTAATAGTATTTTGTAATAGCATTTGGTAATATATAACTTTTAAACGCAATACAATAATGGATAAATGTGATTGATTTTAAATCACATACTATTGAAAATCTTCATACTTCTTTTCTATTTTCTGAGCTGAGCAAGTGAGAACCATTGTGAAAATGGATAGATTGTGTTAGGAAAATTTGCATCAAAGTGCATTCAGAATATTTTATTATCACCAATTCTACATTTTGTTACATATCTGATAGTTTCCTGGATCATTTTAGAGTACTAATTGTTTCATCCCTGCTCCAATTTTTTGGACCCTATTGAAAAACCATTAATTAATGCAAGCAAAAGAGTTTATTTATCTAACCTCAATTTATCTCATGATTAGTCCTTATATACCGCTTTCTCTGTTTCACAATTTGTCATATGTCTTTATGCTGTATGAAAGGTGTTTCACACTTTTAAGCGATGAAACTGTCCTTTTTGCAATGTTTATTGATATTAATTATTTCATGCTTAATAAAGTACTTTGAAATTATCTTAGGTTATCAGGAACAACCATATATTGTAATCATGAACCTAATGTCAAAATAACCTGCAATAATAACCTCAAAATAAACGGAGAACAATTTTCATGCAGCTGCTATAGACATTATATAATTTTAAAATGATTAAATGGATATGGGGAATGAAGTGGCAAGCATTTATTTAAAATCTATGATAGTGTATTCCTAATGATTGTCCCATATATGTTTTGCCCGAACAACCTAAAAACCATTAATTCTGAGCAGGCAATCTCCGTAGGTAAACACATCCAATGGCTTTTACAAACTTCTACAGATGCACCATAAAAAACATACTGTCGAGTTCCATCACAGTGTGGTTTGGGAACAGCTTTGCCTAAGACTGCGATAAATTGCAAAGAGGTGGGGGTGTAGCTCAGTCTATCACGCAGACCAGACTCCCCACCATTTAAACTCCATGCATACTTCACATTGCGTCAGAAATGCAGCCAGCACAATCAGACTTGTTCCAGCCCAGTTATTCCTTCTTCTTCCTGCTCCCATTGGGCAAAGATACAGAAGCGTGAAAGTGCGCACCATAGGACAGGAACAGCTCCTTCCCCTCTGGTATCAGTCTCTGAATGGTCCTTCCATAAGCAAGAGTACTGTCTGATTCACCTCTTCCCCATTATGGACATTGACCTTTGTCTCTGGAACAGATGTGCTACAATGATAAGAAATATATTCTGAACTCTGTATCTTCCCTTAGCTCTACATATTGTTCTTGATTGTATCTACGTATAGAATTATCTGATTTGACTGGATAACATGCAAAATAAAGCTTTTCACTGTATCTCAGTACATGTGACAATAATAAACCTAAAGTAAAAATGTATGCAAGCTAAGTACAAAGTGGCTGAAGAGGTTTGAGCACTGCGTAATGAAAGAGCTTTTCAGCTTTCAGAATACACCCATCAGTCTGAAGAAGGGTCTCAACCCGAAACGTCACCTATTCCTTCGCTCCATAGATGCCACCTCACCCGCTGAGTTTCTCCAGCATTTTTGTCTACCATCATTTCTATCAGAACAGATGAATTCTTTCTTGACTTTTAACGTCAAAATATCATTCAAGTGAATTACACAAAGATATCCAATTACAAAATATACTTTTGGAATAAATGAAAAAAAAATTGTGATTTAAAAAAAAATCTTAACTATTCACAAAGACCCAGAAAGAACACCCCGTTGTTCTTTTTTATGCTGTTTGAAACACACAGTAAATGAAAAAATAAGCAAACATTCAAATCGGCGAGAGTGCATTCATTAAAACTAAGGTTGTTTACATTGGCTGTAAATTTAAAAATCATAAGCTGAATCACCACCAGAAAGTTTTATCTGCTCACTTCACAATTAAAGTTAGGTTAAGTCAGAAAGTGCATAATTTTTTAGGTCCAGCACAATCAAAGTGAATAGAACAAGAAACATATGACAAATGACAATTTTCATTAACTGTGCTGCTTTACCAATCTTAGCTTTTAACATATTTTGTCAATTTGTACGTAGTGTTGTGATCGAAAATGTTTCCATTATAATTTGTTATCATCTCGAAAAGGCTTGAGAATCAGAATTGTGTAAAGATTGAAAAAACTTGCCACAGCATTTGTAGGCTAGTACTGCACTCTCATGGACAACTAGGTACTGTAGCAACATCTAATTGGATTTATGTTTGTGAGGGT
This sequence comes from Raja brachyura, assembly GCA_963514005.1. The sequence continues at coordinate 45,236,615 of OY740788.1, forward strand.
TTCTTTATCACAAGATGAGTTTAGTAGGTTTGAAGCAAATGTAAATATTTTGCTTTCATTTCTGGATTCCTTCAGTAAAAGCTCATTTGTCATTTTCATCCAAGTGGAACTGGTTTAATAATATCTATTAAAGACACTGTAAGTGTATGCTGGCCAGCATGTAACTCATGCTAAAATGTAGAAACAAGGAACTGCAGATGCTGATTTACATAAAAGGACACAAAGTGTTGGTGTCAATCAACGGGTCAAGCAGCATCTCGGGAGGACTTTGATAGGTGATGTTTTGGTCCAACCCGAAACGTCACCAATCCATGTAACTCCAGCCTTTCATCAGTGTGGTTAAAATTTAACTGCCCACACAAGTGGCCCAGGAAGTCAATTAATGGTATCAAGCTAAAACAATATTGAATGGAGAATAACTGATGCTCTTGCAAGAAATATACAAACTTACTTACAAGGTGTGTATTGCCGGAGAATATATCCCATTTAATTCTTATTATTCTGGAGTAAATTCAAACTAAAAATTAATTTCAGTTTGCTTTTTATATGTGCAGAATAAATAACACATTTTGCTGATTTCTGTATCCTGTTATTGTATATTTGTTAATAATTTTTTACTTAAATGTTTGGCAGCCTAGAAACAGTTACAAAGCACATTTTATCACCTAGTTTTGCACTTTGGAATAAGAAGTATGTACACTTACAAATATATTCCTTGCATCCAAAAGATGTTTTGACCTTGCGTCGAATTTGCTCAAATTTCAGTTTTATAAAAACGCAGCAAATCGTAGCTGAGATGGTTGAGGCTGTGCCAATGAACAAATAGAAAGTGGAAATGAAAACCACCAACCACAAGGCGAAAAACAACTAATGCAAACAGCTACTAATAAAAAATAACAGAGCGGGGATCCGATTCCTCACTTCAGACTCTCCTGGAAACGCTTTCATTTGCCATCCTTTATTCATATCCCTGAAGAAAACTGGGATTTTAAGTATGTTAAATATGTACAAAATATACAAACATGTGATTCAATTTACTTCCACACCTGTATGGCGTGTTTAAAACACCTTCTAACAGCAGGGTTTTCACGTTTTCCGCTGAATAACATGGTGAGCCCAGTTGGCAGTCTGCAGCTCTCAGGTTGTCACTTTGTGTAAGTCTTCCACAGATAAAACCAAGGGTTTAATATTTGACAAGCAGTGTGTGTGTGTGTGTGTGTGTGTGTGTGTGTGTGTGTGTGTGTGTGTGTGTGTGTGTGTGTGTGTGTGTGTGTGTGTGTGTGTGTGTGTGTGTGTGTGTGTGTGTGTGTGTGCAATGTGTCAAACTTAGCCAACTGAGAGCTGGCAGTTGCATTTGCTGAATCATACATAGAGGTTTACGACAAACCACACCCATTGTGTTGGACTCTGCTGCTGGGCTCATCAAGGAGCTGAGTGGCACAGTACAGACATAGCGGAGAGGGGGGGGAGGGCTCAGCTGCACTTCACATCTGGCTCCTCAGCCAGCTTTAAACCTGGGCTGGCTGAAATCCAAATAAATCAGAGGCAAACAGAGTTTAATCTAAATTTCTAACATTTAGAGGTTCTGCTCAATCTATTTGGTTGTATAAAATTTGATGAAACAGGTTAAAGTGTTGGGTGTATCGCACAATGCACAGGTGTGGCACATATGGCTGGCCAAATAAAGAAAGAGCAAATATTTCAGAAAGAGATTCCTGAAGTTTGGGGCACAATCGCTTGGAAGATTTTACTGATAAACATAGTAACAGTAAATCATCCATTGATATTCTTAGAAGAGATGATCTTGTAAATTCACATAAATATGACTTTGCCATGTTGAATGCTATACATTCTAAAGCACAGTTATTGCTCCACTGGGAATACAGCCTCCTGTTTATGGACATACACTGCTGCTAAAAGTCCTGCGGTCTGTTTGGAATTACCGCTGTGTTACCAGCTTGGATGTTCTTCATATAGTATTTGGAAGGACTTCAATAAATTGCTCAAAGGTGTTCCATAACTGACAGGGAGACACTGGATAAACTGCAGATACCACTCAAAAGAAATGTGCCATTCATCTGCTCTTATGATTAAAGTATCTTTTCGCCATTTACCCATTAATCTAAATGAAATGCAAATTAAAAAATGCCGACACAAGAGGCTGCAGATGCTGGAATCTTGAGCAAAAAGGCAAAGTACCTGAGGAACACAACAGGTCAGGCAGCATCTGTGGAGGGAATGGACAGACGACATTTCGGGTCAGGACTAATGCAGGTGCTGCAAAGTAGAAATCAAAACAGAAATTTGCTGGGAATACTCAGCAGGTCAAGGAGCATCTGTGGAGAGGGAGATGGCTTTAATAATTCAGAACCATGATCCTTTATCAGAACTGAAGAGGCAGTGATGAAGATCACATTAATTTTGTCTCTCTCGTGATAGATGCTGAGTTGCTGAGATTCCTCTGCAATTTTGTTCTTATTAACCTGTAAACACATGTCAATAGAAAACTTCAGTACAAAGCTCCAACATTTGATGAACACACTGTTAATAGCAGAAGTGATTCACTGCAACACCTTGCTAAGCCCTGCTCATGAAGTTCCACACATAAACCATGCTGCCTCTGTGCACAAATGTGCTGGGTCTATTAACGATGATTTTAATTGTGCAGCACTTGTGGTTGCAAATCACATTGGGCTTTCAGAGACCATACTTGAATTTAAAAGTCTTGCTTCACAAGGAAGAAGCACATTCCACAGGACTAAATGAAGAGAAGACATTGCAGAAGTAGAGAGTTCCACACCATCACTGACATGTGATGTCAGTGATGTCAGTGATATCATCACTCTGTTACCCTAATAAGAGGACATACCTTTAGAAAGGAGATGAGGTGGAACGTCTTTAGTCAGAGGGTAGTGAATCTGTGAAATTTATTGTCATAGATGGCTGCGGAGGCCGTCATTGGGTATTTTTAAGGCAGAGATGGACACATTTTTGATTGGTAATGGTGTCAGGCATTACGGGGAGAAAGCAGGAGAATGGAATTGAGAGGGAAAGATAGCTCAGACATGAAGGGTCAAATGCCCATATTCTGCTCCTATAACTTATGAACAAAAATGATTTGAAAACTGGATTAACTTCCTCTCGCCCACCAGCATGCCTTTTGTATCATCATAATCGCCTATTGCCTTGCTTCCACTCTATTACCCACATTCCTTTTTGTTCTCCCTCTCCATCCTCGTTACTTTTCTTTCATACTGGGTGGGCAGAAGAACAGTAGCGAGATTTTGGGTTGGCAATCAGGTAAAGGGGCTGTCCCACTGCGGTGGCCTAATCTGCGAGTTAAGAAGAGCGTCTTCGACCTTCAAGCTCGAGGGCACTTGCCTGGAAAGCCTTGAGCTGGATCGACCGTCCGCGATGAAACAGCGAGCTGGATCGACCGACCATTCACGCACACACACACACACACACACACACACACACACATACACACACACACACACACACACACACACACACACACACACACACACACACACACACACACACACACACACACACACATCCATAAGGCGGGGACCAGGGAAAGCAGGGGAAATTCACACATGCGGTGAAGTGGAAGGTAGTAAAACGGTTGCACAGTAATGGTAAGTCCTTTAGAGAGCCCGGGGGGGAAGGGGTGGGGGAAATGGGGAGAGAGGGGGAGAGAAGGAGAGAGGAGAGAGAAGGGGAGAGAAGGGGAGAGAAGGGGAGAGAATGGGAGAGAGGGGGGGGCGAAGGGTGGGAGAAGGAGGGGAGAAGGGGGGGGAGAAGGAGTGGAGACACTTTTAAGAAGTACTAAGTGGGACATTCAGATGATATGACAGTAACATTACCAACAGCCAAGGCTGTGGATATAGCTAATGTCTGTACTTGCCTCACACAAAAACTTTATCCCTCCATCCGAGAAGTCGCTAAGGTCATTGGGAAATTGGTAGCAGCTTTCCCTGCAGTACAGTTCGGACCTTTGCATTATCAACATTTGCAAAGAGCAAGAAAACAAGCACTAAAATAGCATGCAGGCCATTTTGATCGGGTTATGCAGTTACCAACCACAGCTCTAGCAGAATTGCAGTGGTGGATTATTAATTTAGTCAAGCTACCAATAACATTTTGGTGCAAGAACCTTCAGTGATCTTACAGACTGATGTAAGCGCTCTCGGATGGGGGGCTACGGACACTGAGTCTAGCTGTGGGGGTAGATGGAATGAACAAGAAGGTTTGATTCTCCACACACAAGGAATTAATTATTTGGAATTATTGGGGGCATTTTATGGGTTAAAGGCATATTGCTCCACAATGAATAATTTACACGTTCAACTCCAGATTGAGAACACCACAGTAGTGGCATATATTAATCATATGGGAGGAGCAAGATTGATATCATGTGATAACTTGGCTAACCTCATGTGGCATTGGTGTTTTTCTAGGAACATCCGGGTTTCAGCCATCTATCTACCAGGTATAGACAATGTGGTGGCAGACCATAGGTCACGAAAGTTTAATGACAATATAGAATGGATGTTGAATTCTAAAATTTTTCAAACAATTGTCACTCGATTTGGGTTGCCAGATATTGATCTATTTGCATCCAGATTGAATCACCAGTTGCCTAAATATGTTTAATGGGAGCCAGATCCAGGAGCAGTGGCTGTGGATGCATTCTCGTTACATTGGGGGCACTCATTCTTTTATGCATTTCCTCCATTTTGTCTGATCATGAAATGTCTCACCAAAATAGAGCGTGACTCCGCCACAAGCGTTTTGGTGGTCCCAGATTGGCCAACACAACCATGGTTCCCATTAGTACTCAGAATGATGGCTCAGCCATTCATGACGATTCCCAGCTGCAGTAATTTGTTGGTGCATCCGGTAACAGGAGAAAGTCACCCGTTACATGATTGTATCAATTTGTTGGTCTGCAGTTTCGGAACAGACCATTCCAAGGCCTTGGATTGTCGAACAGGACCATGGAGGTTATCACTGCAGCCTGGAGAGATAGCACTAAAAAACAATATGTGGTTCACATAAAGAAATGGGAGATGTTCTGTGTAATATTTTTTTATTTGAGGTAAACCGTTTACAATGTAAAACTTACTTTATAAACTAACACCTTAATTCAATATTACTACAAATAACATATCAATACTTAATATCTTCTATTTTTTGGAAATAAAGAAAAAGATATATAAAAGAGAAAAGAAAAAAGAGTAAATAAAAAAAAAATAAATAAAATTAAAAAAAAAATAAAATAAAAATTATTCTTCCCACATACTTCAATCGTAAATAAAAAGAAAATAAAAAGGGAGAATTTGAAAAACAAAAATATTACATATATATAAACAAAAACTAAAGTCATTATACGAAATACTATTTCATTCAGAAATATCTCTAATAAATGCACAATAATATCAATTATAAGTAAATTATTCGCATCGGATCCATAGGGTGTCCGTCGAGCCGTGATCCCAAGAATAGCTACTTTTCTAAATACTGTATATATGGAGACCATATCGATTCAAAAGAATTATACCTGTCCAAAAGGACAAATCTAATTCTTTCCAAATTCAACGTCTCCAACATCTCTGCTTTCCACATTTTAATTGTTGGAGATAATGTTCCCTTCCAAAATTTAAGTATCATTTTTTTCCCTATTATTAAACAGTAATCAAAAAAATTTCTTTGATTAACCGTGAGTACCAAATTTGGCTCCGGGATTCCGAATATTATTAATTTTGGGTCTGGGTCGAGTTCAACCTTAAGAACTTCCGAAATAACTTTAAAAATTTCAATCCAATAATAATTCAACCGTGGACACGTTACCAAACTATGCATTAAATTTGCTTCAAGATTCTTACATTTATCACAAATAGAGGAGAGATTAGGAAAAATACTTTTTAATTTGGTTTTCGAGTAGTGTAATCTATATATAACTTTAAATTGTATCAGTGTATGTCTGGCATTCAAAGAACACCAATGTATTCTTTGTAAGCATTCTTCCCAAGTTTCTTTTGTTATAGGTAATCCGATTTCATTTTCCCATGCTTGACGATATGTTTCAGTTGTTGGGTTCTCTTTATCTAAAATAGTATTGTATATATAAGCTATAAGCTTATCCGTATTTGGATGTAAATTAAACAGCTCATCTAATAAGCCTGGTTCTTTTTTTTTATAGTCTTGTGTGTTACATTTAATAAAATCTCTAATTTGTAAATACCTAAAATGATGTTGTGAAGGTAATCCAAAAATATCTTGTAACTCTTCAAATAATAAAAAATTTCCATTTCTATAAAGGTGTCCTATCCTTTTAATTCCTAAATCCTCCCACAGTCTAAACCCCGCATCTAAGATTGAGGGTTTAAACAGTGGGTTATTCCTAATTGGTAACCTAAAAGAAAGATTATCCAGATATAGGGTCTTAACTATCTGTTTCCAAATACGCCTATTATTATGAATTATAGGGTTGTCCCTATAAGTCTTTTTTTGTACTTCCTTAGGTGCGAAAATAATCGACTCTATATTGAAAGGTGAACAGTCTTCCTTTTCCATTTTTAACCACATTGGTTCAACATCTATATTTACCCACCAAAAATTCATATTCTTAATCTGGACTGCCCAAAAGTAATATAGAAAATTTGGAAGTGCCAGCCCTCCATTTATCTTAGACTTACATAAGTGTTTTTTACTTATTCTATGACTTTTGTAATCCCAGACAAAATTATTAACTATAGTATCAATTTTTAAAAAAAAACTTTTTGGGAGAAAAAAAGGAATTGCTTGAAATAAATATAACAATTGTGGTAAAAAAATCATCTTTATAGCATTAATCCTACCGATCATAGATATAGGGAGTGTTTTCCAATATAAAATGTTTTTTTTAAGTTTCTCTAATAATTGATAATAATTAGCTTTAATTAATAATTTATAGGATTTAGACACATTGACTCCTAAATATTTAAATTTATCTGTAACTATTTTTAATGGGTATTTTTGTAATATATTTACATTTATACCAATTATAGGCATAATGTCACTTTTATTCCAATTAATCCTATATCCTGAAAATACGCTAAATTCGTTTATAACATTAAATAACTTGGGAATACTACATTCCGGCTTAGTAATATAAATCAGAATATCATCTGCATATAAAGATATCTTATTATTTGTTGTGTCAGTATTATACCCATATATTTCGGGTTCTGATCTGATTCTTTCGGCCAGAGGTTCTATCACCAAAGCAAATAATAAAGGGGATAACGGACATCCCTGTCTGCATCCCCTAAAAAGTCTAAATTTAGGTGATAGTATTTGATTGGTTAAAATTCTTGCTGTAGGATTAGAATATAATATTCTTACCCATTTACAAAATCCATCCCCCAATTGATATTTTTCCATTATATTAAATAAATATGACCATTCCACCTGGTCGAATGCTTTTTCAGCATCCAACGATATAACTGCTAATTCACTATCTCTTCTTCTTCTCGAGTATATAATGTTAAACAAGCGTCTAAGATTATGTGATGAATAACGTTTTGGAATAAAACCTGTTTGATCATAATGTATTATTTTGGAAATCACTAAGCTTAGCCTCCGAGACAGTACTTTAGTTAATATTTTTTGATCAGTATTTAAAAGGGCAATCGCTCGATATGATCCAGGATCTTCTAGATCCTTATCTAATTTAGGAATTAATGTAATTGTAGATTCATTTAAAGACTCTGGTAACTTTCCTAACTCATAGGTATGTCTATACACTGTTTGTAATCTTGATGAAAGTAGATCATGAAATTTTTTATAAAATTCTGCACTCAGGCCATCGGGGCCCGCTGTTTTACCATTTTTTAACGATCCAATTGATTCTTCGATATCTATTACCGATATTTCAGCATTTAATAATTGCCTACTCTCAAAATCTAGCTTATTAAAATGACATTTTTCTAAAAATGTTTCCATTTCATCTGTTTGCCCTGTTAATTTAGATGAATAAAGATTTTGATAATATTGTAAAAATGTGTCATTAATGTCTTTTGGTATAGTCAATGTATTTCCCTGTACCGATCTAATACTATGTATAGTTTTTTCATCGTCTAATCTTCTGAGTTGTCGTGCTAATAATTTTTGAGGTTTATCACCAAATTCAAAATGAACTTGTTTAGTTTGTTGATATAGTTTTATCACTTGATCAGAGTAAATTTTATTTAATTTATATTTTAATATTGCAATTTTATTACTCAACTCTTTAGAAGGATGTATTATATTTTCACTATCTAATTGTTTTATCTCTTTTTCTAACTTTTGCTCCATGTTTCGATTTACTTTGTTAAAATGAGCTTGTGCTGATATTATTGCACCGCGCATAAATGCTTTAAATGTATCCCATAGTAATAATGGGGAAGTCTCAGGTTTATCGTTAGTTTCAAAAAATAATTTAATCTGTTTCTCCACATAATTACAGCAGTCTTTATCCTTTAATATCTGTGTGTTGAATCTCCAAATATTAGTTTTATTAGCTATATCTTTTAATTTTATCTTAAATGTTAATGGAGCATGATCTGAGATAATAATATTATGATACTTTGCATCATACGTAAAGGGGAGTAATTTTGAGTCGACTAAAAAATAATCTATCCTCGAGTAGGTTCCGAATACCGGCGAGAAAAATGAATATTCCCGTCCGGTTGGATTATCCAATCTCCAAATATCTTTAACATTCGATGTCTTAATAAAAGAATTTATAAGCTTACTTGATTTAGAAAGAGCCTTACTTTTTATAGAAGATCTGTCCAAATAATTATCTAAAGTACAGTTTAAATCACCTCCAATTATTAAATTATATTGGGTGGATATAGGAATACTATTAAATATTTTCTTAAAAAATAGTGGATTATCAAAATTAGGTGCGTATATATTCATAAGAATTACTTTTTTTAAATGTAGTTCCCCTGTAATTATTAAATATCTACCCTCCTTGTCCTCTATTATCGAATTAAGTTTAAAAGGTATACCTTTACGAATAATTATTGCAACCCCTCTAGATTTGTGTGTAAACGAAGAATGATATACTTTTGAAATCCATTTAGCTGTTAATCTATATTGAGCATCTTTTTTAAGATGTGTTTCCTGAAGAAACGTAACTCCAGATTTCAATCTATTCAGCTGAGCTAATACCTTTCCCCTTTTAATTGGTTCATTGATTCCTTTAACATTCCAACTACAGAAGGTGATTCCATCACCCCCATTCCTTACATTCATATCTTGCATTTTATTGTTAGGGTGGCTTTTTTTGGAGTAGCCTTCTTGGTTCCTCCAGCCCGACACTACACCCCAACTTCAATCCGATGCGAATTTCCAATTCCATTAAACCATATCCATTTAATCTGATTATATAAAATAGATAGAAGTCATGATTATATAATATATAATATAAAATCAAGTATGTGTTATACCAAAAATAATAACGAGTGTAAATATAAAAAAGGTAAAGGGTGATAAAAAGGTGATCAGAAAAAAAAGAGACTACACTTTTATAGTGTGTAGTGTGCACAGGTGAAAGCCACACTAACATGGCTACTAATCTAGCGACTTCCGTTTTCTAAAAAAAAAAGATGTTAAATATTCCAGCTCTTATTTGGAATACTGTATATATAGGGGTGGGGGTGCTAACTTTATATTCTTAATAACTTTTTCTATTATTCATATTAATAGTTTTTAGTTGTTAATTTCAACTATAATTAGTATCATAATTAGTAATACTATATAAGTGGAGTAAGGGAAATCAAACTAATTAGTGATTAGCAATTAATAATTACAAATTAGTATTTATTAATTAATTAGTAAGCAATATAAAACTACAATTCAATGTCCGTTATTTCGCCTTTTTCTCAGTAAGTGGTTCGTAACCGCAGGTCCATAAAGTTCATTCATCAATTACTCCTGTCGGGTCTGCTCATTCTTCCTCTGCTTCTCCTTCTTCTCCTTCTTCTCCTTCTTCTACCTTCTTCTGTATTTTCCGAGCGAATTCCAGTGCCGCTGTATGCTTGGTGAAACGAAAATCCTTCTTCTCGTAGGTAACTCTAAGTATTGCCGGGTATACCAGACCATATCTGATCTCCTATTTTCCTTTTATATCTCTCAAGATGCCTCTTGTTTCTGTGAATAGAGCTCTTCTTTTAGCCACTTCGGCCGGGTAGTCTCTGAAGATACTGATGTTATCTCCTTCGTATTTCAGATTTCTTTTTCTTATTATTATCTTCATCATATCTTCAAAGACGCTGTCATAAACCACCTTTACAATTACTTGTCTTGGTGGTGCACCACTCCTAGAAGCCGGTCTTAAAGCCCTGTGGGCTCGTCCCAACAGGGGTTCTTCATCCAAATCCAAAATGTCCTTCAGGAGTTTAGCAAAGAATTTACGTGGGTCATGGTTTCCTTCGCGTCCCTCAGGCAAACCTACTATGCGCAAATTCTTACGTCTTTGCCGCCCCTCCAAATCAATACATTTCTCATTTATTTTACGTACTAATTCAGAGAGGCGTTTGTTCTCTTCGTTTATCTTCTCATTCTCCCTCGCAGTTGTCAGAGCGGCATCAGTTAATTCTTTAATCGTATCATTTTGTTGATCCAGTACAGTTGACATAGGGCTTAACCTCGCCTCTATTTTCGCATCCATCATCTCTTCCATCATTCGCTCCATCCCAGCAAGTTTATCAGTTACCTCAATCATTTGATTATGTATGTCCTCCTCCTGTTCTGTTTTCCATTCATTCATCATGGTTTTTACCATTTCTTTAACTTCTCTCATTAATTCTTCTTTGATTTTTCGAATATCCGTTTTTAAGGCTTTCATTTCATCCTTAATTTCTTTATAATCTTTCTTCACTTCTTTTTGTGTTTCTGTTTGTGTTTCCTTCAGCATGGGAGATGTTCTGTGTACAATCAAATATATCTTATCACACTGCAAGCATATGTGATGTGTTGGAGTTCCTTGCTAAGTTGCATTTTGATGAGCACTTGAGTTATAGTGCCATTAACAGTGCTCAGAGTGCTTTGTCCTCCGATTTAGGGCAGTCTTCAGAACAACAACCTATCGGGTCTCATCCGTTAGTATCCCGATTTATGAGAGGAATTTTTAACAAAAACCCTCCTAAATCTAGATATACAGAAATCTGGGATATTAGTATAGTTCTCACACTGCTTCGGCAATGGGCTCAAATTACGTCATTATCTATGCAGAGATGAACTCTTAAAGTGGTTATGCTAATGGCGCTGGTTTCAGCACAACGTGTACAAACATTACAATTGTTACGAATAGATTGTATGCATTTGTCTGTAGATAACATTACATTTTATGTCTATGATTTAATCAAACAAAGCAGGCCAGGTATGACAGGAACCAAGGTGACGTTTAAAGTATAACCTGTTGACCAAATGTTATGTGTAGTTAAACACTTAAGCAAATATCTTGAGTTAACAAGGCGTCTCAGAGTTTCTGAGACAGGACTGCTCATTAGTCACAAAAAGCCATATAAAAGAGTGTCAATACAAACTATTTCTAGATGGTTGAAACAGGTTCTCAATTATACTGGAGTCGACACTCATGTATTTAAATCTCACTCCACCTGGGCGGCATCAACATCCGTGGCGAAGGCTCAGGATGTGCCGCTAGACCAAATCCTCGTGGCCGCAGGATGGTCTAGTGAATCAACATTTTCACAATTCTATGACAAACCTGTACAGACAGTGACATGGATTGGGCATGCTGTTTTGGGTTCCATTTAATTAATTTGCTTTGTTTTTATATCATTGTTTGTAATTTCCTCCTGGGACAGAGGGGTTATTACTGTTTTTGTTATTATTATTAAAAATAGTTATTGAATAATTTGAAGCAATGTTCAATATATTATTTATTCACTACTGTGTCAACCGAAGCAGATTGTCGTATGGAGTGCATCTACGGCATGAAAACACAGAGCTTTGAAATCTTCACGTAGTCACTCACGTGACTCCGAAGTAAAATAGTAAGATTAAACAATAACTTACCAGTTCGAAGTTTGATCCTTATTTTATGAGGAGTTACGTTGAGGGATTACGTTCCCTCCGCTCCCAACCTCATAATCTAAGAGATCATCTGGTAGTTCTAGTCTTCTTAAAGCCTTAATATGTTACTTTGGCTATTTGTTTTCTGTGTTTTCACGCTGCTGCTTTGAAGTATGACGCGCATGCGACTGGGGGGCTTCTTCACGTAATCCCTCAACGTAACTCCTCATAAAACAAGGACCAAACTTCGAACTGGTAAGTTCTCGTTTAATCTTACTATTTCCTATCACTTCAAGCAGGGTGCAGGGCCACCAAACTTGTGCAGTTTCCTGCCACTTCAAGCAGCGTGCAAGGCCAACAAATTCAAGTGCAGTTTCATGCCATTTCAAGCAGGGTGCAAGGCCACCAAATACGAGTGCAGTTTCATACCATTTCAAGTTGGGTGCAAGGCCACCAAATTCAAGTGCAGTTTCATACCACTTCAAACAGGGTGCAAGGCCACCAAATTCAAGTGCAGTTTCATACCACTTCAACCAGGGTGCAAGGCCACCAAATTCAAGTGCACTTTCATAGCAGTTCAAGCAGGGTGCAAGGCCACCAAATTCAAGTGCAGTTTTTATACCATTTCAAGCAGGGTGAAACTACCATAAAGCCACCATAAAACCACACAAAACACCACAAAACACCACATAAACACCACATAAACACCACACTCACAGTTCAGTAGACATTCAGTGTGTTCAGTTGATTCACAGCTCAGACAGAGTCATGACCTCTTCCTCCCCCATCTTGCAGAGACTGAGCCACACCCACACTTCCGTGTTTTATAATCCTTCCCCCCTCCCACCGGAAGGGGCGAGGCCTTCATGGCATGATTGACAGGAGAGAGATTCTCAACATTTTTTAAACACTAATAACATTTTTATTTTTCATTGATCGGAAGGATCCTCTGCACCTGATGAGCGGAGGGGGACTGGGTAAGATGACCAAAGATCACAGCCATTAGTGGTAGCATTTTATCTAAAATCAATATACAGTGCAAACAGGAAGTTGTCAAGTTTAGACTTTTAATGATTTGCCATTTGAAACCAAACTCCACCAACCATTTGCTGTGCTTTATCTCAAACCAACCACCACCAACAACCATTTGCTGTCCTTTATTTCAAACCAACCACCACCAACCATTTGCTGTCCTTTATTTCAAACCAACCATCACCAATCATTTGCTGGGCTTTATTTCAAACCAACCACCACCAACCATTTGCTGTGCTTTATCTCAAACCAACCACATTTTCATTTTCAAACCACATTAAGGGCACTCAAGGTCAGTACAATAGTAAGATTAAATGAGAACTTACCAGTTCAAAGTTTGATCTGTATTTTATGAGGAGTTACGATGAGGGACTACGTGAAGACCCCGTCCAGCACACATGAGCGACATTTTTCAAAGCAGCGGTGTGGATTTACAGAAAAAACACAACGATTGAAATAAATATAGTAAAGAAAAAATAACAACTTAATTACCAGTTGATCTGTATAATAGAGGGTGGGAGCGGAGGGCACGTAGTCCCTCATCGTAACTCCTCATAAAATACAGATCAAACTTCGAACTGGTAAGTTCTCATTTAATCTTACTATTTTATTTTGGAATCACGTGAAGACTTCAAAGCTCTGTGATTCCGAACCGTGTACCAGATCATGCTTCACTCACTGTCTGAAGACCTTTGAGGGAGCAAGTATGTTATCACAATCAACAATAACCTGTTTGTGAACAAAAAAGTTTTATTAATAACAACAAAAAACAGAGAGCTCCCCCGGGCTTAAATTAAATATTATCTGCAGACTCTAAAATTCCGTCTGCAAATGTAGCAGGTTCCGCCAGCGGCTTATTATAAAACCTTTTAAAACCTTTCCTCGGAAAGTTCTTTCTGAGGACCATCCTGCTCTGGCCAGAATGTGGTCCATAGGCACGTCTATTCGCCTAGCCGCCGACGTGGATGCAGCCCTGGTGGAGTGAGATTTGTAAACATTACTGTTGACTCCCGCAGACTTAAGGGCCTGTCCCACCAGCACGCAACTATATGCGATGAACGCGATCAAACCGGCAGTGGGGGCCGCGCGGAGGTCGGGTGATCCCCTGTACAGGGCCGGTCCCACCAGCATGCGCCTGCATGCGGCAAGCACAACTAAACCGGCAGTAGGGGCCGCGCGGAGGTTGGGTGAGTGGCGCAACGCGGCACAAAGCGAGGCGAACTTGAAGCAAGTCCAAGGTAAGATCGCCAGGACTTAGAGGGGCACACAGAGAGGGGCACCGAGACACACACACATACAGGGCCACGGAGCCACACACATAGAGGGTCACGGAGGCACTTACAAATAGTTTCACGGAGGCACGATGTCCGGGCGGTGTGTAAATGTCGCGGCGACTGCGAGCCGACAAACCGTTGCCGCGCGGGAATTTTGGACATTGTCGGTTTTTCGGAGCCCCGCGCGGCGTCGGGACGAACTCGGGACGAACTCCGCACAATTCCGCACGGCTCCGGCGATCGAAGTGGGACCGGCCCCGCGACGCCGGACGGCTCAAGCGACCACGTTAGGTCGCGCTAATCACATCGAGTTGCATGCTGGTGGGACAGGCCCTTTAAGCACCTGCTTGAGCCACCTTGAAATGGTTTGACTAATCACCTGACCATGGGGCTTCTTGTGGCTTATCCATAAGGCTTTTTCTCTCCCTCTTAAGTTGTATGTTGTGTCTATGTGTATTGGGAGATGGGTCTTGGCACACAGCCATGGGTCAGATAAATATGCCCAGAACTCCATGACTGCAGGCGTGGTTCCTGGTCTAGTCTGTTTGACCAGACCCTGAATATGGAATGTGATACAGTCCAATGACTCAGTCATGCTGTCCAGCCTCAGAAGCTGGAGAGACTGTACCCTTTGAGCTGACACTAGTGCCATGAGCATGACTGATTTCAGGGTAAGCTGTGTCAGCGTGAGTGACCTGGGTGGTGGCCATCCCCTAAGGTATGTCAGCACAATGCTGACATCCCAGATCTGAGTGTACCTTGGTCTGGGGGAATTAGTGTTAAAAATCCCCCTCATGATTTTGACCACCAGTGGATGGGACCCCAAAGCCTGTTGTCTTGCTGCTGGAACTAAATAAGCTGACAACGCACTCCTGGCTGTATTGATGGCGCTGTAGCTGAGTCTGTCCTGTTGTAATCCTACCAGGAACTCCACAACACTGGTAGCTGTTGCTGTTGTGTAGGTAGTTCCTGTTTTGGAGCAATACCGTTCCCACTTCCTTATGTTGGTCAGGTATTGTCTCCTGGTGGACTCCCGGTGGGATGCAGTCATCATGTTGATGGCGTCCTCAGACAGTCCCAGGCCCAGTAGAGGTCTTTTTAGAATCTGCAAGGCAGGAGATTGATTCTGTCATGGCATGGGTGACTAATGCCTGACACTGGGTGGATTAATGATTCTGGACTGCTGGGGAATTCCAACGGTGTTTCGACAGTCATGTCGAGGGCCACTGGGAACCATGGCTGTGTAGGCCAGTCGGGTATTATCAAGATTCCTGAACGGAATCCAATTGAATCTTGCGTAATACCCGACTGCTAGGCAGAAGGAAGGAAAAGCATAGAAGAACATTTTCCCCCAATGCAGCGTGAATGCATCAACTGCTGCTGCCTCAGGGTCTGGTTCCCAAGCGACATACGTTGGTACCTGGTGATTCAGCCTAGATGCAAATAGATCGATATCTGGTGTGCCATATTGCTTTGTAATTTCAGCAAATACTTTGGGATTTTAAATCCATTCGATGTTATCGTTAAATTTGCGTGACCTGGTGTCTGCCACTGTATTTTGCTTACCTGGTAGGTAAGTTGCTGATAACCAAATATGTCTTTCGACACACCATTGCCATATTAGGTTGACCAAATTGTCACATGATATCGACTTTACACCACCCATGTGGTTGATATAAGCCACCACCGTGGTATTATCTAATTGCAACCGGACATGTGCGTGATGCGTATTAGTTGAATATGCTTTTAAACCATAAAACGCACCCAACATTTCTAAGTAGTTAATACCCCGTGTCTGTAGGCAGGATGATTCAAAATTAGTCCATCTGCCCCCTGTGCTGGATTGCATGTTAGTTGCTCCCCAGCCCTAAGCACTGGCATCCATTTGAATGGTTAATACTGGGTTGGTGATTATTATGGGACTGGAACTAAGCCTAATGTTCCTTGTGCACCATTGTAACTCTGGAATGGATTCAGCAGTTATATTCATAGCTCGGTCAAAGTGACCTGAGTTTTTCTTTAGTGCGTGCACTTTTGCTCTTTGTAAATTTTGATAGTGCAAAGACCCAAATTGTACAGCTGGAAAGGATGCTACCATTTTCCCAATGACGCTAGCTACCTGCCGTATGGCTGATGGTTGGCTGATGATTAACCATTAGTTTGTTGCATGATTGTGCCAATTCTGATGCTTTCCCCTTCGGCAGGGTTACAATCATGCGAATAGTGTCAATCGTAAATCCAAGATAGTCCATGGTTGTGGACAGTGTCAAATTGGATTTATCTGGATGTATGACAAACCCCAAAGTTTCAAACAAACGTTTGGTGGCTGCTACTGCCAAAATGGCTGTCTCCAATGTTTTCCCTACTATTAAAATGTCGTCTAAGTATGCCATGACTATATGCTTTTGTTTCCTCAATAATGCCAAAGCAGGTTTTAAGATTTTTGTGAACAACATTGGAGCTGAGGTTAGCCCATTTGGTAAGGCTTTAAATTGCCATAGCTGTTTCATCAAGATAAACTTTAGGTATTTACAATGCTCCTTGTGTATGGGTACTGCGTAGTAGGCATCTTTTAAATCAATGCTTGCCGGAAAGTACCCTCTAGAAATCAATTGTCTGGCTGTTTCAAAAGTTTCCATCTTGAAATGTATATGTTTAACAGATTTGTTTTAAGAAGTTAAGTCAATGATGATGCAACATCCACTATCTTTTTTATTTTTAGTGAAAATATTAGACACAAATTCCAAAGGTTCATGTTTTGTTCTTTCAATTACACCTTTTGCTAGTAGCCTCATCAGTTCAGCTTGACCCTCTTGTTTTGCTTTGACTGACAGGGTGAATACCCTTTGGGGTATATGCTGAACTGGCAGTATGTTTTCATGAACAAAGTTAATTTTATAGCCATAAATGCTGCTGAGTATATATTTGTCATTAGTGATAGACTCCCATTTATCCATAAACAAGTGCAATCTCACCCCTGTTAGTATAGAGCCCCTACTACTTATATGCTGAGTGGAACCAGACACACCTATCTCCATGGTTACTGGTGCTTCTTCTGCCTCTTTGCTGTACGATGAGGTGTCTGCTGGGCTGTAGAGGGCTGCTGTTGATGTTGCTGTTGATGTTGATGTTGATGTTGGGGATGGCGCATTTCCCATGGTGTCTGCTCTGGGCCCTGGCCTAAAAAAGGCTTACGGGGAATGGTTGCGGACCCTGAGCTTTCACCAGTTCCATATGGTAGTCGATGACTGGTGGACGCCGTGGGGTACTGCCACCTGAATTTGTAAGGTCTGCTCGGTCCCAAACCTGCCCTCACAAGACCAAAGGTCTTGGACTCTTCCTCCAGGTCTTTCACCTTTTTTGGAAGGTCCTTTCCAAAGTGCAGAATTGGAGGTTCTGAACCCAGTGTTTTGCAAAGTCCTGCAAACTTAGGGTTGAGGGCAGGCTTGATGATTTCCTTCCGTAAATTGTTAATCTCATATTGAGTGGTGCACAGCAGAGCTAATGTATCTTGCTGAGTTGTGATGATGTCCACACCATATATGGACCGAGCATATGATGTTATTCCTGCTGTCAGGAGTTTTAGGGTTTTCTGGAGCTTCAACTCCAGGTTCCTGATGTTCTGCCCCAAATGTCCCCAAATTTGGCTGTTTACAGCTGGTACATTCAATGATGTACAATTTTCCGGGACTGTATATAATTCAAGAGCCTCATTGACCACCCATTCTTGTAGGGGTTTTGAGGACAGGTGGTCAATGCTGGCTGCAAGTTTCGGCTCTAAAGGCCGACCCGCTCGTGGAATGGCCATGTAGCGGTTGACCACACCCAGCAGCTCTTCCTGATCCTGTACACCCTGCACACTCCGGACATCTTCAGTCAACGACCCCTCTTCTTGACCAGCCCAGACCTGGTCACCAATGCTGCCTTCAATAGAAGGTGAAGCAATGGTCAGTGCCGTAAAGGGCACTGCGGGAGTACCTGAGTTCCCTTGGCGAGTCTGCTGCTGCTCTCTCAGCATATCTCGCTGGAGCAATTGCTCCATAAGCCGTTCCATTCGGCTTAGGCGGCTGTCTTTGCCGCTCTCGAGCGGTGAGGCATCTTCATCCGAATCGTCGGATACTACCGCCCGGTTCTGGCTGCAGGTACCTCCAGCCCGCTGCTCAGGCTGCACTAACGGTGCTGGGCTTGGCTCGGTAGTCAATCCTGCCGCCTCTTGCCCCCCCATCCAAAGAACGCTCCTCAACTGGAGACGAACGGGGGCGAGCTACACATTTCTTTCCTCTGGTCTTGCTCATTCTTCCTGGAACACAAAGCAGACCACAGAGAAAATACTCACGGCCACGGTAAAAACATTTACCTGTCGGCCCAACTTTCAAATTATAGCAGGAGCGCCTTGAACTCCCATTCGTCGCGGGTACACTGCATGAACGCTAATGTCGCGCATGCATGCTGGACGGGGTCTTCACGTAGTCACTCACGTGAATCCAAAATAAAATCACATTCGCAATTTAGTGGACATGTGTTCAGTGTTATTCACAGCTCAGACTGAGACGTGACCCTCTCACTCCCCCATCTTGCAGAGACTGACTGAGGCACTCAACACTTCCGGGTGTTATAGTCCCTCCGGAAGGGGCGTGACATTCAGGAGAGGAAACCTCAACATTTTTTAAACACTAATAACTCCTTTTTTTTATCAATGGGAAAAATCCTCTTGTCCTGCGCAGCGGACGGGGACTCTGAGTAAGATGGCCAAAAATCACAGCCATAAGTGGCAGCATTTTTTCTAAAATCAATATAAAGAACAACAGGAAGTGGTCAAGATCGGACTTTTAGTAATATAGATAATAAAGTTCAGCGGGCATTTTACCTACCGGTACCTTGGTCCTGAAAACTCCAATGTGCCAATCAAAATGCCCGGTCAGCGAAGCAGATTGTGTACGGCTGCCCCCGACTGCCTGTAACTAAATGGCGATCTCACTCCACTGCACTATGAGTCAAAAAGAACAACGCTGACCAAATTTTACTCGCAGAAAATCTGTCAACATGCTGGAAATTTTTCTGCGACCTAGCCGTGGCCAAGAGTATTCGGGAACTTCCCTCCAGCATGAAGGACCTCATAGGACCACGTGTCGACCATGCTGCAAGTTTGAAGGTCGAAGATACTCTTCTAAACTCGCAGATTAAGTCGCCCAAGTGGGACAGCCCCTTAACACGTAAAATGGACAAGGGAGAGCCAGTGGATATAGTGTACCTGGACTTTCAGAAAGCCTTTGATAAGACGCGATTAGTGAGCAAAATTAGGGCACATGGTATTGGGGGTAGGATACTGACATGGATAGAAAATTGGTTGGTAGACAGGAAACAAAAAGTAGGGATTAACGGATCCCTTTCAGAATGGCAGGCAGTGACTAGTAGGGTGCCTCAAGGCTCTGTGCTGGGACTGCAGCTATTTACAATATACATTAATGATTTAAATGAAGGAATAAAAAGTAACATTAGCAAATTTGCAGATGGCACAAAGCTAGGTGACAGTGTGAACTGTGAAAAGGATGTTATGAGGATGCAGGGTGATTTGTGTTGTAATATTTTTTTATTTGAAGTAATCAGTTTACAATGTATAGCTTACTTTATAAACTAACACCTTAATTCAATATTACTACAAATAACATATCAATACTTAATATCTTCTATTTTTTGGAAATAAAGAAAAAGATATATAAAAGAGAAAAAAAAAAGAGAAAAAAAAAAGGGAATAAAAAAAAAAAAAATTTCCCACATACTTCAACCATAAAAAAAAAAGAAAATTTATAAAACAAAAATATTACATATATATAAACAAAACTAAATACATTATACGAAATACTATTTCATACAGTAATATCTATAATAAATGCGCAATAATATCAAATGTAAGTAAGTTATTCGCATCGGATTCCGTAGGGTGCCCGTCGAGCCGTGATTCCAAGAATAGCTACTTCTCTAAATACTGTATATATGGAGACCATATCGATTTTAAAAAAATTATACCTGTCCAAAAGGACAAATCTAATTCTTTCCAAATTCAACGTCTCCAACATCTCTGCTTTCCACATTTTAATTGTTGGGGATAATGTTCCCTTCCAAAATTTAAGTATCATTTTTTTCCCTATTATTAAACAGTAATCAAAAAAAATTCTTTGATTTACTGTGAGTACCAAATTTGGTTCCGGGATTCCAAATATTATTAATTTTGGGTCTGGGTCGAGTTCAACCTTAAGAACTTCCGAAATAACTTTAAAAATTTCAATCCAATAATAATTCAACCGTGGGCACGTTACAAAACTATGTATTAAATTTGCTTCAAGATTCTTACATTTATCACAAATAGAGGAGAGACTAGGAAAGATACTTTTTAATTTGGTTTTCGAGTAGTGTAATCTATATATAACTTTAAATTGTATCAATGTGTGTCTGGCATTCAAAGAACACCAATGTATTCTTTGTAAGCTTTCTTCCCAAGTTTCTTTTATTATAGGTAATCCAATTTCATTTTCCCATGCTTGACGATATGTTTCAGTTGTTGGGTTCTCTTTATCTAAAATAATATTGTATATATAAGCTATAAGCTTATCCGTATTTGAATGTAAATTTTACTTCGGAGTCACGTGAGTGACTTCGTGAAGACCCCGCCAGGCACGCATGCGCGACATATTGTCGACCGCATGCGAGCGACAGGCAGGGAGGAGCGTTGCTCCTCTACTGCTGGGACCTGCAGGTAAGTAAAACACTAACCTGCGGTCTTTTTCTTCTAGGTGGCCCTGTCGCAGGGTCTCGCAGCCGCCTCGGATCTGACTGCTGCGGCAGTCAGCGGCGGCTCCAATAGTTGGAGTCGGGAAGCCCGTTGACCCAGGAGGGTCCGGGCTCATACACTCGCCGGCGGAGGACGGCAGAGGCAGCCCGACTCCACACCGCAGCCCGCAGGGGACGCCGCGTGCTGGCGGCACGAAAAGGAATGGGGCTTGCCCGCTCGCTGTCAAAAGTTCGCGACGGCAGCGCGGCAGCCCCGACTCTACACCACAGCCCGCGGGGAACACCGCAGGTTGGCGGTGTACATGTAGGAGTGGGGCTTGCAGGCTCGCCGTTCAAAGTAGGAACGGTAGAGCGGCAGCCCCGACTCTACACTGCAGCCGCGGGGGATACTGCGGGCTGGCGGTGTGCATGCAGGAGTCGGGCTTGCAGGCTCGCCGTCAGAAGTTTCAACGGCGGAGCGGCAGCCCCGACTCTACACCACAGCCCGCGGGGGTGATACTGCGGGCTGGCGGTGTGCATGTGGTGTAGGGCTTGCTGTGCTTGCCATGGGCAGCAGCCTGACTCTACACCGCAGCCTGCAGGGGTTCTGCGGGTTGCTGGCATTCAGGGAGAAGCAGGCTTGCAAGCAAAGGCAGCCTGACTCCACACTGCAACTGCAGGGATTCTGTGGCCTGGCTACATTAAAGTGCCCTGCTACTCTAGGGTATGCATTGTCTTCAAGAAGTTCAGACTGCCAACATATAAAAGTTATTAAAGCATGAGAGGCTGGTCACCATACTTCTTAAAGACCCTCAGGTAAGATACTAACTTTGAATAGCTAAGCGTCTGTATTCGAGTTTGCTTACAGAGGGATGGAGACCAGAATGAAGGCAGCGAAGCAGGTCTCCAAGGGCCGTGCGACTTCAGATGGGAGTCAGCGGCCACCATTCCAGAAGAACGCGGAGGTCGGGGAGCCCTGCGCAGCCAGGACCCGTCTCTCCACCACGGCTGACCATGGGGCCGCAAAATGGTGGAGCACCGCGTGGGAGCAGGGTGGGCAAGACCTGGACTCCCTACCACTCTCACCTATGCATAGTGACTGTGGGGCAAAGGTGCGTAAACATGTGACCCGCTCGGCGGCTCGTTTTGTCTCTCCTACTATGCAGGTATCAGAGATGGGGAGAGCTGCGCACAGGTCATGCCCCGCTGCAGTGGGAGGCATCGACATACCGCCGGGGGTAACCTGCTAGACTGCAGGCCGGTGATGGACCTGCTGGAAATCGGGGAGCCCTGCAGGAGCAGGAGGTACCGGTGTCCACCGGAACAGGCTGCCGGAGCGCAGACCGGTGGCAGCAGTTTACGGCTAGGCAACCCCATTGCTACGGGTAAAGCCGGCTATGCGCCCTCATGGACCCGTGTGGTTAAGGGTGATGGCAAGCCTGCACGGACAGCGGAGCCGGTATTGGGGACCGGTACCGATCCTTCCCTCTGCCTTCCCACCAGGCAGAGGTGCCGCTTAGGTCCAAACGACGGCGGACTAGCGGTATGTCCGTGCAGGACTCGTACAGCCTGCGGGAGCAGGAGGTACCGGCACTGCACCGGAACAGGCTGCCGGAGCGCAGACCGGTGGCAGCATAATACGGTTAGGCAATCCCGTTGCTGCGGGTAAAGCCAGCCAAGCGCCGTCACAGACCCCTGGGGGTGAGGGTGACGGTGTGCCTGCACGGACCATGGAGCCGGTATTGGGGA
Organism: Raja brachyura; assembly: GCA_963514005.1. The sequence goes on from OY740788.1 coordinate 45,259,516, forward strand.
CCGGTTCCGACTCCTTTCCTCTGCCTGCTCGTCAGGTAGAGAGGCCGCTAAGGTCCGAGGGATGCCGGGCTAGCGGGTTGTCCGTGCGGAAGTCGTTCAGCCCCGCAGGAGCGGGTGCTGACGAGTACCTGTCAGCCACTTCGTTGAGGTGTGACCTACTGGCAGAAGCCCCAGCGACTCATCAGGGCCTGGGGAAGTCGACCTGTTGTCCGTGTGTAGCGGCAGCGGTCGCATGGCTAGGATGGAGCTAATGGTGGAGCAACTATATCAGCAGGACCTGGGTCGGCAAGAGCAGGAGTCTCAGCGGTCTGGGAGTTCGGATCATGACCACCACCTTCAATCTCACCTTCGTCCATCGGGAGTGCTAGCATTCAACAGATGGCCGATTTGCCAAAGCAGCGGCAGCAGAAGAGCCCACTGCTCTCGATCCAGAAGAAGAAGTTGGAGGTGTCGAAAATCCGAAACCTGTTTTCAGGGGTACCGCTGCACTCTACATTGGCAGTAAGTATTAATTCTTGACGACACACCAGTTCCTAGACCAGGTGCTTTCACAAACCATGGAGAAGTACAAGGATCCTGGAAACTGTGTTACCCTGAACGTCCCGAGGGTCGACTCAGCCATCTGAGGGAACATCATTTCCAATGCGAGGGAACAAGAGATGAAGAGGCAGAAAATTCTGAAGCTATTGGCGTCGGGCATCACGGCGCTCATCAGGACCCTCGATAGGGCAGGTGCATCCGCAGAGCAGCAGGATGCTCTAGCCCTCCTGTGTAGCACACTTCGGGAAACTGTTTTAGTCAGAGCTCCATCCGGCCCGACATTAACCCTGAATTCGCTGGGTTGGGTCGTACCTCCACCACACCTCCAAGACAGCTGTTTGGGGAGGACCTGCCCAAGCAGGTCAAAGACGAGGCCATCAAGAACACATCTGCACCAGCTCCCCAACAGCAGAAGCCTTGTTAGGGCAGAGCCAGCATAGACTACCTCACCACACACCAGCTGCAGGAACAAGGATTTACAAAGGCGATCGAGCAGCACCCAGCAAAGAAGGAATACTAGAAACCAGAACGTCGGGCTCGCCGGTAACCATGGAGGTAAGGGGGCCTGGTTCTCTTGGAAGTGCTGCATGCATAACCTCACAAGTAGGAGGGAGGTACATACATTCTGCGGCTCTGTTTGTCACTATCCAGGGAACAGAGCTATAGCCATAATAGATGCATGTAACAGCCTTGCTTGCGCCAGGGAACTGACTTTCGACATGCTGCTAAGCTATGGGTAAATTGGAGCTACATTCCAGCCACATATTGGGTCGTTACGCTATCAAAGCTTGGGTGAATAAGCAAAATCTCGGCATGTATAGCGAATGCTGGACAATTACGAGCTTAAGCAGCTGCCAATCCAAGCATAATTGAGGTACAACGGTGGATTAGCAATGGTTGTGATTGTTAAATCCCATCATTACATCAAACCTAGTAGTGGCGTTACAAACCGACGCAAGCGCCGAGGGCTGGGGAACTACTGACACCATTCCAGGTGGGGCGGTAAATGAGATTGCATGAGTCTACTTTCTTCAATCACAAGGTATAAACTGTTTAGAAATGCTGGGAGCATGTCCAGGGCTGCGCGTTAATGCACTAATCTGCAGCATACGTATGTTCGTCTTCAAAATAATACCACTGAGGAGGCATATTAAACCTTATGGGTGGCTGTCAAGTTAATATCTTGGGATGAATTGGAAACATTAATTTGGCTCTGGTGGATTGAAAGAAATTTGAGTTCAGCTATGTACCTTCTGGATAAGCTCAATATAGTGGCGGACACCAGGTCACAAGTATTAATAACGACATCAAGTAGATTGAACCTCCAAATATCTGCTAAAATTATAGCCTAATATGGAATACCAGATTTCGACCTCTTTGCGTCCAGGTTGAGCCATTGGATACCAACATATGTCTTGAGAACTAGATCCTGGGGCAGTGGCGATGGACGCGTTTTCGCTACATTGGGGGGAAATGCGGGGTTTCTGTGTTTTCCCCATTCTGCTTCATCAGACAGGTGCTGCAGGATACGCAACCAGGCTCTGCAACATAAAGGACCATGGATGTCAAACAGCATCGTGCAGAGAGAGTGGGTAGGAATCAGTACCTCGCCTACATAAGGATATGGGAGGTTTCTGTAGTCGGACCTAGACCATCTACATATCTGCTATACTCTCCAAGGTGCTGGAATACTCATGGGTCGTCATTATGACGAGTCCCTCAGTTACAGTGCTGTATACAGTGCCAGGAGTGCATTGTCGTCCTATCGCTAGATTGGACTGGGATGAGGTAGTGTTGCCCCTCCTCAGGAGCTGGTCGCCTATGATGGACTTACTCACCTTCAAAGTGCTTATGATAATGGCACTGAACTCAGCTCAACAGGTCATGACTTTACAGGAATTAAACCTGGATAGAATGATCGGACCATAATAAGGTAACTTCTTTATAGAAGAATTACTTACACTACACAGACCTGGGACTACACGTCTGCAAATGGGCATCAGATGTATGGAGACGGGTCTGTCTCAGCCATGGTAACCCACGTCACAGGGTGATTGTGCAGACTATCTCCAGATGACACGAGGTGGTATTCGGTGCAGCAGGTAAGACACTAATATTTTAAATGTCATTCTATCAGGGCTGCACCACATCAGTGGCAAGGACTATGGCGGTGTTCATGGATTTTGGCCTCGCAATAGCGAGCTGGGCCAGTGAATCTACACTTCAGCGGTTTTATAACTGATTTATAACCGCTCCCGCAACGTTGGCGGATTCAGTTTTAAGTGCTGTTCCCTAAACGTTTGTCCCCGAGTTCAGGGGGTTATTGTCGTATTAACAAATGTTATTATTTTTTCAGCTTGTTCAAGTCTGAAATACGTTAACATACTTCCTCCATCAGAATTACGGCAGTGTGTGAGCATGGGCGTGGTCCAGGGCATGTAATCACAGAGCTTTGAAATCTTCACGAAGTCACTCACGTGACTCCGAAGTAAAATAGTAAGATTAAACAAGAACTTACCAGTTTGAAGTTTGATCTTTATTTTATGAGGAGTTGCGATGAGGGATTTCGTGCCCTCCGCTCCCAACCCTCTATTATATATTCAACTGGTATGGTCAAGTTTTAATCTTACTATCTTCGGTTTGTGATCTGTGATTCCACACCGCTGCTTTGAAGAATGTCGCGCATGCGTGCCTGGCGGGGTCTTCACGAAATCCCTCATCGCAACTCCTCATAAAATAAAGATCAAACTTCAAACTGGTAAGTTCTTGTTTAATCTTACTATTAAACAGCTCATCTAATAAGCCTGATTCTTTATTTTTATAGTCTTGTGTGTTGCATTTAATAAAATCTCTAATTTGTAAATACCTAAAATGGTGTTGTGAAGGTAGTCCAAAAATATCTTGTAACTCTTCAAATAATAAAAATTTTCCATTTCTATAAAGGTGTCCTATCCTTTTAATTCCTGAATCCTCCCACAGTCTAACCCCGCATCTAAGATTGAGGGTTTAAACAGTGGGTTATTCCTAATTGGTAACCTAAAAGAAAGATTATCCAGATATAAGGTCTTAACTATCTGTTTCCAAATACGCCTATTATTATGAATTATAGGGTTGTCCCTATAAGTCTTTTTTTGTACTTCCTTTGGTGCGAAAATAATCGACTCTATATTGAAAGGTAAACAGTCTTCCTTTTCCATTTTTAACCACATTGGTTCATCATCCATATTTACCCACCAAAAATTCATATTCTTAATCTGGACTGCCCAAAAGTAGTATAGAAAATTTGGAAGTGCTAGCCCTCCATTTATCTTAGACTTACATAAATGTTTTTTACTTATTCTATGACTTTTGTAATCCCAAACAAAACTATTAACAATATTATCAATTTTTTTTAAAAAAAATTTTGGGAGAAAAAAAGGAATTGCCTGAAATAAATATAACATTTGTGGTAAAAAAATCATCTTTATAGCATTAATTCTACCGATCATAGATATAGGGAGTGTTTTCCAATATGAAATGTTTTTTTTAAGTTTCTCTAATAATTGATAATAATTAGCTTTAATTAATAATTTATAGGATTTAGACACATTGATTCCTAAATATTTAAATTTATCTGTAACTATTTTTAATGGGTATTTTTGTAATATATTTACATTTATACCAGTTATAGGCATAATGTCACTTTTATTCCAATTAATCCTATATCCTGAAAATACGCTAAATTCATTTATAACATTGAATAACTTGGGAATACTACATTCCGGCTTAGTAATATAAATCAGAATATCGTCTGCATATAAAGATATCTTATTATTTGTTGTGTCAGTATTATACCCATGTATTTCAGGTTCTGATCTGATTCTTTCAGTCAGAGGTTCTATCACCAAGGCAAATAATAAAGGGGATAACGGACATCCCTGTCTGCATCCCCTAAAAAGTCTAAATTTAGGTGATAGTATTTGATTGGTTAAAATTCTTGCAGTAGGGTTAGAATATAATATTCTTACCCATTTACAAAATCCATCCCCCAGTTGATACTTTTCCATTATATTAAATAAATATGACCATTCCACCTGGTCGAATGCTTTTTCAGCATCCAACGATATAACTGCTAATTCTATATCTCTTCTTCTTCTCGAGTAGATAATATTAAACAAGCGTCTAAGATTATGTGATGAGTAACGTTTTGGAATAAAACCTGTTTGATCATAATGTATTATTTTGGAAATCACTAAACTTAGCCTCCGAGAAAGTACTTTAGTTAATATTTTTTGATCAGTATTTAAAAGGGCAATCGCTCGATATGATCCAGGATCTTCCAGATCCTTATCTAATTTAGGAATTAATGTGATTGTAGATTCATTTAAAGACTCTGGTAATTTTCCTAACTCATAGGTGTGTCTGTACACTATTTGTAATCTTGGTGAAAGTAGATCATGAAATTTTTTATAAAATTTTGCACTCAGGCCATCGGGGCCCGCTGTTTTACCATTTTTTAACGATCCAATTGATTCTTCAATATCTATTACAGATATTTCAGCGTTTA